>JAVUPR010000162.1:0-681875 GCA_036785695.1 Gentiana straminea
TCCTTGTAGAAAAAATGTTTTTTTCCCTGATAACGAGTTCACATCACCGGAAATTTGTGTTTTCCCATTATAACGAGTAGAAATTTGTGTTTTTTCTTTGGTAACGAGTTCGAATTCATGTTTTCTTCTTATTAACGAGTTCAAATTTGTGTTTTTCTCTGGTAACGAGTTGTCCTTGTAGAAAAAAATGTTTTTTTCCCTGATAACGAGTTCACATCGCCGGAAATTTGTGTTTTCCCATTATAACGAGTAGAAATTTGTGTTTTTTCTTTGGTAACGAGTTCGAATTCATGTTTTCTTCTTATTAACGAGTTCAAATTTGTGTTTTTCTCTCGGTAACGAGTTGTCCTTGTAGAAAAAATGTTTTTTTCCCCGATAACGAGTTCACATCGCCGGAAATTTGTGTTTTCCCATTATAACGAGTAGAAATTTGTGTTTTTTCTTTGGTAACGAGTTCGAATTCATGTTTTCTTCTTATTAACGAGTTCAAATTTGTGTTTTTCTCTCGGTAACGAGTTGTCCTTGTAGAAAAAATGTTTTTTTCCCCGATAACGAGTTCACATCGCCGGAAATTTGTGTTTTCCCATTATAACGAGTAGAAATTTGTGTTTTTTCTTTGGTAACGAGTTCGAATTCATGTTTTCTTCTTATTAACGAGTTCAAATTTGTGTTTTTCTCTCGGTAACGAGTTGTCCTTGTAGAAAAAATGTTTTTTTCCCCGATAACGAGTTCACATCGCCGGAAATTTGTGTTTTCCCATTATAACGAGTAGAAATTTGTGTTTTTTCTTTGGTAACGAGTTCGAATTCATGTTTTCTTCTTATTAACGAGTTCAAATTTGTGTTTTTCTCTCGGTAACGAGTTGTCCTTGTAGAAAAAAATGTTTTTTTCCCCGATAACGAGTTCACATCGCCGGAAATTTGTGTTTTCCCATTATAACGAGTAGAAATTTGTGTTTTTTCTTTGGTAACGAGTTCGAATTCATGTTTTCTTCTTATTAACGAGTTCAAATTTGTGTTTTTCTCTCGGTAACGAGTTGTCCTTGTAGAAAAAATGTTTTTTTCCCCGATAACGAGTTCACATCGCCGGAAATTTGTGTTTTCCCATTATAACGAGTAGAAATTTGTGTTTTTTCTTTGGTAACGAGTTCGAATTCATGTTTTCTTCTTATTAACGAGTTCAAATTTGTGTTTTTCTCTCGGTAACGAGTTGTCCTTGTAGAAAAAATGTTTTTTTCCCCGATAACGAGTTCACATCACCGGAAATTTGTGTTTTCCCATTATAACGAGTAGAAATTTGTGTTTTTTCTTTGGTAACGAGTTCGAATTCATGTTTTCTTCTTATTAACGAGTTCAAATTTGTGTTTTTCTCTCGGTAACGAGTTGTCCTTGTAGAAAAAATGTTTTTTTCCCCGATAACGAGTTCACATCACCGGAAATTTGTGTTTTCCCATTATAACGAGTAGAAATTTGTGTTTTTTCTTTGGTAACGAGTTCGAATTCATGTTTTCTTCTTATTAACGAGTTCAAATTTGTGTTTTTCTCTCGGTAACGAGTTGTCCTTGTAGAAAAAATGTTTTTTTCCCCGATAACGAGTTCACATCACCGGAAATTTGTGTTTTCCCATTATAACGAGTAGAAATTTGTGTTTTTTCTTTGGTAACGAGTTCGAATTCATGTTTTCTTCTTATTAACGAGTTCAAATTTGTGTTTTTCTCTCGGTAACGAGTTGTCCTTGTAGAAAAAATGTTTTTTTCCCCGATAACGAGTTCACATCACCGGAAATTTGTGTTTTCCCATTATAACGAGTAGAAATTTGTGTTTTTTCTTTGGTAACGAGTTCGAATTCATGTTTTCTTCTTATTAACGAGTTCAAATTTGTGTTTTTCTCTCGGTAACGAGTTGTCCTTGTAGAAAAAATGTTTTTTTCCCAGATAACGAGTTCACATCGCCGGAAATTTGTGTTTTCCCATTATAACGAGTAGAAATTTGTGTTTTTTCTTTGGTAACGAGTTCGAATTCATGTTTTCTTCTTATTAACGAGTTCAAATTTGTGTTTTTCTCTGGTAACGAGTTGTCCTTGTAGAAAAAATGTTTTTTTTCCCTGATAACGAGTTCACATCACCGGAAATTTGTGTTTTCCCATTATAACGAGTAGAAATTTGTGTTTTTTCTTTGGTAACGAGTTCGAATTCATGTTTTCTTCTTATTAACGAGTTCAAATTTGTGTTTTTCTCTGGTAACGAGTTGTCCTTGTAGAAAAAAATGTTTTTTTCCCTGATAACGAGTTCACATCGCCGGAAATTTGTGTTTTCCCATTATAACGAGTAGAAATTTGTGTTTTTTCTTTGGTAACGAGTTCGAATTCATGTTTTCTTCCTATTAACGAGTTCAAATTTGTGTTTTTCTCTCGGTAACGAGTTGTCCTTGTAGAAAAAATGTTTTTTTCCCCGATAACGAGTTCACATCGCCGGAAATTTGTGTTTTCCCATTATAACGAGTAGAAATTTGTGTTTTTTCTTTGGTAACGAGTTCGAATTCATGTTTTCTTCTTATTAACGAGTTCAAATTTGTGTTTTTCTCTCGGTAACGAGTTGTCCTTGTAGAAAAAATGTTTTTTTCCCTTATAACGATTTCACATCACCGGAAATTTGTGTTTTCCCATTATAACGAGTAGAAATTTGTGTTTTTTCTTTGGTAACGAGTTCGAATTCATGTTTTCTTCTTATTAACGAGTTCAAATTTGTTTTTTCTCTGGTAACGAGTTGTCCTTGTAGAAAAAAATGTTTTTTTCCCTGATAACGAGTTCACATCGCCGGAAATTTGTGTTTTCCCATTATAACGAGTAGAAATTTGTGTTTTTTCTTTGGTAACGAGTTCGAATTCATGTTTTCTTCTTATTAACGAGTTCAAATTTGTGTTTTTCTCTGGTAACGAGTTGTCCTTGTAGAAAAAATGTTTTTTTACCTGATAACGAGTTCACATCGCCGGAAATTTGTGTTTTCCCATTATAACGAGTAGAAATTTGTGTTTTTTCTTTGGTAACGAGTTCGAATTCATGTTTTCTTCTTATTAACGAGTTCAAATTTGTGTTTTTCTCTCGGTAACGAGTTGTCCTTGTAGAAAAAATGTTTTTTTCCCCGATAACGAGTTCACATCGCCGGAAATTTGTGTTTTCCCATTATAACGAGTAGAAATTTGTGTTTTTTCTTTGGTAACGAGTTCGAATTCATGTTTTCTTCTTATTAACGAGTTCAAATTTGTGTTTTTCTCTCGGTAACGAGTTGTCCTTGTAGAAAAAATGTTTTTTTCCCCGATAACGAGTTCACATCACCGGAAATTTGTGTTTTCCCATTATAACGAGTAGAAATTTGTGTTTTTTCTTTGGTAACGAGTTCGAATTCATGTTTTCTTCTTATTAACGAGTTCAAATTTGTGTTTTTCTCTCGGTAACGAGTTGTCCTTGTAGAAAAAATGTTTTTTTCCCCGATAACGAGTTCACATCGCCGGAAATTTGTGTTTTCCCATTATAACGAGTAGAAATTTGTGTTTTTTCTTTGGTAACGAGTTCGAATTCATGTTTTCTTCTTATTAACGAGTTCAAATTTGTGTTTTTCTCTCGGTAACGAGTTGTCCTTGTAGAAAAAATGTTTTTTTCCCCGATAACGAGTTCACATCGCCGGAAATTTGTGTTTTCCCATTATAACGAGTAGAAATTTGTGTTTTTTCTTTGGTAACGAGTTCGAATTCATGTTTTCTTCTTATTAACGAGTTCAAATTTGTGTTTTTCTCTCGGTAACGAGTTGTCCTTGTAGAAAAAATGTTTTTTTCCCCGATAACGAGTTCACATCACCGGAAATTTGTGTTTTCCCATTATAACGAGTAGAAATTTGTGTTTTTTCTTTGGTAACGAGTTCGAATTCATGTTTTCTTCTTATTAACGAGTTCAAATTTGTGTTTTTCTCTCGGTAACGAGTTGTCCTTGTAGAAAAAATGTTTTTTTCCCCGATAACGAGTTCACATCACCGGAAATTTGTGTTTTCCCATTATAACGAGTAGAAATTTGTGTTTTTTCTTTGGTAACGAGTTCGAATTCATGTTTTCTTCTTATTAACGAGTTCAAATTTGTGTTTTTCTCTCGGTAACGAGTTGTCCTTGTAGAAAAAATGTTTTTTTCCCCGATAACGAGTTCACATCACCGGAAATTTGTGTTTTCCCATTATAACGAGTAGAAATTTGTGTTTTTTCTTTGGTAACGAGTTCGAATTCATGTTTTCTTCTTATTAACGAGTTCAAATTTGTGTTTTTCTCTCGGTAACGAGTTGTCCTTGTAGAAAAAATGTTTTTTTCCCCGATAACGAGTTCACATCACCGGAAATTTGTGTTTTCCCATTATAACGAGTAGAAATTTGTGTTTTTTCTTTGGTAACGAGTTCGAATTCATGTTTTCTTCTTATTAACGAGTTCAAATTTGTGTTTTTCTCTCGGTAACGAGTTGTCCTTGTAGAAAAAATGTTTTTTTCCCCGATAACGAGTTCACATCGCCGGAAATTTGTGTTTTCCCATTATAACGAGTAGAAATTTGTGTTTTTTCTTTGGTAACGAGTTCGAATTCATGTTTTCTTCTTATTAACGAGTTCAAATTTGTGTTTTTCTCTCGGTAACGAGTTGTCCTTGTAGAAAAAATGTTTTTTTCCCCGATAACGAGTTCACATCGCCGGAAATTTGTGTTTTCCCATTATAACGAGTAGAAATTTGTGTTTTTTCTTTGGTAACGAGTTCGAATTCATGTTTTCTTCTTATTAACGAGTTCAAATTTGTGTTTTTCTCTCGGTAACGAGTTGTCCTTGTAGAAAAAATGTTTTTTTCCCCGATAACGAGTTCACATCGCCGGAAATTTGTGTTTTCCCATTATAACGAGTAGAAATTTGTGTTTTTTCTTTGGTAACGAGTTCGAATTCATGTTTTCTTCTTATTAACGAGTTCAAATTTGTGTTTTTTCTCGGTAACGAGTTGTCCTTGTAGAAAAAATGTTTTTTTCCCCGATAACGAGTTCACATCGCCGGAAATTTGTGTTTTCCCATTATAACGAGTAGAAATTTGTGTTTTTTCTTTGGTAACGAGTTCGAATTCATGTTTTCTTCTTATTAACGAGTTCAAATTTGTGTTTTTCTCTCGGTAACGAGTTGTCCTTGTAGAAAAAATGTTTTTTTCCCCGATAACGAGTTCACATCACCGGAAATTTGTGTTTTCCCATTATAACGAGTAGAAATTTGTGTTTTTTCTTTGGTAACGAGTTCGAATTCATGTTTTCTTCTTATTAACGAGTTCAAATTTGTGTTTTTCTCTCGGTAACGAGTTGTCCTTGTAGAAAAAATGTTTTTTTCCCTGATAACGAGTTCACATCACCGGAAATTTGTGTTTTCCCATTATAACGAGTAGAAATTTGTGTTTTTTCTTTGGTAACGAGTTCGAATTCATGTTTTCTTCTTATTAACGAGTTCAAATTTGTGTTTTTCTCTCGGTAACGAGTTGTCCTTGTAGAAAAAATGTTTTTTTCCCCGATAACGAGTTCACATCACCGGAAATTTGTGTTTTCCCATTATAACGAGTAGAAATTTGTGTTTTTTCTTTGGTAACGAGTTCGAATTCATGTTTTCTTCTTATTAACGAGTTCAAATTTGTGTTTTTCTCTCGGTAACGAGTTGTCCTTGTAGAAAAAATGTTTTTTTCCCCGATAACGAGTTCACATCGCCGGAAATTTGTGTTTTCCCATTATAACGAGTAGAAATTTGTGTTTTTTCTTTGGTAACGAGTTCGAATTCATGTTTTCTTCTTATTAACGAGTTCAAATTTGTGTTTTTCTCTCGGTAACGAGTTGTCCTTGTAGAAAAAATGTTTTTTTCCCCGATAACGAGTTCACATCACCGGAAATTTGTGTTTTCCCATTATAACGAGTAGAAATTTGTGTTTTTTCTTTGGTAACGAGTTCGAATTCATGTTTTCTTCTTATTAACGAGTTCAAATTTGTGTTTTTCTCTCGGTAACGAGTTGTCCTTGTAGAAAAAATGTTTTTTTCCCCGATAACGAGTTCACATCGCCGGAAATTTGTGTTTTCCCATTATAACGAGTAGAAATTTGTGTTTTTTCTTTGGTAACGAGTTCGAATTCATGTTTTCTTCTTATTAACGAGTTCAAATTTGTGTTTTTCTCTCGGTAACGAGTTGTCCTTGTAGAAAAAATGTTTTTTTCCCCGATAACGAGTTCACATCGCCGGAAATTTGTGTTTTCCCATTATAACGAGTAGAAATTTGTGTTTTTTCTTTGGTAACGAGTTCGAATTCATGTTTTCTTCTTATTAACGAGTTCAAATTTGTGTTTTTCTCTCGGTAACGAGTTGTCCTTGTAGAAAAAATGTTTTTTTCCCCGATAACGAGTTCACATCGCCGGAAATTTGTGTTTTCCCATTATAACGAGTAGAAATTTGTGTTTTTTCTTTGGTAACGAGTTCGAATTCATGTTTTCTTCTTATTAACGAGTTCAAATTTGTGTTTTTCTCTCGGTAACGAGTTGTCCTTGTAGAAAAAATGTTTTTTTCCCCGATAACGAGTTCACATCGCCGGAAATTTGTGTTTTCCCATTATAACGAGTAGAAATTTGTGTTTTTTCTTTGGTAACGAGTTCGAATTCATGTTTTCTTCTTATTAACGAGTTCAAATTTGTGTTTTTCTCTCGGTAACGAGTTGTCCTTGTAGAAAAAATGTTTTTTTCCCCGATAACGAGTTCACATCGCCGGAAATTTGTGTTTTCCCATTATAACGAGTAGAAATTTGTGTTTTTTCTTTGGTAACGAGTTCGAATTCATGTTTTCTTCTTATTAACGAGTTCAAATTTGTGTTTTTCTCTCGGTAACGAGTTGTCCTTGTAGAAAAAATGTTTTTTTCCCCGATAACGAGTTCACATCGCCGGAAATTTGTGTTTTCCCATTATAACGAGTAGAAATTTGTGTTTTTTCTTTGGTAACGAGTTCGAATTCATGTTTTCTTCTTATTAACGAGTTCAAATTTGTGTTTTTCTCTCGGTAACGAGTTGTCCTTGTAGAAAAAATGTTTTTTTCCCTGATAACGAGTTCACATCACCGGAAATTTGTGTTTTCCCATTATAACGAGTAGAAATTTGTGTTTTTTCTTTGGTAACGAGTTCGAATTCATGTTTTCTTCTTATTAACGAGTTCAAATTTGTGTTTTTCTCTCGGTAACGAGTTGTCCTTGTAGAAAAAAATGTTTTTTTCCCTGATAACGAGTTCACATCGCCGGAAATTTGTGTTTTCCCATTATAACGAGTAGAAATTTGTGTTTTTTCTTTGGTAACGAGTTCGAATTCATGTTTTCTTCTTATTAACGAGTTCAAATTTGTGTTTTTCTCTCGGTAACGAGTTGTCCTTGTAGAAAAAATGTTTTTTTCCCTGATAACGAGTTCACATCGCCGGAAATTTGTGTTTTCCCATTATAACGAGTAGAAATTTGTGTTTTTTCTTTGGTAACGAGTTCGAATTCATGTTTTCTTCTTATTAACGAGTTCAAATTTGTGTTTTTCTCTCGGTAACGAGTTATCCTTGTAGAAAAAATGTTTTTTTCCCCGATAACGAGTTCACATCACCGGAAATTTGTGTTTTCCCATTATAACGAGTAGAAATTTGTGTTTTTTCTTTGGTAACGAGTTCGAATTCATGTTTTCTTCTTATTAACGAGTTCAAATTTGTGTTTTTCTCTCGGTAACGAGTTGTCCTTGTAGAAAAAATGTTTTTTTCCCCGATAACGAGTTCACATCGCCGGAAATTTGTGTTTTCCCATTATAACGAGTAGAAATTTGTGTTTTTTCTTTGGTAACGAGTTCGAATTCATGTTTTCTTCTTATTAACGAGTTCAAATTTGTGTTTTTCTCTCGGTAACGAGTTGTCCTTGTAGAAAAAATGTTTTTTTCCCCGATAACGAGTTCACATCGCCGAAATTTGTGTTTTCCCATTATAACGAGTAGAAATTTGTGTTTTTTCTTTGGTAACGAGTTCGAATTCATGTTTTCTTCTTATTAACGAGTTCAAATTTGTGTTTTTCTCTGGTAACGAGTTATCCTTGTAGAAAAATGTTTTTTTCCCTGATAACGAGTTCACATCACCGGAAATTTGTGTTTTCCCATTATAACGAGTAGAAATTTGTGTTTTTTCTTTGGTAACGAGTTCGAATTCATGTTTTCTTCTTATTAACGAGTTCAAATTTGTGTTTTTCTCTGGTAACGAGTTGTCCTTGTAGAAAAAATGTTTTTTTCCCTGATAACGAGTTCACATCACCGGAAATTTGTGTTTTCCCATTATAACGAGTAGAAATTTGTGTTTTTTCGTTGGTAACGAGTTCGAATTCATGTTTTCTTCTTATTAACGAGTTCAAATTTGTGTTTTTCTCTGGTAACGAGTTGTCCTTGTAGAAAAAATGTTTTTTTCCCTGATAACGAGTTCACATCACCGGAAATTTGTGTTTTCCCATTATAACGAGTAGAAATTTGTGTTTTTTCTTTGGTAACGAGTTCGAATTCATGTTTTCTTCTTATTAACGAGTTCAAATTTGTGTTTTTCTCTGGTAACGAGTTGTCCTTGTAGAAAAAATGTTTTTTTACCTGATAACGAGTTCACATCGCCGGAAATTTGTGTTTTCCCATTATAACGAGTAGAAATTTGTGATTTTTCTTTGGTAACGAGTTCGAATTTATGTTTTCTTCTTATTAACGAGTTCAAATTTGTGTTTTTCTCTGGTAACGAGTTGTCCTTGTAGAAAAAATGTTTTTTTCCCTGATAACGAGTTCACATCGCCGGAAATTTGTGTTTTCCCATTATAACGAGTAGAAATTTGTGTTTTTTCTTTGGTAACGAGTTCGAATTCATGTTTTCTTCTTATTAACGAGTTCAAATTTGTGTTTTTCTCTGGTAACGAGTTGTCCTTGTAGAAAAAATGTTTTTTTCCCTGATAACGAGTTCACATCACCGGAAATTTGTATTTTCCCATTATAACGAGTAGAAATTTGTGTTTTTTCTTTGGTAACGAGTTCGAATTCATGTTTTCTTCTTATTAACGAGTTCAAATTTGTGTTTTTCTCTGGTAACGAGTTGTCCTTGTAGAAAAAAATGTTTTTTTCCCTGATAACGAGTTCACATCGCCGGAAATTTGTGTTTTCCCATTATAACGAGTAGAAATTTGTGTTTTTTCTTTGGTAACGAGTTCGAATTCATGTTTTCTTCTTATTAACGAGTTCAAATTTGTGTTTTTCTCTGGTAACGAGTTGTCCTTGTAGAAAAAATGTTTTTTTACCTGATAACGAGTTCACATCGCCGGAAATTTGTGTTTTCCCATTATAACGAGTAGAAATTTGTGATTTTTCTTTGGTAACGAGTTCGAATTTATGTTTTCTTCTTATTAACGAGTTCAAATTTGTGTTTTTCTCTGGTAACGAGTTGTCCTTGTAGAAAAAATGTTTTTTTCCCTGATAACGAGTTCACATCGCCGGAAATTTGTGTTTTCCCATTATAACGAGTAGAAATTTGCGTTTTTTCTTTGGTAACGAGTTCGAATTCATGTTTTCTTCTTATTAAAGAGTTCAAATTTGTGTTTTTCTCTGGTAAAGAGTTATCCTTGTAGAAAAAATGTTTTTTTCCCTCATAACGAGTTCACATCACCGGAAATTTGTGTTTTCCCATTATAACGAGTAGAAATTTGTGTTTTTTCTTTGGTAACGAGTTCGAATTCATGTTTTCTTCTTATTAACGAGTTCAAATTTGTGTTTTTCTCTGGTAACGAGTTGTCCTTGTAGAAAAAAATGTTTTTTTCCCTGATAACGAGTTCACATCGCCGGAAATTTGTGTTTTCCCATTATAACGAGTAGAAATTTGTGTTTTTTCTTTGGTAACGAGTTCGAATTCATGTTTTCTTCTTATTAACGAGTTCAAATTTGTGTTTTTCTCTGGTAACGAGTTGTCCTTGTAGAAAAAATGTTTTTTTACCTGATAACGAGTTCACATCGCCGGAAATTTGTGTTTTCCCATTATAACGAGTAGAAATTTGTGTTTTTTCTTTGGTAACGAGTTCGAATTCATGTTTTCTTCTTATTAACGAGTTCAAATTTGTGTTTTTCTCTGGTAACGAGTTATCCTTGTAGAAAAATGTTTTTTTCCCTGATAACGAGTTCACATCACCGGAAATTTGTGTTTTCCCATTATAACGAGTAGAAATTTGTGTTTTTTCTTTGGTAACGAGTTCGAATTCATGTTTTCTTCTTATTAACGAGTTCAAATTTGTGTTTTTCTCTGGTAACGAGTTGTCCTTGTAGAAAAAATGTTTTTTTCCCTGATAACGAGTTCACATCGCCGGAAATTTGTGTTTTCCCATTATAACGAGTAGAAATTTGTGTTTTTTCTTTGGTAACGAGTTCGAATTCATGTTTTCTTCTTATTAACGAGTTCAAATTTGTGTTTTTCTCTCGGTAACGAGTTGTCCTTGTAGAAAAAATGTTTTTTTCCCTGATAACGAGTTCACATCACCGGAAATTTGTGTTTTCCCATTATAACGAGTAGAAATTTGTGTTTTTTCTTTGGTAACGAGTTCGAATTCATGTTTTCTTCTTATTAACGAGTTCAAATTTGTGTTTTTCTCTGGTAACGAGTTCTCCTTGTAGAAAAAATGTTTTTTTCCCTGATAACGAGTTCACATCACCGGAAATTTGTGTTTTCCCATTATAACGAGTAGAAATTTGTGTTTTTTCTTTGGTAACGAGTTCGAATTCATGTTTTCTTCTTATTAACGAGTTCAAATTTGTGTTTTTCTCTGGTAACGAGTTGTCCTTGTAGAAAAAATGTTTTTTTCCCTGATAACGAGTTCACATCGCCGGAAATTTGTGTTTTCCCATTATAACGAGTAGAAATTTGTGTTTTTTCTTTGGTAACGAGTTCGAATTCATGTTTTCTTCTTATTAACGAGTTCAAATTTGTGTTTTTCTCTGGTAACGAGTTGTCCTTGTAGAAAAAATGTTTTTTTCCCTGATAACGAGTTCACATCGCCGGAAATTTGTGTTTTCCCATTATAACGAGTAGAAATTTGTGTTTTTTCTTTTGTAACGAGTTCGAATTCATGTTTTCTTCTTATTAACGAGTTATCCTTGTAGAAAAAATGTTTTTTTCCCTGATAACGAGTTCACATCACCGGAAATTTGTGTTTTCCCATTATAACGAGTAGAAATTTGTGTTTTTTCGTTGGTAACGAGTTCGAATTCATGTTTTCTTCTTATTAACGAGTTCAAATTTGTGTTTTTCTCTGGTAACGAGTTGTCCTTGTAGAAAAAATGTTTTTTTCCCTGATAACGAGTTCACATCGCCGGAAATTTGTGTTTTCCCATTATAACGAGTAGAAATTTGTGTTTTTTCTTTGGTAACGAGTTCGAATTCATGTTTTCTTCTTATTAACGAGTTCAAATTTGTGTTTTTCTCTCGGTAACGAGTTGTCCTTGTAGAAAAAATGTTTTTTTCCCCGATAACGAGTTCACATCGCCGGAAATTTGTGTTTTCCCATTATAACGAGTAGAAATTTGTGTTTTTTCTTTGGTAACGAGTTCGAATTCATGTTTTCTTCTTATTAACGAGTTCAAATTTGTGTTTTTCTCTCGGTAACGAGTTGTCCTTGTAGAAAAAATGTTTTTTTCCCCGATAACGAGTTCACATCGCCGGAAATTTGTGTTTTCCCATTATAACGAGTAGAAATTTGTGTTTTTTCTTTGGTAACGAGTTCGAATTCATGTTTTCTTCTTATTAACGAGTTCAAATTTGTGTTTTTCTCTCGGTAACGAGTTGTCCTTGTAGAAAAAATGTTTTTTTCCCTGATAACGAGTTCACATCGTCTGAAATTTGTGTTTTCCCATTATAACGAGTAGAAATTTCTGTTTTTTCTTTGGTAACGAGTTCGAATTCATGTTTTCTTCTTATTAACGATTTCAAATTTGTGTTTTTCTCTGGTAACGAGTTATCCTTGTAGAAAAAATGTTTTTTTCCCTGATAACGAGTTCACATCACCGGAAATTTGTGTTTTCCCATTATAACGAGTAGAAATTTGTGTTTTTTCTTTGGTAACGAGTTCGAATTCATGTTTTCTTCTTATTAACGAGTTCAAATTTGTGTTTTTCTCTGGTAACGAGTTCTCCTTGTAGAAAAAATGTTTTTTTCCCTGATAACGAGTTCACATCACCGGAAATTTGTGTTTTCCCATTATAACGAGTAGAAATTTGGTTTTTTCTTTGGTAACGAGTTCGAATTCATGTTTTCTTCTTATTAACGAGTTCAAATTTGTGTTTTTCTCTGGTAACGAGTTGTCCTTGTAGAAAAAATGTTTTTTTCCCTGATAACGAGTTCACATCGCCGGAAATTTGTGTTTTGCCATTATAACGAGTAGAAATTTGTGTTTTTTCTTTGGTAACGAGTTCGAATTCATGTTTTCTTCTTATTAACAAGTTCAAATTTGTGTTTTTCTCTGGTAACGAGTTGTCCTTGTAGAAAAAATGTTTTTTCCCTGATAACGAGTTCACATCGCCGGAAATTTGTGTTTTCTCATTATAACGAGTAGAAATTTGTGTTTTTTTTTTTGTAACGAGTTCGAATTCATGTTTTCTTCTTATTAACGAGTTCAAATTTGTGTTTTTCTCGGGTAACGAGTTATCCTTGTAGAAAAAATGTTTTTTTCCCTGATAACGAGTTCACATCACCGGAAATTTGTGTTTTCCCATTATAACGAGTAGAAATTTGTGTTTTTTCGTTGGTAACGAGTTCGAATTCATGTTTTCTTCTTATTAACGAGTTCAAATTTGTGTTTTTCTCTGGTAACGAGTTGTCCTTGTAGAAAAAATGTTTTTTTACCTGATAACGAGTTCACATCGCCGGAAATTTGTGTTTTCCCATTATAATGAGTAGAAATTTGTGATTTTTCTTTGGTAACGAGTTCGAATTTATATTTTCTTCTTATTAACGAGTTCAAATTTGTGTTTTTCTCTGGTAACGAGTTGTCCTTGTAGAAAAAATGTTTTTTTCCCTGATAACGAGTTCACATCGCCGGAAATTTGTGTTTTCCCATTATAACGAGTAGAAATTTGTGTTTTTTCTTTGGTAACGAGTTCGAATTCATGTTTTCTTCTTATTAACGAGTTCAAATTTGTGTTTTTCTCTGGTAACGAGTTGTCCTTGTAGAAAAAATGTTTTTTTCCCCGATAACGAGTTCACATCGCCGGAAATTTGTGTTTTCCCATTATAACGAGTAGAAATTTGTGTTTTTTCTTTGGTAACGAGTTCGAATTCATGTTTTCTTCTTATTAACGAGTTCAAATTTGTGTTTTTCTCTCGGTAACGAGTTATCCTTGTAGAAAAAATGTTTTTTTCCCTGATAACGAGTTCACATCACCGGAAATTTGTGTTTTCCCATTATAACGAGTAGAAATTTGTGTTTTTTCTTTGGTAACGAGTTCGAATTCATGTTTTCTTCTTATTAACGAGTTCAAATTTGTGTTTTTCTCTGGTAACGAGTTGTCCTTGTAGAAAAAATGTTTTTTCCCTGATAACGAGTTCACATCACCGGAAATTTGTGTTTTCCCATTATAACGAGTAGAAATTTGTGTTTTTTCTTTGGTAACGAGTTCGAATTCATGTTTTCTTCTTATTAACGAGTTCAAATTTGTGTTTTTCTCTGGTAACGAGTTGTCCTTGTAGAAAAAATGTTTTTTTCCCTGATAACGAGTTCACATCGCCGGAAATTTGTGTTTTCCCATTATAACGAGTAGAAATTTGTGTTTTTTCTTTGGTAACGAGTTCGAATTCATGTTTTCTTCTTATTAACGAGTTCAAATTTGTGTTTTTCTCTCGGTAACGAGTTGTCCTTGTAGAAAAAATGTTTTTTTCCCTGATAACGAGTTCACATCACCGGAAATTTGTGTTTTCCCATTATAACGAGTAGAAATTTGTGTTTTTTTTTGGTAACGAGTTCGAATTCATGTTTTCTTCTTATTAACGAGTTCAAATTTGTGTTTTTTCTCGGTAACGAGTTGTCCTTGTAGAAAAAATGTTTTTTTCGATAACGAGTTCACATCCGGAAATTTGTGTTTTCCCATTATAACGAGTAGAAATGTGTTTTTTTAACGAGTTCGAATTCATGTTTTCTTCTTATTAACGAGTTCAAATTTGTGTTTTTCTCTCGGTAACGAGTTGTCCTTGTAGAAAAAATGTTTTTTTCCCCGATAACGAGTTCACATCGCCGGAAATTTGTGTTTTCCCATTATAACGAGTAGAAATTTGTGTTTTTTCTTTGGTAACGAGTTCGAATTCATGTTTTCTTCTTATTAACGAGTTCAAATTTGTGTTTTTCTCTCGGTAACGAGTTGTCCTTGTAGAAAAAATGTTTTTTTCCCCGATAACGAGTTCACATCGCCGGAAATTTGTGTTTTCCCATTATAACGAGTAGAAATTTGTGTTTTTTCTTTGGTAACGAGTTCGAATTCATGTTTTCTTCTTATTAACGAGTTCAAATTTGTGTTTTTCTCTCGGTAACGAGTTGTCCTTGTAGAAAAAATGTTTTTTTCCCCGATAACGAGTTCACATCACCGGAAATTTGTGTTTTCCCATTATAACGAGTAGAAATTTGTGTTTTTTCTTTGGTAACGAGTTCGAATTCATGTTTTCTTCTTATTAACGAGTTCAAATTTGTGTTTTTCTCTCGGTAACGAGTTGTCCTTGTAGAAAAAATGTTTTTTTCCCCGATAACGAGTTCACATCGCCGGAAATTTGTGTTTTCCCATTATAACGAGTAGAAATTTGTGTTTTTTCTTTGGTAACGAGTTCGAATTCATGTTTTCTTCTTATTAACGAGTTCAAATTTGTGTTTTTCTCTCGGTAACGAGTTGTCCTTGTAGAAAAAATGTTTTTTTCCCCGATAACGAGTTCACATCGCCGGAAATTTGTGTTTTCCCATTATAACGAGTAGAAATTTGTGTTTTTTCTTTGGTAACGAGTTCGAATTCATGTTTTCTTCTTATTAACGAGTTCAAATTTGTGTTTTTCTCTCGGTAACGAGTTGTCCTTGTAGAAAAAATGTTTTTTTCCCCGATAACGAGTTCACATCACCGGAAATTTGTGTTTTCCCATTATAACGAGTAGAAATTTGTGTTTTTTCTTTGGTAACGAGTTCGAATTCATGTTTTCTTCTTATTAACGAGTTCAAATTTGTGTTTTTCTCTCGGTAACGAGTTGTCCTTGTAGAAAAAATGTTTTTTTCCCCGATAACGAGTTCACATCGCCGGAAATTTGTGTTTTCCCATTATAACGAGTAGAAATTTGTGTTTTTTCTTTGGTAACGAGTTCGAATTCATGTTTTCTTCTTATTAACGAGTTCAAATTTGTGTTTTTCTCGGTAACGAGTTGTCCTTGTAGAAAAAATGTTTTTTTCCCCGATAACGAGTTCACATCACCGGAAATTTGTGTTTTCCCATTATAACGAGTAGAAATTTGTGTTTTTTCTTTGGTAACGAGTTCGAATTCATGTTTTCTTCTTATTAACGAGTTCAAATTTGTGTTTTTCTCTCGGTAACGAGTTGTCCTTGTAGAAAAAATGTTTTTTTCCCCGATAACGAGTTCACATCGCCGGAAATTTGTGTTTTCCCATTATAACGAGTAGAAATTTGTGTTTTTTCTTTGGTAACGAGTTCGAATTCATGTTTTCTTCTTATTAACGAGTTCAAATTTGTGTTTTTCTCTCGGTAACGAGTTGTCCTTGTAGAAAAAATGTTTTTTTCCCCGATAACGAGTTCACATCGCCGGAAATTTGTGTTTTCCCATTATAACGAGTAGAAATTTGTGTTTTTTCTTTGGTAACGAGTTCGAATTCATGTTTTCTTCTTATTAACGAGTTCAAATTTGTGTTTTTCTCTCGGTAACGAGTTGTCCTTGTAGAAAAAATGTTTTTTTCCCCGATAACGAGTTCACATCACCGGAAATTTGTGTTTTCCCATTATAACGAGTAGAAATTTGTGTTTTTTCTTTGGTAACGAGTTCGAATTCATGTTTTCTTCTTATTAACGAGTTCAAATTTGTGTTTTTCTCTCGGTAACGAGTTGTCCTTGTAGAAAAAATGTTTTTTTCCCCGATAACGAGTTCACATCGCCGGAAATTTGTGTTTTCCCATTATAACGAGTAGAAATTTGTGTTTTTTCTTTGGTAACGAGTTCGAATTCATGTTTTCTTCTTATTAACGAGTTCAAATTTGTGTTTTTCTCTCGGTAACGAGTTGTCCTTGTAGAAAAAATGTTTTTTTCCCCGATAACGAGTTCACATCACCGGAAATTTGTGTTTTCCCATTATAACGAGTAGAAATTTGTGTTTTTTCTTTGGTAACGAGTTCGAATTCATGTTTTCTTCTTATTAACGAGTTCAAATTTGTGTTTTTCTCTCGGTAACGAGTTGTCCTTGTAGAAAAAATGTTTTTTTCCCTGATAACGAGTTCACATCACCGGAAATTTGTGTTTTCCCATTATAACGAGTAGAAATTTGTGTTTTTTCTTTGGTAACGAGTTCGAATTCATGTTTTCTTCTTATTAACGAGTTCAAATTTGTGTTTTTCTCTCGGTAACGAGTTATCCTTGTAGAAAAAATGTTTTTTTCCCTGATAACGAGTTCACATCACCGGAAATTTGTGTTTTCCCATTATAACGAGTAGAAATTTGTGTTTTTTCTTTGGTAACGAGTTCGAATTCATGTTTTCTTCTTATTAACGAGTTCAAATTTGTGTTTTTCTCTCGGTAACGAGTTGTCCTTGTAGAAAAAATGTTTTTTTCCCTGATAACGAGTTCACATCACCGGAAATTTGTGTTTTCCCATTATAACGAGTAGAAATTTGTGTTTTTTCTTTGGTAACGAGTTCGAATTCATGTTTTCTTCTTATTAACGAGTTCAAATTTGTGTTTTTCTCTCGGTAACGAGTTGTCCTTGTAGAAAAAATGTTTTTTTCCCCGATAACGAGTTCACATCGCCGGAAATTTGTGTTTTCCCATTATAACGAGTAGAAATTTGTGTTTTTTCTTTGGTAACGAGTTCGAATTCATGTTTTCTTCTTATTAACGAGTTCAAATTTGTGTTTTTCTCTCGGTAACGAGTTGTCCTTGTAGAAAAAATGTTTTTTTCCCCGATAACGAGTTCACATCACCGGAAATTTGTGTTTTCCCATTATAACGAGTAGAAATTTGTGTTTTTTCTTTGGTAACGAGTTCGAATTCATGTTTTCTTCTTATTAACGAGTTCAAATTTGTGTTTTTCTCTCGGTAACGAGTTGTCCTTGTAGAAAAAATGTTTTTTTCCCCGATAACGAGTTCACATCACCGGAAATTTGTGTTTTCCCATTATAACGAGTAGAAATTTGTGTTTTTTCTTTGGTAACGAGTTCGAATTCATGTTTTCTTCTTATTAACGAGTTCAAATTTGTGTTTTTCTCTCGGTAACGAGTTGTCCTTGTAGAAAAAATGTTTTTTTCCCCGATAACGAGTTCACATCGCCGGAAATTTGTGTTTTCCCATTATAACGAGTAGAAATTTGTGTTTTTTCTTTGGTAACGAGTTCGAATTCATGTTTTCTTCTTATTAACGAGTTCAAATTTGTGTTTTTCTCTCGGTAACGAGTTGTCCTTGTAGAAAAAATGTTTTTTTCCCCGATAACGAGTTCACATCGCCGGAAATTTGTGTTTTCCCATTATAACGAGTAGAAATTTGTGTTTTTTCTTTGGTAACGAGTTCGAATTCATGTTTTCTTCTTATTAACGAGTTCAAATTTGTGTTTTTCTCTCGGTAACGAGTTGTCCTTGTAGAAAAAATGTTTTTTTCCCCGATAACGAGTTCACATCACCGGAAATTTGTGTTTTCCCATTATAACGAGTAGAAATTTGTGTTTTTTCTTTGGTAACGAGTTCGAATTCATGTTTTCTTCTTATTAACGAGTTCAAATTTGTGTTTTTCTCTCGGTAACGAGTTGTCCTTGTAGAAAAAATGTTTTTTTCCCCGATAACGAGTTCACATCGCCGGAAATTTGTGTTTTCCCATTATAACGAGTAGAAATTTGTGTTTTTTCTTTGGTAACGAGTTCGAATTCATGTTTTCTTCTTATTAACGAGTTCAAATTTGTGTTTTTCTCTCGGTAACGAGTTGTCCTTGTAGAAAAAATGTTTTTTTCCCCGATAACGAGTTCACATCGCCGGAAATTTGTGTTTTCCCATTATAACGAGTAGAAATTTGTGTTTTTTCTTTGGTAACGAGTTCGAATTCATGTTTTCTTCTTATTAACGAGTTCAAATTTGTGTTTTTCTCTCGGTAACGAGTTGTCCTTGTAGAAAAAATGTTTTTTTCCCCGATAACGAGTTCACATCGCCGGAAATTTGTGTTTTCCCATTATAACGAGTAGAAATTTGTGTTTTTTCTTTGGTAACGAGTTCGAATTCATGTTTTCTTCTTATTAACGAGTTCAAATTTGTGTTTTTCTCTCGGTAACGAGTTGTCCTTGTAGAAAAAATGTTTTTTTCCCCGATAACGAGTTCACATCGCCGGAAATTTGTGTTTTCCCATTATAACGAGTAGAAATTTGTGTTTTTTCTTTGGTAACGAGTTCGAATTCATGTTTTCTTCTTATTAACGAGTTCAAATTTGTGTTTTTCTCTGGTAACGAGTTATCCTTGTAGAAAAAATGTTTTTTTCCCTGATAACGAGTTCACATCACCGGAAATTTGTGTTTTCCCATTATAACGAGTAGAAATTTGTGTTTTTTCTTTGGTAACGAGTTCGAATTCATGTTTTCTTCTTATTAACGAGTTCAAATTTGTGTTTTTCTCTGGTAACGAGTTGTCCTTGTAGAAAAAAATGTTTTTTTCCCTGATAACGAGTTCACATCGCCGGAAATTTGTGTTTTCCCATTATAACGAGTAGAAATTTGTGTTTTTTCTTTGGTAACGAGTTCGAATTCATGTTTTCTTCTTATTAACGAGTTCAAATTTGTGTTTTTCTCTGGTAACGAGTTATCCTTGTAGAAAAAATGTTTTTTTCCCTGATAACGAGTTCACATCACCGGAAATTTGTGTTTTCCCATTATAACGAGTAGAAATTTGTGTTTTTTCTTTGGTAACGAGTTCGAATTCATGTTTTCTTCTTATTAACGAGTTCAAATTTGTGTTTTTCTCTGGTAACGAGTTGTCCTTGTAGAAAAAATGTTTTTTTTCCCTGATAACGAGTTCACATCACCGGAAATTTGTGTTTTCCCATTATAACGAGTAGAAATTTGTGTTTTTTCTTTGGTAACGAGTTCGAATTCATGTTTTCTTCTTATTAACGAGTTCAAATTTGTGTTTTTCTCTGGTAACGAGTTGTCCTTGTAGAAAAAATGTTTTTTTCCCCGATAACGAGTTCACATCGCCGGAAATTTGTGTTTTCCCATTATAACGAGTAGAAATTTGTGTTTTTTCTTTGGTAACGAGTTCGAATTCATGTTTTCTTCTTATTAACGAGTTCAAATTTGTGTTTTTCTCTGGTAACGAGTTGTCCTTGTAGAAAAAATGTTTTTTTCCCTGATAACGAGTTCACATCGCCGGAAATTTGTGTTTTCCCATTATAACGAGTAGAAATTTGTGTTTTTTCTTTGGTAACGAGTTCAAATTCATGTTTTCTTCTTATTAACGAGTTCAAATTTGTGTTTTTCTCGGGTAACGAGTTGTCCTTGTAGAAAAAATGTTTTTTTCCCTGATAACGAGTTCACATCGCCGGAAATTTGTGTTTTCCCATTATAACGAGTAGAAATTTGTGTTTTTTCTTTGGTAACGAGTTCGAATTCATGTTTTCTTCTTATTAACGAGTTCAAATTTGTGTTTTTCTCTGGTAACGAGTTGTCCTTGTAGAAAAAATGTTTTTTTACCTGATAACGAGTTCACATCGCCGGAAATTTGTGTTTTCCCATTATAACGAGTAGAAATTTGTGTTTTTTCTTTGGTAACGAGTTCGAATTCATGTTTTCTTCTTATTAACGAGTTCAAATTTGTGTTTTTCTCTCGGTAACGAGTTGTCCTTGTAGAAAAAATGTTTTTTTCCCCGATAACGAGTTCACATCGCCGGAAATTTGTGTTTTCCCATTATAACGAGTAGAAATTTGTGTTTTTTCTTTGGTAACGAGTTCGAATTCATGTTTTCTTCTTATTAACGAGTTCAAATTTGTGTTTTTCTCTCGGTAACGAGTTGTCCTTGTAGAAAAAATGTTTTTTTCCCCGATAACGAGTTCACATCGCCGGAAATTTGTGTTTTCCCATTATAACGAGTAGAAATTTGTGTTTTTTCTTTGGTAACGAGTTCGAATTCATGTTTTCTTCTTATTAACGAGTTCAAATTTGTGTTTTTCTCTCGGTAACGAGTTGTCCTTGTAGAAAAAATGTTTTTTTCCCCGATAACGAGTTCACATCGCCGGAAATTTGTGTTTTCCCATTATAACGAGTAGAAATTTGTGTTTTTTCTTTGGTAACGAGTTCGAATTCATGTTTTCTTCTTATTAACGAGTTCAAATTTGTGTTTTTCTCTCGGTAACGAGTTGTCCTTGTAGAAAAAATGTTTTTTTCCCTGATAACGAGTTCACATCACCGGAAATTTGTGTTTTCCCATTATAACGAGTAGAAATTTGTGTTTTTTCTTTGGTAACGAGTTCGAATTCATGTTTTCTTCTTATTAACGAGTTCAAATTTGTGTTTTTCTCAGGTAACGAGTTGTCCTTGTAGAAAAAAATGTTTTTTTCCCTGATAACGAGTTCACATCGCCGGAAATTTGTGTTTTCCCATTATAACGAGTAGAAATTTGTGTTTTTTCTTTGGTAACGAGTTCGAATTCATGTTTTCTTCTTATTAACGAGTTCAAATTTGTGTTTTTCTCTCGGTAACGAGTTGTCCTTGTAGAAAAAATGTTTTTTTCCCCGATAACGAGTTCACATCGCCGGAAATTTGTGTTTTCCCATTATAACGAGTAGAAATTTGTGTTTTTTCTTTGGTAACGAGTTCGAATTCATGTTTTCTTCTTATTAACGAGTTCAAATTTGTGTTTTTCTCTCGGTAACGAGTTGTCCTTGTAGAAAAAATGTTTTTTTCCCCGATAACGAGTTCACATCGCCGGAAATTTGTGTTTTCCCATTATAACGAGTAGAAATTTGTGTTTTTTCTTTGGTAACGAGTTCGAATTCATGTTTTCTTCTTATTAACGAGTTCAAATTTGTGTTTTTCTCTCGGTAACGAGTTGTCCTTGTAGAAAAAATGTTTTTTTCCCTGATAACGAGTTCACATCACCGGAAATTTGTGTTTTCCCATTATAACGAGTAGAAATTTGTGTTTTTTCTTTGGTAACGAGTTCGAATTCATGTTTTCTTCTTATTAACGAGTTCAAATTTGTGTTTTTCTCTGGTAACGAGTTGTCCTTGTAGAAAAAATGTTTTTTCCCTGATAACGAGTTCACATCGCCGGAAATTTGTGTTTTCCCATTATAACGAGTAGAAATTTGTGTTTTTTCTTTGGTAACGAGTTCGAATTCATGTTTTCTTCTTATTAACGAGTTCAAATTTGTGTTTTTCTCTGGTAACGAGTTGTCCTTGTAGAAAAAATGTTTTTTTACCAGATAACGAGTTCACATCGCCGGAAATTTGTGTTTTCCCATTATAACGAGTAGAAATTTGTGTTTTTTCTTAGGTAACGAGTTCGAATTCATGTTTTCTTCTTATTAACGAGTTCAAATTTGTGTTTTTCTCTCGGTAACGAGTTGTCCTTGTAGAAAAAATGTTTTTTTCCCTGATAACGAGTTCACATCACCGGAAATTTGTGTTTTCCCATTATAACGAGTAGAAATTTGTGTTTTTTCTTTGGTAACGAGTTCGAATTCATGTTTTCTTCTTATTAACGAGTTCAAATTTGTGTTTTTCTCTCGGTAACGAGTTGTCCTTGTAGAAAAAATGTTTTTTTCCCCGATAACGAGTTCACATCGCCGGAAATTTGTGTTTTCCCATTATAACGAGTAGAAATTTGTGTTTTTTCTTTGGTAACGAGTTCGAATTCATGTTTTCTTCTTATTAACGAGTTCAAATTTGTGTTTTTCTCTCGGTAACGAGTTGTCCTTGTAGAAAAAATGTTTTTTTCCCCGATAACGAGTTCACATCGCCGGAAATTTGTGTTTTCCCATTATAACGAGTAGAAATTTGTGTTTTTTCTTTGGTAACGAGTTCGAATTCATGTTTTCTTCTTATTAACGAGTTCAAATTTGTGTTTTTCTCTCGGTAACGAGTTGTCCTTGTAGAAAAAATGTTTTTTTTTCCCCGATAACGAGTTCACATCGCCGGAAATTTGTGTTTTCCCATTATAACGAGTAGAAATTTGTGTTTTTTCTTTGGTAACGAGTTCGAATTCATGTTTTCTTCTTATTAACGAGTTCAAATTTGTGTTTTTCTCTCGGTAACGAGTTGTCCTTGTAGAAAAAATGTTTTTTTCCCCGATAACGAGTTCACATCGCCGGAAATTTGTGTTTTCCCATTATAACGAGTAGAAATTTGTGTTTTTTCTTTGGTAACGAGTTCGAATTCATGTTTTCTTCTTATTAACGAGTTCAAATTTGTGTTTTTCTCTCGGTAACGAGTTATCCTTGTAGAAAAAATGTTTTTTTCCCTGATAACGTGTTCACATCGCCGGAAATTTGTGTTTTCCCATTATAACGAGTAGAAATTTGTGTTTTTTCTTTTGGTAACGAGTTCGAATTCATGTTTTCTTCTTATTAACGAGTTCAAATTTGTGTTTTTCTCTCGGTAACGAGTTGTCCTTGTAGAAAAAATGTTTTTTTCCCTGATAACGAGTTCACATCGCCGGAAATTTGTGTTTTCCCATTATAACGAGTAGAAATTTGTGTTTTTTCTTTGGTAACGAGTTCGAATTCATGTTTTCTTCTTATTAACGAGTTCAAATTTGTGTTTTTCTCTGGTAACGAGTTGTCCTTGTAAAAAAAATGTTTTTTTCCCTGATAACGAGTTCACATCACCGGAAATTTGTGTTTTCCCATTATAACGAGTAGAAATTTGTGTTTTTTCTTTGGTAACGAGTTCGAATTCATGTTTTCTTCTTATTAACGAGTTCAAATTTGTGTTTTTCTCTGGTAACGAGTTGTCCTTGTAGAAAAAATGTTTTTTTCCCTGATAACGAGTTCACATCGCCGGAAATTTGTGTTTTCCCATTATAACGAGTAGAAATTTGTGTTTTTTCTTTGGTAACGAGTTCGAATTCATGTTTTCTTCTTATTAACGAGTTCAAATTTGTGTTTTTCTCTCGGTAACGAGTTATCCTTGTAGAAAAAATGTTTTTTTCCTGATAACGAGTTCACATCACCGGAAATTTGTGTTTTCCCATTATAACGAGTAGAAATTTGTGTTTTTTCTTTGGTAACGAGTTCGAATTCATGTTTTCTTCTTATTAACGAGTTCAAATTTGTGTTTTTCTCTGGTAACGAGTTGTCCTTGTAGAAAAAAATGTTTTTTTCCCTGATAACGAGTTCACATCGCCGGAAATTTGTGTTTTCCCATTATAACGAGTAGAAATTTGTGTTTTTTCTTTGGTAACGAGTTCGAATTCATGTTTTCTTCTTATTAACGAGTTCAAATTTGTGTTTTTCTCTCGGTAACGAGTTGTCCTTGTAGAAAAAATGTTCACATTTTTTTTCCCGATAACGAGTTCACATCGCCGGAAATTTGTGTTTTCCCATTATAACGAGTAGAAATTTGTGTTTTTTCTTTGGTAACGAGTTCGAATTCATGTTTTCTTCTTATTAACGAGTTCAAATTTGTGTTTTTCTCTGGTAACGAGTTATCCTTGTAGAAAATGTTTTTTTCCCTGATAACGAGTTCACATCACCGGAAATTTGTGTTTTCCCATTATAACGAGTAGAAATTTGTGTTTTTTCTTTGGTAACGAGTTCGAATTCATGTTTTCTTCTTATTAACGAGTTCAAATTTGTGTTTTTCTCTGGTAACGAGTTGTCCTTGTAGAAAAAATGTTTTTTTCCCTGATAACGAGTTCACATCGCCGGAAATTTGTGTTTTCCCATTATAACGAGTAGAAATTTGTGTTTTTTCTTTTGGTAACGAGTTCGAATTCATGTTTTCTTCTTATTAACGAGTTCAAATTTGTGTTTTTCTCTGGTAACGAGTTGTCCTTGTAGAAAAAATGTTTTTTTCCCTGATAACGAGTTCACATCGCCGGAAATTTGTGTTTTCCCATTATAACGAGTAGAAATTTGTGTTTTTTTTCTTTGGTAACGAGTTCGAATTCATGTTTTCTTCTTATTAACGAGTTCAAATTTGTGTTTTTCTCTGGTAACGAGTTATCCTTGTAGAAAAAATGTTTTTTTCCCTGATAACGAGTTCACATCGCCGGAAATTTGTGTTTTCCCATTATAACGAGTAGAAATTTGTGTTTTTTCTTTGGTAACGAGTTCGAATTCATGTTTTCTTCTTATTAACGAGTTCAAATTTGTGTTTTTCTCTCGGTAACGAGTTATCCTTGTAGAAAAAATGTTTTTTTCCCTGATAACGAGTTCACATCACCGGAAATTTGTGTTTTCCCATTATAACGAGTAGAAATTTGTGTTTTTTCTTTGGTAACGAGTTCGAATTCATGTTTTCTTCTTATTAACGAGTTCAAATTTGTGTTTTTCTCTCGGTAACGAGTTGTCCTTGTAGAAAAAATGTTTTTTTACCTGATAACGAGTTCACATCGCCGGAAATTTGTGTTTTCCCATTATAACGAGTAGAAATTTGTGTTTTTTCTTTGGTAACGAGTTCGAATTCATATTTTCTTCTTATTAACGAGTTCAAATTTGTGTTTTTCTCTGGTAACGAGTTGTCCTTGTAGAAAAAAAATGTTTTTTTCCCTGATAAAGTGTTCACATCACCGGAAATTTGTGTTTTCCCATTATAACGAGTAGAAATTTGTGTTTTTTCTTTGGTAACGAGTTCGAATTCATGTTTTCTTCTTATTAACGAGTTCAAATTTGTGTTTTTCTCTGGTAACGAGTTGTCCTTGTAGAAAAAATGTTTTTTTCCCTGATAACGAGTTCACATCGCCGGAAATTTGTGTTTTCCCATTATAACGAGTAGAAATTTGTGATTTTTCTTTGGTAACGAGTTCGAATTCATGTTTTCTTCTTATTAACGAGTTCAAATTTGTGTTTTTCTCTGGTAACGAGTTGTCCTTGTAGAAAAAATGTTTTTTTCCCTGATAACGAGTTCACATCGCCGGAAATTTGTGTTTTCCCATTATAACGAGTAGAAATTTGCGTTTTTTCTTTGGTAACGAGTTCGAATTCATGTTTTCTTCTTATTAACGAGTTCAAATTTGTGTTTTTCTCTGGTAAAGAGTTATCCTTGTAGAAAAAATGTTTTTTTCCCTGATAACGAGTTCACATCACCGGAAATTTGTGTTTTCCCATTATAACGAGTAGAAATTTGTGTTTTTTCTTTGTAACGAGTTAGAATTCATGTTTTCTTCTTATTAACGAGTTCAAATTTGTGTTTTTCTCTGGTAACGAGTTGTCCTTGTAGAAAAAATGTTTTTTTCCCTGATAACGAGTTCACATCGCCGGAAATTTGTGTTTTCCCATTATAACGAGTAGAAATTTGTGTTTTTTCTTTGGTAACGAGTTCGAATTCATGTTTTCTTCTTATTAACGAGTTCAAATTTGTGTTTTTCTCTGGTAACGAGTTATCCTTGTAGAAAAAAATGTTTTTTTCCCTGATAACGAGTTCACATCACCGGAAATTTGTGTTTTCCCATTATAACGAGTAGAAATTTGTGTTTTTTCTTTGGTAACGAGTTCGAATTCATGTTTTCTTCTATTAACGAGTTCAAATTTGTGTTTTTTCTCTGGTAACGAGTTCTCCTTGTAGAAAAAATGTTTTTTTTTCCCTGATAACGAGTTCACATCACCGGAAATTTGTGTTTTCCCATTATAACGAGTAGAAATTTGTGTTTTTTCTTTGGTAACGAGTTCGAATTCATGTTTTCTTCTTATTAACGAGTTCAAATTTGTGTTTTTCTCTGGTAACGAGTTGTCCTTGTAGAAAAATGTTTTTTTCCCTGATAACGAGTTCACATCGCCGGAAATTTGTGTTTTCCCATTATAACGAGTAGAAATTTGTGTTTTTTCTTTGGTAACGAGTTCGAATTCATGTTTTCTTCTTATTAACGAGTTCAAATTTGTGTTTTTCTCTGGTAACGAGTTGTCCTTGTAGAAAAAATGTTTTTTTCCCGATAACGAGTTCACATCGCCGGAAATTTGTGTTTTCCCATTATAACGAGTAGAAATTTGTGTTTTTTTTTGTAACGAGTTCAAATTCATGTTTTCTTCTTATTAACGAGTTCAAATTTGTGTTTTTCTCGGGTAACGAGTTATCCTTGTAGAAAAAATGTTTTTTTCCCTGATAACGAGTTCACATCACCGGAAATTTGTGTTTTCCCATTATAACGAGGAGAAATTTGTGTTTTTTCGTTGGTAACGAGTTCGAATTCATGTTTTCTTCTTATTAACGAGTTCAAATTTGTGTTTTTCTCTGGTAACGAGTTGTCCTTGTAGAAAAAATGTTTTTTTACCTGATAACGAGTTCACATCGCCGGAAATTTGTGTTTTCCCATTATAATGAGTAGAAATTTGTGATTTTTCTTTGGTAACGAGTTCAAATTTATATTTTCTTCTTATTAACGAGATCAAATTTGTGTTTTTCTCTGGTAACGAGTTGTCCTTGTAGAAAAAATGTTTTTTCCCTGATAACGAGTTCACATCGCCGGAAATTTGTGTTTTCCCATTATAACGAGTAGAAATTTGTGTTTTTTCTTTTGGTAACGAGTTCGAATTCATGTTTTCTTCTTATTAACGAGTTCAAATTTGTGTTTTTCTCTCGGTAACGAGTTGTCCTTGTAGAAAAAATGTTTTTTTACCTGATAACGAGTTCACATCGCCGGAAATTTGTGTTTTCCCATTAAAACGAGTAGAAATTTGTGATTTTTCTTTGGTAACGAGTTCGAATTTATGTTTTCTTCTTATTAACGAGTTCAAATTTGTGTTTTTCTCTGGTAACGAGTTGTCCTTGTAGAAAAAATGTTTTTTTCCCTGATAACGAGTTCACATCGCCGGAAATTTGTGTTTTCCCATTATAACGAGTAGAAATTTGCGTTTTTTCTTTGGTAACGAGTTCGAATTCATGTTTTCTTCTTATTAAAGAGTTCAAATTTGTGTTTTTCTCTGGTAAAGAGTTATCCTTGTAGAAAAAATGTTTTTTTCCCTCATAACGAGTTCACATCACCGGAAATTTGTGTTTTCCCATTATAACGAGTAGAAATTTGTGTTTTTTCTTTGGTAACGAGTAGAAAAATGTTTTCTTCTTATTAACGAGTTCAAATTTGTGTTTTTCTCTGGTAACGAGTTGTCCTTGTAGAAAAAAATGTTTTTTTCCCTGATAACGAGTTCACATCGCCGGAAATTTGTGTTTTCCCATTATAACGATTAGAAATTTGTGTTTTTTCTTTGGTAACGAGTTCGAATTCATGTTTTCTTCTTATTAACGAGTTCAAATTTGTGTTTTTCTCTGTAACGAGTTGTCCTTGTAGAAAAAATGTTTTTTTACCTCGATAACGAGTTCACATCGCCGGAAATTTGTGTTTTCCCATTATAACGAGTAGAAATTTGTGTTTTTTCTTTGGTAACGAGTTCGAATTCATGTTTTCTTCTTATTAACGAGTTCAAATTTGTGTTTTTCTCTGGTAACGAGTTATCCTTGTAGAATAAATGTTTTTTTCCCTGATAACGAGTTCACATCACCGGAAATTTGTGTTTTCCCATTATAACGAATAGAAATTTGTGTTTTTTCTTTGGTAACGAGTTCGAATTCATGTTTTCTTCTTATTAACGAGTTCAAATTTTTGTTTTTCTCTGGTAACGAGTTGTCCTTGTAGAAAAAATGTTTTTTTTTACCTGATAACGAGTTCACATCGCCGGAAATTTGTGTTTTCCCATTATAATGAGTAGAAATTTGTGATTTTTCTTTGGTAACGAGTTCGAATTTATATTTTCTACTTATTAACGAGTTCAAATTTGTGTTTTTCTCTGGTAACGAGTTGTCCTTGTAGAAAAAATGTTTTTTTACCTGATAACGAGTTCACATCGCCGGAAATTTGTGTTTTCCCATTATAACGAGTAGAAATTTGTGTTTTTTCTTTGGTAACGAGTTCGAATTCATGTTTTCTTCTTATTAACGAGTTCAAATTTGTGTTTTTCTCTGGTAACGAGTTATCCTTGTAGAATAAATGTTTTTTTCCCTGATAACGAGTTCACATCACCGGAAATTTGTGTTTTCCCATTATAACGAATAGAAATTTGTGTTTTTTCTTTGGTAACGAGTTCGAATTCATGTTTTCTTCTTATTAACGAGTTCAAATTTGTGTTTTTCTCTGGTAACGAGTTGTCCTTGTAGAAAAAATGTTTTTTTTCCCTGATAACGAGTTCACATCACCGGAAATTTGTGTTTTCCCATTATAACGAGGAGAAATTTGTGTTTTTTCGTTGGTAACGAGTTCGAATTCATGTTTTCTTCTTATTAAAGAGTTCAAATTTGTGTTTTTCTCTGGTAAAGAGTTATCCTTGTAGAAAAAATGTTTTTTTCCCTCATAACGAGTTCACATCACCGGAAATTTGTGTTTTCCCATTATAACGAGTAGAAATTTGTGTTTTTTCTTTGGTAACGAGTTCAAATTCATGTTTTCTTCTTATTAACGAGTTCAAATTTGTGTTTTTCTCTGGTAACGAGTTGTCCTTGTAGAAAAAAATGTTTTTTTCCCCGATAACGAGAGTTCACGTCGCCGGAAATTTGTGTTTTCCCGATTAAAATTCGAGTCAGAAATTTATGTTTTTTCTTTGGTAACGAGTTCGAATTCATGTTTTCTTCTTATTAACGAGTTCAAATTTGTGTTTTTCTCTGGTAACGAGTTGTCCTTGTAGAAAAAATGTTTTTTTACCTGATAACGAGTTCACATCGCCGGAAATTGTGTTTTCCCATTATAACGAGTAGAAATTTGTGTTTTTTCTTTGGTAACGAGAGTTCGAATTCATGTTTTCTTCTTTATTAACGAGTTCAAATTTGTGTTTTTCTCACAGTAACGAGTTGTCTTTTGCAGAAAAAAAATGTTTTTTTTCCACGATAACGAGTTCACGTCACCGGAAATTTGTATTTTCCCATTATAACGAGTACAAATTTGTGTTTTTTCTCTTTGGTAACGAGGTTCGAATTCATGTTTTCTTCTTATTAACGAGTTCAAATTTGTGTTTTTTCTCTAGTAACGAGAGTTGTCCTTGTAGAAAAAAATGTTTTTTTCCACGATAACGAGTTCACATCGCCAGAAGTACAGCATTTTCCCATTATAACGAGTAGAAATTTGTGTTTTTTCTTTTGGTAACGAGTTCGAATTCATGTTTTCTTTCTTATTAACGAGTTCAAATTTGTGTTTTTCTCTCGGTAACGAGTTGTCCTTGTAGAAAAAATGTTTTTTTACACGATAACGAGTTCACATCGCCGGAAATTTGTGTTTTCCCATTATAACGAGTAGAAATTTGTGATTTTTCTTTGGTAACGAGTTCGAATTTATGTTTTCTTCTTATTAACGGAGTTCAAATTTGTGTTTTTCTCTCGGTAACGAGTTGTCCTTGTAGAAAAATGTTTTTTTTTCCCTGATAACGAGTTCACATGGGGCCCGAAATTTGTTTTTTCCCATTATAAATTTGTGCAGAAATTTGCGTTTTTTCTTTTGTAACGAGTTCGAATTCATTGTTTTCTTCTTATTAAAGAGTTCAAATTTGTGTTTTCTCCGGTAGAAGAGTTATCCTTGTATAAAAAATGTTTTTTTCACTGATAACGAGTTCACATCACCGGAAATTTGTGTTTTCCCATTATAACGAGTAGAAATTTGTGTTTTTTCTTTGGTAACGAGTTCAAATTCATGTTTTCTTCTTATTAACGAGTTCAAATTTGTGTTTTTCTCTCGGTAGTGAGTTGTCCTTGTAGAAAAAAAATGTTTTTTTCCACGATAACGAGTTCACGGCGCCGGAAATTTGTGTTTTCCCATTATAACGAGTAGAAATTTGTGTTTTTTCTTTGGTAACGAGTTCGAATTCATGTTTTCTTCTTATTAACGAAGTTCAAATTTGTGTTTTTCTCTACGGTAACGAGTTGTCCTTGTAGAAAAAATGTTTTTTACTACGATAACGAGTTCACATCGCCCGGAAATTTGTGTTTGCTACCCATTATAACGAGTAGAAATTTGTGTTTTTTCTTTTGGTAACGAGTTCGAATTCATGTTTTCTTCTTATTAACTTGAGTTCAAATTTGTGTTTTTCTCTGGTAACGAGTTATCCTTGTAGAATAAATGTATTTTTCCCTGATAACGAGTTCAACGTCACCGGAAATTTGTGTTTTCCCATTATAACGAATAGAAATTTGCGTTTTTTCTTTAGTAATTCGAGCTCGAATTCATGTTTTCTTCTTATTAACGAGTTCAAATTTGTGTTTTTCTCTCGGTAACGAGTTGTCCTTGTAGAAAAAATGTTTTTTTCCACGATAACGAGTTCACATCACCGGAAATTTGTGTTTTCCCATTATAACGAGGAGAAATTTGTGTTTTTTAGATTTGGTAACGAGTTCGAATTCATGTTTTTCTTCTTATTAACGAGTTCAAATTTGTGTTTTTCTCTCGAGTAAAGAGTTGTCCTTGTAGTAAAAATGCTTTTTTCTTTGATAACGAGTTCGCGTCACCGGAAATTTGTGTTTTTTACGTTATAACGAGGAGAAATTTGTGTTTTTTCGTTGGTAACGAGTTCGAATTCATGTTTTCTTCTTATTAACGAGTTCAAATTTTGTGTTTTTCTCCAGTAACGAGAGTTGTCCTTGTAGAAAAAATGTTTTTTTACACGATAACGAGTTCTACGCTTGCTTCGAGAAATTTGTGTTTTCCCATTATAATGAGTAGAAATTTGTGATTTTTCTTTGGTAACGAGTTCGAATTTATATTTTCTACTTATTAACGAGATCAAATTTGTGTTTTTCTCTCGGTAACGAGTTGTCCTTGTAGAAAAAATGTTTTTTCCACTACGATAACGAGTTCACGTAACCACTTCCGGAAATTTGTGTTTTCCCATTATAACGAGTAGAAATTTGTGTTTTTTTCCTTTTGGTAACGAGTTCGAATTCATGTTTTCTTCTTATTAACGAGTTCAAATTTGTGTTTTTCTCTCGTAACGAGTTGTCCTTGTAGAAAAAATGTTTTTTTCCACGATAACGAGTTCACGTCACCGGAAATTTGTATTTTCCCATTATAACGAGTAGAAATTTGTGTTTTTTTCTTTGGTAACGAGTTCGAATTCATGTTTTCTTCTTATTAACGAGTTCAAATTTGTGTTTTTCTCACAGTAGCGAGTTGTCCCTTGTAGAAAAAATGTTTTTTCACCTCGAATATGACGAGTTCACATCGCCGGAAATTTGTGTTTTCCCGTTATAACGAGTAGAAATTTGTGTTTTTTCTTTTGGTAACGCGTTTGAATTCATGTTTTCTTCTTATTAACGAGTTCAAATTTGTGTTTTTCTCTCGTAACGAGTTGTCCTTGTAGAAAAAAAATGTTTTTTTCCCCGATAACGAGTCTACACGCTCGGAAATTTGTGTTTTCCCATTATAACGAGTAGAAATTTGTGTTTTTTCTTTGGTAACGAGTTCAATTCATAAGCTTTTCTATTAACGGAAGTTCAAATTTGTGTTTTTCCTGTACGAGTTGTCCTTGTAGAAAAAATGTTTTTTTTTACCCGATAACGAGTTCACATCGCCGAAATTTGTGTTTTCCCATTATAACGAGTAGAAATTTGTGATTTTTCTTGGTAACGAGTTCGAATTTATGTTTTCTTCTTATTAACGAGTTCAAATTTGTGTTTTTCTCACAGTAACGAGTTGTCCTTGTAGAAAAAATGTTTTTTTACACGATAACGAGTTCACATCGCCGCAAATTTGTGTTTTCCCATTATAACGAGTAGAAATTTGCGTTTTTTCTTTGGTAACGAGTTCGAATTTATGTTTTCTTCTTTATTAAAGAGTTCAAATTTGTGTTTTTCTATGGTAAAGAGTTATCCTTTGTAGAAAAAATGTTTTTTTTCCTCATAACGAGTCTCACATCACCGGAAATTTGTGTTTTCCCATTATAACGAGTAGAAATTTGCGTTTTTTCTTTGGTAACGAGTTCAAATTCATGTTTTCTTCTTATTAAAGAGTTCAAATTTGTGTTTTTCTATCGGTAAAGCAGTTGTCCTTGTAGAAAAAAAATTGCTTTTTTCCCTCCATAACGAGTTCACATCGCCGGAAATTTGTGTTTTCCCATTATAACGAGTAGAAATTTGTGTTTTTTCTTTTGGTAACGAGTTCAAATTCAATACTTTCTTCTTATTAACGAGTTCAAATTTGTGTTTTTCCTGCGAGTAACGAGTTGTCCTTGTAGAAAAAAATGTTTTTTTACCTCGATAACGAGTTCACATCGCCGGAAATTTGTGTTTTCCCATTATAACGAGTAGAAATTTGTGTTTTTTCTTTGGTAAACGAGTTCGAATTCATGTTTTCTTCTTATTAACGAGTTCAAATTTGTGTTTTTCTCTCGGTAACGAGTTATCCTTGTAGAAATAAATGTTTTTTTACCTAGATAACGAGTTTTATTCATGGCCACCTTGGAAATCTTGTGTTTTCCCATTATAACGAATAGAAATTTGTGTTTTTTCTTTGGCACCGAGTTCGAATTCATGTTTTCTTCTTATTAACGAGTTCAAATTTCAGTGTTTTTCTCTGGTAACGAGTTGTCCTTGTAGAAATAAATGTTTTTTTCCCTTTGATAACGAGTTCACATCACCGGAAATTTGTGTTTTCCCATTATAACGAGGAGAAATTTGTGTTTTTTCGTTGGTACCCAGTTCGAATTCATGTTTTCTTCTTATTAACGAGTTCAAATTTGTGTTTTTTCTCTCGGTAAAGAGTTGTCCTTGTAGAAAAAAATGTTTTTTTTCACGATAACGAGTTCACGTCACCGGAAATTTGCGTTTTCCCATTATAACTATGGGAGAAATTTGTGTTTTTTCGTTGGTAACGAGTTCGAATTCATGTTTTCTTCTTATTAACGAGTTCAAATTTGTGTTTTTCTCCGGTAAAGAGTTGTCCGCATGTAGAAAAAATGTTTTTTTACACGATAACGAGTTCACGTCACCGGAAATTTGTGTTTTCCACGTTATAATGAGGAGAAATTTGTGATTTTTCGTTGGTAACGAGTTCGAATTTATATTTTCTAATTTCTATTAACGAGATCAAATTTGTGTTTTTCTCTCGGTAACGAGTTGTCCTTGTAGAAAAAATGTTTTTTTCCCTGAATAACTTGAGGTTTACGTAAAACGGAAATTTGTGTTTTCCTCATTATAATGAGTAGAAATTTGCGATTTTTCTTTTGGTAACGAGTTCGAATTTATATTTTCTACTTATTAAAGAGATCAAATTTGTGTTTTTCTGCGAGTAGCAGAGTTATCCTTGTAGAAAAAATGTTTTTTTCCCTCGATAACGAGTTCACATCACCGGAAATTTGTGTTTTCCCGATTATAACGAGTAGAAATTTGCGTTTTTTCTTTGGTAACCAGTTCAAATTCGTATGTTTTCTTCTTATTAAAGAGTTCAAATTTGTGTTTTTCTCCTGGCAAAGAGTTGTCCTTTGTAGGAAAAAAAAATGTTTTTTTCCCTCGATAACGAGTTCACATCGCCGGAAATTTGTGTTTTCCCATTATAACGAGTAGAAATTTGTGTTTTTTCTTTGGTAACGAGTTCGAAATTCATGTTTTCTTCTTATTAACGAGTTCAAATTTGTGTTTTCTCCGGTAACGAGTTGTCCTTGTAGAAAAAAATGTTTTTTACACGATAACGAGTTACATCGCCCGAAATTTGTATTTTCCCATTATAACGAGTAGAAATTTGTGTTTTTTCTTTTGGTAACGAGGTTAGAATTCATGTTTTCTTCTTATTAACGAGTTCAAATTTGTGTTTTTCTCTCGGTAACGAGTTACAATCCTTGTAGAAATAAATGTTTTTTTCCCCGATAACGAGTTCACATACATCGGAAATTTGTGTTTTTTTCCCATTATAACGAAATTTAGAAATTTGTGTTTTTCTTTGGTTATGAGTTCGAATTCATATTTTTTTCTTCTTATTAACGAGTTCAAATTTGTGTTTTTCTCTCCGGTAACGAGTTATCCTTGTAGAAATAAATGTTTTTTTCCACGATAACGAAATTCACATCACCGGAAATTTGTGTTTTCCCATTATAACGAGGAGAAATTTGTGTTTTTTCGTCGGTAACGAGTTCGAATTCATGTTTTCTTCTTATTAACGAGTTCAAATTTGTGTTTTTCCCTGGTAAAGAGTTGTCCTTGTAGAAAAAAATGTTTTTTTTCACGATAACGAGTTCACGTCACCGGAAATTTGTGTTTTCCCATTATAACGAGGAGAAATTTGTGTTTTTTTCGTTGGTAACGAGAGTTCGAATTCATGTTTTCTTCTTATTAACGAGTTCAAATTTGTGTTTTTCTCTACGGTAACGAGTTGTCCTTGTAGAAAAAATGTTTTTTTACCTCGATACCATGAGAGTTCACATCACCGGAAATTTGTGTTTTCCCGTTATAACGAGGAGAAATTTGTGATTTTTCGTTGGTAACGAGTTCGAATTTATGTTTTTCTTCTTATTAACGAGTTCAAATTTGTGTTTTTCTCTGCAGTGAATTTGTAGTTGTCCTTTGTAGAAAAAATGTTTTTTTACCTCGATAACGAGTTTCGCCATCGCCGGAAATTTGTGTTTTCCCGTTATAACGAGTAGAAATTTGCGTTTTTTTCTTTTAGTAACGAGTTCGAATTTATGTTTTCTTCTTAATAACTGAGTTCAAATTTGTGTTTTTCTGCAGTAGCAGAGTTATCCTTGTAGAAAAAATGTTTTTTTCCCTGATAACGAGTTCACATCACCGGAAATTTGTGTTTTCCCATTATAACGAGTAGAAATTTGCGTTTTTTCTTTGGTAACGAGTTCAAATTCATGTTTTCTTCTTATTAAAGAGTTCAAATTTGTGTTTTTCTATCGTAAAGAGTTATCCTTGTAGAAAAAAAATGTTTTTTTCCTAGATAACGAGTTCACGTCACGCCGGAAATTTGTGTTTTCCACGTTATAACGAGTAGAAATTTGTGTTTTTTCTTTGGTAACGAGTTCAAATTCATGTTTTCTTCTTATTAACGAGTTCAAATTTGTGTTTTTCTCTCGGTAACGAGTTGTCCTTGTAGAAAAAAATGTTTTTTTTTACACGATAACGAGTTCACGCTCACTTCGGAAATTTGTGTTTTCCCATTATAACGAGTAGAAATTTAGTGTTTTTTCTTTGGTAACGAGGTTCGAATTCATGCTTTCTTCTTATTAACGGAGCTCAAATTTGTGTTTTTCTATAAGCAACGAGTTATCCTTGTAGAAATAAATGTTTTTTTACACGATAACGAGTTCACATCACCGGAAATTTGTGTTTTCCCATTATAACGAGTAGAAATTTGTGTTTTTTCTTTTGGTAACGAGTTCGAATTCATGTTTTCTTCTTATTAACTAGTTCAAAATTTGTGTTTTTCTCTCGGTAATCGAGTTATCCCTTGTAGAAATAAATGTTTTTTTTCCACGATAACGAGTTCACGTCACCGGAAATTTGTGTTTTCCCATTATAACGAGGAGAAATTTGTGTTTTTTTCGTTGGTAACGAGTTCGAATTCATGTTTTTCTTAACGTACTTAACGAGTTCAAATTTGTGTTTTCTCTCGGTAAAGAGTTGTCCTTGTAGAAAAAAATGTTTTTTTTCACGATAACGAAGTTCACATCACCGGAAATTTGTGTTTTCCCATTATAACGAGGGAGAAATTTGTGTTTTTTAGATTTAGCAATGAAGTTCGAATTCATGTTTTCTTCTTATTAACGCAGTTCAAATTTGTGTTTTTCTCTGGTAAAGAGTTGTCCTTGTAGAAAAAAATGTTTTTTTCATCCATAATCTGTGTCTCACATCGCCGGAAATTTGTGTTTTCCCATTATAATGAGGAGAAATTTGTGATTTTTCGTTCGTAACGAGTTCGAATTTATATTTTCTACTTATTAACGAGATCAAATTTGTGTTTTTCTCTGGTAACGAGTTGTCCTTGTAGAAAAAATGTTTTTTTCCCCTGATAACGAGTTCACATCGCCGGAAATTTTGTGTTTTCCCATTATAACCCAGTAGAAATTTGTGTTTTTTTCTTTGGTAACGAGTTCGAATTTATATTTTCTACTTATTAACGAGATCTAAATTTGTGTTTTTCTCCACGGTAACGAGTTGTCCTTGTAGAAAAAATGTTTTTTGTTCCACGATAACGAGTTCGGCATCACCGGAAATTTGTATTTCCCCGCGCCATAACGAAGTAGAAATTTGTGTTTTTTCTTTTCGGTAACGAGAGTTCGAATTCATGTTTTCTTCTTATTAACGAGTTCAAATTTGTGTTTTTCTCTAGTAACGAGTTGTCACTTGTAGAAAAAAAAATGTTTTTGTTCCCTGATAACGAGTTCACATCACCGGAAATTTGTATTTTCCCATTATAACGAGTAGAAATTTGTGTTTTTTCTTTGGTAACGAGTTCGAATTCATGTTTTCTTCTTATTAACGAGTTCAAATTTGTGTTTTTCTCTAAATAACGAGTTTGTCCTTGTAGAAAAAAATGTTTTTTTACACCTCGATAACGAGTTCACATCGCCGGAGAATTTGTGTTTTCCCTAATATAACGAGTAGAAATTTGTGATTTTTCTTTGGTAACGAGTTCGAATTTATGTTTTCTTCTTATTAACGAGTTCAAATTTGTGTTTATCTCTCGGGTATACGAGGTTGTCCTTGTAGAAAAAATGTTTTTTTCCTCGATAACGAGTTCATGTTGCCGGAAATTTGTGTTTTCCCATTATAACGAGTGAGAAATTTGGTGATTTTTTCTTTGGTAACGAGTTCAGAATTTATGTTTTCTTCTAATTAAAGAGTTCAAATTTGTGTTTATCTCTGGTAAAGAGTTATCCTTGTAGAAAAAATGTTTTTTTCCCTCGATAACGAGTTCACATCACCGGAAATTTGTGTTTTCCTCATTATAACGAGTAGAAATTTGTGTTTTTTCTTTTGGTAACGAGTTAGAATTCATGTTTTCTTCTTAATTAAAGAGTTCAAATTTGTGTTTTTCTCTCGGGTAAAGAGTTATCCTTGTAGAAAAAAAATGTTTTTTTCCCTCGATAACGGAGTTCACATCGCCGGAAATTTGTGTTTTCCCATTATAACGAGTAGAAATTTGTGTTTTTTTCTTTGGTAACGAGTTAGAAAAAGCATGACTTTGCTTCTTTATTAACTTGATTTCAAATTTGTGTTTTTCTCACAGTAGCAGAGTTATCCTTGTAGAAAAAAATGTTTTTTTCACGATAACGAGTTCACATCACCGGAAATTTGTGTTTTCCCATTATAACGAGTAGAAATTTGTGTTTTTTTCTTTGGTAACGAGTTCGAATTCATGTTTTCTTCTTATTAACGCATTTCAAATTTGTAAGCTTTTCTCTGCGTGTAACGAGTTCTCCTTGTAGAAAAAATGTTTTTTTTTCCACGATAGCGAGTTCACATCACCGGAAATTTGTGTTTTCCCATTATAATCGAGTAGAAATTTGTGATTTTTTCTTTGGTAACGTAGTTCGAATTTATGTTTTCTTCTAATTAACGAGTTCAAATTTGTGTTTTTCTGCGGTAACGAGTTCTCCTTGTAGAAAAAATGTTTTTTTACACGATAACGAGTTCACATCACCGAAAATTTGTGTTTTCCCATTATAACGAGTAGAAATTTGTGATTTTTCTTTGGTAACGAGTTCGAATTTATGTTTTCTTGACTTATTAACGAGTTCAAATTTGTGTTTTTCTCTTGGGTAACGAGTTGTCCTTGTAGAAAAAATGTTTTTTTACACGATAACGAGTTCATACATCACCGGAAATTTGTATTTTCCCATTATAACGAGTACAAATTTGTGTTTTTTCTTTGGTAACGAGTTCGAATTCATGTTTTCTTCTTATTAACGAGTTCAAATTTGTGTTTTTTCTGCGAGTAACGTAGTTGTCCTTGTAGAAAAAATGTTTTTTTCCTGATAACGAGTTGTCATCGCCGGAAATTTGTATTTTCCCATTATAACGAGTACAAATTTGTGTTTTTTCTTTGGTAACGAGTTCGAATTCATGTTTTCTTCTTATTAACGAGTTCAAATTTGTGTTTTTCTCCTCGGTAACGAGTTGTCCTTGTAGAAAAAAATGTTTTTTTACCTGATAACGAGTTCACATCGCCGGAAATTTGTGTTTTCCCATTATAACGAGTAGAAATTTGTGATTTTTCTTTGGTAACGGAGTTTGAATTTATGTTTTCTTCTTATTAACGAGTTCAAATTCTGTGTTTTTCTCTGGTAACGAGTTGTCCTTGTAGAAAAAATGTTTTTTTACCTGATAACGAGTTCACATCGCCGGAAATTTGTGTTTTCCCATTATAACGAGTAGAAATTTGCGTTTTTTCTTTGGTAACGAGAGTTTGAATTTATGTTTTCTTCTTATTAAAGAGTTCAAATTTGTGTTTTTCTCTCGAGTAGCAGAGTTATCCTTGTAGAAAAAAATGTTTTTTTTTCCCTCATAACGAGTTCACATCACCGGAAATTTGTGTTTTCCCATTATAACGAGTAGAAATTTGCGTTTTTTCTTTTGGTAACGAGTTCAAATTCATGTTTTCTTTCTTATTGAACGGAAGTTCAAATTTGTGTTTTTCTCTCGGTAAAGAGTTGTCCTTGTAGAAAAAAATGTTTTTTTTCCTCGCGATAACGAGTTCACGTCACGCCGGAAATTTGTGTTTTCCCATTATAACGAGTAGAAATTTGTGTTTTTTCTTTGGTAACGAGTTCAAATTCATGTTTTCTTCTTATTAACGAGTTCAAATTTGTGTTTTTCCTGCGGTAACGAGTTGTCCTTGTAGAAAAAAATGTTTTTTTACACGATAACGAGTTCACATCAACGGAAATTTGTGTTTTCCCATTATAACGAGTAGAAATTTGTGTTTTTTCTTTGGTAACGAGTTCGAATTCATGTTTTTCTTCTTATTAACGAGTTCAAATTTGTGTTTTTTCTCTCGTAACGAGTTATCCTCGTAGAATAAATGTTTTTTTCCCTGATAACGAGTTCACATCACCGGAAATTTGTGTTTTCCCATTATAACGAATAGAAATTTGTGTTTTTTCTTTGGTAACGAGTTCGAATTCATGTTTTCTTCTAACGTAACGAGTTCAAATTTGTGTTTTTCTATAAGTAACTTGAGTTGTATCCTTGTAGAATAAATGTTTTTTTCCACGATAACGAGTTCACGTCACCGTAAATTTATTGTTTTCCCATTATAACGAGGAGAAATTTGTGTTTTTTCGTTGGTGTCGAAGGGATTCGAATTCATGTTTTCTTCTTGTTAACGAGTTCAAATTTGTGTTTTTCTCTCGTAAAGAGTTGTCCCTTGTATGAGAAAAATGGTTGTTTTTTCCCACGATAACGAGTTCACATCACCGGAAATTTGTGTTTTCCCGTTATAACGAGGAGAAATTTGTGTTTTTTCGTTGGTAACGAGGTTCGAATTCATGTTTTCTTCTTATTAACGAGATCAAATTTGTAGTTTTTCTCTCGGGAGTAAAGAGTTGTCCCTTGTAGAAAAATGTTTTTTACACGATAACGAGTTCACATCGCCGGAAATTTGTGTTTTCCCATTATAATGAGGAGAAATTTGTGATTTTTCGTTGGTAACGAGTTAGAATTTATATTTTCTACTTATTAACGAGATCAAATTTGTGTTTTTCTCTCGGTAACGAGTTGTCCTTGTAGAAAAAATGTTTTTTTACCTGATAACGAGTTCACATCGCCGGAAATTTGTGTTTTCCCATTATAATGAGTAGAAATTTGTGATTTTTCTTTGGTAACGAGTTCGAATTTATATTTTCTACTTATTAACGAGATCAAATTTGTGTTTTTCTCTGGTAACGAGTTGTCCTTGTAGAAAAAATGTTTTTTTCCCTGATAACGAGTTCACATCACCGGAAATTTGTATTTTCCCATTATAACGAGTAGAAATTTGTGTTTTTTCTTTGGTAAATGAAGCTCGAATTCATGTTTTTCTTCTTATTAACGAGTTCAAATTTGTGTTTTTCTCTAGTAACGAGTTGTCCTTGTAGAAAAAAATGTTTTTTTCACTGATAACGAGTTCACATCGCCGGAAATTTGTATTTTCCCATTATAACGAGTAGAAATTTGTGTTTTTTTCTTTGGTAACGAGTTCGAATTCATGTTTTCTTCTTATTAACGAGTTCAAATTTTTGTTTTTCTCTAATGTAACGAGTTGTCCTTGTAGAAAAAAATGTTTTTTTACTCGATAAATTCGAGTTCACATCGCCGGAAATTTGTGTTTTCCCATTATAACGAGTAGAAATTTGTGATTTTTCTTTGGCAGCAAGGTTAAGAATTTATGTTTTCTTCTTATTAACGAGTTCCAACTTGTGTTTATCACTACGGTAACGAGTTGTCCTTGTAGAAAAAATGTTTTTTTACCTGATAATTCGAGTTCACATCGCCGGAAATTTGTGTTTTCCCATTATAACGAGTAGAAATTTGGTGATTTTTCTTTTGGTAACGAGTTCGAATTTATGTTTTCTTCTAATTAAAGAGTTCAAATTTGTGTTTTATCTCTAAGTAAAGAGGTTATCCTTGTAGAAAAAATGTTTTTTTTCTCGATAACGAGTTCACATCACCGGAAATTTGTGTTTTCCCATTATAACGAGTAGAAATTTGTGTTTTTTTCTTTGGCAACGAGTTAGAATTCATGTTTTCTTCTAATTAAAGAGTTCAAATTTGTGTTTTTTTCTGCGGTAAGAGAAAGTTATCCTTGTAGAAAAAAAATGTTTTTTTCCCTCGATAACGGAGTTCACATCACCGGAAATTTGTGTTTTCCCATTATAACGAGTAGAAATTTGTGTTTTTTCTTTTGGTAACGAGTTAGAATTCATGTTTTCTTCTTATTAACGATTTCAAATTTGTGTTTTTCTCACGGGCCTAACGAGTTATCCTTGTAGAAAAAAATGTTTTTTTCACGATAATGAGTTCACATCACCGGAAATTTGTGTTTTCCCATTATAACGAGTAGAAATTTGTGTTTTTTTCTTTTGGTAACGAGTTCGAATTCATGTTTTCTTCTCGACGTAACGATTTCAAATTTGTGTTTTTCTCACCTGCAACGAGTTCTCCTTCTTAGAAAAAATGTTTTTTTTTTCACGATGTAACGAGTTCACATCACTGGAAATTTGTGTTTTCCCGTTGCATAACGAGTAGAAATTTGTGTTTTTTTCTTTTTGGTAACGAGTTCGAATTCATGTTTTCTTCTTATTAACGAGTTCAAATTTGTGTTTTTCTCCGGTAACGAGTTCTCCTTGTAGAAAAATGTTATTTTCCACGATAACGAGTTCACATCGCCGGAAATTTGTGTTTTGCTATTATAACGAGTAGAAATTTGTGTTTTTTCTTTGGCAACGAGTTCCGAGTGTCATGTTTTCTTCTTATTAAAAAGTTCAAATTTGTGTTTTTCTCTGGTAACGAGTTGTCCTTGTAGAATAAATGTTTTTTCCCCTCATAACGAATTCACATCACCGGAAATTTGTGTTTTCCCATTATAACGAGTAGAAATTTGTGTTTTTTCTTTGGTAACGAGTTCGAATTCATGTTTTCTTCTTATTAACAAGTTCAAATTTGTGTTTTTCTCTGAAGCCTTTCGAGTTGCTAATCTTGTAGAAAAATAAATGTTTTTTTTTCCCTGATAATCGAATTCACATCGCCGGAAATTTGTGTTTTCCCATTATAACGAGTAGAAATTTGTGTTTTTTCTTTTGCAACGAGTTCGAATTCATGTTTTCTTCTTATTAACGAGTTCAAATTTGTGTTTTTCTCTCGGTAACGAGTTGTCTTTGTAGAAAAAAATGTTTTTTTTACCTCGATAACGAGTTCACATCGCCTCGGAAATTTGTGTTTTCCCATTATAACGAGTAGAAATTTGTGTTTTTTTCTTTGGTAACGAGTTCCGAATTCATGTTTTCTTCTTATTAACGAGTTCAAATTTGCGTTTTTTCTCTCGGTAACGAGTCATGTCCGCATGTAGAAAAAAATGTTTTTTTTTTTTGATAACGAGTTCACATTGTCTCGGAAAATTTGTGTTTTCCCATTATAACGAGTAGAAATTTGTGATTTTTCTTTCGGGTAACGAGTTCGAATTTATGTTTTTTCTTCCTTATTAACGAGTTCAAATTTGTGTTTTTCTCTCAGTAGCGGGTTGTCCTTGTAGAAAAAAATGTTTTTTACACGATAACGAGTTCACATCGCCGGAAATTTGAAAAGTTTTTCCCATTATAACGAGTAGAAATTTGTGATTTTTTCTTTGGCAACGAGAGTTCGAATTTATGTTTTCTTCTAAGTAATCGCGAGTTCAAATTTGTGTTTTTCTCTCGGTAACGAGTTGTCCTTGTAGAAAAAAATGTTTTTTTCCCTTTGATAACGAGTTCACATCACCGGAAATTTGTGTTTTCCCATTATAACGAGTAGAAATTTGTGTTTTTTCTTTGCAGGTAAACGAGTTCGAATTCATGTTTTCTTCTCGATTAACGAGTTCAAATTTGTGTTTTTCTCTACGGTAACGAGTTCTCCTTGTAGAAAAAATGTTTTTTTCCACGATAAACGAGTTCACATCACCGGAAATTTGTGTTTTCCCATTATAACGAGTAGAAATTTGTGTTTTTTTTTCTTTGGTAACGAGTTCGAATTCATGTTTTCTTCTGATTAACGAGTTCAAATTTGTGTTTTTCTCTCGGTAACGAGTTCTCGCTTGTAGAAAAAATGTTTTTTTCACGATAACGAGTTCACATCACGGGAAATTTGTGTTTTGCCTCCAGAGCTTATAACGAGTAGAAATTTGTGTTTTTTCTTTTTGATAGCGAGTTCGAATTCATGTTTTCTTCTTATTAAAAAGTTCAAATTTGTGTTTTTCTCTCGGTAGCAGAGTTGTCCTTGTAGAATAAATGTTTTTTTTTCCACTCATAACGAATTCACATCACCGGAAATTTGTGTTTTGCCATTATAACGAGTAGAAATTTGTGTTTTTTTCTTTGGTAACGAGTTCGAATTCATGTTTTCTTCTTATTAACGAGTTCAAATTTGTGTTTTTCTCTCGGTAGCGAGTTGTCTTTGTAGAAAAAATCATGTTTTTTCCCCTCGATAACGAATTCACATCGCCGGAAATTTGTGTTTTCCCATTATAACGAGGTAGAAATTTGTGTTTTTTCTTTGGTAACGAGTTCGAATTCATGTTTTCTTCTTATTAACGAGTTCAAATTTGTGTTTTTCTCTCGGTAACGAGTTGTCTTTGTAGAAAAAAATGTTTTTTACACGATAAAGAGTTCACATCGCCGAGAAATTTGTGTTTTCCCATTATAACGAGTAGAAATTTGTGTTTTTTTCTTTGGTAACGAGTTCGAATTCATGTTTTCTTCTTATTAACGAGTTCAAATTTGTGTTTTTCTCTCGTGTGACGAGTTGTCCTTGTAGAAAAAAATGTTTTTTTACCCTGATAACGAGTTCACGTAGCCGGAAATTTGTGTTTTCCCATTATAACGTAGAAAATTTGTGATTTTTCTTTGGTAACGAGTTCGAATTTATGTTTTTCTTCTTATTAACGAGTTCAAATTTGTGTTTTTCTCTGATAACGAGTTGTCCTTGTAGAAAAAAATGTTTTTTTCCCTGATAACGAGTTCACATCGCCGGAAATTTGTGTTTTCCCATTATAACGAGTAGAAATTTGTGTTTTTTCTTTTGGTAACGAGTTCGAATTTATGTTTTCTTCTTATTAACGAGTTCAAATTTGTGTTTTTCTCTGGTAACGAGTTGTCCTTGTAGAAAAAAATGTTTTTTTCCCCTGATAACGAGTTCACATCACCGGAAATTTGTATTTTCCCATTATAACGAGTAAAAATTTGTGTTTTTTCTTTGGTAACGAGTTCGAATTCATGTTTTCTTCTTATTAACGAGTTCTAATTTGTGTTTTTCTCTAGTAACCGAGTTGTCCTTGCAGAAAGAAATGTTTTTTTCCACGATAACGAGTTCACATCGCTTGAAATCGTATTTTCCCATTATAACGAGTAGAAATTTGTGTTTTTTCTTTGGTAACGAGTTCGAATTCATGTTTTCTTCTTATTAACGAGTTCGAATTTGTGTTTTTCTCTCAGTAACGAGTTGTCACTGGTAGAAAGAAATGTTTTTTTACACGATAACGAGTTCACGTCGCCGGAAATTTGTGTTTTCCCGTTATAACGAGTAGAAATTTGTGATTTTTCTTTGGTAACGAGTTCGAATTTATGTTTTCTTCTTATTAACGAGTTCAAATTTGTGTTTTTCTCTCGGTAACGAGTTGTCCTTGTAGAAAAAATGTTTTTTTACTACGACAACGAGAGTTCACATCGCCGGAAATTTGTGTTTTCCCGTTATAACGAGTAGAAATTTGCGATTTTTCTTTGGTAACGAGTTCGGAATTTATGTTTTCTTCTTATTAAAGAGTTCAAATTTGTGTTTTTCTCCGGTAAAGAGTTATCCTTGCATGAAAAAAATGTTTTTTTCCTCGATAACTTGAGTTCACGTATCACCGGAAATTTGTGTTTTCCCCATTATAACGAGTAGAAATTTGAAGTTTTTTTCCGTTGGTAACGTAGTTCGAATTCTTGTTTTCTTCTTATTAACGAGAAGTTCAAATTTGTGTTTTCCTCTCGGTAAAGAGTTATCCTTGTAGAAAAAATGTTTTTTTCCCTCGATAACGAGTTCACGTCACCGGAAATTTGTATTTTCCCATTATAGCGAGTAGAAATTTGTGTTTTTTACGTTGGTAACGAGTTCGAATTCTTGTTTTCTTCTTATTAAACGAGTTCAAAGTTGTGTTTTTCTCTCGGTAACGAGTTATCCTTGTAGAAAAAATGTTTTTTTTACCTCGATAACGAGAGTTCACGTCGCCGGAAATTTGTATTTTCCCGTTATAACGAGTAGAAATTTGTGTTTTTTTCTTTTGGTAACGAGTTCGAATTCATGTTTTCTTCTTATTAACGAGTTCAAATTTGTGTTTTTCTCTCGTAACGAGTTATCCTTGTAGAAAAAATGTTTTTTTTTACCTCGATAACGAGTTCACATCGCCGGAAATTTGTGTTTTCCCATTTATAACGAGTAGAAATTTGTGATTTTTCTTTGGTAACGGGTTCGAATTTATATTTTTCTTCTTATTAACGAGTTCAAATTTGTGTTTTTCTCTCGGTAACGAGTTGTCCTTGTAGAAAAAAATGTTTTTTTACTACGATAACGAGTTCACATCGCCGGAAATTTGTGTTTTCCCATAATAACGAGTAGAAATTTGCGATTTTTCCGTGGTAACTAGGTTCGAATTCATGTTTTCTTCTTATTAACGGAGTTCAAATTTGTGTTTTCTCTCGGTAAAGAGTTATCCTCTCGTAGAAAAATATGTTTTTTCCCCTCATAACGAGTTCACATCACCGGGAAATTTGTGTTTTCCCATTATAACGAGCAGAAATTTGTGTTTTTTCTTTGGTAACGAGTTCGAATTCATGTTTTCTTCTTATTAACGAGTTCCTTTCGATTTGTGTTTTTCTCTCGGTAACGAATTATCCTTGTAGAATAAATGCTTTTCTCCCCGATAACGAGTTCACATCACCGGAAATTTGTGTTTTCCCATTATAACGAATAGAAATTTGTGTTTTTTCTTTTGGTAACGAGTTCGAATTCATGTTTTCTTCTTATTAACGAGTTAAAATTTGTGTTTTTCTCTCGGAAACAAGTTGTCCTTGTAGAAAAAATGTTTTTTTTCCCCGATAACGAGCTCACATCACCGGAAATTTGTGTTTTCCCATTATAACGAGGAGAAATTTGTGTTTTTTCGTTGGTAACGAGTTCGAATTCTTGTTTTCTTCTTAGTTGAACGGAAGTTTAAATTTGTGTTTTTCTCTCCGGTAACGAGTTGTCCTTGTAGAAAAAATGTTTTTTTCCCTGATAACGAGTTCACATCGCCGGAAATTTGTGTTTTCCCATTATAACGAGTAGAAATTTGTGTTTTTTCTTTGGCAACGAGTTCGAACCCATGTTTTCTTCTTATTAACGAGTTCAAATTTGTGTTTTTCTCTCGGGGTAACGAGTTGTCCTTGTAGAAAAATGTTTTTTTTTACCCGATAAATTCGAGCTCACATCGCCGGAAATTCCGTGTTTCCCCATTATAACGAGTAGAAATTTGTGTTTTTTTCATTGGTAACGAGTTCGAATTCATGTTTTCTTCTTATTAACGAGTTCAAATTTGTGTTTTTCTCTCGGTAATGAGTTGTCCTTGTAGAATAAATGTTTTTCTCCCCCGATAACGAGTTCACATCACCGGAAATTTGTGTTTTCCCATTATAAATCTAATGTGTAAATTTGTGTTTTTTCTTTTGGTAACGAGTTCGAATTCATGTTTTCTTCTTATTAACGAGTTCCAAATTTGTGTTTTTCTCCCGGTAACGAGTTACCCTTGTACAAAAAATGTTTTTTTCCGATAACTGTAGTTAACATCGCCGGGAAATTTGTGTTTTCCCATTATAACGAGTGCAGTAAATTTCATGTTTTTCTCTTTTGCAACGAATTCGAATTCATGTTTTCTTCTTGTTAACGATTTCAAATTTGTGTTTTTCTCTCGTGTAACAAGTTAGTCCTTGTAGAAAAAATGTTTTTTTCCCCCGATAACGAGTTCACATCGCTGGAAATTTGTATTTTCCCATTATAACGAGTAGAAATTTGTGTTTTTTCTTTGGTAACGAGTTCAAATTCTTGTTTTCTTCTTATTAACGAGTTCAATTTTGTGTTTTTCTCTGGTAACGAGTTATCCTTGTAGAAAAAATGTTTTTTTCCTGATAACGAGTTCACATCATCGGAAATTTGTGTTTTCCCATTATAACGAGTAGAAATTTCTGTTTTTTCTTTGTAACGAGTTCGAATTCATGTTTTCTTCTTATTAACGAGTAGAAATTTATGTTTTTCTCTCGGGTAACGAGTTGTCCTTGTAGGAAAAATGTTTTTTTCCCCGATAATCGACTTCACATCGGGCAGAAATTTGTGTTTTCTCATTATAACGTAGTAGAAATTTGTGTTTTTTCTTTTGTAACGAGTTCGAATTCATGTTTTCTTCTTATTAACGAGTTCAAATTTGTGTTTTTCTCTCGGTAACGAGTTATCCTTGTAGAAAAAATGGTTTTTATTCCTCGATAACGAGTTCACATCACCGTAAATTTGTGTTTTCACATTATAAATCGATTTGAAATTTTTGTTTTTTCATTGGTTACGAGTTCAAATTCCGTTGTTTTCTTCTTATTAACGAGTTCAAATTCTGTGTTTTTCTCTCGTTGAATGAAGTTGTCCTTGTAGAAAAAATGTTTTTTTTTCCCCCGATAACGAGTCTCACATCGCCGGAAATTTGTGTTTACCCATTATAATGAGTAGAAATTTCAGTTTTTTTTCTTTTGGTAACGAGTTCGAATTTATATTTTCTTCTTATTAACGAGTTCAAAATTGTGTTTTTCTCTCGGTAACGAGTTATCCTTGTAGAAAAAAAATGTTTTTTTCCCTGATAACGAGTTCACATCACCGGAAATTTGTGTTTTCCCATTATAACGAGTAGAAATTTGTGTTTTTTCTTTGGTAACGAGTTCGAATTCATGTTTTCTTCTTATTAACGAGTTCAAATTTGTGTTTTTCTCTCGGTAACGTAGTTATCCTTGTAGAAAAATAAGTTTTTTTCCCCCGATAACGAGTTCACATCGCCGGAAATTTGTGTTTTTCCCATTATAACGAGTAGAAATTTGTGTTTTTTCATTGGTAACGAGTTTGAATTCATGTTTTCTTCTTATTAACGAGTTCAAATTTGAAGTTTTTCTCCTGCACCCAGTTATCCTTTGTAGACAAAAATGTTTTTTTCCCGGATAACGAGTTCACATCACCGGAAATTTGTGTTTTCCCCATTATAACGAGTAGAAATTTGTGTTTTTCTCTTTGGTAACGAGTTCGAATTCATGTTTTCTTCTTATTAACGAGTTCAAATTTGTGTTTTTCTCTCGGGTAACGAGTTGTCCTTGTATAAAAAATGTTTTTTTCCCCGATAACGAGTTCACATCTCCGGAAATTTGTGTTTTGCCATTATAACGAGTAGAAATTTGTGTTTTTCTCTTTGGTAACGAGTTCGAATTCATGTTTTCTTCTTATTAACTGTGTCTCAAATTTGTGTTTTTCTCTCGGTAACGAGTTGTCCTTGTAGAAAAAATGTTTTTTTCCCTGATAACGAGTTCACATCGCCGGAAATTTGTGTTTTCTCATTATAACGAGTAGAAATTTGTGTTTTTTCATTTGTAACGAGTTCCGAATTCATGTTTTCTTTCTTATTAACCAGTTCAAATTTAAGTTTTTCTCTGGTAATGAGTTGTCCTTGTAGAAAAAATGTTTTTTTCCTCGATAACGAGTTCACATCGCCGGAAATTTGTGTTTTCCCATTATAACGAGTAGAAATTTGTGTTTTTCTTGGTAACGAGTTCGAATTCATGTTTTCTTCTTATTAACGGAAGTTCAAATTTGTGTTTTTCTTCGGTAACGAGTTATCCTTGTACAAAAAATGTTTTTTTCCCCGATAACGAGTTCACATCACCGCAAATTTGTGTTTTCCCATTATAACGAGTAGAAATTTGTGTTTTTCTTTGGTAACGACTTCAATTCATGCTTTCTTATTAACGAGTTCAAATTCTGTGCTTTTCTCTCGTAACGAGTTGTCCTTGTAGAAAAAATGTTTTTTTCCCCGATAACGAGTTCACATCGCCGGAAATTTGTGTTTTCCCATTATAACGAGTAGAAATTTGTGTTTTTTCTTTGGTAACGAGTTCGAATTCATGTTTTCTTCTTATTAACGAGTTCAAATTTGTGTTTTTCTCTCGGTAACGAGTTGTCCTTGTAGAAAAAATGTTTTTTTCCCCGATAACGAGTTCACATCGCCGGAAATTTGTGTTTTCCCATTATAACGAGTAGAAATTTGTGTTTTTTCTTTGGTAACGAGTTCGAATTCATGTTTTCTTCTTATTAACGAGTTCAAATTTGTGTTTTTCTCTCGGTAACGAGTTGTCCTTGTAGAAAAAATGTTTTTTTCCCCGATAACGAGTTCACATCGCCGGAAATTTGTGTTTTCCCATTATAACGAGTAGAAATTTGTGTTTTTTCTTTGGTAACGAGTTCGAATTCATGTTTTCTTCTTATTAACGAGTTCAAATTTCCCTGATAACGAGTTCACATCACCGGAAATTTGTGTTTTCCCATTATAACGAGTAGAAATTTGTGTTTTTTTTTCTTTGGTAACGAGTTCGAATTCATGTTTTCTTCTCGATTAACGAGTTCAAATTTGTGTTTTTCTCGGTAACGAGTTATCCTTGTAGAAAAAATGTTTTTTTCCATGATAACGAGTTCACATCACCGGAAATTTGTGTTTTCCCATTATAACGAGTAGAAATTTGTGTTTTTTCTTTGGTAACGAGTTCGAATTCATGTTTTCTTCTTATTAACGAGTTCAAATTTGTGTTTTTCTCTGGTAACGAGTTGTCCTTGTAGAAAAAAATGTTTTTTTCCATGATAACGAGTTCACATCACCGGAAATTTGTGTTTTCCCATTATAACGAGTAGAAATTTGTGTTTTTTCTTTGGTAACGAGTTCGAATTCATGTTTTCTTCTTATTAACGAGTTCAAATTTGTGTTTTTCTCCGGTAACGAGTTGTCCTTGTAGAAAAAATGTTTTTTTCCATGATAACGAGTTCACATCGCCGGAAATTTGTGTTTTCCCATTATAACGAGTAGAAATTTGTGTTTTTTCTTTGGTAACGAGTTCGAATTCATGTTTTCTTCTTATTAACGAGTTCAAATTTGTGTTTTTCTCTGGTAACGAGTTCTCCTTGTAGAAAAAATGTTTTTTTCCCTGATAACGAGTTCACATCACCGGAAATTTGTGTTTTCCCATTATAACGAGTAGAAATTTGTGTTTTTTCTTTGGTAACGAGTTCGAATTCATGTTTTCTTCTTATTAACGAGTTCAAATTTGTGTTTTTCTCTGGTAACGAGTTGTCCTTGTAGAAAAAATGTTTTTTTCCATGATAACGAGTTCACATCTCCGGAAATTTGTGTTTTCCCATTATAACGAGTAGAAATTTGTGTTTTTTCTTTGGTAACGAGTTCGAATTCATGTTTTCTTCTTATTAACGAGTTCAAATTTGTGTTTTTCTCTGGTAACGAGTTGTCCTTGTAGAAAAAATGTTTTTTTCCCTGATAACGAGTTCACATCGTTTTTCCGGAAATTTGTGTTTTCCCATTATAACGAGTAGAAATTTGTGTTTTTTCTTTGGTAACGAGTTCGAATTCATGTTTTCTTCTTATTAACGAGTTCAAATTTGTGTTTTTCTCGGGTAACGAGTTATCCTTGTAGAAAAAATGTTTTTTTCCCTGATAACGAGTTCACATCACCGGAAATTTGTGTTTTCCCATTATAACGATTTGAAATTTTTGTTTTTTCGTTGGTAACGAGTTCAAATTCATGTTTTCTTCTTATTAACGAGTTCAAATTTGTGTTTTTCTCTGGTAACGAGTTGTCCTTGTAGAAAAAATGTTTTTTTCCCTGATAACGAGTTCACATCGCCGGAAATTTGTGTTTTCCCATTATAATGAGTAGAAATTTGTGATTTTTCTTTGGTAACGAGTTCGAATTTATATTTTCTTCTTATTAACGAGTTCAAATTTGTGTTTTTCTGCGGTAACGAGTTGTCCTTGTAGAAAAAATGTTTTCCCACGATAACGAGTTCACATCGCCGGAAATTTGTGTTTTCCCATTATAACGAGTAGAAATTTGTGTTTTTCTTTGGTAACGAGTTCGAATTCATGTTTTCTTCTTATTAACGAGTTCAAATTTGTGTTTTTCTCTCGGTAACGAGTTGTCCTTGTAGAAAAAATGTTTTTTCACGATAACGAGTTCACATCGCCGGAAATTTGTGTTTTCCCATTATAACGAGTAGAAATTTGTGTTTTTTCTTTGGTAACGAGTTCGAATTCATGTTTTCTTCTTATTAACGATTTCAAATTTGTGTTTTTCTCAGGTAACGAGTTATCCTTGGAGAAAAAATGTTTTTTTCCCTGATAACGAGTTCACATCACCGGAAATTTGTGTTTTCCCATTAAAAGGTTTTTTCTCTGATAACGAGTTCACATCGCCGGAAATTTGTGTTTTGCCATTATAACGAGTAGAAATTTGTGTTTTTTCTTTGGTAACGAGTTCGAATTCATGTTTTCTTCTTATTAAAAAGTTCAAATTTGTGTTTTTCTCTGGTAACGAGTGTCCTTGTAGAAAAAATGTTTTTTTCCCTGATAACGAGTTCACATCGCCGGAAATTTGTGTTTTCTCATTATAACGAGTAGAAATTTGTGTTTTTTCTTTTGTAACGAGTTCGAATTCATGTTTTCTTCTTATTAACGAGTTCAAATTTGTGTTTTTCTCGGGTAACGAGTTATCCTTGTAGAAAAAATGTTTTTTTCCCTGATAACGAGTTCACATCACCGGAAATTTGTGTTTTCCCATTATAACGAGAGAAATTTGTGTTTTTTCTTTGGTAACGAGTTCGAATTCATGTTTTCTTCTTATTAACGAGTTCAAATTTGTGTTTTTCTCTGGTAACGAGTTGTCCTTGTAGAAAAAATGTTTTTTTACCTGATAACGAGTTCACATCGCCGGAAATTTGTGTTTTCCCATTATAACGAGTAGAAATTTGTGATTTTTCTTTGGTAACGAGTTCGAATTTATATTTTCTTCTTATTAACGAGATCAAATTTGTGTTTTTCTCTGGTAACGAGTTGTCCTTGTAGAAAAAATGTTTTTTTCCCTGATAACGAGTTCACATCGCCGGAAATTTGCGTTTTCCCATTATAACGAGTAGAAATTTGTGTTTTTTCTTTGGTAACGAGTTCGAATTCATGTTTTCTTCTTATTAACGAGTTCAAATTTGTGTTTTTCTCTGGTAACGAGTTGTCCTTGTAGAAAAAATGTTTTTTTCCCTGATAACGAGTTCACATCACCGGAAATTTGTATTTTCCCATTATAACGAGTAGAAATTTGTGTTTTTTCTTTGGTAACGAGTTCGAATTCATGTTTTCTTCTTATTAACGATTTCAAATTTGTGTTTTTCTCTGGTAACGAGTTAGCCTTGTAGAAAAAATGTTTTTTTCCCCTGATAACGAGTTCACATCACCGGAAATTTGTGTTTTCCCATTATAACGAGTAGAAATTTGTGTTTTTTCTTTGGTAACGAGTTCGAATTCATGTTTTCTTCTTATTAACGAGTTCAAATTTGTGTTTTTCTCTGGTAACGAGTTCTCCTTGTAGAAAAAATGTTTTTTTCCCGGATAACGAGTTCACATCACCGGAAATTTGTGTTTTCCCATTATAACGAGTAGAAATTTGTGTTTTTCTTTGGTAACGAGTTCGAATTCATGTTTTCTTCTTATTAACGAGTTCAAATTTGTGTTTTTCTGCGGTAACGAGTTGTCCTTGTAGAAAAAATGTTTTTTTCACTGATAACAAGTTCACATCTCCGGAAATTTGTGTTTTCCCATTATAACGAGTAGAAATTTGTGTTTTTTCTTTGGTAACGAGTTCGAATTCATGTTTTCTTCTTATTAACAAGTTCAAATTTGTGTTTTTCTCTGGTAACGAGTTGTCCTTGTAGAAAAAAATGTTTTTTTCCCTGATAACGAGTTCACATCGCCGGAAATTTGTGTTTTCTCATTATAACGAGTAGAAATTTGTGTTTTTTCTTTTGTAACGAGTTCGAATTCATGTTTTCTTCTTATTAACGAGTTCAAATTTGTGTTTTTCTCGGGTAACGAGTTATCCTTTTAGAAAAAATGTTTTTTTTCCCTGATAACGAGTTCACATCACCGGAAATTTGTGTTTTCCCATTATAACGAGTTGAAATTTTTGTTTTTTCGTTGGTAACGAGTTCGAATTCATGTTTTCTTCTTATTAACGAGTTCAAATTTTGTTTTTCTGCGGTAACGAGTTGTCCTTGTAGAAAAAATGTTTTTTTACACGATAACGAGTTCACATCGCCGGAAATTTGTGTTTTCCCATTATAATGAGTAGAAATTTGTGATTTTTCTTTGGTAACGAGTTCGAATTTATGTTTTCTTCTTATTAACGAGTTCAAATTTGTGTTTTTCTCTCGGTAACGAGTTCTCCTTGTAGAAAAAATGTTTTTTTCCACGATAACGAGTTCACATCACCGGAAATTTGTGTTTTCCCATTATAACGAGTAGAAATTTGTGTTTTTTCTTTGGTAACGAGTTCGAATTCATGTTTTCTTCTTATTAACGAGTTCAAATTTGTGTTTTTCTGCGGTAACGAGTTGTCCTTGTAGAAAAAATGTTTTTTTCCAGATAACGAGTTCACATCACCGGAAATTTGTATTTTCCCATTATAACGAGTAGAAATTTGTGTTTTTTCTTTGGTAACGAGTTCGAATTCATGTTTTCTTCTTATTAACGATTTCAAATTTGTGTTTTTCTCGGTAACGAGTTAGCCTTGTAGAAAAAATGTTTTTTTCCACGATAACGAGTTCACATCACCGGAAATTTGTGTTTTCCCATTATAACGAGTAGAAATTTGTGTTTTTTCTTTGGTAACGAGTTCGAATTCATGTTTTCTTCTTATTAACGAGTTCAAATTTGTGTTTTTCTCTAGTAACGAGTTCTCCTTGTAGAAAAAATGTTTTTTTCCCGGATAACGAGTTCACATCACCGGAAATTTGTGTTTTCCCATTATAACGAGTAGAAATTTGGTTTTTTCTTTGGTAACGAGTTCGAATTCATGTTTTCTTCTTATTAACGATTTCAAATTTGTGTTTTTCTCTGGTAACGAGTTAGCCATGTAGAAAAAATGTTTTTTTCCCCTGATAACGAGTTCACATCACCGGAAATTTGTGTTTTCCCATTATAACGAGTAGAAATTTGTGTTTTTTCTTTGGTAACGAGTTCGAATTCATGTTTTCTTCTTATTAACGAGTTCAAATTTGTGTTTTTCTCTGGTAACGAGTTCTCCTTGTAGAAAAAATGTTTTTTTCCCGGATAACGAGTTCACATCACCGGAAATTTGTGTTTTCCCATTATAACGAGTAGAAATTTGGTTTTTTCTTTGGTAACGAGTTCGAATTCATGTTTTCTTCTTATTAACGAGTTCAAATTTGTGTTTTTCTCTGGTAACGAGTTGTCCTTGTAGAAAAAATGTTTTTTTCCCTGATAACGAGTTCACATCTCCGGAAATTTGTGTTTTGCCATTATAACGAGTAGAAATTTGTGTTTTTTCTTTGGTAACGAGTTCGAATTCATGTTTTCTTCTTATTAACAAGTTCAAATTTGTGTTTTTCTCTGGTAACGAGTTGTCCTTGTAGAAAAAATGTTTTTTCCCTGATAACGAGTTCACATCGCCGGAAATTTGTGTTTTCTCATTATAACGAGTAGAAATTTGTGTTTTTTCTTTTGTAACGAGTTCGAATTCATGTTTTCTTCTTATTAACGAGTTCAAATTTGTGTTTTTCTCGGGTAACGAGTTATCCTTGTAGAAAAAATGTTTTTTTCCCTGATAACGAGTTCACATCACCGGAAATTTGTGTTTTCCCATTATAACGAGTTGAAATTTTTGTTTTTTCGTTGGTAACGAGTTCGAATTCATGTTTTCTTCTTATTAACGAGTTCAAATTTTTGTTTTTCTCTGGTAACGAGTTGTCCTTGTAGAAAAAATGTTTTTTTACCTGATAACGAGTTCACATCGCCGGAAATTTGTGTTTTCCCATTATAATGAGTAGAAATTTGTGATTTTTCTTTGGTAACGAGTTCGAATTTATATTTTCTTCTTATTAACGAGTTCAAATTTGTGTTTTTCTCTGGTAACGAGTTGTCCTTGTAGAAAAAATGTTTTTTCCCCGATAACGAGTTCACATCGCCGGAAATTTGTGTTTTCCCATTATAACGAGTAGAAATTTGTGTTTTTTCTTTGGTAACGAGTTCGAATTCATGTTTTCTTCTTATTAACGAGTTCAAATTTTTGTTTTTCTCTGGTAACGAGTTGTCCTTGTAGAAAAAATGTTTTTTCCCTGATAACGAGTTCACATCGCCGGAAATTTGTGTTTTCCCATTATAACGAGTACAAATTTGTGTTTTTTCTTTGGTAACGAGTTCGAATTCATGTTTTCTTCTTATTAACGATTTCAAATTTGTGTTTTTCTCTGGTAACGAGTTATCCTTGTAGAAAAAATGTTTTTTTCACTGATAACGAGTTCACATCACCGGAAATTTGTGTTTTCCCATTATAACGAGTAGAAATTTGTGTTTTTTCTTTGGTAACGAGTTCGAATTCATGTTTTCTTCGATTAACGAGTTCAAATTTGTGTTTTTCTCTAGTAACGAGTTCTCCTTGTAGAAAAAATGTTTTTTTCCCTGATAACGAGTTCACATCACCGGAAATTTGTGTTTTCCCATTATAACGAGTAGAAATTTGGTTTTTTCTTTGGTAACGAGTTCGAATTCATGTTTTCTTCTTATTAACGAGTTCAAATTTGTGTTTTTCTCTGGTAACAAGTTGTCCTTGTAGAAAAAATGTTTTTTTCCCTGATAACGATTTCACATAGCCGGAAATTTGTGTTTTGCCATTATAACGAGTAGAAATTTGTGTTTTTTCTTTGGTAACGGGTTCGAATTCATGTTTTCTTCTTATTAAAAAGTTCAAATTTGTGTTTTTCTCTGGTAACGAGTGTCCTTGTAGAAAAAATGTTTTTTCCCTGATAACGAGTTCACATCGCCGGAAATTTGTGTTTTCTCATTATAACGAGTAGAAATTTGTGTTTTTTCTTTTGTAACGAGTTCGAATTCATGTTTTCTTCTTATTAACGAGTTCAAATTTGTGTTTTCTCTCGGGTAACGAGTTATCCTTGTGGAAAAAATGTTTTTTTCCCCGATAACGAGTTCACATCACCGGAAATTTGTGTTTTCCCATTATAACGAGGAGAAATTTGTGTTTTTTCTTTGGTAACGAGTTCGAATTCATGTTTTCTTCTTATTAACGAGTTCAAATTTGTGTTTTTCTCGGTAACGAGTTGTCCTTGTAGAAAAAAATGTTTTTTTACCTGATAACGAGTTCACATCGCCGGAAATTTGTGTTTTCCCATTATAATGAGTAGAAATTTGTGATTTTTCTTTGGTAACGAGTTCGAATTTATATTTTCTTCTTATTAACGAGATCAAATTTGTGTTTTTCTCACGGTAACGAGTTGTCCTTGTAGAAAAAATGTTTTTTTCCATGATAACGAGTTCACATCGCCGGAAATTTGTGTTTTCCCATTATAACGAGTAGAAATTTGTGTTTTTTCTTTGGTAACGAGTTCGAATTCATGTTTTCTTCTTATTAACGAGTTCAAATTTGTGTTTTTCTCTGGTAACGAGTTGTCCTTGTAGAAAAAATGTTTTTTTCCCTTATAACGAGTTCACATCACCGGAAATTTGTATTTTCCCATTATAACGAGTAGAAATTTGTGTTTTTTCTTTGGTAACGAGTTCGAATTCATGTTTTCTTCTTATTAACGATTTCAAATTTGTGTTTTTCTCTGGTAACGAGTTAGCCTTGTAGAAAAAAATGTTTTTTTCCCCGATAACGAGTTCACATCACCGGAAATTTGTGTTTTCCCATTTTAACGAGTAGAAATTTGTGTTTTTTCTTTGGTAACGAGTTCGAATTCATGTTTTCTTCTTATTAACGAGTTCAAATTTGTGTTTTTCTCTGGTAACGAGTTCTCCTTGTAGAAAAATGTTTTTTTCCCTGATAACGAGTTCACATCACCGGAAATTTGTGTTTTCCCATTATAACGAGTAGAAATTTGGTTTTTTCTTTGGTAACGAGTTCGAATTCATGTTTTCTTCTTATTAACGAGTTCAAATTTGTGTTTTTCTCTAGTAACGAGTTGTCCTTGTAGAAAAAATGTTTTTTTCCCTGATAACGAGTTCACATCTCCGGAAATTTGTGTTTTGCCATTATAACGAGTAGAAATTTGTGTTTTTTCTTTGGTAACGAGTTCGAATTCATGTTTTCTTCTTATCAACAAGTTCAAATTTGTGTTTTTCTCTGGTAACGAGTTATCCTTGTAGAAAAAATGTTTTTTTCACTGATAACGAGTTCACATCACCGGAAATTTGTGTTTTCCCATTATAACGAGGAGAAATTTGTGTTTTTTCGTTGGTAACGAGTTCGAATTCATGTTTTCTTCTTATTAACGAGTTCAAATTTGTGTTTTTCTCTGGTAACGAGTTGTCCTTGTAGAAAAAATGTTTTTTTACCTGATAACGAGTTCACATCGCCGGAAATTTGTGTTTTCCCATTATAATGAGTAGAAATTTGTGATTTTTCTTTGGTAACGAGTTCGAATTTATATTTTCTTCTTATTAACGAGATCAAATTTGTGTTTTTCTCTGGTAACGAGTTGTCCTTGTAGAAAAAATGTTTTTTTCCCTGATAACGAGTTCACATCGCCGGAAATTTGTGTTTTCCCATTATAACGAGTAGAAATTTGTGTTTTTTCTTTGGTAACGAGTTCGAATTCATGTTTTCTTCTTATTAACGAGTTCAAATTTGTGTTTTTCTCTGGTAACAAGTTGTCCTTGTAGAAAAAATGTTTTTTTCCAGATAACGAGTTCACATCACCGGAAATTTGTATTTTCCCATTATAACGAGTAGAAATTTGTGTTTTTTCTTTGGTAACGAGTTCGAATTCATGTTTTCTTCTTATTAACGAGTTGAAATTTGTGTTTTTCTCTGGTAACGAGTTGTCCTTGTAGAAAAAATGTTTTTTTCCCTGATAACGAGTTCACATCGCCGGAAATTTGTGTTTTCCCATTATAACGAGTAGAAATTTGTATTTTTTCTTTGGTAACGAGTTCGAATTCATGTTTTCTTCTTATTAACGACTTCAAATTTGTGTTTTTCTCTGGTAACGAGTTATCCTTGTAGAAAAAATGTTTTTTTCCCTGATAACGAGTTCACATCACCGGAAATTTGTGTTTTCCCATTATAACGAGTAGAAATTTGTGTTTTTTCTTTGGTAACGAGTTCGAATTCATGTTTTCTTCGATTAACGAGTTCAAATTTGTGTTTTTCTCTGGTAACGAGTTCTCCTTGTAGAAAAAATGTTTTTTTCCCTGATAACGAGTTCACATCGCCGAAAATTTGTGTTTTCCCATTATAACAAGTAGAAATTTGTGTTTTTCTTTGGTAACGAGTTCGAATTCATGTTTTCTTCTTATTAACGAGTTCAAATTTGTGTTTTTCTCTGGTAACGAGTTGTCCTTGTAGAAAAAATGTTTTTTCCCTGATAACGAGTTCACATCGCCGGAAATTTGTGTTTTCCCATTATAACGAGTAGAAATTTGTGATTTTTCTTTGGTAACGAGTTCGAATTTATGTTTTCTTCTTATTAACGAGTTCAAATTTGTGTTTTTCTCTGGTAACGAGTTGTCCTTGTAGAAAAAATGTTTTTTTCCTTCATAACGAGTTCACATCGCCGGAAATTTGTGTTTTCCCATTATAACGAGTAGAAATTTGCGTTTTTTCTTTGGTAACGAGTTCGAATTCATGTTTTCTTCTTATTAAAGAGTTCAAATTTGTGTTTTTCTCTGGTAAAGAGTTATCCTTGTAGAAAAAATGTTTTTTTCCCTGATAACGAGTTCACATCACCGGAAATTTGTGTTTCCCATTATAACGAGTAGAAATTTGTGTTTTGTCTTTGGTAACGAGTTCGAATTCATGTTTTCTTCTTATTAACGAGTTCAAATTTGTGTTTTTCTCTGGTAACGAGTTGTCCTTGTAGAAAAAATGTTTTTTTCCTTGATAACGAGTTCACATCGCCGGAAATTTGTGTTTTCCCATTATAACGAGTAGAAATTTGCGTTTTTTTTTCTTTGGTAACGAGTTCGAATTCATGTTTTCTTCTTATTAAAGAGTTCAAATTTGTGTTTTTCTCTGGTAAAGAGTTATCCTTGTAGAAAAAATGTTTTTTTCCCTGATAACGAGTTCACATCACCGGAAATTTGTGTTTTCCCATTATAACGAGTAGAAATTTGTGTTTTTTCTTTGGTAACGAGTTCGAATTCATGTTTTCTTCTTATTAACGAGTTCAAATTTGTGTTTTTCTCTGGTAACGAGTTGTCCTTGTAGAAAAAAAATGTTTTTTTCCCTGATAACGAGTTCACATCGCCGGAAATTTGTGTTTTCCCATTATAACGAGTAGAAATTTGTGTTTTTTCTTTGGTAACGGGTTCGAATTCATGTTTTCTTCTTATTAACGAGTTCAAATTTGTGTTTTTCTCTTGGTAACGAGTTGTCCTTGTAGAAAAAATGTTTTTTTACCTGATAACGAGTTCACATCGCCGGAAATTTGTGTTTTCCCATTATAACGAGTAGAAATTTGTGTTTTTTCTTTGGTAACGAGTTCGAATTCATGTTTTCTTCTTATTAACGAGTTCAAATTTGTGTTTTTTCTGCGGTAACGAGTTATCCTTGTAGAATAAATGTTTTTTTCCCTGATAACGAGTTCACATCACCGGAAATTTGTGTTTTCCCATTATAACGAATAGAAATTTGTGTTTTTTCTTTGGTAACGAGTTCAAATTCATGTTTTCTTCTTATTAACGAGTTCAAATTTGTGTTTTTCTCTGGTAACGAGTTGTCCTTGTAGAAAAAATGTTTTTTCCCTGATAACGAGTTCACATCGCCGGAAATTTGTGTTTTCCCATTATAACGAGTAGAAATTTGTGTTTTTTCTTTGGTAACGAGTTCGAATTCATGTTTTCTTCTTATTAACGATTTCAAATTTGTGTTTTTCTCTGGTAACGAGTTAGCCTTGTAGAAAAAATGTTTTTTTCCCCGATAACGAGTTCACATCACCGGAAATTTGTGTTTTCCCATTATAACGAGTATAAATTTGTGTTTTTTCTTTGGTAACGAGTTCGAATTCATGTTTTGTTCTTATTAACGAGTTCAAATTTGTGTTTTTCTCTGGTAACGAGTTTTCCTTGTAGAAAAATGTTTTTTTCCCTGATAACGAGTTCACATCGCCGGAAATTTGTGTTTTCCCATTATAACGAGCAGAAATTTGTGTTTTTTCTTTGGTAACGAGTTCGAATTCATGTTTTCTTCTGATTAACGAGTTCAAATTTGTAAGTTTTCTCTGGTAACGAGTTCTCCTTGTAGAAAAAATGTTTTTATCCCTGATAACGAGTTCACATCACCGGAAATTTGTGTTTTCCCATTATAACGAGTAGAAATTTGTGTTTTTTCTTTGGTAATGAGTTCGAATTCATATTTTCTTCTTATTAACAAGTTCAAATTTGTGTTTTTTTCTGCGGTAACGAGTTGTCCTTGTAGAAAAAATGTTTTTTTCCCTGATAACGAGTTCACATCGCCGGAAATTTGTGTTTTCCCATTATAACGAGTAGAAATTTGTGTTTTTTCTTTGGTAACGAGTTCGAATTCATGTTTTCTTCTTGTTAACGAGTTCAAATTTGTGTTTTTCTGCGGTAACGAGTTGTCCTTGTAGAAAAAATGTTTTTTTTCACTGATAACGAGTTCACATCACCGGAAATTTGTGTTTTCCCATTATAACGAGTAGAAATTTGTGTTTTTTCTTTGGTAACGAGTTCGAATTCATGTTTTCTTCTTATTAACGAGTTCAAATTTGTGTTTTTCTCTGGTAACGAGTTATCCTTGTAGAAAAAATGTTTTTTTCCCTGATAACGAGTTCACATCACCGGAAATTTGTGTTTTCCCATTATAACGAGAAGAAATTTGTGTTTTTTCTTTGGTAACGAGTTCGAATTCATGTTTTCTTCTTATTAACGAGTTCAAATTTGTGTTTTTCTCTGGTAATGAGTTGTCCTTGTAGAAAAAATGTTTTTTTCCCTGATAACGAGTTCACATCGCCGGAAATTTCTGTTTTCCCATTATAACGAGTAGAAATTTGTGTTTTTCTTTGGTAACGAGTTCGAATTCATGTTTTCTTCTTAATAACGAGTTCAAATTTGTGTTTTTCTCTGGTAACGAGTTATCCTTGTAGAAAAAATGTTTTTTTCCCTAATAACGAGTTCACATCACCGGGAATTTGTGTTTTCCCATTATAAAGAGTAGAAATTTGTGTTTTTTCTTTGGTAACGAGTTCGAATTCATGTTTTCTTCTTATTAACGAGTTCACATTTGTGTTTTTCTCTGGTAACGAGTTGTCCTTGTAGAAAAAATGTTTTTTTCCCTGATAACGAGTTCACATCGCCGGAAATTTGTGTTTTCCCATTATAGCGAGTAGAAATTTGTGTTTTTTCTTTGGTAACGAGTTCGAATTCATGTTTTCTTCTTATTAACGAGTTCAAATTTGTGTTTTTCTCTGGAAACGAGTTATCTTTGTAGAAAAAATGTTTTTTTCCCTGATAACGAGTTCACATCGCCGGAAATTTGTGTTTTCCCATTATAACGAGTAGAAATTTGTGTTTTTTCTTTGGTAACGAGTTCGAATTCATGTTTTCTTCTTATTAACGAGTTAAAATTTGTGTTTTAACCCATGGACATTAATGTTAAGTTATAATTTGGGGACCTGGGAAAACACAAATTTCTGGAGATGTCAACTCGTTATCTGGGAATAAAATATTTTTTCTGCAAAGACAACTCGTTACCAGAGAAAAACACAAATTTGAACATGTTATTAAGAAGAAAACATGAATTCGAACTCGTTGCCAAAGAAAAAACACAAATTTGTACTCGCTATAATGGGAAAACACAAATTTCCGGCCATGTCAACTCGTTATCAGGCAAAAAAACATTTTTTTCTACAAGGACAACACTTACCAGAGAAAAACACAAATCTGAACTCGTTAATAAGAAGGAAACATGAATTCGAACTCGTTACCAAAGAAAAAACACAAAATTCTACTCGTTATAATGGGAAAACACAAATTTCCGGCGATGTCAACTAGTTATCAGGGAAAAAAACATTTTTTCTACAAGGACAACTCGTTACCAGAGAATAACACAAATTTGAACTCGTTAATAAGAATAAAACATGAATTTGAACTCGTTACCAAAGAAAAAACACAAATTTCTACTCGTTATAATGGGAAAACACAAATTTCCGGCGGTGTCAACTCGTTATCAGGGAAAAAAAACATTTTTTCTGCAAGGACAACACGTTACCAGAGAAAAACACAAATATGAACTCTATAATAAGAAGAAAACATGAATTCAAACTCGTTACCAAAGAAAAAACATAAATTTCTACTCGTTATAATAGGAAAACACAAATTTCCGGCGATGTCAACTCGTTATCAGGGAAAAAAACATTTTTTCTACAAGGACAAAACGTACCAGGGAAAACACAAATTTGAACTCGTAAATAAGAAGAAAACATGAATTCAAACTCGTTACGTAAGAAGAAACACAAATTTCTACTCGTTATAATGGGAAAACACAAATTTCCGGCGATGTCAACTCGTTATCAGGGAAAAATACATTTTTTCTGCAATGACAACTCGTTACCAGAGAAAAACACAAATTTGAACTTGTTAATAAGAAGAAAACATGAATTCGAACTAGTTACCAAAGAAAAAACACAAATTTCTACTCGTTATAATGGGAAAACACAATTTTCCGGCGATGTCAACTCGTTATCAAGCAAAAAAACATTTTTTCTGCAAGGACAACACGTTACCAGGGAAAAACACAAATTTGAACTCGTTAATAAGAAGAAAACATGAATTCAAACTCGTTACCAAAGAAAAAACACAAATTTCTACTCGTTATAATGGGAAAACACAAATTTCCGGCGATGTCAACTCGTTATCAGAGAAAAAAACATTTTTTCTACAAGGACAACTCGTTACCAGAGAAAAACAAAAATTTGAACTCATTAATAAGAAGAAAACATGAATTCGAACTCGTTACCAAAGAAAAAACACAAATTTCTACTCGTTATAATGGGAAAACACAAATTTCCGGCGATGTCAACTCGTTATCAAGGAAAAAAACATTTTTTTTGCAAAGACAACTCGTTACCAGAGAAAAACACAAATTTGAACTCGTTAATTAGAAGAAAACATGAATTCGAACTCGTTACCAAAGAAAAAACACAAATTTCTACTCGTTATAATGGGAAAACACAAATTTCCGGCGATGTCAACTCGTTAGGGAAAAAAACATTTTTTCTGCAAAGACAACTATTTACCAGAGAAAAACACAAATTTGAACTCGTTAATTAGAAGAAAACATGAATTCGAACTCGTTACCAAAGAAAAAACACAAATTTCTACTCGTTATAATGGGAAAACACAAATTTCCGGCGATGTCAACTCGTTTTCTGGGAAAAAAACTTTTTTTCTGCGAGGACAACACGTTACCAGAGAAAAACACAAATTTGAACTCGTTAATAAGAAGAAAATATGAATTCGAACTCGTTACCAAAGAAAAAACACAAATTTCTACTCGATATAATGGGAAAACACAAATTTCCGGCAATGTCAACTCGTTATCTGGGAATAAAATATTTTTTCTGCAAAGACAACTCGTTACCAGAGAAAAACACAAATTTGAAATTGTTAATAAGAAGAAACCATGAATTCGAACTCGTTGCCAAAGAAGAAACACAAATTTCTACTCGCTATAATGGGTAAACACAAATTTCCGGCCATATCAACTCATTATCAGGCAAAAAAACATTTTTTCTGCAAGGATAACACGTTACCAGAGAAAAACACAAATCTGAACTCGTTAATAAGAAGAAAACATGAATTCGAACTCGTTACCAAAGAAAAAACACAAAATTCTACTCGTTATAATGGGAAAACACAAATTTCCGGCGATGTCAACTCGTTATCAGGGAAAAAAACATTTTTTCTACAAGGACAACTCGTTACCAGAGAAAAACAAAAATTTGAACTCGTTAATAAGAAGAAAACATGAATTCGAACTCGTTACCAAAGAAAAAGCACAAATTTCTATAACCTTTATAGTATGAGATAAATTCTTTATAGTATGAGATAAATTCTTTCCTTATTTGGTTATCAACTATAACTACATTATAATCCGACTTGATGTTCATATGTGTGTGACCCGATAGGCTCCCGAATATGTTGGCCGTAGACATAAGGCGCAATTACGAAAATGCCCTTCACATCTAACGATCACGGATAGCGTCTAGCAACACGTCCATGACCCCAATCATCGGAAGAGTCAATACACATTGACTACTACCTTTAATGTGCTCGGTTATCGTGTAAATAGAATCCCATCGTTGTAGTAATATCCATACGATCGTATCTTGATCGTATCCCATAATATGGATATCAAGCTCTCTCGGAATAACTCAATTACTCTCACTTTGCAAAGATTCACGAGAACTAGACATTCCTTATGGGAAGGCCCTTTCGGATATTAACTCCTACTCATAGGGTACGCGATTCCCAGATGACCTAACATGTATACTCTGTATGCTTCAGTATCACACCCAATCACTACCGCATGATCGCCCCCTGGCTAACGGAAACCTCAATAGTGTCAAAGCGTGACAATCCACACCGTGATGCCATGTAGACTCTGGTCCTAAGTATAATTGCACGACCGTCACATAGTGTGACACTTAACAATGTAAGTGGGTCAGTTTAATGTATGCATTCTCTAATACACGTCCACATACAATCAAAGTGTCTCTACACTTCGATAGACGAGATCTATCCCTACCCTTAAAGACATAAGACATCTAATACGTGCTAGCCTGTTTGTACCATCAATGCCTGTTTAATAGTACATAAGCCTAGAGATATTTAAGTAACAAACTTATTAAAGTGATTAGAGATCTCATCAACCATAATCGCCTATCATGGTTTCTCTTTCACAGTTTAATACTAAGGACGTTATCATATAACAATTCATAATTGGTTCTTAAAAGAACAAATATATGACAACAGAAAATCCATTTATTAGATATGTATAATCATAAAGAAATAGTAGAAATGATCCAAACCGTTCGGATCCGGTCCAACCCAATCTGACCCGATTGGGTTTAGGACACTATTTCAACAATCTCCCACTTGGCCTAAAACCAATCACTCGAACACACAAGACCAAGTTGAAACACAAGAATCACATGCAATACTCGCAACCAGCCCTAGCCGTGAACGGATCATTATTCGTGGGGACTCAGACTATCTTCATATCATGCTCCAAATGACCAAGTCAAAAGGAATTGCCTCAACATACATGAATCTCTGAGGAGACCTTGGTCCTTGCTTCAAGAAATGAATCCACCACTATATCAGATATATAGTAAAGGTGGAAGAACCACACAAAGTTCAGGAATGAACCTTCTAGATCCATGTACTGCTCCTGCTGCGCCTCCAACGCGCATACTGTGTTTTGGCACATCTGTAGAATCCACAGTGATCTCCAGATAAGAACATTTCCAGCTCACTATATCACTTAATTAAAGTGACTACAAACCCAGATTGTAGCTCCCACTCACCTTCGTAAGACTCAGGATATACGTCTGTATATCTATATTTTTCTGATTCCAAGTTTCGATAAACTAGGAAACCATCCTTAACTTGTTTAAGGATATTCTCAACATTCACCAGATTTACTTTCATACTTTCTCATGACTCTTCATGGACTATGAACATCTGGCATTACTCTTATGATGGTTCCTATCACATTGATTACACACTTCCCCACAGAGACTATGTCTAGAACAGCCACAAAATCAAGGATAACAACCATATAAATGTTTAGTTGAGATTTCATCACTCATATCAACTATATGGTGACAAGTATCTAGCATGTTAGATTTTGTGACTGTTCAACCTTATCGGAATAACATTTATTCCTTACAATTGAATTTGTCCATAAATCCTATCGTATAGCTGAAAACATGTTCTTCATAAGAACCGGAACATAATAACATTTATTTAGTTCCCTTATAAGTTTAATAGATTCAGAATATGGTAAGTGTTACAACGTTTGCTTCACCTTCTAAATCTGTATTTAATCTTTCTAATTTAATCACACTCGTAGGATATCATATATCCGAGAGTTGACTTGAGTTTAGATAGATTTATCTCAATGTGCTTGCCTGAAATGGAGACTTCAATAAGTTCTCTTATTTAAGAACATGCCCTACCTTTCCATTTTAATCCTTCAAAATCTTGTAAATATTTTAGTCTTCATAAGACTTAAGAAAAATCACTAGAATTGTGTTTTCAATTTTCTTTCATAAAGAAAATCCATCGTTTGTTAAATAGTCTATTCAACCTTTTGAATCTTATTCAAAACATGAACTATTTAATTTACTTTCAAGCAATGATTAAAGAATTAAGTTGATACTTAAATCTTACAATTTTGAAAACAACCTTTCCAAAAATCAACGTGGTCATCCTAATCCAATCCATCTAATGTTTGAATCATCATCGTATGACGGAGTGACCCATTGGATATCGTTATGTCCAATATTTGAGCTTCCGTTAATAATTAAAGTCTTAGAGGACTCCATCAAATATGTAGTCTCTGTGTCTTCAACTACGAAAACGCGATTGCTCGTGTCATTGCTTATTTTAAAATGATTAAAATTACTCAACCAACTTGAGAACGTTTCTCAAAAAGTAACAGTCATAATTTGGTTGTACTAATCGAGAATTAAAACATAAATATAAAAGTTTGCTAAAACTACAACATAAAATAAAGATAAAAGAGTGTTGTTGTTTATACATGCAAAATCAAAGATGGTCTTTGGGATTATGATTTTGCTCTCACTAGTCAACTACTCCCAATTGACTTTCAAGAATTTTCCAAAATTCTTTAGTGGCTGGAATCCTATCTTGTTGACTTGATCCCCGACATGGGCCAATCAACTGGGTCAATTTCGACGGGTAGGTACTTCTTACCAATCGCGTCCAATGCGACTTCCAGTGGTTTGACTAGTCATCGTCTATGTGATAGTCAACCTCATGTCTCTAAAATCTGACGGTCATGACGTGGGTCAATCACTGCAAGATTCTTAGTCGAGTCTTAACCCAAATATTCATGAGATCTCATAACGATCATATCTCGATAATGACGATATACCCGAGGTAGGTCAACTCCCGACGTGGGCCGATCAGTTGGATCCGAACAAGGGCTGTTCACCATCACTATAATATTGGGAGACATATTATAACTCGATTTTTGTCGTGGGAGTAATTTTAAATTAATTCAATTAACTAATTTTATATTTAATTTCAGTCTCATATATTACGTGCAGATTACTACAATATCATATAAAGTAAAACATACACAACATTCCGTGCATAATATAACCGGTATGATCATGGACTTTTCGTAGGTGCGGTTTCGAATACAAACTGGCGAAACCGCGGGCCACAACTAAGGGTAGCCGCAACCACCAATGGATCTTTGACATGCGTCATCTCCATGGATCTTTATCGCCTTTCTTTTGGTCTTTATCCTTGTCTTCCATTTATTTTTACATAAAAAAGTCTATCTAATAAATTTAACATCGCCGCACATGGAGGGGGGAGCTAACGGGAATGAGATAATGCAAAAATAAAACTAGGTCACGTTCTTCATTACAGCCTAGGACAACAATAAAAACCAACAGAAAATAAAGCATTCATCACATCTATCCTATTGGTCGAGTCCATTATCAATCGGGGTCCATATAATCATATTATATCTACTATCTAATCCATACAATCAATATCTTATGAAAAAGATAAAATTTAAATTTTAACTACTTGCGTACATTGAAACATCCAATCGATTAATTAATTAATGTTTAATTAATTAATAACTTTAATTTCAATTTTTCAAATTTAAACTATCATAAATAAAAATTAAAATCGAGTGGGTCTCTTTTGTTTCTTACTTTTGATTCTTAATCAAAAGGATGCCTTTGGTTTGGTCCAAACCAAATTTAAAGACATCCTGACCCCTTTCCAAAAATCAAATATTTTTGGAGAAGGCCTAGGCCCTTAGGCCTTTTCCAAAATCAAATATTTTGGAAGAGGCCTAAGCCTATTCCAAAAATTTAGAATGGCCTAGATTTGGTTCATAACCAAAACCTATTTCTTCCCAACAAATTGGGTGATGCCACATGGATTCCCAAGGCCAAACTATTTGAGCCATTGGTTAGTCACATGCCATCAACTAAACAAAAGAGAAATTACAACTATGGACATTGGTTAGTCACATGCCTCTCCTCCTTTTTTTCTTTTCGTGTATCTATTACAGATCAATTGTTAGGAAATCAATGCGGGAATGCAGCGGAATTCAAAATTTTGATTTCCTTTTTCCCAAGATCGACTTCGTTTAAGCAACAAACATAAAAGAAGTAGATAGAAGAATACCTTGGTTGATCCAATTGGATCGACGCTTTGTCTACGGTTGTAGTTTCTGCATGAAGCCGCCTAAGTGTTCGGCCTCTACCGGTGATCCACACGAACACCTCGCCGGAATCCCATCATTGATTGCTACCAGAAAAACTCGGTTGCTAGACCGACTTTTTCTCTCTCCAAAATCTCTCTAAGAAGCTCTCTATTTTTTACAAGAACTATTAGCTCTTGGAATTGTGTTGTCCAAAAGAGCTAACCAACCCCTTTCTTATATAGGGTGAGTGGCGCTACTTAAGTCTCCCAATCTGATTGGGATCAGCTTCCTAGTAGATTGAGGAGAATAAAAACCTTTTCCTAATAAAATAAGGAAAATCTCCTTGATTGATTTATCTCATTTAATTTAATATCCGATATTAAATATTTCCAAGATATTGTCAATATCTTATATTGACTATATTTATCTTGTTACCATAAATCTATTTTTTCAAAATCAATTAATATCTTATATTAATATTATGGTAATCTTATTAATTAAATTGCACAATCCAAATGTATCATATACACTTGTAAATGGTGCCCCTTTATGCCAAATGTTGGCATCCGGAATATTCATTAATTAATATAATACTATGATTAATTAATTCACAAAATACATGTATATATATATATATATATATATATATATATATATATATATATATATATATATATATATATATATATATATATATATATATATATATATATATGTGTGTATATATATATTTCGAAATTTATGTATCAATATACATATTTAATTAATCAACATAATTAATATCTTGTATTTAATTTATTAATAATAAATAAATACCACCATATTAATTTACCACTATAACCTTTATAGTCGTGAGATAAATTTCTTACTTATTTGGTTATCAACTATAACCACATTTTAATCCGGCTAGATGTTCTTATATGTGTAACCCGATAGGCTTCCGAATATGTGGACCGTAGGCACAAAGTGCAAATTACGAAAATGACCTTCATACATAACGATCACGGGATAGCGTCTAGCAACACACCGTGACCCTCAATCATCGGAAGAGTCAAATGCAATGACTACTACCTTTCATGTGAAACAGTTACCGTGTAAATATAATCCTATCGCATTAATAATATCCATACGGTCGTTCGTCGAGTGTCAAACATCAACGACCGAATCTTATAATCTGGACATCATGCTCTCTCGAAGTAACTTATTTACTTCCACTTTGCAAAGATTAACGAAAGTTAGACATTCCTTATAAGAAGGCTCTTTGGAATATTCACCCCTACTGATAGGGTACGCGATTCCCAGACGACCAAACATGTATACTCCGCATGCTTCAGTATCACACCCAATCACTATCGCATGATCGCCCCATGGCTAGGGGAAACCTCAATAGTTTCAAAGCATGAAAATCCACACCGTGATGCCATGTAGACTCCGGTCCTACGGATAATTACACAACCGCCACATAGTGTGACACTTAACAGTGTAAGTGGTCAGTCTAACGTACGCATTCTCTAATACACGTCCACGTACAGTCCAAGTGTCTCTACACTCCGATAGACGAGATCTATCCATGTCCTTAAAGATAGAAGACATCGAATACGTGCTAGTCTGTTTGTACATCAATGCCCTGTTTAATAGTGCATAAACCTAGAGACATTTAAGTATCAAACTTATTAAAGTGATTAGATATCTCATCAACCATAATCGCCTATCATGGTTTCTCTATCAAAGTTTAATACTAAGGACGTTATCATATAACAATTCATAATTGGTTCCTTAAAAGAACAAATATATGACAACATAAAAACCATTTATCATATGTATAAACATAAAGAAAAAGTAGAAATGATCCGGCCCGGACGAATCCGGTCCTACCCGATTGGGTTTAGGACACTGTTTCAACATCAATATCATACATGTTTTAATCTATTGGATCTAATTTACTATGCGAATAAAAGATTCTTATTACTTAAGCTCGAAGACCGCTCCGATACCACTGTTAGGAAATCAATCGATTAGCGTAGCGGAATTTAAAAAATTGATTTCCAAATCCATGATCGACTTCGTTTAAGCAATAAATCTATAAGAGAGAGGACGGTAATATTACCTTGGTTGATCTAAAAGATCGACGCTTTGACCGTCCGGTAGGAGTATACGTGCGCGAGCCGTCCACGTGTCCGGCCTCTTTATCGCGTGCAAAGCACTTACTAGCAATAAGACTAGGTCTATCTTAGCAGAGTACTGGCGAATCAAGGTCGATCCCACAGAGACTCATAAGAACGTCAAATTATCAAGATTGAGCTTGTCACAATTAACGGTCTACGACCAACTATAATCCAGACAGTAGTGAAATTGGTGCCACAAACAAACAAGGTTATGCTAGTTCACACGGAGCAAACAAGAGTTTCTAAAGTATTAGTTCAATTATGAGTAATTAGTTATTCCCCCACACATGCAATAGACCTCCCTATTAGTGAATTTTAATTCATTGTTCAGCTACGTGTACAACTCCTAACCCTATCTACTCCGACCATGGTAGTAGACAATCTATACGCAAGCTACCCTCCTTAATTGGTCCGTAATAGCCCATACGCATAAAGAACTAGAGCTGTCTGTATTGAGCGCTAACTCATACCGCTAACCCGCCTAGACAGCTATCGACACTGATTAGCACGTTCCTAGGGCCGGTCCATCAAGATAATGTCCAAACTAACACTTCACTATCAGTACTTCATGCTAATTTACGATGACATGCAAATAGTTGATCAGGATAGTAACATGTAAATTAAATCTATCGATCAACGTAGCTGGCGCCGATTATCATGAATTAGTAATTTACTAGGTATTCAGATCTAGAGATATAGACCGTCACAGATCTGAAGAACGCAATCACTATTTCATGATTTCTTCACCAACGAAATAGATCTATAACACATAGGGTAAAATAAGCTAACCACTACATAATTAAACTAAATAAGCAATTACAACATACTAGTCGAATAGAACAAAGACAGATCTACATCTTGGAAAAGACAGAAAATCATACCTTCAAAGATGAGCGTAGATCTCCCTCGGATCTCTCCCTAGGCAGCGACTCCGTCGTCTCTCCGACCAGAACTCATAAAATAATAAATAACAAACAAAGAACTTTTATTGCATAATACTTGTAATAGTTGTGTGGTACATTGAATTCTGAGGCGAAGCCTCTTATTTATAGCTACATAATCCGACTTAGAAACACCTAGATCTACCCATCATCCAAGAAAACGCATTTCGGGTGATTCTGGACTCTCGGTAAGTCGGCGGCAGACCTCGGTTTACCGAGGGTATTTTTGTCCTTTTCTCTCTGCCGACTTAGCTTGGAAGGTTCTGGAATACCGTAGGCCCAATTTGTTCGTTTAGTCCACTCTAGATTCGTCCATGATGCTCAGCCTGATATTTCGTATCCTGAAAATAATCAAATAATGCATGAAATAATATCGAAATAGGGAAAATAAACGCTAAGTGCAAATTACTCGACTCACGAACCCGACATATGACATTCAACTCAAATGGTTCGTATTTATCGGTCGAAACAACTATTTTTAGCTCATAATGGATATAATGTTGATGTCGTAGGATAGACTATTTTAACTGTCATCAACTACCCCCCACTAGCCCTTTGCTCGTCCTCGAGCAGAGTATCAAGGCGGAATGTACCTCCAAGAGCAATCCCCATCAACTACCACTTTTTCCATAAAGATTTTCGGCAGAACATATATTAAGTAACAATCTATAAGCTCCCCATTAATCGCTACTTATCATGCATCAATGTGTCGTGTGATGAATCAGTTGTGATAGTGTGTTCGTGAGGAGAATCAAGTTGTATTAACCCCACAATCTTAACTTACCTGCGCATACACTCGCTCATCTTGCCTTCAGACATGGTTACACAACATGGTACCTTAATCGGGCCGGGGGGACTCAGGGACTGAGTCTTGCTCTTAAGTCCTCGTTTGTTTCTTTTTATGCGAGGATCGTGCCCTTTTTACACGAGTTCGCTTTCCTCACTGCCTTTTTTGCATATATTTTTTTTTCTTTTTTTTCATTCATCATTTTTTTTCCTGGCAGATTTTCTCACCATTTTTTTCTCTCTCTCACAAGCCTGTTTTGTCCTGGTTACCTCTTGTGGAATTCAAGTTGCTTCCCCAGTCTTACAACAATTTGTTAAAGCATATAGACAGACAAATAATGATTCCCGGTTAAAGCAATTTATCATCTAATCTTAAACACTTCTCACTCAGATTATGTGCTCAAATATTGAGTGCAATGATAGAATACAATGAATAAGTTACTACTTCATGAAACATAACATATGCTCCTTCTTCCATACTAAATTGAATACGCTATAGCTAACTTCAAATTGAACTTGGGCTCCTTTTCTACCGATTCCTTACTCAGAAACGTGCAATAGGCAAGCTAAAAATAGTGTTAAATTTTCAAAATATTTCCCTTTTCCGATCCAGCTAAGACGCATGTCCCTCACTTATTATAGACATTGTCCCCAATGACTAATAATAAAGAAAAGAAAAGGTACTTAGCTCTGGAATTGGTCGGCCGAGTCAAAGTGAATCCCGGAGCAGAATCATTAGCTCCTAGGTCATCCATCTTCCAAGTTATTACCTGCTTTCCAAAAACTTTCAAAAATTGTGAGTAACATACAAAGGGCAATAAGAAAATAAGGTGGCGGTAATTGTGCATACCGGAGGAATGCGCAAAAACAGTTTAAGTCACTTTATTCTTTTATTGGCATAAGCAAGACACGAAAACTTTTACGAGGGCATCACCTGAGAATTGTGAAGGAAAAAACCACATATATCCCGAGTCATACTGTTGGTCCCTTGAAAAGGCTTTGGTTAAGTTTAGGGGGGTTGAATAAACTTAACACTTAAAACTTTTTGGAGTTAACAAACTCAACAATGTCAGTAGCCTGCTGACTGCTCAGTAGTCTGCTGACCACTCAGTAGTCTGCTGACAACGATGTTACTGAATTTGTTGTAGCGGAATATATTCATATTAAGCCTTGTAACTTGTTAAAAAGATGATACTAAGTATTAGATACTCAGTAGTGTAAGGGTGTGATTCAGTTGCTAGTTTTAGTAAGTTGATGTGATCAGTATACTAAATGTATAAAGTAAATGCAGAAAGTAAGTAGGCAATTTTTATAGTGGTTCCAGGTGGTGTAATATTGTCAGTCCACTCTTCTCCTGTGATGTTGGAGGAAATTCACTAGAGATCTTTGAGGTTGCTGTTACAAAAATCCCTAAGATGTCTGTCCTTCACCAATAACTATGGCTTCACAAACTGAATATTTGAAATAGGTAGGATTGCAGCTCCAAAGTATTCCACTGGTTCTTGAAGGGTAGGATTGCCTCTTCACCAGCTCCACCACAAACAACAGTTCTTGACACCTAAGTGCTTCTCTGTCTTCAGCGGGTTTCTTGTAAAAGAAAGGTTGAATCAAGTAAATGATTTAGTTATCAGCAGCATGATCAGGATGAAATGATCAGCAGCTTTATGTCTTCAAGTGTGTGAACTTGACGTAACTTGATAGCAAGTTACATTTGAAGAGTTTTCTGGATCAGTAGCTTTAAGCTCAGTGATGTTAGTAGGATGATTTTCTTGATAAGAAACTTGATAGCTTAGAGTAGATTATTACTTTTCATCACTTGTATATGGATCAGGAGTCTTCTATTTATAGGTGAGAATCCTGTGACTTATGTTTGAAATTCAAACATAGCCGTTTCAGATTTGTCTCCATCTTGACTTGCTTTCTGTCTCTGTTCATAGGACTGACACTTTTAGTTTGCATTTTGTCAGTTTTCAGTCTGTCCACCCTTTGACTTATAGCCATTGGTTAATCCTCTGAATCTTTCCAACGTTCTTTTCATCTTGGCCATTGATTTGTTGACAATATCAAGGCTTGTAATCCATCATTAACCTTGTAATCTTCCAATGTAACCTTTGATTAAATCGAGATTTATACTCAGCATATATCTTACTTATTTTAGTCTGCTGATGTACATATCTATCAGCTGGCTAAAGTCTGCTGTGTTTTAATAACACTTCAGCTGACTGCTTTTCATCTAACTTTTTATTATGAAGTTAGAGTACACCATTTTGAACATAACTAAGTTCCAATCACCACTTAACATATGGAACTTAGACCTTGAACACAAGGAATATGTAATCAGTTTAGGTCATCATGGACTTCCCTAAATTCTGATTCCATATCCTTGACTTTAAGTACTATGTTTGATCCCTTAGCCTTCAATAACTGAGTTTGAACCCTCAGCCTTCAGTCTTCAGCAGGTTCCTAACTAGTCTACTGACCTAGTTACCTTTATCGACAGACAAGTCCGTCGATACGATCGGTGGCCTAATTACAATGCTTGTTTGATCAAACCTATACAAAAATCAAACTCTAATAAACCTATACATTTGATCTAGACATCTTTTTGCCTTTGCTTTATAACAGCTAGTCTGGCACTCATCATTAAAACTTAAAATAAGTCCAACAATTTCTCCATTTTTAGTGATGATGCCAATACCCTCCTTACAGCAAAACAAAAAGATAAAACAAAAACAGAACAAATTTAGCCATTTCTCATTATAATCAAATTTGGTCAAAATTATTACAAACTAGGATCAGCAGAATGAAGGGAATAATGTAAGTGTGCTGATCTAGTTTATGTCTTTGTCTTGTTCCTTCTTCTCATAGAACTCCTTAATTTCTCTGACTACATCCACCATCTATTGGTTTTCAATTGGGGAAAGTCAACCCAATGATTCAGCTCTTTTCACCACTTCCAGGATTCTGGTAGAGTTAATCTAATATTATGAACACTGAAGCCCTGTCCCATGTAAAAATGTTTGAATTCATCCAATGAATCCCTTGCTGATTGGGCAGTTCCCAGTCTACCTCTTCCACCTCTTCCTCCTCTTTCACCTCTAGAGGAAGCTCTCAGAGCCTTGACCCTTGATTCCCAAATTTTTAATCCCAGAAGGGAATTCAGTCCCTCATGAAATCCCATGTTTGTGTAGGGTTTCTTCCTTCCATTGTATAGCTTCCTATATTGTTGCAGGAGGTCATCAGTCAACTGAATCCTGCCAGGTGCAGGTTTCCTGAACTCATTTATATCACTCTCTCATCTCTTCTTTGAAAAGATTCTTGTAGGCTCCTTTGCTTCTGCTGTAAGGCCCTCTTCCCCCTTATTGACATCAACAACAAACCGGGACAGTAGACCATGAACACTCTCTTGTGTGATCACTAAGTTAGCAAGTTGACCTTCCATAATCTCAGTCCTTGTGTCAACTGCAGTGATACTTCCTTCCATAGTTTGCTCCAGCAGATTGATCCTCTCAGTAACCTTAGGATCCAATGTAGCAGGTTGAGGTGTTCCAGCAGGGTGAGCCACAGCAGGCCTGGGTGCCTCTACAAACTTGTCAAGCTTTTTGTGAATTGTGGCAAACTGTTCATTCAAATATTTATCTATGTGTGAATTGCCTTGTTTTATACCTCTCACATCTTTGGTTAGGTCAGCAAGAGCATATTGAGTGGAAGTGATGTTGGAAGCAACTGTTTCTATTTTCCACCAGATTCATCAAATCTTCAATCCTATGTTCTTGCCTATCCAGTTGAGTTCTTAAGGGCATGTTTGGTATGGAGAAAACATATGAGAAAAGAAAAGATTTATTTTCTTTTCTCAAATTTGACATGTTTGGTTACTAAAGAATATAAAAGTCTCTTTTCTCAACTTGTAATCTTTTCTCAAAAATGGATTCTTTTCTTTGATTTTGATTCTTAACCCTACCTAGAGAAATGTTTAATGAGAAAAGAAAAGGCTCTTGTATTTCTCAATCCGGTTTCTCTCTCAAAATTTCCCCATTTTCTTCAATGATCAACTGTCTTTGATTTTTTTTTTCATTTTTTATGTTGATAAAAAAATTCCATATTGATTCATCATCATTTTTTTTCGGTCATTTTTTTTAATTTTTACATTTTTTGAACGATAACAATTTCCATTTGCATTCATCCTGATTTGTTTCGTATATATATATATATATATATATATATATATATATATATATATATATATATATATATATATATATATATATATATTCAATCCACTCTAAAAACTTGTTGTGCTAATGCTGATGAATATGATTGGTGTTTATGTGATTTTTTCTTCATTTTATTCAATCACAACAAGTTTTTAGAGTGGATTGAATATATATATATATATATAAATATATATATATATAAATATATATTATTGAATATTGTTTTTTTCATGTTGATTCAATCATTATTTTTTTTCCATACTTTTTCATGAGCAGGCCAATTCTAATTTTTTCACTATTTACATCTATCATTATATATGTATATATATATATATATATATATATATATATATATATATATATATATATATATATATGTATGTATCTCATCACGAGCATATTTTCTTTTCTTAGTTTTTTTCTCAAAACCAAACAACATCGTTGAGAATTAAGTCTATTCTCACCATTTTTTCTCTTCCTAACCAAACATATGGTGAGAATTCAGTATTTTATTTTCTCATCTTTTCTTTTCTCAGGTCTATTCTCAAAACTTTTCTTTTCTTAGTTTTTCTCCGTACAAAACATACCCTAATTGTGTAATATCAACTCTTACAGCTCTCAACTCTTCCAAAACATGTGCTGGTACAGCACCATCCATACCTCCAGCCATATGTCCAGCAAAATCATCAGCAAGCTCTTCAACATTATAGTGTGCCTTTTGTGTGCTGACAATCATGGCTCTTGTCCTGTCCCATCCAGCAGGTTCAGGACCTTCTTCAATCACATCTCCAAAGATGTCTTCCAAAACAGGGTCTTGTGCAGGTTGAGGTTCCAAAACATGTTCCTCCTCAAAAATTGGTACATGTGCCTGTTGAGGTTCATCAGCAACTTGTTCTTCCTCAGGCATTTGGAACTCCTCCTCACTGAAGTCATTATCCAACAGCTGTTCAACCTCATCAACAAAAGTCTGCTAACTATCTTTACCTTCAGTAGCCTTGACTTCAGTAGCCTGGACTGCAATAGTCTCTTCAGAATGTGCAGGGGATTCCACCAATCCCATTAATAGTTCCAACCGTTGTCCTAACACTGTTTGTTCCTCAGTGATTAGGACCTCCTGTTCCAACCTGTATTCAGGTGTTGTTTGAACCCCAACAACCTGAACCATCTCTTCAACAAACACTTGAGGAAATATAGCTAAGTTCTCATCTAACACTCCTCTAGCATCAGCAACCTTTTCCAACTGATCTGTAACTCATGATAAAGTATCCTGAGGGTCAAACCACTCCTGATACTGAGCTGAGTCCTCAGAACTTTCATCAGCTTCTTCAAACATAACAACATCATCTAGAGTAGATATTATGGCCTCTTCCAAGGATGTTGCTACAACAAGCTGTCTCTCTAAATCTTCATAATAAACAGCTCCCAGCTCTTCATTTAGCATATCAGTATGTTGATCCTTAGTAGACTTAGCACCTTCAGCAGGCTGATCTGCTACATGTTCAGTGGACTCTAGTCCAGCCTCTCTAGTAGATCTATCTTTAACCACTCCACTGGACTCCCCTGGAAACCTAGGATGATCATCATTAGAATCAGATGATGAAGAATCATCACTGTCAGGTGTGTACTTGGGATCCTTGAACATGATCTTTGCACTTTGTTTTCCTTCTTCCATTAGCTCCATTAGCCTTACTTGTAGCATTGTGGTATCAATCAGTTCCAGTAGATTTTCCACTCCTAACTGATCAAATGCCCACTCTTCAAATCCACTCATTGGCTCAGCAGCTGGTTTTTGTCTTTTATAGAATCCAAACTTCCATTGAAAATATTTTTGCACTCTCCTGAAGTTGGGATCTACCTTCTCTTTATTTGATTTCTTGTCCCTCCTTTCATATGGCATTGAGGGCTTTCTTGGGGCAGATTGCTCAGCTTGTTGTCCCTCAAAGGCTTCAACAAGGTGAGTCAATGTATCTATAGTAGATACAAATAGGTCAGTAGGTTCTTCAGGTGGTACATTTGTCCATACTACCTCCAACTGTTCCACACTAGGTTCCCCCTGACCTATATGCACATCAGTAGGGTCTGTAGCAGTGTGTTCTTCCCCCTGAGTTGTAGCATCCACAATAGGGTCAGGAATAGGTTCAACAATTTCCACAGCAGGGTCAGGTATAGCAGTGTGATGTGGTTCTTCCCTATGTTGCTCAACAACAACATGAGCATCCTCAGTAGGCTCAACAACCTCTTCTTATAATTCTCTTTGTTCCTCCAGGACTCTTAGCTCTTTGACTTTACCATGAGCTTTCTTCTTTACAACCTGTTTCCTTATTTTTGCATGTTGTTCTTCAACTTCAGCAGCTTCTCTTTTTCTTTTATCTTCTCTTAGCCGTTCTCTCAAAATCTCAGTAGCAGTTTTCTTTGTAGTTACCGTAGGCTCAGTAGCCTCAACATCAACTGGAACTTCAGTAGATTCAGTAGGGTCCACTGATTACTGCCTTGTCTTCTTGGGCTTTAAAAGCTCAGTGATCTTTCTTGTATCACTAGCCTTCCTTTTCTCAGCAGCCTTTTTAGATGCAGCAGGTTGTATAACTTGTTTGGCCTGCCCACCATCATCATTATCATCTCCATCACTGTCACTTTCTGTCCTTTCAATATCTAAATCCTCATCATCATCCATACCAGGGATGAGATAACTGATTTTTGGCTTATATCTGGACTTGTTGATATTTGCAAGAGCAACATATGCAATCTTCAAATGGGTCAGTAGGGCCTACACCATCAAACCCAAAGGCAGTGTCTTGGACTTCCTGGTCCCATCTCTGTCCTCAATTATCACCTTCTTCATGTATTGGACAAAGAAACCGGCCCAATCAAACTTCATACTCTTGCATATAATTATCAGCATGTCAATCTTAGGTCCAGACAATGTGTCAAGGCTTCCACTGAATCCAAGAATGTTTTTAGCAATAATCTTGCTCAGCAAATTATACTCCATTTTGATATGCTTCACATTGATACTCAGTGATAATTTTATGGATTTGTTGGTCTTTATTGCATCAACAAACTCCAATCTAGACAGCTCAATTGATTCAGGAATGGTAGGAGCACCATTTCTAGGTCTAAATCCGAATACTTTCCTCAGCAGGTTTGAGGATATTTCAATCTCCTGGGCATTAACAGTGGTAGTAAATGCCTCTCTATCATCTCTAATCACTATATTCGTCTAGAAATTTGTAACATTTGTATAAGAGATGCTTTCCAATCTCAGATTCAGAACGTCCTCTAATCCTTCATATCTTCTGATTCTTCTACCAATATTGATAGTTAGCTCAGTCTTGTTAGCATCAACAACGAACCCTCTAACACTTTGGCTCGTTCCAATGTGAACATCACCTTTATCCGCCATTAGAGATTTGAGAAAGATGAAGAGAAAGCTTTGCAAATTTGTGTTCACACTGTATATTCTCAGATAAAATTGATCTGAAAGTTGTAAGCAACGTCTCTGTGTATATGTCAGTATATATAAGGAAAAGTAGTGGTTGATAACTGTCAGGAAAGTACTGTATACGTACTGTAGCATTTAACCATGATTAAGGTTGGAATAAATGTGATGTTGCCATGTGTCCCACTAAGTGATCCCATAAAGAGTTGTAACCATTGGATATTGTAACCACAGTTATAAAGATAAGAATAATATCCAATTACTGTTGACTTTCATTTAAGTTTGACTATCTTGTAACGTATAACTCAGTAGGATTGATCTTCAGTAGAATTGGGTCAGCAGCCTACTGACAAGAATGGCTCATCATCCTGCTGACAGGGTTACTCTGCTGATCTTCTTATACTCTTGTTTTGTCCAACTGATAATACAAGATGAATTTTAATACCAATGACTGATCTGTCAAGTGAGCTCACCCAACAGGACAAAAATCAATCCCCTTGGCAACTTCATTTTCTCAATTGTCCAAACTTATTTAAGTACATGGAATTGTTGATACCAATGACTAATCTGCTAAGGGAGCTCACCCAACATAGCAAAGACTAATCCCCTTGGTGAATTCCAGTACACTGATGATTATTAGTATCTCAGTCAACTTTTATGATGCCAAGTTAAGTTCTTAACTTAGCAAATCTTTCACTATCCCAAGGTTTTGTAAATATATCAGCAAGTTGATCTTCAGTAGGAATGTAAAGAACCACCACATCTTTCTTTTCAACATGATCTCTTATAAAATGATGTCACATCAATGTGCTTGGTTCTTGAGTGCAAAACAGGATTTTCTGTTATTGCAATTGCACTTGTGTTGTCACACATTATAGGAATTTCTCTTTCTTCAATTCCAAAATCCCTTAACTGTTGTCTTAACCATAGTATTTGTGCACATCAACTTCTAGCAGCAATATATTCAGCTTCAGCAGTGGAAGTTGATATTGAATTTTGTTTCTTAGTAAACCAGGAAAGTAGTCTATTTTCCATCAATTGACAAGTTCCTGTGGTGCTTTTTTTGTCAATCATGCATCCAGCATAATCAGAATCTGAGTATGATATAACTTTGAAGCTTCCATATTTTGAATACTGTTGGAATAGTGTCCTAAACCCAATCGGGTTGGACCGGATCCGACCGGGTCAGATCATTTCTACTATTTCTTTATGTTTATACATATATAAAATGGTTTTTCTGTTGTCATATATATGTTCTTTTAAAGGACCAATTATGAATTGTTATATGATGACGTCATTAGTATTAAACTGTGATAGAGAAACCATGATAGGCGATTATGGTTGATGAGATCTCTAATCACTTTAATAAGTTTGATACTTAAATGTCTCTAGCCGATGTACTATTAAACGGGGCATTAATAGTATAAACGGACTAGCACGTATTAGATGTCTTCTGTCTTTAAGGGCAGGGATAGATCTCGTCTATCGAAGTGTAGAGACACTTGGACTGTACGTGGACGTGTATTAGAGAATGCGTACGTTAGACTAACCCACTTACACGGATAAGTGTCACACTATGTGGCGGTTGTGTAATTGTCCTTAAGACCGGAGTCTTCATGGCATCACGGTGTGGATTGTCATGCTTTGACACTATTGAGGTTTCCCCTAGCCACGGGGCGATCATGCGGTAGTGATTGGGTATAATACTGAAGCATGCGGAGTATACATGATTGGTCGTCCGGGAATCACGTATCCTATGATTGGGATCGAATATCCGAAATGGTCTTCTTATAAGAAATGTCTTACTCTCGTGAATCTTTGCAAAGTGGGAGTAAACGAGTTACTTCGAGAGAGCTTGATATCCAGATTATGAGATACGGTTGTTGATGTTTTGACACTCGACTAACGACCGTATGGATATTATTACAGCGATAGGATTGTAAGTTATACGGTAACTGTTTCACATGAAAAGTAGTAGTCATTGCATTTGACTCTTCCGATGATTGGGGGTCACGGTGTGTTGCTAGATGCTATCCCGTGATCGTTAGGCATGAAGGGCATTTTCGTAATTTGCACTTTGTGTCTACGGCCAACATATTCGGAAGCCTATCGGGTCACACACATATGAACATCTAGCCGGATTAAAATGTGGTTATAGTTGATAACCAAATAAGGAAAGTTTATCTCGAGACTATAAAGGTTATAGTGGTAAATTAATATGGTGGTATTTATTTATTATGAATAAATTAAATACAAGATATTAATAATATTATGTTAATTAAAGAATATTCCGGATGCCAATTTATTGGCTAAGGTGGCGCAATTTGTGTGTGTATAAGATATACTTGGATTGTGCAATTTAATTAATGGTATTATCAAAAATTAATATTAGATATTATATATATATATATATATATATATATATAAATAACACTTATGTGTGCGTGTGTGTGATAATGCACTATGCATGCGCATGTATGTATAATATATATATATAAATAGATTTATGTGTGTTATATATATGTGATATATACACATGTGTAAATTGATTTATGGTAATAAAATAAAGATAGTCAATATTAGATATTGACATTATCTTGGGAATATTCAATATAAGATATTGAAAATATCCAATATTTATTTGATATAAGATATTATAATAAATGATAAATCAATCAATTATATTTTCCTTATTTTATTGGAAAAAGGTTTTCTTCTCCTCCACACCTCTTGGGGCGCCACATCCATTATAAAAGGGAGGTGGGTGTCAAGCTCTTTTGTACATCATAATTCCAAGAGCTAATAGTTCTTGTGTAAAATAGAGAGCATCCTATAGAGAGTTGGAGAGAGGGGAAAAAGGCCGGTCTAGCAACCGGTGTTTTCCAATAGCAATCCATGATGGGATTCCGGCAGGGTGCTCGTGTGGACTAGCGGTAGAGGCCGAACACTTGGGCAACTCTATGCAGAATTACTCTCATCAGACGGTCAAAGTGTCGATCTTTTAGATAAACCAAGGTAACCACCGTCTACTACTTATTTGTTTATTGCTTAAACGAAGTCGATCCTGGTTAAAAGGAAATAGAATTTTAAATTCCGCTGCGTTCACGCGTAGATTTCCTAACAGTGGTATCAGAGAGAGCTTCGAGCTTAAGCAATAAGCATGTTATAATGCGTAGTTAATTTTATCGTTTAAATCACGTAATTAAAAGATGAAAGTTTTTTTGATTTGCAAAATTGATACACGAAAAGAAAAAAAAAGGGCGACAATGGTGGTGCTCGGCCGATCAGCGGCGGCACCACCACCGTGTGATCGCCGGCGGCGGCCTCCGGGCTGCCGGCGGCTGCAGGTGTGATGCGGTGGCCCCCGTTTTGTTTTGTGTATTTGTGATTCAATATTGTTCATAGTTGTGATTAATATCTCCTTTGTTTAGTTGTGTCATATGGCTAACCAATGGTTCAAATAGTTTGGGCCATTGGGATGCCACATGGCATTAAAATAATAATGGTCTTTCCAAAAAAAATTTGGAAAAGGCCTAGGCCCTTTCCAAATAGGCCACTTCCAAAATTTTGATTTTGGAAAGTGGCCCGGCCTAAGCCAAATTTGGTTTAGGAAACCAAAAGCATCCCTTTTTATTATGAATCAAAAGGAAAGAAAGAAAAGAGACATAATTTTAAATTTGATTTATTATTAGAATAGTTCTAATTAATTAAAATTAAAATTAAAATCGTTTAAAATTAATCGTTAATTTTATTTCGATTAAAATCATTTAATTAATTAAATGTTAATTAGTTAATTGATTGGATAAAATTATTTAATAGATTAAATGTTAATTGATTAATTAAGACGCAAGTAGTTAAATTTTAATTTTATCTTTTTCATAAGATTTTATTGTATGGATTAGATATAGCAGATATAATATGATTATATGAACCCCGATTGATCATGGACTCGACCGATAGGATATATGTGAATGGTTTAATTTTTCTGTTGGTTTAAAAATTGTCCTAGGCCGTTTTGAAGAATGAGACCTAGTTTATTTTCTGCATTTATCCCATTCCCATTGGCTCCCCCCGTGTGCGGCGGGTGTATTTATTTTATTAGATAGAATCAAATGTAACAAGAATGGAGCAGAAGATGGAGACCAAAAGAATAAAGATCCCATTCGAGATGGCGCATTAAAGATCCTATTGGCGGTTGCAGCTACCCTTAGATTGTGACCCGCGGTTTCGTCAGTTTGTATTCGAAACCGCACCTAGGAAAAGTCCATGATCATACCGGTTACTTTACGCATTTATTTATTTTGTGCTTATATTTATTTTATATGATACGATAAATGCATGACTAGGCACGATCTAGATAAATGTGTAGGATTTGTATCTATAGAGATAGATATATTTGATGAGACCATGATTAAAATTAATTAAGTGAATTAATTTACGAAAATACTTCCACAACAAAAATCAAGTCGAAATATTGTCTCCCAATATTATAACGACGGTGAAGAGCTCGTGTTCGGATCCAGGCGATCGACCACCGCCGGGAGTTGACCTACCTCGGGTATATCGTCGTTATTGAGATATGATCGTATGAGATCTCGTGAATATTGGGTTATGACTTGACTAGAGTCTTTCGGTGATTGGCCACCGTCAGGGCCGTCTGACTTTAGAGACAAGGGGTTGACTAACACATAATGATGTGTATCGCCAAAGAGTTGACTAGTCAACCACTGAGAATCACATAGAGATGTGAATGGTAAAGAGTTACCTACCTTTCGAAATTATCTTGGTTGATCGACCACCACCGGGAATCAAGGTAACTAGATTGGATCTCAGCCACTAAAGAATTTTGAAATATTCTTGAAAGTCAATTGGGAGTAGTTGACTAGTGGGAGCAAAATCATAAACCAAAAGACCATTTTTGATTTTGCGTGTATAAACAACAACACTCTTTTATTTTCATTTTTTTTATGTTGTAGTTTTAGCAAACTTTATATTTATGTTTTTCTCGATTAGTAAAACCAAATTATGACTGTTACCTTTTGAGAAACGTTCTCAAATATGGTTAAGTAATTTTAATCCTTTTAAAATAAGCAATGACACGAGCAATCCCGTTATAGTAGTTAGAGACAATGAGACTACATATTTAATGCAGTGATTCAAGACTTTAATTATTAATGAAAAACGGAAGCTTATGGCATTGGATACGATCCAATATGATCATTCAGTCATATGATGACAATTAATTCAAACATTGGATAACAATGACCACTCTAATTTTGGAAAGGTTGTTTTCAAAATTGTAAGATTTAAGTATCGACTTAATTCTATCATTGCTTAAAGGTTAATTAAATAGTTAATGTTTTAAATACGATTTAAAAGGTTAAATAAACTATTTAATAAACTTTAGATTTTCTTTATGAAAGGAAATCAAGACATAGCTCATGTGATCTTTCTTAATTCATATACACTAAGAAATATTTACAAGTTCTTAAAGGATTAAAAGGAAAGTTAGGGCATGTGCTTAAATAGAGAACTTATTGAAGTTTCTATTCTAGGCAAGTGAGTTGAGATAAATCTATCTAAGTTCAAGTCAACTCTTAGATATATGATATCTTACGAGTGTGATTAAATTAGAAAGATTAAATACAGATATGGAAGGTTAAACAAATGTTGTAACACTTACCATATTCTGGATCTAGTAAACTGATAAGGGAACTAAATAAATGTTATTATGTTCCGGTTCTTATGAAGAACACGCTTTCAGTTATTTGTTAGGATTTAGTAGACATATTCAATTGTAAAGAATAAATGTTATTCCGATAGAGTTGGAAGGTCACTGAATCTAACATACTAGATTGATGTCACTATATAGTAGATATATGTGATCTCAACTAAATATTTGTGTGGCTGTTATCCTTAATATTTGTGGTTGTTTTAGACATAGTCTCTCTAGGAGGGAAGCGTGTAATTAAACGTCATTCTGATGATGTTGAACCATATGATTATGAATCATGTGGGTTATACGTATCTTATCCAAAGAGGACTAAAATACCCTTTTATGAAAAGGTTATAAAATCTAGAAAAATTGTCTAAAGCTTAAACATACCGATGTTTGTTGGCTTATGACAATTAATGCCACAAATAATTGTTTGTTAATCTCTATGACTATTTTTTAGAAATAGTTGAATGTACTTATTGAAGTACGACAATTCGGAAAGCCCGAAAAGTTCGAGCTAGTACGAATATGAGATTGACAAGCTACTTAAGAATTAATCTTCAATTGGATTGAAGTAATTAATACCTGAAGGGTGTTTCAGAAGTCGTCTGAAAAGGAATAAGATTCTCCTTTGAAGGATACCATCTTTGGGATACGCAATCAGATTGTGTTCCCGAAATGGAAATAACACTTTATATGATAAAGGTGTGATGCAAGCCATGCGAAGTATCCCTTACCCGTTTCGGGATAGTGCCCTTATACTTAACCGAGTTCCAAAGAATAAAGGTTGAATAAATTCCATAATAGACATGGAAGAAGATAATGTTGAATCTATCTTAACCGATGATTTGAAGTTGTCATAGGCAAAGTCAGAAAGGCTTGGAGCCTAGTACGACATATGCAACTTTGTGGAATGTCTTAGCAAGTACGCCGGATATTATCTACTTGTCCGTGGAGCAAAATGTTTGTCTCCAAACATGCTGTCTTCTAGAGGAAGTGTTTCTTCCAAAAGAAACAGTAGGAGTAGATTTAGATCTCAAATGTAGTTTGAGAACCACAAAGATATATTCAACCATAGGAATGTGAGCAGACGCCGCATAGCGATGAGGTGTAGATCACTGCTCAGTGCACACAAAAGTTCTGTAAGTTTGTGGATAACCTCAAGCCCAAAAGGGCTGCTGGTATGTTCATCTTGAAGAATGAATATCTCACGACTTATGAAGGAATGTTTGAAAGGCAAGATTGAGAGATATGGCCAGGAGCCATAATATCTGAATTAGATTCCATCAGTGACAACCAGGTTATGAACCTAGTCTGTCTTACCTAAGGGGAGTGTCCCTGGAAGGCTGACATGGATAGTAATATGATTACCATAAGGCTATAGTGACGGTGAAGGGTATGAGGTGTAAACCTTGTAATTATCTTTATGCCGATAGTTGTGCCCAGTTCTATTCAGATAATGCTTGTTATAACTTCGTATCATGACTATATGATGGTGTTGAAGACGTTGGGCAAACAACCCGATGTTCATAGACGATAACATGATATGTAAGCCCACGAGATTCATTTATGGACTCAAACAAGTTTCTCTATACAATTTCTTTGTTTGATAATCAAAGGAGTTTGATTTAGTCAAAAGAAGGATATGCCCAATGTGCAAGATGGATAGTGGGAGTGTGTTATGATTTTTGAGCAAGGTATTAGATATCTCTCTCGAGAATTAATACCCCATGTCACAGTCAATTAATGTTTGGTAGTTCAAGGTCTTTACGAAAGCACTTGGATTAGCAGTTCTTATTTTAGAAATAAGAATCTATAGTGATAGATTTAACTGCTGTTAGATTATAGTTTACCTATATAGATGTGATGCTTAAAGAAGTTTAGCATAGATCGCGAGATCTGTCTATGTTAGGATATTGGTCCTAAAGATAAGGTGAAAGATGATGCTTATGGAAGGTTTCCTTCGCTACTGCTATAGGAACCATCATGAAGGTAATGCCGGATGTTCATAGTCCATGAATAGTCATGAGCAAGTATGAAAGTAAATCTGGTGAATGTCGAGAATATCCTTAAACAAGTTAAGGAAGAGTTCCTAGTTTACCGAAACTTGGAATTAGATAAATATAGTTATACAGACATATATCCTAAGTCTTATGAAGGCGAGTGGGAGCTACAGTCTGGGTTTGCACTCACTTTGATTAAGTGATGCAGTGAGCTGGAAATGTTCTGGCCTATGGGTCACTGAAAACTCTACAACTGAGCCAAAACACAGTAGTGCCTTAGAGGTGCAGCGGGAGCAATACATGGATCTAGAAGGTTCATTCCTGAACCTTGTATGGTTCTTCCACCTTTTCTATATAGTTGATATAGTAAGTGGATTCATTGCTTAAAGCAAGGACCAGGGTCTCGTCAGAGATTCGTGTGTGTGTTGAGGTAGTTCCTTTGACTTGGTCATTTGGAGCATGGTATGAAGATAGTCTGAGTCCCCACGGATAGCGATCCGTTTATGGCTAGGGCTGGTTGCGAGTATTGCATGAGATTCTTGTGTTTCAACTTGGTCTTGTGTGTGCGAGTGATTGGTTTTAGGCCAAGTGGGAGATTGTTGGAATAGTGTCCTAAACCCAATCGGGTTGGACCGGATCCGACCGGGTCGGATCATTTCTACTATTTCTTTATGTTTATACATATATAAAATGGCTTTTCTGTCATACATATGTTCTTTTAAAGGACCAACTATGAATTGTTATATGATGACGTCCTTAGTATTAAACTGTGATAGAGAAACCATGATAGGCAATTATGGTTGATGAGATCTCTAATCACTTTAATAAGTTTGATACTTAAATGTCTCTAGGCTGATGTACTATTAAACAGGGCATTAATAGTATAAACAGACTAGCACGTATTAGATGTCTTCTGTCTTTAAGGGCAGGGATAGATCTCGTCTATCGAAGTGTAGAGACACTTGGACTGTACGTGGACGTGTATTAGAGAATGCGTACGTTAGACTGACCCACTTACACGGATAAGTGTCACACTATGTGGCGGTTGTGTAATTGTTCTTAAGACCGGAGTCTTCATGGCATCACGGTGTGGATTGTCATGCTTTGACACTATTGAGGTTTTCCCTAGCCACGGGGCGATCATGCGGTAGTGATTGGGTATAATACTGAAGCATGCGGAGTATACATGATTGGTCGTCCGGGAATCGCGTATCCTATGATTGGGATCGAATATCCGAAATGGCCTTCTTATAAGGAATGTCTTACTCTCGTGAATCTTTGCAAAATGGGAGTAAACGAGTTACTTCGAGAGAGCTTGATATCCAGATTATAAGATACGGTTGTTGATGTTTTGACACTCGACTAACGACCGTATGGATATTATTACAGCGATAGGATTGTAAGTTACACGGTAACTGTTTCACATGAAAGGTAGTAGTCATTGCATTTGACTCTTCCGATGATTGCGGGTCATGGTGTGTTGCTAGACGCTATCCCGTGATCGTTAGGCATGAAGGGCATTTTCGTAATTTTCACTTTGTGTCTACGGCCAACATATTCGGAAGCCTATCGGGTCACACACATATGAACATCTAGCCGGATTAAAATGTGGTTATAGTTGATAACCAAATAAGGAAAGTTTATCTCGAGACTATAAAGGTTATAGTGGTAAATTAATATGGTGGTATTTATTTATTATTAATAAATTAAATACAAGATATTAATAATATTATGTTAATTAAAGAATATTCCGGATGCCAATTTATTGGCTAAGGTGGCGCAATTTGTGTGTGTATAAGATACACTTGGATTGTACAATTTAATTAATGGTATTACCAAATATTAATATTAGATATTAATATATATATATATATATATATATATATATATATATATATATATATATATATATATATATATATATATATAACACTTATGTGTGCGTGTGTGTGATAATGCACTATGCATGCGCATGTATGTGTATATATATATATATATATATATATATATATATATATATATATATATATATATATATATATATAAATAGATTTATGTGTTATATATATATGTGATATATACACATGTGTAAATTGATTATGGTAATAAAATAAAGATAGTCAATATTAGATATTGGCATTATCTTGGGAATATTCAATATAAGATATTGACAATATCCTAGATTTATTTGATATAAGATATTATAATAAATTTGATAAATCAATCAATTATATTTTACTTATTTTATTGGGAAAAGGTTTTCTTCTCCTCCACACCTCTTGGGGCGCCACATCCATTATAAAAGGGAGGTGGGTGTCAAGCTCTTTTGTACATCATAATTCCAAGAGCTAATAGTTCTTGTGTAAAATAGAGAGCATCCTATAGAGAGTTGGAGAGGGGAAAAAGGCCGGTCTAGCAACCGGAGTTTTCCAATAGCAATCCATGATGGGATTCCGGCGGGGTGCTCGTGTGGACTAGCGGTAGAGGCCGAACACTTGGGCGGCTCTATGCAGAACTACTCTCCTCAGACGGTCAAAGCGTCGATCTTTTAGATTAACCAAGGTAACCACCGTCTACTACTTATTTGTTTATTGCTTAAACGAAGTCGATCCTGGTTAAAAGGAAATAAAATTTTAAATTCCGCTACATTCCCACGTAGATTTTCTAACAAATACCATATCCTTAGTCCCAAAGTCTATTTTAGATACTTGAGAATCCTTTTGACTGCAGCTAAGTGACTTTCCTTTGGTTTTGATTGAAATCTTGCACAAACACCTACAGCAAAGGATATATCAGGTCTGCTGGCAGTGAGGTACAGCAGACTGCCTATCATCCTTCTGTATAAAGTCTTATCAACATCTTTGCCTTCTTTATCCTCATCCACTCTGATGTTGGTACTCATAGGAGTTGATACTTTGGTGTTATTTTCCATGCCAAACTTTTTCAGCAGCTCCTTGGTATATTTAGTTTGATGAATGAAGATTTCATCTTTCATTTGTTTGACTTGTAATCCCAAGAAGTTGTTCATCTCTCCCGTCATACTCATTTGGAACTTGCTTTTCATGAGATTAGCAAACTTTTCACATAGCAATTCATTTTCAAAACAAAAAATTATGTCATCAACATAAATCTGTACCAGCAGGGTGCTTTCCCCTTCATTGATTCTGAAAAGAGTCTTGTCAATGGTACCTTTGGTAAAACCATTGTCGACCAAGAATTGAGATATGGTTTCATACCATGCTCTTGGTGCTTGTTTCAAACCATACAGTGCTTTGTTGAGTCTGTACACTTTATCTTCTTGACCTTTAACTTCAAAACCAGGAGGTTGCTGAACATAAACCTCTTCTTCCAGAATGCCATTCAAGAATGCACTTTTAACATCCATCTGGTATACTTTGAAGATTTTATAAGCAACATATGCCAAAAATAATCTTATAGCCTCCAATCTTTCAACTGAGGCATATGTCTCATCAAAATCTATTCCTTCAGCTTGAGAGTAGCCTTTTGCCACTAGTCTGGCCTTATTCCTTACAATGGTACCGGATTCATCCAATTTGTTTCTGTATACCCATTTGGTTCCAATTATGTTTGCATGACTAGGCCTTTCCACTAGTGTCCAAACTTGATTTCTTTCAAATTCATTCAATTCTTCTTGCATAGCAATTATCCAATCTGGATCAGATATATAGCTTCTTCAACAACTTTAGGCTCCATTTGAGATAGAAAACAAGTAAACATTACTTCCAATTGTCTTCTAGTCCTTACACTTTGTTGTATGTTGCCAATAACTTGCTCAGCAGGGTGATCCTTCAACCATTGTAAATCTTGATTTGATTGATTTACAGGAGCTTCATCTTCAGTAGGCTCTGTTGTTGCTTCAGTAGGGGGTTCAGCAGATCCTTGAACTGCTTCAGTTGTTGCATCAGTAGTGTTACCAGCAGGTTCTTCAGCAAGGGCAGAGTCGAAACTTTTAAGTCATTTATCCTTTCCAAAACATCAACACATTCTGGATCAGTGACTTGAAGATTTTCAGCATGTTCTGAAACTTCATCTTCCATTCCAGTGAACTTTGGTTCATCAAATACAACATGTATTGATTCTTCATGTTTCAATGTCCTTTTATTTAGTATCCTGAATGCCTTGCAGACAGAAGAATATCCCAAAGAGATTCCTTCATCTGATTTTGGTTGGAATGTCTTCAATTGCTCCTTATGATTTAAAATAAAACACTTGCTTCCAAATGGATGGAAATAATATATATTTGGTTTTCTTCCATTCCATATCTCATAAAGCTTCTTGTTCACTGAGGTCCTATTTTGTGTATAGCATGCTGTATTGATTGCTTCAGCCTAATATCTTTCAGGTAATAATGCTTAACAAATCATAGTCCTTCCTGCTTCTTTCAAGGTCCTGTTTCTTCTCTCAGCCTAATTGATGCAGCACACCATTTTGCTCACAATATTCTCTTATGACTTTATTGAGAAACTCAGTACCCTTGTCTGATCTGATCTTCACTACTGTCAAACTTTTATCATTTTTCAATCTCTTCAAAAGTTCAGGCATCTTTTGAAGTGTTTCACTTTTCTTGTTCATGAATACTACCCAAGTGTATCTTGAATAATCATCCACAACTACCAGAGTATACTTCTTCCCTGTTACACTTGTTGGTGTTACTGGTCCAAATAAATCCATGTGCATTAGCTCCAAAACTCTTTTTGTTGATTGCTTAGTCTTTGACTTGAAGCTTGACTTGGTTTGTTTACCTTGCTGACATGCATCACATATAGCATCCTTTTTGAATGTGATCTCAGGCAAGCCAATTACCAACTTCTTTATCACCAATTGATTAATATCATCAAAGTTAAGATGATTCAACTTCTTATGCCACAACCAAATTCAGTTCTGACTTAGTATGCACAATTAAGCATGTTTCTGGAACATCAGTAGACCAATCCACAACATACATGTTTTGTTGTCTTCTACCAGCCAACACAACTTGTTCACCTCTTTCACTAATGACAATACAGTTGCCTTTCTCAAAAGTGACCTTGTAACCCATGTCACAAAATTGTCCAGTGCCCTGTAGGTTGTAGTCCAGTCCTTCCACAAATGCAACATTCCTGATAGTTAATCCATTCCTCACAAGTGTACCATATCCTCTTGTGTATCCTGGTGTATTCTTGTTGCCAAAATTCACTCTTGGACCATCCTTTGCCACATAATTTGTCAAACAATTCTTATTCTTTGTTATATGTCTGGAACATCCACTGTCAAAGTACCAGACACTCTACAAAAGAAAGTTAATGTATTTTTGGTACCCAAAACTGTTTGGGTCCATAGTGGTCAGCGGTAAGCATGACATTTGGCAAATTTCCGTAAGGTCTTCTTTGAAAAGCATTGCAGTTTTGTTCATATATGTATCCTACATTTCCATAAGATCTAATATTTGGATATGTAGGATTCACATATGCTTTCTGGCCTTTTGTACATAATGTTGTTTGAAGTGATTTCTATTATTGGAAGCACTAGCATAACCATATGTTTGTTGTCTGTTAGGAGCAGCCCTGTGATATGGAGTCTGCTGAGGTCCCTGTTAAGGTCTTGAATAAGTCCTCTACTGAGTCCTCAGCTGATTCCATTGCTGAGGTTTTACCCTAGCATTATGGTTATGTCTGTTGTTTCTAGCAGTAGGGGTAGGAATATTCCAATCATCATCAGTAGGGAACAATCTGCCTTTCCCCCTGAGATAGGTATCCTTAGAATGATTAACATTTTTAGGTTTAGGATTCTTATCCTTGGAATATTTCTTATTTTTGCCCTTTTGTGGTCCAGCAGACTTAGCAGCAGGTCTAGAAGGTCCAGTAGTCCTACTTTTGGATTTACCCTTTTGGTTAGGTACTGTTGACCTTTTTGACTTCTGATTTTGCTTCTTTGAAGTCTTCTCAGTAGGCTTTACTGCCTCAGAAACCTTTTTGGGAGTTGGATCTTATGCATGCACAAACTTAGGACCAATTCCGGTACTAGATTCAGTAACCTTACTGGATCCACTCTTATTAAATTGTTAAGTTCCAAATCCAAGGCATGTTCTATCACCATAAGGCTTTCCAGATTTTAATGCAGTTATGGAACTAAAGAAGATTCAGCAGCTACTGAATGTACATCAGACTTATGCTGATTTTGTTCAAAATCTTTTTTCTTTCCTTTGAGAGTTCTTAATTCAACTTTTAACCTTTCAATTTCTATTTGAAGAGCTTCTTTTTCAGCCTTCACAATCTCATAACCAGATTGTATTTTCCTCAGTTGATTAAGGATGACATCCAAAGTTTCTTCATTGTCAGAATTTTTAGGATTTGAACCACAAGTTGATTAACATTCACTTTCAGCTGGAGTATTTATAGATACATAATTGTATACCTCCTCAGTTTCTTCCATATTTTCCATTAAAGCATAATCATCCATATCAGAAACAAGTGCAGTATCATCAGATTCATTCCTTTCTCTGTTTCAACTTCATAGCCTGATTCATCATCAGCAACCATTGCTTTCTTGCCAGGTATTCTTTGCTGATTCTTGTTCTTCAGTTGGTCTGGACAATCAGGTCTGAAATGTCCAGGCTTCTTGCAGTTGAAGCACAGATAATCAGGTTCCTTTTTCTGTTTTAGATCAGGACATTCAGGTTTGAAGTGTCCTGCTTTCTTGCAATGAAAACACAAATAATCATTATCTTTCTTGGATTCTTCCTTCTTATTTTCACTTGATTTCTTTGTGAAATTTCTTGGAGAACCCCTTCATGTTTTCTTCATTCTGATTTTCATGCTCAGTAGGGAAATTTGCTCTTGCATCTCATCCAGTAGATCATCTTGACCACCTGATGATTCTTCTTTATGTGCAGCAGGCAATGCAGTAGTCTTCGTTTTTTTCTTTTTCAGTCTCAGGAATAAGTTTCTTACTGAATTCATATGCTTTGAGATCTGAAAACAACTTGAAGGTGGCTTCTTCATGTAGAATCCTGGATTCTTCTATGGCAGTAACCTTCATCTCCCAAACCTCTTTAGCAGGTAGGGCTTCTAAGATTCTTGTATTGATCTCTTTCTTTGTATATATCACATTCAGTAGGGTGAGTTCATCCATGATAGCATTGAATCTTGACTCCATTTGCTCAATGGTTTCATTGAATCTGGCCTTGTTTTTCTTGATAGCATCAGTGCCTTCACAGATTAGTTGTAACTTATCCCAAAGTTCCTTTATAGTCTTGCAATCCTTCACTTTCATGTACATATTGCTATCCATGGTTCACTCTTATATGTCCAAGGTTCAATATTGAAATAATTTCAGAGGTTTTCCCTGACTTTGTCCGTGTCAACAAACAATTCGAAATACCTCGACTTTTTTAGAACAGGTCCGAGTCAAATAGCAATGATTCGAAGCACTTCTTTTTACACTATTTCGGAAACCTAAGGACTCAATCGTATGGATATGTAAAATACAGGATTTCCAATCCTAGCAGGAAAGGGATACTCAATTTCTCAATTTAAAGTGAGTAAACAGAATTCCATACTCGATTTCATAGATACATATAGAATTCTGCGGATATGATATCAATAGCAATATTGTTGAGGTTTGCTCTTTTTCCATCTTCATCACCCCACTCTCTTTTTGGATTTGAAACATACTGAGTTTGACCATCCACAGTTATAGCTTTTGTGATTTCCAGTGGTCCATCAGTCAGCACATCCATCATTTCATAATGTGTTACAGCTAGAAAAGCCTGCATATGATGTTTATACTCATCAAAATGATCTAAGGAACACATCAACATAGTTCTAGCATACTGGTTGTTATCCATGATGCAAAGCTTTGAAAATCAGCAACTTGAAAAAGTTTTCAAAGTATATTCACAAGCACAACAAGTAGGATTATTTCAGAACAGAAGCACTGCTCTGTTACCAATTGTTGGTCCCTTGAAAAGGATTTGGTTAATTTTAGAGGGGGGATGAATAAACTTAACACATAAAACTTTTTGGAGTTAACAAACTCAAAGCAATGTCGCAGCTTCTGTCGATCGCTCGCAGTCTGTCGACCACTCGTAGTCCGCGACAACGGATATTTTGAATTTGTTGCAGCCGAATATATTCAAATTAAGCCTTGTAACTTGTTGTTAAAAAGATGATACTAAGTATTAGATACTCAGTAGTGTAAGTGTGTGATTCAGTTGCTAGTTTCAGTAAGTTGATGTGATCAGTATACTAAATGTAAAAAGTAAATGCAGAAAGTAAGTAGGCAATTTTTATAGTGGTTCCAGGTGGTGTAATCTTGTCGGTCCACTCTTCTCCTGTGATGTTGGAGGAAATTCACTAGAGATCTTTGAGGTTGCTGTTACAAAAATCCCTAAGATGTCTGTCCTTCACCAATAACTATGGCTTCACAAACTGAATATTTGAAACAGGTAGGATTGCTGCTCCAAAGTATTCCACTGGTCCTTGAAGGGTAGGATTGCCTCTTCACCAGCTCCACCACAAACAACAGTTCTTGACACCTAAGTGATTTTCTGTCTTCAACAAGTTTCTTGTAAAAGAAAGATTGAATCAAGTAAATGATTCAGTTATCAGCAGCTTTATGTCTTCAAGTGTGTGAACTTGATGTAACTTGATAGCAGGTTACAGTTGAAGAGTTTTCTGGATCAGTAGCTTTAAGCTCAGTGATGTCAGTAGGGTGATTTTCTTGTTTAGAAACTTGATAGCTTAGAGTAGATTATTACTTTTCATCACTTGTATCTGGATCAGGAGTCTTCTATTTATAGGTGAGAATCTTGTGACTTATGTTTGAAATTCAAACATAGCCATTTTAGATTTGTCTCCATCTTGACTTGCTTTCTGTCTCTGTTCATAGGACTGACACTGTCAGTTTGCTTTTTGTCAGTTTTCAGTCTGTCCACCCTTTGACTTATGTCCATTGGTTAATCCTCTGAATCTTTCCAACGTTCTTTTCATCTTGTCCATTGATTTGTTGACAATATCAAGGCTTGTAATCCATCCTTATCCTTGTAATATTCCAATGTCACCTTTGAATAAATCGAGATTTATACTCGGCAGATATCTGACTTATTTTAGTCTGCTAATGTACATATCTGTCAACTGGCTAAAGTTTACTGTGTTTTAATAACACTTCAGCTGACTACTTTTCATCTAACTTTTTATTATGAATTTTGGGTACACCATTTTGAACATAACTAAGTTCCAATCACCACTTAACATATGGAACTTAGACCTTGAACACAAGGTATATGTAATTAGTTTAGGTCATCGCAGACTTCCCTAAATTCTGATTCCATATCCTTGACATTAAGTACTAAGTTTGATCCCTTAGCCTTCAATTAACTGAGTTTGATCCCTTAGCCTTCAATTAACTGAGTTTGAACCCTCAGCCTTCAGTCTTCAGTAGGTTCCTAACTAGTCTACTGACCTAGTTACCTTACTGACCTAGTCAGGTCTGCTGATACAGTCAGCTGACCTAATTACAATGCTTGTTTGATCAAACCTATACAAAAATCAAACTCTAATAAACCTACACATTTGATCTAGACATATTTTTACCTTTGCTCTATAACAGCTAGTCTGGCACTCATCATTAAAACTTAAAATAAGTCCAACACACACAACCGAAGATATATGGGATGAAAAAAACCTTGCGATTGTTGATGAGCTAAAATTTACCCCTCAAAAATACATTTATAAAGACTCGCAACTGTGGGTAAACCAACTCTCTAACTGGCAGAGTACCAGGTCGATTGCTAGGATAGCTACAGGAGTACGAGGTCGTCCCAAGAGAAATGTGGTTGTGAGTACCAAAGTGAACGTGTTTCTTAGTCTAGGCGATCAAAGTTGTTGGTTTGTTTATACTAAAGATAGAAAAGAAAGAAAATTAAACTACTTGGTTTTAAAAGACATAGCCGAACCATGATCAAAATAGTTAATTTCAACCCCACGGATAGACAAAACTGGAAGTGTGCATTATAACAAATGAACTCTCACATTCAATCTCACGGGTGCGTGCTCCTAGTTCTAATGCTAAAATCTGAACAACTCTCCTTCAACATCCTATGTGAGGTTAACTAATTCTCCCTTTAGAAAACCAATTAATCTAACATGATTAAGTGCTGTAAGACGCTCCGTTTTCACAGAAAAACCTCGTTAAGGAAACAAGTCCGAAATTACTCGGTCGACGTTACTACCCCCGATACTCACCAATGTACTACACCGAACATCTTAACGAGAATGTGTCAAAGCAGTAAACCGAAGCTTTACCTAATCCACGGTCTGCCCGAAAGATTCCGTGAAACAACTTGTCATCGTTGGCTCAAGAACCACCCGGCACTTCATAGTTCAACCCCGGGGTCTAACACTAAATTACACTAATCTAAACTACCACATTCAAGTTATTACGTTGATAATAATACATCGATGAGCGCGGCCCTGAATTCACGACCTAAAACCCAGTATGTTTTACCTCCCGATTTTAGAACCCTTTTTCCCACACCACTCTCTTTGAACAACTCTCAAGAGTGATGTGTGTGATTTTTGACCTAGGTTGTCAATCTAGCCCAAATCCGTTATAACAAGTTCTAAGACGTGAAATATGTGAGATATAACAATAAAAAGCACTACACACTCCCTATTTCATTTTCCAAGGGTTGATTTCACCAAATTTTACATAATTCGGCTATGTGACTACTTTAGCTATTCATAACAACGGAAATAACAACGAAATATAAATATATATCTAAATACATACATATATATATAAATACTAGTATATAGATATATATGCGTATATATATATATATATATATATATATATATATATATATATATATATATATATATATATATATATAACAAGAAAGAAAAGAAACAAAACGAAAGAAAACAAAACGGAAATAAAATAACTACAGCTATATAGATATACGTATAGATATATATAAAGATATATATAGATATAGATATATATAATATACGTATATATATATATGTATTTATACTAATTGCATAAAAATGAAAGAAAGCAATAAAAGAAAAACGGAAACGAAATTATATTCAAACGATAACTAGTCGGGTTATTACACCGACATTATAACTACATATATAGCTACATATAGGCCCCCAAAACATAATTAAAAAGAAAGGAAAAGAAGAAGAGAGATGGGGAAGAAGGGGGCAACCGTTCTGTTATGCTAATGCTCTGTATATATAGAAGAAGATCAAAGGGGAGCCGGATCGATCCGAGTGGGTGAAGGCAATCATTTCCCCTAACAGAATGCATGTGAGCGGTTATATAATTATATAAAATTATATATTAAACTTCTAAAATTCATATCTCGAGTTGTAGACCTCCAAAAATCATGATTTAAACGTCATTAGAAAGCTCTCGGAAAAATATACAACTTTCATGAAGGACTCTTCTTCAGAAAAATGCCTTTTTGATGGGTCATTCCCATTACGTGTCGTTTTCGGGATTTTCATTGATACGAATCAATTAGCCACTTGACCATCATTTGAGTTGTACAGGTCCGATTGACTTGATTCAAAATGAGTTGGAAAGATTATTTGAAGATCTACAACTTTCATTAAGGCCACTTCTTCAGAAAGATGCCGTTTTGAAGGGCCATTTGTTCGTCGAAGATATAAATCGTTAGTGGTACCACTAACCACTGATCCACTTGACCACTTAAGTTAGTGGCACACTCTTTTATCCCTAAAAACACCTCTTTTAGGCCTCAAAACGTGTCGTTACTCGGGATTTTGGTCAACCTATAATTCTGCAATAAACCACCAAAATACCAAACGTAAATCCGACACGACACTCCGGTTACTAAACCGGTACAAAACTTAGTAAAAACTTATAAAAATACGATAATTTATATAATAATACTACTTACATATTTAGATAAAACTTATGAAATAAATGACTCGAAATGATAAAATAATACTCAAAATGATATCAGAAATGGGGTAAATTGTTATCAAAATAACAGTGAATTTTTCCGTCATCACAACCCCCCACTTAGCTTTTGGTCGTCCTCGAGCAAAACAAGCGATAAAATAAAATGAATGAGGAAAAATTCCTGGCGATATAATATGAATGACAATCAGATAATGCAACCATTCGAATCATAACTACACGTTAACCGCAATATAAATGTATAACAGAGTGAGTGTGTGACAAGCCTTTTTCAATTTCCACTATCCTCTCTTGAATAAATCAAGCAAACGCACAAATATCCATTCAGACAGTCCTAATGACTTTCCTAGGTATAGGTAGTAACAATTCCACACAACGTCCTCCCGTGTACTTATTAGGATAATCCCTAAAGCATATCATTCAGTTTATACTGGGAATAGTTAGAAGATAACTTCTCTTTTTTTTCTTTTTTTTTTTCCATAGAATACTAACATATCCGAACTCATTGCCAAAATCGACTATCTTTCAAGCGTCATGAGGTGAGATCGAATACATTAATACCTATCTAACTCTTTTTTTTTTTTTTTTTTTTTTTTTTTTTTTATGTGTAGCATATGCCCTCATTCCCAGCAATAGGATGTTTCGTGATAACACCCTAGCTGGACTACTATCATCAGGCAGTCGGGAGCTTTTAAGCCTCATAGTGGTATAGGACGTTTCGTGATAACGCCCTACCGCACTCAAATCATTGGTAGCTACAACCGACATATATATAGTTTATCTTATTTTGACATTCTTTCTATCACATTCAAACCTTCAGATATTCACAGCACATGTTCAGAAGTTAGGTACTAAGTTACTGCTATTTCTAGGATAAACCACTAGGATACTGAATGGGTACAGTTTAAAATTTTCGCTTCAATATCAAAGGCTTACGTGAAGGAATTCATGTTACACAAATAAATTTGAGGTTAAAATGTACTTTCGGTTCACATTGGTTATATACATCCAAATCGATCATTACATCTTCAAATCCATGAAAAATATACCTTATACAGTTCATTTTAATCAACTCAATAATGCTCGAAAGAGAATCAAAAACTAAGGGTTTAAAAACTTACTGCCATTTCTAAGCCAACCACGTTTCTACCCCCCACTTACGATTTTGCATTATTCTCAGAGTGTAAATGAGATAGAGAGGAAGACTTAGCTTATAAACCGGGCAGAAAGGTGCTATCGAATCCCGTAACTGCCATGAGAAAGCACGACCCGAATCCATGTACCAAAACAACCAAAACAAAGCAAACACGGGACATAGTCCTCGTGCCAAAGTATGCAATAGGGATATGGGAATAATAAGAAAATGGCCCTGTCACGTCAGAAAATTCGATAAGCAATACATAGCACATCGCATAACAGCTTTAGATGGAAAAATAACCCACACGGGTAAAGCACAGAACATCTAAGCATATACGTATCATATGAGCATATATCATAGTCAAGTCAGCTATTCCTAGATTCATTTTTATTACACACAGTTTTATTAAAGCGGGAATACTCACCACTATACTACAACGACCAGAAATTTGAAACAGACTAGATCATAAAATTAATGTGCGAAAGAGTATTGAGTCTTTTATACCCAGATCCTCAAGGATTCAATAACCTAAGTCCAAGAAATGATACATTTGAATTTTTATCTTTGTACTCCCTCGGGATTTTCGGATAACCACCTAATCGTTCCCTTTTAATGACATTCAAAAATTCATCCTGAGACTTGGTTGTGATTTGTGTTTATATTTCATACAGATTCTACATTTCATTAATACTAGTCGTATCCAAATTACTATTATTATTATTATTTCACACAATTTTATTAAGGCGGGGTTGCCTCCCCCCAAGCGCCTTTGTTTTACGTCTTTGGCTCGACTAATTACAAATTATCAACCAAAATCTGAACTTAAGAAGATCAATAGCTTAAGAAAAATTAACAAAGCGAGAACCAAAGAACTTGAATTGTCTAGAAACGTACCTCGTTTGGCCCTCGATGCTACCTCCTCCCAGCCAGAGAATCTTCTTTTATCAGACTGTCGAACCATCTTCTTTGCTATTCTATATAGTTCATCCATCGGGGAGCACACAAACTGGACCGCAGAAAATTCATCCTTACAGAGTGGATGAATGTAGTAATCCGGGACCGATATATTAACTATTACCAACTCTCCCAGTGGCTTTACTAAAGATGGCCAATCAATCTCTCGCTCCTCTAACTCTGTCATCTCCAAATCTTGCACTTTTTCTTCGCAAACTGAATTATCAACCTTATTCTCAACCTGAACTTCTTCAGTGATAACCTCATCATCATCCCTAACCACCTCACATGTCTCTGCCTCTTTCACATACCTCACTAATTCAATCAATTGCCCCACCTTGTCTTGAAGATTTCTTATGGCGGAGTCGGTACTTACCTTGAACTCCCGCATGTCCAACGTCGCTCTTGCAAGATCCGGTCCAATCGCTCTAGTTGCTCTATTTGTTGTCGGTGAAGTCTTCTTGTGGCATGGGGAAAAGCGATCGTATTGACTTTGATTCATTGGAGGTGAGTAGTAGTGCTCTTGCCATTCCAGACACTGATCAGGTGGCTGAATCTAGTTAAAGCTATCAACGTGCTGAGTATGAGCACCATAATCCTGATAAGCACTAGGGTTCGGATAACCCTCATAATATTGTGGTTCATAACTCGAATAACCATAATTCTGATCCGGGTATGTACTAGGGCAATTATAGGACCAAGAACCTTGGTTATTCTGCTGTTGATACTGAGGCTCAGACATGAACTGTTGTTGATAAGGTTGGTAAGGGTATTGTTGTTCAGCTGAGTAGTTTTGATTGAAAAATCCATCCATTTAAGCTCAATCTGCAAGATCTCAGAAAACAACAATAAAATAATAAAATTTTTCTTTTTTTTTGTTTTTTTTTCGTAAACACACGATATTTAGACCCCTCAAAAAGTTATGGTTGCCGAAGGCCCTAATCCCCAGTTTTAGCCAGACTTACAAGATATCACCCTCCGAAGAGGCTAAGTACCAAAGTCGTATTCAAACCGAGTTCAGGCCAATATCACTTCAGCATCCATAGCTCTTTGTCGACATCTAAATAAAACAAGAAAATAAAAACCTAGGCCCAAGCCTTCGGTTCACTTACAAGATATCACAACAATATCACACATTTCCCCGGCAACGGCGCCAATTTTTTGATGAGCTAAAATTTACCCCTCAAAAATACATTTATAAAGACTCGCAACTGTGGGTAAACCAACTCTCTAACTGGCAGAGTACCAGGTCGATTGCTAGGATAGCTACAGGAGTACGAGGTCGTCCCAAGAGAAATGTGGTTGTGAGTACCAAAGTGAACGTGTTTCTTAGTCTAGGCGATCAAAGTTGTTGGTTTGTTTATACTAAAGATAGAAAAGAAAGAAAATTAAACTACTTGGTTTTAAAAGACATAGCCGAACCATGATCAAAATAGTTAATTTCAACCCCACGGATAGACAAAACTGGAAGTGTGCATTATAACAAATGAACTCTCACATTCAATCTCACGGGTGCGTGCTCCTAGTTCTAATGCTAAAATCTGAACAACTCTCCTTCAACATCCTATGTGAGGTTAACTAATTCTCCCTTTAGAAAACCGATTAATCTAACATGATTAAGTGCTGTAAGACGCTCCGTTTTCACAGAAAAACCTCGTTAAGGAAACAAGTCCGAAATTACTCGGTCGATGTTACTACCCCCGATACTCACCAATGTACTACACCGAACATCTTAACGAGAATGTGTCAAAGCAGTAAACCGAAGCTTTACCTAATCCATGGTCTGCCCGAAAGATTCCGTGAAACAACTTGTCATCGTTGGCTCAAGAACCACCCGGCACTTCATAGTTCAACCCCGGGGTCTAACACTAAATTACACTAATCTAAACTACCACATTCAAGTTATTACGTTGATAATAATACATCGATGAGCGCGGCCCTGAATTCACGACCTAAAACCCAGTATGTTTTACCTCCCGATTTTAGAACCCTTTTCCCACACCACTCTCTTTGAACAACTCTCAAGAGTGATGTGTGTGATTTTTGACCTAGGTTGTCAATCTAGCCCAAATCCGTTATAACAAGTTCTAAGACGTGAAATATGTGAGATATAACAATAAAAAGCACTACACACTCCCTATTTCATTTTCCAAGGGTTGATTACACCAAATTTTACATAATTCGGCTATGTGACTACTTTAGCTATTCATAACAACGGAAATAACAACGAAATATAAATATATATCTAAATACATACATATATATATATATAAATACTAGTATATAGATATATATATATATATATATATATATATATATATATATATATATATATATATATATATATATATATATATATATATATATATATATATATATAACAAGAAAGAAAAGAAACAAAACGAAAGAAAACAAAACGGAAATAAAATAACTACAGCTATATAGATATACGTATAGATATATATAAAGATATATATATATATATATATATATATATATATATAATATATATATATATATATATATATATATATATATATATATATATATGTATTTATACTAATTGCATAAAAATGAAAGAAAGCAATAAAAGAAAAACGGAAACGAAATTATATTAAAACGATAACTAGTCGGGTTATTACACCGACATTATAACTACATATATAGCTACATATAGGCCCCCAAAACATAATTAAAAAGAAAGGAAAAGAAGAAGAGAGATGGGGAAGAAGGGGGCAACGTTACGTTCGCTAATGCTCGTATATATAGAAGAAGATCAAAGGGGAGCCGGATCGATCCGAGTGGGTGAAGGCAATCATTTCCCCTAACAGAATGCATGTGAGCGGTTATATAATTATATAAAATTATATATTAAACTTCTAAAATTCATATCTCGAGTTGTAGACCTCCAAAAATCATGATTTAAACGTCATTAGAAAGCTCTCGGAAAACTCTACAACTTTCATGAAGGACTCTTCTTCAGAAAATGCCTTTTTGATGGGTCATTCCCATTACGTGTCGTTTTCGGGGTTTTCATTTATACGAATCGATTAGCCACTTGACCATCATTTGAGTTGTACAAGTCCGATTGACTTGATTCAAAATGCGTTGGAAAGATTATTTGAAGATCTACAACTTTCATTAAGGCCACTTCTTCAGAAAATGCCGTTTTGAAGGGCCATTTGTTCGTCGAAGATATAAATCGTTAGTGGTACCACTAACCACTGATCCACTTCACCACTTAAGTTAGTGGCACACTCTTTTATCCCTAAAAACACCTCTTTTAGGCCTCAAAACGTGTCGTTACTCGGGATTTTGGTCAACCTATAATTCTGCAATAAACCACCAAAATACCAAACGTAAATCCGACACGACACTCCGGTTAATTACTAAACCGGTACAAAACTTAGTAAAAACTTATAAAAATACGATAATTTATATAATAATACTACTTACATATTTAGATAAAACTTATGAAATAAATGACTCGAAATGATAAAATAATACTCAAAATGATATCAGAAATGGGGTAAATTGTTATCAAAATAACAGTGAATTTTTCCGTCATCAATTGTCATACTACTTTATTGACTCAAAATAACTTAAACAAAAGCAATAAAAAAGGGATTAGAAATAGTTCTGAGTTTATAGTCGCCAGCTCGACTGTACTAATAGGGGTCCTTTATTCATACTTCGGATCCATCAACGTAAAGACTTCCAACTCAGGCATATACTTGTGCTCTAGGTAATGCTTCAGCCTGTGGCCATTTACTATGAAAGTATTTCCAAAGTATTCATTTCTAACTTCACATGCACCTGAATTGAAAACTTTGGTGACTACATGTGGTCCATACCATCTACTTCAATTTCCCAGGAAAAAGATGAAAATGCGAATTATATACATGTACCTTATCTCCAACTTGAAAAATGCGGTTCAGAATCCTCTTATCATGCAGGCGCTTCATTCTTTCCTTATAAATCTTAGCATTTTCATACGCTTGAAGTCTAAACTCATTTAGTCTATTCAACTCCAATAATCTCTTTTCACCGGCTAAATTCTCATCCATGTTTAGAAATCTCGTAGCCTACAGCGCTCGGTGCTCGAGCTCTACCGGTAAATGACACGTTTTCCCAGACACTATCATATATGGTGACATCCCAATCGTGGTCTTATAAGCGGTTATGTATGCCCAAAAAGCATCATCTAATTTCAATGACCAATCCTTCCTCGTGGGATTCACAGTCTTCTCTAAGATCCTCTTAATCTCTCTATTCGTCACCTCTACTTGTCCACATGTCTGAGGGTGATATGCTGTTGCAATCTTATGTCTAACCACATATCTCAACATCAATTTCTCATACAACCTATTACAGAAATGATTCACTCTGTCACTAATTATGGTTCTAGGCACTCCAAACCTTGTCAAAATGTTCTTCTTAAGAAACCTCAGGACAACCCTGTCATCATTAGTAAGTGAGGCCACTACCTCCACCCATTTGGAAACATAATCAACTGCTACCAGAATGTAACGATTTGATTCTGACGATGTGAATGGCCTAACAAAATCGATTCCCCATACATCAAACAACTCCACTTCTAAAATACTATGCGGTGGCATCTTATTCCGCTTAGAAATGTTACCGGTCATTTGACAGGAATGACATGCTCTTGTAAACTCGTAAGCAGACTTATGAATTGTAGGCCAATAGAATCCACACTGCAGTACCATGGCTGCCGTCTTGTCTGGCCCATAGTGACCTCCAGCTTCTATAGAATGACATAGGCTCAAAATAATTGGAATCTCATCGTCATGGATGCATCTCCTAAGAATGGCATCAGGGCACTGCTTGTATAGGTAGGGATCGTCCCAATGATAATGCTTCAGATCCGTGAAGAACTTCTTCTTATCCGCATTCATGAATTCCGGTGGTAGGTACCTTCCTGCTAGATAATTGACAATAATAGAAAACCAAGGGTATACCTTGCCCACTCTTGATGTACTATGTCAGGGCTAAGATTCTACCAGAGCTACTACTGAGATGGAAAAAATTTGTTCATCGGGAAAGCTTTCCCTGATCTCAAACGGTTGCTCTTCTTCCAGCATTGTTAATCTCGACAAGTGATCAGTCACCTGATTCTCAGATCCCTTTTTATCTTTAATCTCCACATCAAACTCTTGTAAGAGTAGAATCCATCTCAACAATCTCAGCTTGGAGTCTTGTTTGGTTAGAAGGTATTTCAGAGCTGCATGGTCAGTGAATATAGTGACTTTCGATCCTATCAGATAAGGTCGAAACTTGTCAAATGCAAAGATAACAGCTAAGAGCTCCTTCTCCGTAATAGAATAATTCCTTTGGGAACTGTTAAGGGTACGACTGGCGTAATAGATAGGCTTAAATATTTTATCCTCCCTTTGTCCCAGGGCTGCTCCAAATGCCGTCGCTTGCATCACACATAAGCTCAAAAGGTTTGTTCAAATCTGGTGCTTCCAGAATTGGGGCGGTTATATGCATTTGTTTCAATGTGTTGAATGCTTTCTTGAACTCTTCTCCAAACACAAAAGACACATCCTTCGCAAGTAGTTCCATCAAAGGCCTAGAAACTTTAGAGAAATCTTTAATAAACCTCCTATAGAATCCTGTGTGGCCAAAAAAGGCTCGCAACGTCTTCAAGTTCGTTGGAGGGGGTAACTTTTATATTACCTCCATCTTTGCCTTATCAACCTCCATTCCTTTCCTTGAAATCTTATGACCCAACACTATTCCTTCTGTAACCATGAAATGGCATTTCTCCCTAGTTAAGTACAAGGTTGGTCTCTTCATATCTCTTTATCACTCTACTCAAGTTGTCCAAGCACTTATCAAAGCTATCTCTAAATATAGAGAAATCATCAATGAAAATCTCTAGAAAGTCCTCCACCATGTCCGCAAATAATGACATCATGCACCTTTGGAAAGATGTTGGTGCATTACAAAGTCCAAAAGGCATGCGACTGTACGCAAATGTTCCATAGGGAAATGTGAAAGTTGTTTTCTCTCGGTACTTAGGGCAATATTTTTTGTCCCAGAGAAGGGTAAAAGTATAGTCAGGGGGGTGAATGACTATACTAGAGTTTCAAACACTTTTCTCAATATAAAAGCTTTTGAGCAGCGGATAAGTCCCTTCTTTTAATGCTATTTCAAAGTAGGATATGCATACACAAAATATGAATTATGAAGTAAGTAAGTGCAGTAAGGTGAAGTGCCGAAAGTAAATTGACACAAAGACTTATAGTGGTTCAGGGTGGTGTAATCCCTTAATCCACTCTTCTTTTGTAATGATTGGAGGAATTCACTATTGTTTTCACTGATACAATAGCAAGATTGTCCTTGGCTACACAAGCTTCACAATCTACAAGACTATCACTCCCTGGCTTCAAAAGCTTCAGTGGCTCAGTCATGAACACTGCTCCTTGAGAACAAATCCTTCAGCAGCTATCACAAACACAACTCATTCTCAGATGACTCTGCTTCAGTAGCTTGACTGGTGTGAATTGGATTCACAGATTCTATTGATCAGTCTCAGTACTTGATGTGGAATTTTAGCTCTGATTGCTGAGTTGATCTCTAGATGTGTCTTTTAAGTTTAGATAGAAGGCTTTTCAAATTGACAGAGTTTCTGCTTGTTCTTATGTAATGCAATCATTATTTTTCTTGTCTGTCAATGCCTTCTATTTATAGCCTTGATTTGAATTTCCGTCCGTTGGCTATTTAATGTGGGGAATAATCCTGGATTTAATTCTTCATTCCCCCTTAATTATATTCTCTTTGATTTCAGTACTCCGGATTTTTCTTCAAACATCTAGCACAAAATCCGTCCACGATTGATTCTTGATTGATTGTGCATTTAATGCTTGATCCTTTGAATATTCCTTATCATCTCATGTTCTGAATAAGTATAGATGATATACCTTACTCAGCTTGTTCGTTTACTTGACTGTTGCTTGAACGGTTGAGTGTTCCTGCTGACTTAGCTGTTTAGTTCTTCCTTCACTACTTAGTCTTTACTCAGCCGACAGACAGTTCACTTTGCCGGTTCACTGATTTCTTGATTTCTTTGAACTTTCAAGAGTACTTGCACTTCACTGATCCTTGATTTGAGTGAGATCAGTGCACACCATTTTTAAAAAAATGAATTTCATCTCTTGAAAATATAACTTAGACTAATCCAATGTCATCAAAGACTTCCCTGGATATAAGTCAGATCATATGTCTTCATGCTTCTCTGCTGGTACTTGACTGCTTTTACTCTGCCAGTTTTTTGTTTTACTTAGTCATCCTACCAACTAGTACAATACTTGTCTGACTCAACTTATACAACATGTCAGACTCTAAGTAAAGACTTATACAGAGATTTCTAACTTATTTATGTCTTGCTATAACAGCTAGTATGACCATCATCAAAACATAATAAAATGTTCCTAACAATTTCCCCCTTTTTGATGATGTCAAAACCCTTATAAGCCTGAACATAAGTATGAAAATTTTCATAATAATAACAGAATAAAACTCAAAACTTTTATTCATCCATCAAGGGCAATAAGACAAGTTCATTAAAAGCATTCAAAGGCAAAATGTTAAATGATTTATTAAAAGGCTTGCTACTTCTTTTCTTCAAACCTGATGCCCTTGCCTTTGATGCCCTTGCCTTTGTCTGTTGGGATTTTCTTCCCACTGGAGCTTTAGGGAGCTGCTTCCTTACCCATTTTTGGCAGCACCATACCTTTCTTCTAGAATTTTGTTTGTTGCCCCAGATACTTGTAGGAGGGTTTTGAGCTACTTCCCTAAGTAATCCATAATCTCATCCAAGTGTTGGATTTTCTCAGTATCCTCATTCAAGGTGTCCACCAAGGATTTGAGTTTCTCCTCAAGCACTCCAGCTAGATGCTCCAAATTTGATTGAACATGGTGGGGCATGAGAAATTGTAGGTTGCAAAGTAAGTCTCCTTGCCTCTCCATTACTTCATCTTGAACTTTAATATGTGCTGGAAACAAAATTTATGTTTTGATGATGATTCATCACGCACTTAGAATGTTCGTTTATAACCCATGATAATGAAGTCATAACTAACTGTTATAGTGCATAATGAAAGAAGAAGCAAGAAATGGTCTAGAGAAAAATGTATAGGATCTATCTAGAGTCTGAGCTTTGTATAGGTTGTTTCAGAGAAGCATTGTAATAGATAGGAACTAGGCGAACAGCTGAGTCATAGTAAGCAAACTGAGGTTACATCTGAGAACTGAGGTGACAAACTCAGTTGGTGAAGAACTGAGGTGACAAACTTAGTTGGTGAAGACTGAAGAACTGAGGTGACAGACTCAGTTAGTGAAGACGGAAGAATTGAGGTGGCAAACTCAGTTAGAAGCTGACTAAGTCGTGACTATAAGTCAGGAATCAGGCAAGTCCGTGGTGACCTGAAACTGAACTATAGATCATGTAAAGCTGAATAATCTTAAGGACAAAGATTATCAGGTACCAGGGAATGAAAAAGCTGAATGGTGTACTCTAACTTAACCAACTGAAGTCAGATGTCAAGTATACGAGGTACTCAGTTTTGAATAAGAGTAGAAAACTGAGTTAAGGCCTTGTCAAGAAAGAACTGAGAATCTGGAAAAGCTGATCAAGGACTGACAACTGAAAAAGTACAGATCAAGTGATCGTACATATGAACGTTGGCTAAACGACAAGTATAACGGCTATAAGACTTATCTGACTGTTACACTACCCCTATAAATATACAGGGAGGAATGTTTGTAAAGAGAAGATCTTGGACAAGCTTTAAAAGCACATATCTTTAATCCAGATCAAGAGGAGAGAGATCCAGATCCAGAAAATCAGATTCTATATCTAGAAAGAGAGAAGCCAACGAAATTGCCTTGAAGATTAAAAAGATAGATCTAGTAACCCGTTAAGGGGGAAGAAGGCATCTTGGAGCTACAACGCCATATCCAGAAGAATCAAACAGCTCACTGAATTAATCTTTTGATTGATTCTAAACCTAACCTTTGTGTGACAAAGGGTTGGCTGTGTATAGTTTGAGGAGAGCAACTACACCTTTCCTCATATGGTTGCAACTTGGTTGTCACAACTGTTGGTGCAGTCTGCGGAATGTGTTTGTGTTTGTGGTGAGTTGGTGAAGGAGTAATTCTACCTCCAAAGGATCAATCTGCAGCGTAAAGGGAGCAATCTCACCTTTCTTCATAATGTGTAGATAGTGAAACTAAGGTGTCGTGAAGGATGTTAGATGTAATATCGTCAGATCAATCATGGATTGACCTGATTACACAGCGGAAGGCATCAGATCTAGATCTAAACGAAACAAAATACATAAATAAAGATCTAATCCTACAAGGGGGTTTAGGAGCCTACCTTTTTATGGTGCTTAACTCCAAGAACGATAGATCTCCAAGAACACGTATATGAGAAGCCACAGTCTTCCAACGTGTATCTCCCAGCAACACCAAGTGGATGGTGTTTCCCGCCGCCGGACCTCCTTGATATGCTACCGGAATAATCCCGAAGATTATCCCAACTCGAAACCCGAAGAAAAATAGCCGAAAATTCCAAGCTACTTTTCTTCCAATATGGCGTGTATTATGTTGTGTCAAAAGGCTTGGAAGAACTCTCTTTATATAGGAGAGTAAAACTTAACCTCCAAGGATTAAATAATTAAGAGATAATTATTACATTAATCCTTTTTTCCAAATAAAAGATAAATAAAATGATTATCCCAAACAAATTAAGATAACTCATATTATTATCTAATATTCCATGAATTATCAATTAACAAATAAAAGATAAATCACACATTAAATAATTATCCAAGAAAACTAATTTCTTAATAATATATTAATGCAAATATGCGCCCCAACACTTAGTCAAATAAGTCATGCGCATATTTCTATATTTGACCAATTAGGTCAAAAGGTCAACACACCAATTTGGGCCGAGTCCACGAAAAATGTCTTTTCCGTGTATTTAATTATTTAGTCCAACTAAACAATTAATCCACATATCAATTAAATAGCCCAATCCACTATTTAATTATAATTGAGGTGCAACGACGAGAAACCTATATTCTATGTTAAGAGCCACGTCGGGGACCATGGACCCATATTCAGTAGCTACAATAAATCGAATAAAATTATTCATCAGACAGAATAATTATATCCAACCTATTAATTCCGGGATTACACCACCATAAACCCGAAACTGAACTCTATCGAATATAGATAACTTACACTCAATTTATGAGTCGAAAGCGTCCACTGATATAATCATTACATACGGATAAATCCTCCATAGACTGTTCATTTCGATTCGGGATATTTCCGTAAACCCTTCTCGAAACATATTATCCTTATTTACCATTAACCCCCTAGTGATCAATTAGTTCATATTCAATATAATATGAACTCGGCCGATCGATCAGTTTCTAGGGTCAACAAATAAGGGAACTGTCTGTCTACTTCCCGAGGGAAGGAATGGATTCCATATCTGTGATAGCACAGACTACTCACTCATCCCAGAATAGAGCCAACGAGAAGTGTTGGACCACATACTTCGAAGTGATCCTTACTAACACATCAAACTCTACCCTAGTCTAAGCAGTCGTCTGTGATCACCTCAGGATTAAGATTAATCCATATATGATCATCTTGTGATTCGATAAGACTTCTCGATTACGGAATTATATCAAGAACTCAAATCAAATCGGTCCAGCCCTATATGATTATCATCATATATAAATGCCCCACTAGGTACCCTATTACCGATAGTCCGGATAAGACTGTCACACCTAAAGTGTTCTGGGCGCATTAATAGCAAATTAATCATGAGACCCATACTCAGATTAATAAACGCTACGGACTAAGTTAATTTTAAGTACATCTCACTAACTCAATCCTCTTGTGTATAGCCATACACTGAGTTATGTGATTACATAAACGAGGTACTTAAGGTTTTCAGTAGTGTCTTAATTATAAGCATACATGCATATAATAAGATGAATTACAAATTCTGTCCTAAAACAATTACATAATTGTCTTTCGGGCACTACACCTTACAATCTCCTACTTGCACGAAAGGCAAGTGGATTAATTGTTTTAGAGCACACCCTTATTTATCTATATCTACAACATTCTCCCACTTGCTCAAAACAAGTGAGACGAATCCCTCAAATCTGTACCCTCCAAGCGCATCTTAGTAATTCATCCTTCCAAGCACGACCGGAGTATGCCTCCGCAGGGTAGGTCAGTGACCCGGTGCGTACTCAGAATCTGAATACCATGTGACTTGGTACACTGGTCAGGTAGGATGTCGGCTTGAGTCAATCTTTTGGATCGAAACGTCGTCTTTCCATCTAATCCGGTGGTACGATATCAATATGCCTTTGATTCAACACCGAGGACGAAATCGACTTAACGATCATCCTTCATCTGACCTAAAGTCAGAATCAGTGTCATCACTTATATTCTAGTTTGCACCTGAATATACTAGCATATTGATGACGGTCAAATTATACCCGTAAAAGTCATCAACGTTAACCTTAAATCGAGATTAATAATATATATTTCATATTAAATCACTCGTTTATATTTATTATTTAATGTTAAGTGATTATTAATATGATATTTGGTATTTAGCTGTTTTTATTATTAAAAGACCGATTTATTGTGCGATAAATGCTGATTTTGTAGATCACGACAAATCGAGAGGATTAATGTCATTCAATCAATGGTCTCAAGATAATAGAGGAAGAAAATCGGAGCATTAAATGAAAGATTAATCAGATCAACACGCAAGCGTGCGTGGGGAACAAGTCAGACAAAGAGACGCGTTTAACACGTGTAAAAATGGCTCGGTCGACCGAGCCTATCCATTCGGTCGACCGAGAGTGTCGGCTCGGTCACTTACGGGATTTTCGCGTGTATATCTTCTAGATCCTCCCTAGGTCGGTTACAGCCTCTATATAAGCAGCAGCTACGAAATTTGTAAAACACACCTTAGATATACCTTAGAATATCATTCAATAAAATCACTCTATTCATATCTTGATTCAATGTAGTTTATTGAGGGTGTTTCCAGCAATTTAAGGGCTGCATTATGTAAGCCTTTATTTTCTGTTTCTTTTCTTTTAAGTAATTAATTCCCCCCAATTATGCTTTATTGTTTGAGTTAGTTAATTCATAGCTAGATGATGTAGATCTAGGTTATGTCGTTATGGATGTGGCGAAGCCTTGTCTATGAGGATCCCATAACCTACGTCATCTACTTAGTTTCTATTCATGAATCTACTTGATTTAATTAATGCGTATCTATGTTAGTTTATATGAATGCTTTACGAATTCGTTTAATCCGTTGTGTATGATGAAACGCCGAGAGATACGTTCGGGGATGTAACGGGGACGAAATTGATTCGGGTGACCGAATGAGTTCACTCGGTCGACCGAGCCCACCTATTCGGTCGACCGAGCCCCGTTTTATCCGTTAAATAGCCACGTCTTTATGGTTAGGTTAACTTAATAGAATTTATTATCTCGGTAGGTATGGCTATGGCTACGTTACTCGCTTAGTTTAATTAAAATGTGTAAAAAGGAAATACCAATATAAAACTCTTAGGTAGGCTAATGAATTGATCTTCGGACGTTCGGCGTTATCTAGGTAGGTTTATATTTGGGGATTGCTAGCACTCGATTATACATACATCGTAGATTAGCATGAGACTATAACTTGGTAATTGCTAGTTGGACGAGAGCTTGAGTAATCGTTTAGGAAGTACGCCTAACCATAGGAATGTTGCCCGGACGAGGTGTACGGTTAATATCGGCATCCTTAGAGTCGTAAGCGTGTGAGTTATATGAGATGGAGGCACCAAAAGGCGAAGTCACGTAACAATATCACAGTGATCTAGTGACCTACCGGTGCTAAGTCAAGTTAAAGAGGATGACTCCCGTAGCCAATCTAAGATAGATACAAACGGATTGACAGTTAATAAGTTCGAGTTTATTATATAAATTATCTAGGTCCAAACGATAAAGACTATAATTGGGGAGGTTAATTACGTTGTGTCGAGTCGTGTCTTTACCTTTCTTGTCTTATGTTGGTCGTAGACCGCCTCTATGTCCTTGACATGTTTAATTAATTGTTTGTATATAAGATGATCCACAATTGGTTCCCTGTGGGATCGACCTTGATTCACTATAGCTATACTATGATGGGCCTAGTCCTCTTGCTAGTATTGGTTTATGGTGGTCAAGTATATTATAACCTGATTGACCCCGATCAAGTTTTTGGCGCCGTTGCCGGGGAACCAACGGTCAATTTTATATATAAATAATTTTCTTATTCATGTCAAGTTTTCTGTTTTAAAGTCTGTTTTTGAGTCCCTCTGGTTGTCTGCCATGTGTAAAAATTCCAGAATCTGGAACAGCTGGTTTCGCTCCCAGCGAGACTGCCTCTCGTTGCCAGCGAGCCTGGTTCTATTTTCTGGGACTTCGCGTGCCTATTTATCCCCGTTATGTTTAATCCGTAGGTCTGATAGCAGCATGGGAAACCATGTTAAAATCAATCTACGGTCTGTTTTGTTTTTCTTCTGTTTGCAGAAACCAGGGAAGCAATAATCCAAGTCAATAATTTTTCGTGGGCGCTGAGAAAATAACCCAGCAAACATGCGGAATTACTACTCTACAATGGGAAAAACAATGGAAGCAATACCTTTAAAGCACCAAGATGGCTCCGGAAAAAAATTTTAAAGGCTTAAATTCTTCGTGGTACAATGTTGAAGGCAAGGTACTACCCTTTTTTGCTTATGTTTTATTACCTTTTGGTTTTTTGAGCATAAGTTAGCCTATACATGAACCTTAGTATGAATCTTGGCCCGGAGTGGTTTGTAAGATTAATTCTATTAGTGTGGAAGGTTCTGCCCCCAAATCTGTCTCATCTAGAGGGTGTAAGGAAACATGTAGTCGTTCAAAGGAAGCAGTGAATAAAGAGTTCCTCGTAGTTCTGTTAAAATCTCTCTGTCCTATGCATGAGATTGCTTCTACTGGCCAGGGGAGCAACAAATTGTGTAGTTTAAGCATTCACAATCTAAAGAAGACGTTGGGTTTTGAGAGAACACAATCTTCTAATTTCGTTGAGTTTTATGGTGATGGCTTCTCGGTGAACCCACCTTAAACAGAAACGAGATTACGCTTTGGGTGACAATTTAGAAATCGGAGACTCTTAGTACATTGGTTCGGAAATGGTCTAACCATGGCTGGGTGAGTTTAACCGAGTCTCGGCTCAATCGACTCCCCTCCACGTGTGATGTACGTTACGAGCGCCAGTTCCACAAGACTTAGCATAGCCGATAAGCCTTCGGGCTAAACGGGGCTTAATCTTGACGGATTGGCCCCGAACTCGTCACATATGTTCCAACGAATAAGATGGCGTAGGCTTGCCTACATAACCGACCTTATTCGGAGTACTTTGATTCATTGTTTCTTATTGTCAAGGCCAAAACCGTAATTTTAACCAAATTCACTAATTCCTAAAACGAGAGCCGAGGTAAGAGCTTTGGATAAATGGTATGGATAAATGTTGTTTCCTAGGTCTCACAACCAAGGGAAGGGTATTAATCCGCAAAAGCAACAAGCCCACCTCTTATAGTGCGCGAAGGGTCAAAGTCTGGCGATCCAAGAATGATAATTGACAAGGATAATTTTTTTGGAACGTCGAGCTGAGGACTTTAAACTCAGAACTACTTCTTTAAAACCCTTAGGATTTCTTTTTAGGATTTTAGGTTTTTCTTTCTTTGAGTCCAATAAGAGTAACGTGACATATGTTGAGGTTTTTTATTTTGCCGTGTTCCGATGGCCATTGGGCTAAGGATGTGCAAAATTTTTTTACTCAATATAGGCCACGTGAAATAGAGTTCCGTAGGAGAGTCGAAAAATTGCTAAAGAAAAGGAAATTTAGCAAACAACCTTAAGATGGAAGCATTAAGAGAGCTTGAGAATTATTGAAAATGTAACAGAGAATGATTGGTGCGAACAAGAACAATTTTGGACAACTTCCAAAATCTTTTAGAATGGTGATCCAAGTGAAAATCCAAAGTAGTGTGCAATTCATTCTGCAATTATCCTTATCTTTCCCTTTACACCTTTTCACCTTCAAACTTTTCGATCCTCTCACCAATCTGCCCCGAAAGTTCACATTTCTAACCATTCTTTCATCGCCTCTCTTTCTTTCCATCCGTTTCACTCTCCCACCCAATCCCATTCCTTTAAACAATTCTCAATCCCAAAAACACAATTTCTTATCCACCCTTTATCTTTTCTTCCATTCCTTATGTGTATCTTTTTCTAAACCAATCATACTCTCAACCTCCATTTTGTTTACAAAATACCTTTGTGTTGCGGAATTTGAAATATTGCTCAGCTTTAATGATTATCTTTTATCATTTTGATTTTCATGATCCTAGTTGGGGTAAGTGTAGCTCTGACCCTAGCTAGATTTTAAGAGTTTTTGGTTCAATCAAAGTACAACTTATCTTTCTACCGGAAGTTTTAAATTTCACACTTTTCCGACTATTCCGGCATTTCTAGATGATAAGTTTTGTTCTGAACTATCATACTAATCCGACCTTGTTGATGACGGTTATGACTTTTACGTGATACATTGGGTTATTAGTAATTTCGAGGAGTAGCTACATCTCCCTAAGATGTTGATATCCAATGCAAGCGAGAAGCGTCTGCGCTAAGTATTTGATTTTATCGTTATCCTCTAGGTCGCATTGCATCTGTTATACCTTACCAAGTTTCTCTTTTATACTGGAATGAATACATAGTGAGCCAGTCCACCTCGTGTTTTCCCACATGGGGTTATGCTTTTTGATCTTTGTCCTATCCACCCGGTTTTTAGATGAAGACCACCATCTTTAGTTGCTTGTTTATTTTTCTTTCTATTTAGTAATTTTCTTTTTGGTTTCCCTTGTCATTGGTTGTATAAAATAAAGTGGCTTAAACTGTTTTTAGGTATTTATACCTCATTACTGCCACATTATTTTAGAACTTCCATAGACATGGTGTTATTAACGGTTTCGTGGAGTTTGTCTCGCTTATACAGTTTTCACTTGCTTCTCCACAACATGCCGACATTTACTCCGATATTGTTCCTTTACTTGAGAGCCGTTTCCGAGCTAAGTCTTTTTCTTAACTTCTCATTTATATTTGTCATTGAGGACAATGCCATGTTTAAGTGGGGGTAGGAGACTTAGCCATGTTATGTTATAATTGAAAATTGAATGAAACGGCACATGATTGAAAAAATTGAATAAATACCATATTATTTATCTCGTGCCCTTAGAATTGTGAGTTCCTAGCTAAGAATTGATAGGAAAGGAACCAAGCTTAATGAGTACTTGATCATTTTATACTTATGCTAAGTAAATTTAAGGATATTCATGCCCGTTTTGCAAGTAGTTATTTATTATTCAATTACTCAACCTGTGAATCGAGTATACCGCGCAAATCATAATAACTGACGAATATTGTGTACATTGCATAGATGATTGGTTATGTAAACTTAGTGTCAATATCTATCTGCTGATGTATTCTGATATTCTTGCAAACAAAAGCGGAGTAATAAGCTTGAGATGTACCTGTGTTTGACAATGCGTTAAAACACTGGGCTTGTAGTAACATTACCAAAGTAGCCCCGCGCTTGTGGTAATATTCAATGCTATATTTGATCTAAGATAGGGGGATACTTTAAAAAGTTTTCTTCCTTGAGATTTATAGTATTTGAAAAATACGAAGATATGAAAAGAATATTCAACTCTTTAAGAGGCTTTGAGTAGTACTCGGTCTCCAAGTCCAAAAACCCTATAGATACGCTCTTGCTTATTGCTCTAGTGCTCTAACCATTGCGAGGCATAAGAAGTATGAATGCTGAGGTTGGTAGGTTGAGATTGCGAAGTTAGCATAAACTCTGATCTTGCCACGAACATATAAAACTAAATGCACATGCACACATCACTTCGATTCATAGTCAGTAGTGAATAATGGATATCTTATGAGCATGACTAGTATGAGTTGACTTGAGTTTCTTGTGTAAGTATGATTTGACCATAGAAAATGTTGTCTTGGGGAATGACTTATTGATGCTTTGTTCGGGACGATCAAAGTCTAAGTGGGGGGTAGTTGATGACGGTCAAATTATACCCGTAAAAGTCATCAACGTTAACCTTAAATCGAGATTAATAATATATATTTCATATTAAATCACTCGTTTATATTTATTATTTAATGTTAAGTGATTATTAATATGATATTTGGTATTTAGCTGTTTTTATTATTAAAAGACCGATTTATTGTGCGATAAATGCTGATTTTGTAGATCACGACAAATCGAGAGGATTAATGTCATTCAATCAATGGTCTCAAGATAATAGAGGAAGAAAATCGGAGCATTAAATGAAAGATTAATCGGATCAACACGCAAGCGTGCGTGGGGAACAAGTCGACAAAGAGACGCGTTTAACACGTGTAAAAATGGCTCGGTCGACCGAGCCTATCCATTCGGTCGACCGAGAGTGTCGGCTCGGTCACTTACGGGATTTTCGCGTGTATATCTTCTAGATCCTCCCTAGGTCGGTTACAACCTCTATATAAGCAAGATAGCGGCTACGAAATTTGTAAAACACACCTTAGATATACCTTAGAATATCATTCAATAAAATCACTCTATTCATATCTTGATTCAATGTAGTTTATTGAGGGTGTTTCAAAGCAATTTAAGGGCCGCATTATGTAAGCCTTTATTTTCTCGTTTCTTTTCTTTTAAGTAATTAATTCCCCCAATTATGCTTTATTGTTTGAGTTAGTTAATTCATAGCTAGATGATGTAGATCTAGGTTATGTCGTTATGGATGTGGCGAAGCCTTGTCTATGAGGATCCCATAACCTACGTCATCTACTTAGTTTCTATTCATGAATCTACTTGATTTAATTAATGCGTATCTATGTTAGTTTATATGAATGCTTTACGAATTACTGTTTAATCCGTTGTGTATGATGAAACGCTGAGAGATACGTTCAGGGATGTAATCTGGGGACGAAATTGATTCGGGTGACCGAATGAGTTCACTCGGTCGACCGAGCCCACCTATTCGGTCGACCGAGCCCCGTTTTATCCGTTAAATAGCCACGTCTTTATGGTTAGGTTAACTTAATAGAATTTATTATCTCGCAGGTATGGCTATGGCTACGTTACTCGCTTAGTTTAATTAAAATGTGTAAAAAGGAAATACCAATATAAAACTCTTAGGTAGGCTAATGAATTGATCTTCGGACGTTCGGCGTTATCTAGGTAGGTTTATATTTGGGGATTGCTAGCACTCGATTATACATACATCGTAGATTAGCATGAGACTATAACTTGGTAATTGCTAGTTGGACGAGAGCTTGAGTAATCGTTTAGGAAGTACGCCTAACCATAGGAATGTTGCCCGGACGAGGTGTACGGTTAATATCGGCATCCTTAGAGTCGTAAGCGTGTGAGTTATATGAGATGGAGGCACCAAAAGGCGAAGTCACGTAACAATATCACGGTGATCTAGTGACCTACCGGTGCTAAGTCAAGTTAAAGAGGATGACTCCCGTAGCCAATCTAAGATAGATACAAACGGATTGACGAGTTAATAAGTTCGTTTATTATATAAATTATCTAGGTCCAAACGATAAAGACTATAATTAGGGAGGTTAATTACGTTGTGTCGAGTCGTGTCTTTACCTTTCTTGTCTTATGTTGGTCGTAGACCGCCTCTATGTCCTTGACATGTTTAATTAATTGTTTGTATATAAGATGATCCACAATTGGTTCCATGTGGGATCGACCTTGATTCACTATAGCTATACTACGATGGGCCTAGTCCTCTTGCTAGTATTGGTTTATGGTGGTCAAGTATATTATAACCTGATTGACCCCGATCACATATTATTCCTCATTCTCCCGAAGATACTTGAGGATTCACTAAACATCCCATTTCGTATTCATCCTCAGGTTTAGATAACCATTCCTGAGAGGTAGGGTAGACTACATCGTTGAATGTTGCATAAATGCAAGAATATCTTAACCAGGTGAATGGATGGGATTTCCAATGATCGATTCTTGCGGATTTGAGCGAATCAAATCCTTTAGAATGAATCCCGATGGCATGTCAGACTTTGACTTCAGATAACACACCCATGTTGTTTCCAACTGTTTCAGTGTTACCATTCACAAACACTAATCTACATACTACTTCACTAATATTGATGCCCAGTCTACGAAAGACTTATCAACATTCTGGTCAAGTCCACATATTAAAATATATGACTTTGAAATGACCTAGAAGTTTGCTTTAATCCCCAAAGGATATAAGCTATGGCAGGTATCCTGCCAAAGGTTCTTTCTGAATAAATTAAGATATCGTTAGTCTCGCAAAAAGGTCTTAGGGAATCACCCCTATTTTCTGCTTTGTAACGAATCATTTATTTGTTCTTAGCTAAAACCCTTCTGTTCTGAATGAATTCAGATTCCGTTGTTCGGCAAGGAAGTCTTAGGGAATCACCCGTATTTCCCGCTTTCTGACGAAATCAAGCAAGACTGAGTGGTAAGAGAGATCACGGTCTGGTTAACTCTCTACCTTTTAGGGAATCACCCCTAAATTACTCAGCTTTGCGGTGAAAGTTAAACTTTCCTATTCAATCGACTCTTCTCCGTGTAGTTCCAATTACTCCCCCTTTGGGCCCGAGATACTCGGGTGGTTCTACAAGAGTTCCAACAGAACTGGAGTATCAAACTCCATTCACAGGGTTATGGCTTTTAAACCAACCTCTATGATCAGGATCCTATACAGCCCACGAAGGACTATAGGTCATCAATCTACCCTATAGACCATAAGGTCCTGCAATGGGTAATGGATAAACCATACTCCCACTGCGTTCGGGGTGAATTGATATACTGATCTAGTTTAGTAGTTCTTATTAGTGTTATCACCAACTGCCGGTGTTGGATGTGGACTGAACACATCAGTTAGTAACATCTTGAGTACAAATACTTCAAGATCTGAGGTTGTTATTTATAGACTCTATCAGACCGAGTTTGACAGTATAACCGTCATTCTCTGATTTTACGAGTTTTGTAACTAACCTTCACTCAATACATTAAGATATTTCATGCTCTGAACGTGCACGCAAAATTTCCAGTCTTACCTTCAAGCACTCGGTGCTAAATGCCTCTCATTTACGGAAGTGGGGTGAACCGAATTCACTCTTTTATCCACAAATGCGTAGGCATCTTTTAGGTAGACTTCTTTTTTTTTCGTAAACCGTTATTTTGCAACCAATATCTTAAATGAGTTCAGCAGCGTATCGTAGCACATCAATAACTATGTAAGGCAAATTTGTGGTGTATCCCTTAGTGAAAACATTCCACTGGGAGGCAGGCCGAGCATCAGTCCCGAAGACTACGCGATAACCTATTTCTGAGTATGGAATACTCTATCTCTGGTGAAATCAGAGATTTCCTCCAAATATTTTTGATAAACTTACCGGAGTCTCAAATAGTAGTCAGACAAGATGTCACTACTTCAAAAGCTCCCACTAGCTTGTACCTTTCATATGACCCCGAAGGTTGTTATGAACAAGCTATGTTTCTTCTTTAAATCTATTACCCTTTCCTGATTGAAAGGAAACTTAGTCATTGTTCCTTTGAGACAGTGTTCCTTTGACTGGGAGATAGGAATCACCCAAAGCCAGTCTTCAGATCTTGTCTTTAGGGAATATGCACTAATTAATAGAATAGAAAGAAGGGTTTATCGAAATACGGAAACCATTTGTGTTTATATGTTTTAAGATGTGTTACTAATACCTTTTCAACAATGATTAGTGGTTCTGACTTTATCAAACAAAAGTCCGAGTCTTGGATTCGTGCTACGACTGTTATATTCATCGTCAATAAGACAAACAAATTATCCTATTGAAAATGAATACGTTCGTTCCAACGAATCCGAAAACAGAAAATGAATTTTCTGTGATGCTCAAGAATTGAATCCGAGATTCATTTCCTTATATCACTCCCACTAGTCAATCTGAAATAACTGCCCATTGTCTATTTTATTTATCGTTTAATGCAAAGCTACCTAGTTCTTCCAAAGAACTTTAGCTTTCGAGAAAATTGCTAGGATACATTGGACAGTGATCCGAAATAACTTTAATTATCCTCTAATTTCCAATTTATTAATTTTCCGGTTTAGCCTTAAAACTACTTAGTTTAGATGACTAACACGTATGAACATTCTTTCCCATTCTCGACTTTCCTTAGATGGAAACAGTCTTGAACTAGCAGTTCGTTTGAGTAGACTCTACTCTTGAACTGTGGGATGTTTAGTGTTACTTGCTTGGACTATCGATTTTTCTAATCGTCAAATCATAAGACCAAAGCTCCGACTAGTTTATCGGTTCCAAATACCGTCTAACTAGCAACACTTTGTATTTATGATTTTTCAAAGATCAGAAAATCCCCAGAACTAAGCTCCCACTAGTTTATCAGTTCCAAATACTGTCTAACTAGAAATGCTTTGTTCATGATGTTTCAAAGATTATAAAATCTCCAGAACTAAGCTCCTACTAGTTTATCAGTTCCAAATAATGTCTAACTAGTAACGCTTTATTCTTGTTTTTCCAATAAATGGAGAAACTTCTGTGCATTCTATTACACATTTCTAATAATTCAGAAAAACAACAAATCATAAGGCTAAGGCTCCTACTAGTTTATCGGTTCCGAATACCGTCTAACTAGCAACGCCTTATGTATATGATTTTCCAATTTTTCAATTTAGAAATTTGTTGTGTAATTACACTTTTAAAATTCACTAAATGAATTTTATCTGATAGTCCTATGTCATCTTTTGTAAACTAAGTATGGTCGTCTCTCGTTCAACACGAGTGACACCCGTGACACACCTGTACTATGTCACTTAAGTTTTTAAAGGCTCAAGAGAAAAATCTCTTCCGAAAAGTTAACTGCATTTATTGATAATTACAACGTACTTGTTACTTTCCACATTTTTATTGAAGTCCTATTACTAACAGTTTAGTAACCTAGAGATTTAGTTGTAAATAAAATGACAGAAAGTTAAATTCAAAAATAAATTTATCACTACTAGATTTATTTTAGGAATAATAAACTATAAAAGAGTTTATCCTACCATTCCAAGGATTTAACCTCGCATCGTACCGCTGCCTTTAGGGTCGGTATCATCACAATGACGGTTAAACTGAGACAATCTCTCTCAATGATTAAGCTTCGAGAATCGAACATCTCACGGGAATCAGACATCCGGCTCTTAATCATTGATTACCTTCCTTTTTCTAGCCTAGATATTTCGAAAATATCCATAATGAGTGTGACCTACTATATTAGACCTCAAAGTACGCCCCGAGTATACCGCCTTTAGGGTCGGACAGTGACCCAACGAGTACCCGAAATCCTATCCTTTCGGAGACCAAGCCTTGAATTTTGATAGGGGTGAACACCATCCTTAAGAGGCCGGAATCAAAGCGGCTCGAGGCGTCACCCTTCTCTCACGTGCTTGCATCTATAGTAGAGGCCGTGGGGTTGGCTGTCGCCTTCCCCGCTCCCACTCAATATTTTGAAAAAATGGTGGGTTTACTAATTACAGTTTTGGCCTTGACAATAAGAAACAATAAATCAAAGTACTCCGAATAAGGTTGGTTATGTAGGCAAGCCTACGCCGTCTTATTCGTTGGAACATATGTGACAGTTCAGGCCAATCCGGCAAGAGAAGCCCCGATTAGCCCGAAGGCGTATCGGCTATGCTAAGTCCTGTCGAACTGCTGTAACGTACATCACACGTGGAGGGGAGTCGATTGAGCCGAAGCTCGGTTGAACTCGCCCAACCATGGTTAGACCATTTCCGAACCCATGTACTAAGATTCTCCGATTTCTAAATTGTCACCCAGAGCGTAATCTCGTTTCTGTTTAAGGTGGGTTCACTGAGAAACCATCACCGAAAAGCTCAACGATTTATCCTAGTGGGATTCACCGAGAATCCATCACTAAACTCGTAACGATTGACAAAAACCCGGGTCCTCGGGTTTTATAATTAGTTACTTATTTATTAACTACCACATATTAATTAAATAAGCATTCATACTAATTATTCGAGTTATACATGCCTAATTTATTCGAAATAAACTAGCTACATGTATGCATTGGAGTGGAATCATGAAGATGCAAGTCATGGCAATTTTCCGGTTTTAAGCACGTAATCTTGATCAAACACAAAATTATACCGAAAAGTAAATACCGAGATGGACTGTTGGTACCCCCGACTAACTATTTTCTAAGGAAAAGTAAAACTTATATCTATGTCTTCGAGTCTTGATCTTCGAATCTTGAACTCGAACCGTCGGATCACGAACCACGAACACCCGAGAGGAGAAAATGCTTTTTAATTAAATAAAACCAATTTATTATAATTAAATAAAACCTTTTAATATATATATATATATTTTTTTATTTTACTAATAATGCGGCTGATAAAAAAAAATCCAGATTTGTTTTTTTTTTGTTTATGTCGGCTGTAATTAAATTATTTCCATAAAAATAAATTTTTTTTTTTGATGATTTTCTGCCATACGGCAGATATTAGACAAAAAAAAATTTGACAGCCGCCTCTAAGAAACCCTAGCCGCATGCAAATTCCTAACAAACAGACTTATAGCGACGCTTTTCAGCGTCGCAGAAAGTACTGTAGCGCAGGATTTTTAAATTAAAATCAGGTTTTTAGCCGTTTCTCCTCGTTCATACATTGGGTTTCGCCTTGATCTTCATCTTTTCAGCAAGATATTCATATTTCGAGCCCGGAACAACAAAATTACAATAAAACACGCTACTTTTACATGGAATTTCGAAAAAGACATAAAAAAATACAAATCTTATGCTCAATTGTTGTTAAACAAAGGAGCTACAAAATAGATCTACGGGTAAACAATACCAACCCCAATCCATCTCTTCAACCACAACATTCACAGGCATACAACATGATTAAATTCGAAATTTACCAAAAAAAACGAAATAAAACATATAAAACATGATTTTCCACTCCAAGATCTAAAATTCATATACTTTGATCATTAGATCAAAGGCTCTGCTACCACTTGTTAGATGTAATATCGTCGGATCAATCATGGATATACCCGATTACGCAGCGGAAGGCATCAGATCTAGATCTAAACGAAACAAAATACATAAATAAAGATCTAATCCTACAAGGGGGTTTAGGAGCCTACCTTTTTATGGTGCCTAACTCCAAGAACGATAGATCTCCAAGAACACGTATATGAGAAGCCACAGTCTTCCAACGTGTGTCTCCCAGCAACACCAGGTGGATGGTGTTTCCCGCCGCCGGACCTCCTTGATATGCTACCGGAATAATCCCGAAGATTATCCCAACTCGAAACCCGAAGAAAAATAGCCGAAAATTCCAAGCTACTTTTCTTCCAATATGGCGTGTATTATGTTGTGTCAAAAGGCTTGGAAGAACTCTATTTATATAGGAGAGTAAAACTTAACCTCCAAGGATTAAATAATTAAGAGATAATTATTACATTAATCCTTTTTCCAAATAAAAGATAAATAAAATGATTATCCCAAACAAATTAAGATAACTCATATTATTATCTAATATTCCATTAATTATCAATTAAAAAATAAAAGATAAATCACACATTAAATAATTATCCAAGAAAACTAATTTCTTAATAATATATTAATGCAAATATGCGCCCCAACACTTAGTCAAATAAGTCATGCGCATATTTCTATATTTGACCAATTAGGTCAAAAGGTCAACACACCAATTTGGGCCGAGTCCACGAAAAATGTCTTTTCCGTGTATTTAATTATTTAGTCCAACTAAACAATTAATCCACATATCAATTAAATAGCCTAATCCACTATTTAATTATAATTGAGGTGCAACGACGAGAAACCTATATGCTATGTTAGGAGCCACGTCGGGGACCATGGACCCATATTCAGTAGCTACAATAAATCGAATAAAATTATTCATCAGACAGAATAATTATATCCAACCTATTAATTCCGGGATTACACCACCATAAACCCGAAACTGAACTCTATCGAATATAGATAACTTACACTCAATTTATGAGTCGAAAGCGTCCACCGATATAATCATTACATACGGATAAATCCTCCGTAGATCGTTCATTTCGATTCGGGATATTTCCGTAAACCCTTCTCGAAACATATTATCCTTATTTACCATTAACCCCCTAGTGATCAATTAGTTCATATTCAATATAATATGAACTCGGCCGATCGATCGTTTTAGGGTCAACAAATAAGGGAACTGTTCGTCTACTTCCCAAGGGAAGGAATGGATTCCATATTCGTGATAGCACGGACTACTCACTCATCCCGAGAATAGAGCCAACGAGAAGTGTTGGACCACATACTTCGAAGTGATCCTTACTAACACATCAAACTCTACCCTAGTCTAAGCAGTCGTCTGTGATCACCTCAGGATTAAGATTAATCCATATATGATCATCTTGTGATTCGATAAGACTTCTCGATTACGGAATTATATCGAGAACTCAAATCAAATAGGTCCAGCCCTATATGATTATCATTATATATAAATGCCCCCACTAGGTACCCTATTACCGATAGTCCGGATAAGACTGTCACACCTAAAGTGTTCTGGGCGCATTAATAGCAAATTAATCATGAGACCCATACTCAGATTAATAAACTCTACGGACTAAGTTAATTTTAAGTACATCTCACTAACTCAATCCTCTTGTGTATAGCCATACACTGAGTTATGTGATTACATAAACGAGGTACTTAGGGTTTTCAGTAGTGTCTTAATTACAAGCATACATGCATATAATAAGATGAATTACTAATTCTGTCCTAAAACAATTACATAATTGTCTTTCGGGCACTACACCTTACAAAGGACTGCCATTAGGCTAGGATTTTGTAACTGTTATCTCAAGATTCTAGTGATACCTCCCACACCATAGGAGAAGGGGAGACGTACAGGATTACACCACCCGGAACTTCCATAAACAAACCTCGTGTTGATTTACTTTACGCATTAATATTTATGTTGTGATTGTTCTATTTATTGCATAACCAATTCATCACAACACTCAGCAAACATCAGACACTGAATCAGCACAAAACTGATACATAGGAGATTAGGAACTTTATTGACACATTTATTGCACAAAAGGCTTGATCTTATCCGCTGCAAGTTAGTTTAGTTCTAGCACCAGCTAAACTGAATTAGCTAACTCCAATACATAGTTGAAGGGTAGGAATAGGACTGAGCTGGGTCATATTGGACATCAGTTTGCTAGTTCAGTCTAAGTTTCGGAAGAAACTCAGTTCCTGGGGTGCGAGTCAGTTTTTGGTGACAAGTTTATTCACCCCCCCCCCCCCCTCTAAACTTGTGTTAGCCTTTCCAATGGACCGACAATATGACTGATGAGTGCCTCAATCTTATGATTCATAGAGGTTTCATCACTCCTTAAGGCAGTCTTGATATTTTGCCTGCTTATGAACTGCCTCTCCATGTCTACAATCAGGGGTCTATATCCAGACTGAAAATTCTGTCTGGATCTTCATCTGTTGGTGCAGATGCATCAGCCTGCTCTTCTTCCTTTTCCTCCTGTTCTTCTTCTTTTTCTTCAATTTCTTCAATCTCATGATTAGAGAGAGATTATGGAAAGTCACTGGTATTTCCAAGTTCTTGTGAGGACTGTCCTTCTTCTCCATGTGCTAGAGACTCAACTGCTTCTGCTAGTGTTCCCCCTTGATCAATGCTGGGGGTTTTGACATGTTCATCTGAGTGAGTTTGATCAGATGGCTCAGCTGTTTGTCAACTTTGCTGATGCTCCTGAGAATCACTTCTTGGATCGTCAGGTCATCATTAGATAAGTCCATCTGTTCTTGATCATCCTCAAGATGATCTCCTTCCAGTTTTTCTTCTTCTCCTTTTTCCTCCTCATCCTCAGTAGCTTCTTCCTCATCCTCAATATTTTCTTCTTCAGATGGTGTAAGATAGTATCCTTCTTCACCTTCTTGCAGATAGGTGACTTCCTCTCGGTTATCTTCATCATTTTCTACTTCATCACTGATTTCAAGAGGACAATCCATGTTACTGGGTAGACTCCCTTGTTGTCCTTGTGCCATTTGAGATCTGGTCCTCCTTCCAATTCTTGTTCTGCTACTCTCAGGCTCCTTATTTTTCTGTCCAGTTATGGGTTGTGGTTTCTGGGAGGCCTTAACATAGGTAAACATCACCTTGGTCTTGTGAAATGGATGCACAGAGATTAGTTTCACTTTTATTTGGTCGAGTAGATGTTGAAGGGGAATCCCATATGATTTGCTTTCCCAGAAATCACCTTTCTTTTGCAGGTTCTTGCTTGGTGCAGTAATTGTTAGATCAATTTCCTTCTGAATCTGTTGAAGATAAACGGTGACTAGTTAAAGGGAATACCTTGATAGATGATAGCCATTAATTTGACTCCGAGCTCGGTCATGTTCCCTATGGAACCCTTTTTCCCTTCAATGTTTCTTGTTATGAAAGGAGCAAACTCAGCAAAGGGGCATTTGATTGCTGATCTAGGGAAGGTGTATTTCTTGATGTGCCTTCTAAGGTTCTTGGCTATTTCAGTCCAGAATGTATTGATGTCGATTTGCACCTTCTTCACATCGACGGGACCAACGTTGGATAGTTTTAGGAATCTGTTGAGGAGACCAGGGGTGATAACCACCTCTTTTCCAAACATTGTGCTCACGATGCAATCCGGGTCACTTTTCTTCTTGCTGGGCACAAATTTCGCATTTTTCCAGAATGCAATCAAGGTCTCATAGCATATTCCTGTGATTAGGGGGTTCAGGAATGTCATCAGTCCCAGATTTGTGCAGCCATCAACGAATCTTTGAGCGTGTGCATCATGTTCATAGAAGGGTAGGTAGTGCTCAAAAAATGATCCTGTGATGATCGACTTTTCATAGTATTTCTCAGTTGGGGAGATTGAAGAAGAAGATGCAATTGTTTAGAAGTGTTCAAGATTTGGAAAAAAGCTTCGATTTTTCAGAGAAATAGGGTTTATGAATTGCAAGAGAGCATAAAGAAATCTGAAAAACCTCTGAGTATTGTTTATATAGGAGAAGTTTGGGTAGTGTGAATGCGGTTGAATATGGAAGGATTTGGTGGAGTAATGGCGTGATTTTTTGTATATAAATCACGGTATTTGAGTGTAGTGATGGAGTGGATTGAGGTATGTAATGATAGATCCTAGGAATCGAGGCGTTGCCGTCATACCTTGATGCAAAAAATAACTTCCATGATTACACTATATAATCCACGTGTGTAATCTTCCATAGGATTATTCTCCATAAATTAATTGATTTTTCACATGTAATAAGTTGATTTTGTTCACACTTCACTTTGCTGTATTTTCCAAGATATTTATCGGTGAAGTAACTTAGCTGGTCACTAGGCCGGTGCAGTGCCTTCTTTACTGAGCTGCTGTATAAAATTGTTCCTAACAATCAGTGAAGTAAACTTTGCTGGGTACCAGTGCCTTACCTGCCAAGTGAGCGCAATCAAAATGGAAAAGGTTAAGTCAGCTGGTGAAGTCACTTATCTGATTACTCCAGTTAGCTGCTCCTTATAACTTAATCAATTTCAATCATTCCCAACTCAGTTTTGAACTTGCAAAATCTTTCATGACTGAGTGGTTTTGTGAAAATGTCAGCCAATTGATCTTCAGTTGGTATGTATCTTAGAATAACATCTCCTTTTTCCATATGATCTCTGATAAAGTGATGTCTCACATCAATATGCTTTGTTCTTGAATGTAATATTGGATTTTCAGTAATAGATATTACACTTGTGTTATCACACATAATTGGGATTGTCTTCTCCTCCATTATATAGTCCCTTAGTTGTTGTCTGATCCATAATACTTGTGCATAACAGCTACCACTGCTATATATTCTGCTTCAGCTGTTGATGTGGATATAGAGTTTTGCTTTTTGCTAAACCATGATACTAGTTTGCTGCCTAGCATTTGACAAGTTCCAGATGTGCTTTTTCTATCAATCTTGCATCCAGCATAGTCTGAGTCTGAATATGATATCAACTTTAATCCTCCATCTTTTGGATACCAAATTCCTATATTGATAGTGTTCTTCAGATATTTGATTATCCTTTTAGTTGCTAGTAAACGAGATTCCTTAGGTTGAGCTTGAACTCTTGCACATACTCCTACTGCAAATGCTATATCGGGTCTGCTTGTAGTCAGGTAGAGTAGAGATCCAATAATTCCTCTATATAAATTTTGATCAACATCTTTTCCAATTTCATCTTTCCCAAGAATGACTCTTGCACACATTGGTGTATCTGATGTGCCACTTGTATCCATACCATATTTGTGTATCAAGTCTTTTGTATACTTGGCTTGATTGATAAAGATGCCATCCTTCATTTGTTTCAGTTGTAAACCAAGAAAGTAATTGAGCTCTCCCATCATGCTCATTTGAAATTTGCTCTTTATCAGATTTGCAAATTTCTCACACAGCTTCTCATCTTCTGATCCAAAAATGATGTCATCAGCATAAATCTGAACTAACAATATGCTTTTACCTTCTTCTAGCTTGAAGAGAGTCTCGTCAATGGTTCCTTTGTTGAATCCATTATTGATTAAAATTGAGCCAACGTCTCATACCAGGCTCTAGGTGCTTGTTTGAGTCCATATAGTGCCTTTTTGAGCTTGTACACTTTATCTTCTTTCCCTTTGAGTTGGAAACCAGGGGGTTGTTCCACATATACTTCTTCTTCCAAAATTCCATTCAGAAAATCACTTTTGACATCCATTTGATAGACTTTGAAGTCTTTATGTGCTGCAAAAGCTAGAAAGACTCTGATTGCTTCCATCCTTGCTACTGGTGCAAAGCTTTCATAATAATCTATTCCTTCTGCTTGAGAGTAGCCTTTTGCAACTAGCCTTGCTTTATTTCTAACAACTATTCTTTGTTCATCCATCTTGTTCTGAATAACCATTTTGTTCCAATGATGTTGGCCATGTATGGTCTGTCAACAAGTTCCCAGACTTCATTTCTCTCAAATTCATTGAGCTCTTCTTGCATGGCTGTAATCCAATCAGCATCTTGAATTGCATCAAATATTGTTTTGGGTTCCACCTGTGATAGAAAACAAGTTAGCATTCTTTCCAGTTGTCTTCTGGTTCTAACTCCTGTATGAATATCTCCAATGACTTGTTCTTCAGGATGATCTCTCAGCCAGTTCAGGTCAGGTTGAAGTTGCTCTTCATTTGGTTCTTCCACCAGTTCAGTTTATGCATCAACTTCATGATCTTGTGTTGTATTGACTTGTGCATCATCTTGATTGCCAAAGGTGTGATCCAAGATTGTATCTGGGACTGTTGTATTCATATAGATTTGTCATTTTACAGCTTCTTCTTCAAGATCTTGTAGACTCTCACCATTTGTGTTTGGTTCATCAAAAACTACATGAATTGACTCTTCAATCACCAAGGTTCTTTTGTTGAGTACTCTGAAGGCTTTGCTTGTGTCTGAGTATACTATTAAAATTGCTTCATCAGCTTTTTCATCAAAAGTATGCAACTGATTCCTGTTCAAAACAAAACATTTAGATCCAAACATATGCAAATGTGAAATGTTAGGTTTTCTTCCATTCCAAATTTCATATGGTGTCTTTCCATGATGTTTGTTGATGATTGATTTGTTTTGAGTATAGCATGTTGTATTTGCTGCTTCAACCCAAAATCTCTTTGGTGAGCATGCTTCTGCAATCATTGTTCTGACTGCTTCTTTGAGTGTCCTGTTTCTCCTTTCTGCTACACCATTTTGTTGTGGAGTGCCTGCTGCTGATAATTGATGTAGTACTCCATTCTCTTCACAATAAGATCTGATCACATCATTTAGGAACTTTGTGCCTCTATCTGATCTGATCTTGATGATCTTTAACTCTTTCTCATTATGTATCCTCCTCAACAAATCTGGTAGCTTTTTGAGTGTCTCATTTTTCTTGTTCATGAATATGGTCCAAGTGAATTTTGAAAAGTCATCCACCACCACTAGAGTGTACTTCTTTCCACTAACACTCACTGGTGTGACTGGTCCAAAAATATTTATATGCAAGAGGTATAAAATCCTTGTTGTAGATTGATAAGGCTTTGACTTGAAGGAGCTTTTGATCTGCTTCCATTTTTGACAGGCATCACAAAGACTTTCCTTTTTGAATGTGATCTCTGGAAGGCCTTCAACTAGCTTGTTCTTTGAAAATTTGTTGATGGTCTTGAAGTTGAGATGGTTCAGTCTTCTATGCCAAATCCAGTTGGTTGATTGCTTATTTTTTACAAGGAGACAGTTTCTGCTTTTGCTGTTTTCCAGTCCACCACATACATGTTGTCTTCTCTTTTTCCTGCAAGTACAAATGTGCTGGTTTGACTGTGAATCACTTTGCATCTTTCTTTGTTGAAGTGCATATTGTAGCCTTTGTCATAGAACTGACTGATGCTTAGAAGATTAAAATTCAATCCTTTGACATAAGCTACATTCTGAAACTTCAAATTGTTCTTGAACATTATACCTTCCCCCTTAATTTTTCCGGGGTTTTCTTTGCCTCCAAATGTAACTTTGGGTCCATCAAAAGCTTTAAATTCAGTCAGCCATCCTTTGTTCCCTGTCATATGTCTGGAACATCCACTATCTATGTACCAGACATCATACAAAACAGTTAAGTGTGTTTAGGTACCCAAAACTGTTTGGGTCCATACTTGTTAGCAGTCATGCCTCCTACTCCAAGTGTATATCCAAAGGATTTTCTTCTTGGATAATTGAAGTCATCAACTTTATATGTATAAGGCATGGAAGAATAACTTCTAATATTTCTACTAAAGTTATTCTGATACTTCTCTCTACATTTCGGTGCATTTGCATCCTTTTTCACTCTCCAAAATGCAGGAGGAAACTTATTTTCATATTGCTTCTTGTGTCCAGGAACATGCCTTGGTTGCCTTTTCTTAAACACATGTTGCATAGCATGAAATGGTTTCTTCTTGTATTTAGGGGGTGTAATATTCCAATCATCCTATGAAGGGTAAAGTCTTCCTTTACCTTCCAGTAAGATTTTGCCTTTAGTTGGCTGGTTTGATGATTTACTCTGATGTTTCACTACATTGGGTTTTGACTTCACCGGTGCAGGGTGAGTAGTTGAAACTATGGTTTGTCCTTTTCTGAATTTAGGTCCAGTTTTGGTCCTTGATTCAGAATTGTGTTGTCCATTGTTTCTTTTCTCATCCTGACTATTGTAGCCAAGACCAGATCTGGATCCAAACCTGTTTGGGGGTTTGTATGTTGGTGCATTGAGTGGTGCAGTGGTGCTCTTAACTGGTAGGGAAATTTTCTCAGCTGGTCTGTCAACATCAGATGAGTGATCATATACTGCTTGTTGATCAGTTGAGTGTACTTCCTTACTAGTTGATTCAACTTTCATTTCATCCAGTTCTTTCTTTAATCTTTTATTTTCCTTTCTCAGATTCTCACATTCTTGTTCCAGAACTTCATGATTCAATTGAATTTCTTCAAATTTACTCATAAGATATTGAATTAGGTTTGAAGAATCTAAAGGGAGAATAGAATATTGTGCAGTGTCAGAAGTGGATGCATTTGATGATGAGTATGAGCTAGATATTACCTCTGTTTCATCAGCTTCCTTAGCCATAAGACATAGATATGCCTTTTCATTGTCTGAGCTGTTAGATTCATCATCATCTGAATCATTATCAGATGATTCTTCATTCTTTTCACTGTTGGTTTCAGCTTTAAGTGCCTTCTTGCTCTTTCTCTTTTCAGTTGTTTCGTACTTCTTCTTTTCCTCATCTTTGTCTTTTTCTTCAGGGCAATCTGCCTTGAAGTGACCTTTCTTCTTGCAATTGAAACATCTATATTCATCATCCTTTTTCTTCATGTTTTTGCTTGAGCTTGACTTCTTGTTTGATGATGAACTTCCTTTGAATTGTTTCTTCTTGCTAAACCTGTCAAAATGTTTAATCAGTAAAGCAATCTGTTCTTCTAGCTCGTGTGTCTCTGTGCTACTTAAATCAACCATTTTGCTTTGCTGGGGTGCAACCAGTGCACTGGCCTTGTGTGCCTCTGCTGGTGCACTATCTTCACCGTTTAACTTAAATTCATGAGCCTTTAATTGAGACATCAGAGTCAAAGTATCTATATTTGCAAGATTTATTGTTCCTCTGAGTACTGATGTGATGATCTTCCATATTTCAGGTAGACCTCTCAAGATCTTCAGGAAAACTTCTTTCTGTGGGTATGTATGTCCAAGTTGTTGCAGTTCACTAATGATGCTTGAGAATCTGTTATCCCTTTGATCAATGGATTCACCAGTCTTCATTTTAAAGTTCTTAAATTTCTGTTTTGCAACAGACAATTTGTTTTCCTTGACTGCTTCTGATCCTTCATTGATCAATGCTAATTTATCCCACATCTCCTTTGCTGTTTTGCAGTCTTTGATCCTCATGAACATATTACTGTACAGAGTCTTCAAGATCATGTCTTTTGCAACAAAATCAAGATTTTCTCTTCTTCTGTCATCCTTGGTCCAATCTTTCTTGAGTTTGTCTATTTCTTTTCCTTGATCTGCTCATGTGGCTATCACAGTTGTGATCTTGATTGGGCCTTCATTGATTACATCCAACATCTCCTCATGAGTTGCTGCAAGATGAGACAACATCCTTATTTTATATTCATCAAAATTATTAACATTGAATACAGGTAATTTAGACATGAAATTTGAGGAATCCATAAGTACAAATAAGAGATACATTTAGAATGCACAAATTTAAAACTACTTTGAAAATATGTGATCTCCTTGTTACCAGAAATCAGATCTAAACAGGTTCTGATACTAGGAACACTGCTCTGATACCAATTGTTGGTCCCAGAGAAGGGTAAAAGTATAGTCAGAAAGGGGGGGTGAATGACTATACTGGAGTTTCAAAAACTTTTCTCAATATAAAAGCTTTTGAGCAGCAGATAAGTCTCTTCTTTTAATGCTATTTCAAAGTAGGATATGCACACACAAAATATGAATTATGCAGTAAGTGTAGTAAGGTAAAGTGCTGAAAGTAAATTGACACAAAGACTTATAGTGGTTCAGGGTAGTGTAAACCCTTAATCCACTCTACTCCTGTGATGATTGGAGGAATTCATTATTGTTTTCACTGCTACAATAGCAAAATTGTCCTTGGCTACACAAGCTTCACAATCTACAAGACTATCACTCCCTGGCTTCAAAAGCTTCAGTGACTCAGTCTTCAACACTGCTCTTTGAGAACAAATCCTTCAGCAGCTATCACAAACACAACTCCTTCTCAAATGACTCTGATTTAGTTGCTTTACTGGTGTGAATTGGATTCACAGATTTTGTTGATCAATCTCAGTACTTGACGTGGAATTTTAGCTCTAATTGCTGAGTTGATCTTTAGGTGTGTCATTTAAGTTTAGATAGAAGGCTTTTCAAATTGACAAAGTTTCTGCTTGTTCTTATGTAATGCAATCGTTATTTTTCTTGTCTGTCAATGCCTTCTATTTATAGCCTTGATAATCCTTGATTTCAATTTCCGTCCGTTGGCTATTTAATGTGGGGAATAATCCTTGATTTAATTCTTGATTCCCCCTTAATTATATTCTCCTTGATTTCAGTACTCCGGATTTTTCTTCAAACGTCTATCACAAAATCCGTCCTTGATTGATTCTTGATTGATTGTGCATTTAATGCTTGATCCTCTGAATCTTCCTTATCATCTCATGTTCTGAATAAGTATAGATGATATACCTTAATCCTCTTGTTCCTTTACTTGACTGTTGCTTGAACGGTTGAGTGTTCCTGCTGACTTAGTTGTTTAGTTCTTCATTCACTGCTTAGACTTTACTCATCCGACAGACAGTTCACTTTGCCGGTTCACTGCTTTATTGATTTCTTTGAAATTTCAAGAGTACTTGCACTTCACTGATCCTTGATTTGCGTGAGATCAATGTACACCATATTTAACCAATAAATTGCAACACTTGAAAATATAACTTAGACTTATCCAAGGTCATCACAGACTTCCCTGGATATAAGTCAAACCATATGTCTTCATACTTCTCTGTTGGTACTTGGCTGCTTTTATTTTGTCGGTTTTCTGTTTTACTTAGCCATCCTACAAACTAGTACAATACTTGTCTGACTCAACTTATACAACATTTCAAACTCTAAGTAAAGACTTATACAGAGATTTTTCTAACATATTTCAGGCTTGCTATAACAGCTAGCATGGCCATGATCAAAACATAATAAAATGTTCCTAACAAATATGGATCTGATAGTAACCAGAGTATCCATCTAAGAAACAATAAAAAGCATGATCGCTTAATCTTTCTAACATCAGATCAATGAATGGTAGGGGAAAATGATCTTTACGAGTTACGTCATTCAGTTTCCTGAAATCAATGCAAACTCAATGTCCCGTAATTAGCCTCACGGGGATTAACTCTTCCAACTCATTAGGTTGGACAATAAATCCTTCTTTTTTGGGCACCACATGAATCGGGCTCACCCACTCACTGACTGCAATTAGGAAAATGATTCACATTTCCAACATCTTTATAATCTCCTCCTTAACAACATCCTTCAGTTGTGGCGTCAACCTCCTTTGAGGTTGTGCTACCGCTTTCTTCTCAGGGTCTACAGAGATTTTATGCATGCACACCGATGGGTTTATTCCTCTAATATCTGCAATCGTCCACCCAAATGCTCCCTTATGCTCTCTCAATACTCTTAAATGTTTCTCCTCCTCTAAATGTGATAGTAACGATGAAATTATGAGGGGAAGTGTATCATCTTGTAAGTATACGTACTTCAGGTGAGATGGCAAAGGTTTCAACGTTAAATTCCTTGGTGGCTCTTCCAGTGAGATCTTAACAGTTTACCAGTCAATTGTAAGTCAAAGAACTTGTGCCACGAAGGTCTATGAATTGTTCCTCTTAAATCCACTGAAGATATAGGCTCTAATTCTCGCACTTGACCTTCGCTACACCCAGGCCAAGCTTCCTCATAACTTTCTTCTTCTTCTTTTAGGAGCAAGGTCTCTACTACTTCAGGGTCTAGTGCCACTTGCTGATATAATTCTAAAAGAAGCTCATCTATGGAATCTAGCACATAACATGCTTCTCCCTCATCTTGTGCATACCTCATCTAATTCATCACATTGAATACTAATTGGTCTTCATGGATGACTTCTCGATGCTACGGCGATAGTTTTGATGAAATTTTAGAAAACACTAGATATGGTACTCCAACGTTGCGTTGAGGAAGAATGCTGAATTGTAAGCAGGAGAAATGCCATTTTACTAGTAGACGAAGGAATCGTTTTGGGACATAAGGTGTCCAATGCTTTGGTATTCAAGTTGATAAGGCTAAGGTCGAAGCCATTGAACGGATGACGTACCCAAAAACGATGAAAGAGGTACGAGGTTTTCTAGGACATGTTGGCTTACACGGGGCGGTTTCGTTAGAGACTTTTTCCTACGATTGCCGAAGCCTTTATCAAATCTGCTTGAAGGAAGATGTCGATTTCTTGTTCGATGCAAAGTGCAAAGAAGCTTTCAATTGTTTGAAAGATAAGCTTATCAGTGCCACTATTTTAGTTGCACACTATTTGGACCAAGCCTTTCGAGTTGATGTGCGATGCACCTACTTAATTACGCCGTAGGGGCGGTTTTGGGTCAAAGAGTTGATAAAAGGTTCGGGCCCATCTATTATGCGAGTCGTACCTTGAACCCGGCTCAATGCAATTATACTACGGCGAGAAGGAATTCTTAGGCCGTCGTCTTTGCCATTGACAAGTTTAGAAGTTATCTTCTCGGGTCTCGAAGTGATTGTATGGACGAATCGTACGGCTTTACGCTGCACTTATGGATAAAGCGAGATGCCAAACCAAGGTTACTTAGATGGATTTTAATTCTACAAGAGTTTGACCTTGTGATTAAAGATAAGAAAGGTAGTGAGAATATTGTGGGTGATCATTTATCTCGCTTAGTAAATGAGGGTGCGAGAGAATCACAATGATATAGGCATTTGATTTTCCGGCGAGCCAATTGATGAAGCTTGAAACGGTTAGGCCGTGGTATGCGACTACGTCAACTATTTAGCGAGTGGTCATTTAGAGGATATGACGTATCGGGGAGAAGAAAAAGTTCTTTCTCGATCTCAAATATCTCGTATGGGAAGATCTCTTATTTGTTCGAGTACGCGTAAAGACGGGTTGCTTCGACGGTGTGTTCCTGAGCATGATCGGTGGGATATCTAAGAACAATGCCATAGCGGTCCTACCCGGAGGTCATTATGGAACACCGAAGACGGTTGCGAAGATCAGCTTCGTTCTGGATTCTGCGGCCGACTACGTTTAAAGATGCGAGAAGCCTTTTGTAAAAGGTTGTGATAGGTGCCGAGAAGGGCGGGACGGCGGAGTAGTCGGATGGAAATGCCACTTAAGCCCATTCTTGAATGCGAAGTTTTCGATGTATGGGGCATAGATTTTATGGGACCCTTCCCATCCTCATTGTGGTAATAAGTATATCCTCGTCTGTGTGGATTATGTTTCAAAGTGGGTCGAGGCCATAGCTACTCAAACTAATGATCATAAAGTCGTGAAGAAATTCTTGCAAAAGAATATCTTTACCGAGTTTTAGCCAGTCCTAGAGCCCTCATTAAGTGATGAAGGTACTCACTTTTGCAATGCGCCGCTTGACAAGATCCTTGAGAAGTATGGTGTCAAACACAAAGTTGGTACACCATATCATCCCGCGGACCGAGTGGCCAAGTCGAGGTAAGCAACCGAGCTTGAAAAGAATTTTAGAGAAGACCGTGAACAATAATCGATCTAATTGGAGTCTTAAGTTGGATGACGCATTGTGGGCTTATCGTACGCATTTAAAACCCCGATGGGCACGTCACCCTTCCAAATGGTTTATGGCAAGGCTTGTCATTTAATTGTCGAACTTGAACACAGAGCTTTTACCAAGGCAATTAAATTCTTAAATTTCGATAGCCAACTGTCCGTGGGGAGAAACGGTTGTTACAATTGAACGAGCTCGACGAATTCAGACTCAGAGCATACGAGAATGCTAAAATTAGCAAGGAAAGAACGAAGATGCTCCATGACGCTAAGATCAAGGACCGAGAATTCAAAGTTGGTGACATGGCTTTACTCTATAATACTAGACTTCACCAATTTGTTTCCAGTGTAAACTCAAGTCTAGATGGTCCGGTCCCTTTGAGATTCTCGAGGTTAATCCAAGTGGAGTAATTACGTTAAACGGGTATGGTAATCAAGCTTTCAAAGTGAATGGTCATGGACTTAAGAAATATTTTGGGCAACCAAAGGAGAAGCCTGAGAGACTCTTTATTTCCAAAGAAGAGATGAGAGTACATGATGTCCCGATTTGTGAGGAGATTCCATCTTATTTCTTTGAGTCGATGATGATGACGTTCCTATATCCACCCGTAAGGCATACCTTCGTTGAGACTTCGATCATACCACTATGCCTATGCCGATCATCCGTTGAGAATTTTAAGAAGATAAGAGTCAATGTAGTTTGGAGAGAAAAGTTTAATGATCTTATAGCACACTTGACTTGATGTTGTGGTGAAAATCATTTCCGCCCCGGTGCTCTGAGTCGTACACCGAGGTGGCGGTAGTCAAACCAAAGTGGCCCGATCCGGGTTGATCTTTTGGAATCTGTGTCAAGCTATTGACATTAAAAGAGCGCTCTGGGGAGGCAACCTAGTTTTCTTTGTTTGTTTCCTTTTCTTAGGTTGTTTTTGTTTTATTGTTTTAGAAATATTACTTTAGTTGATTTTGTGTTGATGGTTATTCCTCTTACGTTCATTGTGAGTGTTTTGTGTTATGTGTTGCTCATATACCCCGTGTACCCCGAGATTATATGGTATGTCGAGTGTTGCGGATACTTTTGAGCGAGGTTCACAAGCTTTTATGTCAGTGTTGTCTATTCGCGTTGTTGCGGTATGTTCATGCTCCGGCTCCGACTGCGCCAACTTTCATCCGACAACCACCGTTGAAACCGACTAAGTTTTCTTTTTTTTTATATTTGCACATTACGAGGACATAATGTGATTTAAGTGTGGGGGGGGTAAATTGGGTATGTTTTTATGCTATATCCTTTGAATTATGAGTAAAAAAGTGAATGTTAAATTTACGCGAAATTTAAAATTTTTTGTGAGTCTCGAGCATATAATTGGAACTAGATGCGTTTACTAGTTGTAGTTTTCTAACGATGATAGTATGTGACTTAGTGAGATAATTATAGCATGTCTTTACTTTTATGGAGATAGTTTCGTTTTTTCACTCGCGAAAGCCTTTGATTTTGAAGCATGACTTTTGAATTATATCCTTTCATTATTTTTAATGATTTATCTTGGGAAAGGTCGTATAGTTACACCTTTAAGTTAGACCGTATCTTGTGAATATCATAAAGTTTGAATGTGATAGGTGAGATGTAACTTATGACTTTGAAAAGTGAATAAATAAAGTGAGTGAGCAATTATTAATAAATACGTTTGTCGGAAAGTGGTTTATGATTTGAGTGCGGTAGGGTATACCTCGTATGTCCTATACCACTATGATGACCGAAGCTCACGACGATCGGGGAGAAGCTACCTTATGATTTGAGTAAGGTAGGGTGTTATCACGAAACATCCTATTCTACTATGATGAGTAAGAGCTTATTCGATATGCGTCAAATTTGAACATTTTGGAAATGATGAGTAAAAATAAAGTGAAGTCTTTGTTATCATGGATCTTATGCATGGTAGAACCGCATGATATCTTCGTAGGGATTATCCTACCGAGTGCGTGGGAAGGCTTTGAGTGGAGCTTGTTTTCGTTTGTACCTAGGATAGTCATTGGAATTTTTGAGAGGATATTTCTTTGAAAGGCTTGTTAGATTGAGAATGGCTTGTCACACATACACCGAATCTATCTCTGTGTTGGTATCATTTGCTATAGTTGTTGTATCTTTCGTTACGTGAGTTAGAGAAGTCTATGTGGATTATTTATAAAGTTGAGCTATAGTTTTGATTGTTTTGTCCGAGGACGTACAAAAGTTAAGTGTGGGGGAGTTGTTAAGGCCATATTTATATGATTATTTAAGGTTTATTTCATTATTATTTTCCCCACATTTGCATAATTTACATGAGAATTAAGGGTTTAAGTGTAAATATTTAATAAAGATGATTTTAAGAGGGTTGTATGCAAAATTGAACGCCCGTCCGTTAGATTCCGTTTTCAGACGCTCGTTCACCAAAGTGAACGCTCGTCCGCCTTTCTGTTTTCTTATTTTTCTTGCTTGTTTTTACTCTTGTTTTAGTTTTAATTCTTAGGTTTAGGTTTTAGTTAGTTTCAACCTTAGTTTAGATAGATAATTGTGACATAATCGATAGAATAATTGTTCTTTGATCCGATAAACATTCCACTCCCTTAGGACGACCTCATCTATGGAATCTAGCACATAACATGCTTCTCCCTCATCTTGTGCATACCTCATCTAATTCATCACATTGAATACTAATTTATCCTCATTCACTCTCAGAATCAGCTCACCCTTATAAACATCTATGAATGTCTTACTTGTCGCTAGGAAAGGTGTTCCTAAGATTAGTGGAACATCGTGGTTAGCTTCCATGTCTAGTACTACAAAGTCTACGGGGAATACAAACTTATCAACTTTTACCAGGACATCCTCCACCACTCCACAAGCTTGCTTCTTAGATCTATCAGCCAACTGGAGGATTATAGATGTTTCATTCAACTCTTTCATGTATAACTTATGAAAGATGGAGAGTGGCATTAGATTGACACTGTCTCTATGATCACACAATGCTTTGTTTAGGCACACTCCTCCAATTATGCAAGGTATGAGGAATCTCTCAGGGTCTTTACACTTAGGAGGCAGTTTGCATTGCAAAACTGCCGAGCATTCCTCATTAAGGCATATAGTCTCAAGGTATAACAATTTCCTTTTGGTAGAGATTTCTTCTTTCAAGAATTTCGCGTACTCTGGCATTTCGGCCAGAGCTTCTACCAAAGGTATATTAACTAGAAACTTCTTAAACATCTCTATGAACTTTTTATAACGAGCATCATCATTATTCGGTTAATATTTCCTTAGGGATAGGGTAAAGTAGCAGGATTAATACTTACAGTTCATGAAGGCTTACCTGCTGAATTTTGCTGCTATGCCTGCTCGTCTGCTGCATTTTCAGACGCCCGGTTTACCGGAGTGGTGTCCCAGTTTACCGGCCCCTCTTTTTCTCCTGATTCTGCTATGTTCTGCTATTGACTGCTTTCTGATCCTTCCTGGACAGTCGGTATAACAGGTCCAGGAAGTTCCTTTCCTCTTCTAGTCATGATTGCATTCATGTCCTTCGGATTCTTCTTAGTATTACTTGGCAATCCTCCTAGAGGACGGGCTAACAGTTCTGCGATCTGCCCCACTTGGTGCGATAGATTCTTCACTAAGGCTTCCTGATTGGTCAGTCTTGTATCATTCTTCTGACAATATGTAGTGAAGTTTGTATTTAGCTCAGTCATGGATATGGTAAGTTGATTGACCGTGTCGGTCACAGTTGAGCTCATCTTATCAATGGCTGCTTCTCAAACACCTGACATGTTGAATTGAGGCATGAATCCACCAGTTTGTCTCAGAATTTCTCCACCATTAGGATCACTCAATCGAAAACCAGGGTGGTCATGAGATCCTGGGCGATATCCACCCCCATAGGGATTTCTTTGCCTCCCCAGATAGTTCACATCTTCAGTGTTGGTTGCTTCGATCTCTTAAACATTTTCTACCTTGGCAATGCGATATTGCATGCCATCTATCTTCTCATTCATCGCCATTAGCTGGTATAAGATCTCTTGAGAAGTATCTTCTCCAAATACGCCTTCAGCTACTTTGGCGGTCTCAATTTGATGCGTTCCACATTGGCTTGTTAGTGCTATTTGCTCCAGTTTTTCTTCAGCTTCTTCAGGTGATAGCAACACAAAACATCCGTTGCTCGATGCATCAACTCTCTTGTGTTCACTCGGCCGTAATCCGTGATAGAAACTATGCATGCATATGGGCAAAGTGATATCATGGTGAAGGCATCTCCTATATGCTTCCTTAAACTTTCCCAAGCTTCTTCGAAAGTTTCAATGGGTTTCTGTTTGAAATTCATAATATCCTGTCTTATCTGTAATGACTTCCCAGTTGGGCAGTACTTGTTCATAAATTTCTACAGCAAATCGGTCCAAGTTTGGATTGACCCTGGTGCTAGAGACGATAACCATATCTTCGCTTTGTCTTTCAGAGTAAATGGAAACAACTTCAGCTTAATGTTATCTTCAGGCACTCCTACTGGTTTGACTGTGCTGACAATCTCCAAAAAGTTGGTGACGTGTACACTAGGATCTTCGTTCGGTACTCCATGGAAGGTAGTGTAATTAGTCACCATTTTTGTCACATTTGGTTTCAGGTGAAAGATCTCAGCCGCATCCTCTGGCTGAACAATTGATGGCACAAACTGCTCAATCTTCGGCATTGCGTAACTCTATAGAGTTCTTCTATCTGCTTGTACCACAACACCGGCTCCGTTTTGTCCATTTTGTCCATTGTGCGCCATGTTGATTTTTGTATCCTCCAAAGGTGGAACTTCTTCTTCCCTCTCGCTGTGATATCCTCCTTGTGAGCTCACATCTTCTACCAGCCTAACAGTCTTTTTTCGAGTTTCCTTTCTCTTTTGTTTAGCAAACTTTTCCATCTCAGATATGAATCTCTCGAGTTTAGCTGCTGAACTTCGTGTAGCGTACTACAAGACTCAAAAAGAAAAAGAAAAAGTTAGTGACTTGCCTCGGCGGCTGTTACCCATGCCTGGAAGACTCAAAAATACAGACTCTAACTACTGACTCGATGCTGAACTGACAAAAACAATTCTGCCGAATTTGGGACCCCGGTTTACCGCGGTATACCTCCGGTAAACCGGATGTACATTTTTCCAAATTTTAACAGAACTGGCTCTGTACGAATTCATTATGAACAGACCTTAGAAAAGACTCAATAAAACAGACTCGAATATATACAGAAACTCAATCTCAAACAAAAATTATTCTTTACACGAGCCCCGGCAACGGCGCCAGAAAATCATGATCTCATGCAAAGCACTTACAGCAATAGGACTAGGTCTATCGTAGCAGAGTACTGGCGAGTCAAAGTCGATCCCACAAAGACTCGTAAGAATGTCAAATTATCAAGATTGAGCTTGTCACAATTAACGGTCTACGACCAACTATAATCCAGACCGTAGTGAAATTGGTGCCACAAACTAACAAGGTTATGCTAGTTCACACGGAGTAAACAAGAGTTTTTAAAGTATTAGTTCAATTATGAGTAATTAGTTATTTCCCCTACACATGCAATGTTAGGAAATCACTAGTTTAACGCAGCGGAATTTAAAATTTGATTTCCTTTTCTAGATCGTTCTTCGTTTAATGCAATAAACACGTTAAGTAGTTTGACGGTTATACCTTGATGATCTACTAGATCGTCGCTTTGACCGTCAACGGAGAGTAGTTCAATGCGCAAGCCGTCCACGCGTCCGGCCTCTATCGCTAATCCACACGAACCCCTTGCCGGAATCCTCCTTGGATTGCTATCAGAAAAACTCCGGCTGCTAGACCGGACCTTCTCTTCCCTCACAAACTCACTATGGAAGGCTCTCTATTTTACACAAGAATTATGAACTCTTGCAATTGTGATGTACAAAAGAGCTTGACACCCACTTCCTTTATATAGAGGAGGTGGCGCCCCATATGATGTGTGGAGGAGAAGAAAACCTTTTTCCAATAAAATAAGGAAAATCAACTAGATTGATTTATCTCTTTAATTATAATTTATTTTGCCAATATCCTATATTGATTATAATTATCTTATTACCATAAATCTATTTTTCCAAAATCAATTAATATCTTATATTAATATTATGGCAATCTTTATTAATTAAAGTGCACAATCCAAGTGTATCTCATACACTTAAAAGTGGCGCCCCATTAGTCAACTAATTGACTTCCGGAATATTCTTTAATTAATATAATTTGTATATAATTAATATCTTGTATTTAATTTATTCATAATAAATAAATACCACCATATTAATTTACCACTATAACCTTTATAGTCTAGAGATAAACTTTCCTTATTTGGTTATCAACTATAACCGCATTTTAATCCGACTCGATGTTCATATGTGTGTGACCCGATAGGCTTCCGAATATGTTGGCCGTAGACACAAAGTGCAATTTACTAAAATGCCCTTCATACCTAACGATCACGGGATAGCGTCTAGCAACACACCGTGACCCCCAATTATCGGAAGAGTCAAAAGCAATGACTACTACCTTTCATGTCGAGCAGTTACCGTGTAACTTACAATCCTATCGCTGTAATAATATCCATACGATCGTATCTCGAGTGTCAATACATTGACGATCGTATCTTATAATATGGATATCATGCTCTCTCGGAATAACACATTTACTCCAACTTTGCAAAGATTCTCGAGAGCTAGACATTCCTTATAAGAAGGCCATTTCGGATATTCGATCCCAATCATAGGATATGCGATTCCCGGATGACCAATCATGTATACTCCGCATGCTTCAATATCATACCCAATCACTCCCGCATGATCGCCCCGTGGTTAGGAGAAATCTCAATAGTGTCAAAGCATGACAATCCACACCGTGATGCCATGAAGACTCCGGTCAAAAGGATAATTACACAACCGCCACATAGTGTGACACTTAATGTAAGTGGGTCAGTCTAACGTACGCATTCTCTAATACACGTCCACGTACAGTCCAAGTGTCTCTACACTTCGATAGACGAGATCTATCCCTACCTTCTAAAAGATAGAAGACATCCAATACGTGCTAGTCTGATTATACTATCAATGTCCCATTTGATAATATATAAGACTAGAGACATTTAAGTACCAACCTTGTTATAGTGATTAGAGATCTCATCAACCATAATCACTATCATGGTTTCTCTATCACAGATTGATACTAGGGACGTTACTATATATACACAACAAATAATATGAAGATAAACAATATATAATAACATAAGTGCTTTTATTAATCATAATAAAGTTATTACATGAACTAAATAGACTGTAAACGACCCGACCCGGTCGGATCCGGTCCAATCCAATTGGGTTTAGGACACCTTTCCAACATGCAATAGTCCTCCCCATTGGTGAATTTTAATTCATTGTTCAGCTACGGGTACAACTCCTAACCCTATCTACTCCGACCATGGTAGTAAACAATCTACACGCAAGCTACCCTCCTTAATTGGTCCGTAATATCCCATACGCATAAAGAACTAGAGCTGTCGGTATTGAGCGCTAACTCATACCGCTAACCCACCTAAACAGCTATCGACATTAATTAGCACGTTCCTAGGGTCTATCAAGATAATGTCCAAACTAACACTTCACTATCAGTACTTCATGCTAATTTACGATGACATGCGAATAGTTGATCGGCTACTAACATGTAAATTAAATATATCGATCAACGTAGGTGGTGCCGATTATCATGAACTAGTAATTTACTAGGTATTCAGATCTAGTGATATAGACCGTCGCAGATCTGAAGAACGCAATCACTATTTAATGATTTCTTCACCAACGAATTAGATCTATAACACATGGGGTAAAGTAAGCTAACTACTACATAATTAAACTAAATAAGCAATTAAAACATACTAGTTGAATAGAACAAAGACAGATCTATATCTTGGAAAAGACAAAAAATCATACCCTCGAAGATGAGCGTAGATCTCCCTCGGATCTCTCCCTTGGCGGTGACTCCATCGTCTCTCCGACTAGAACTCATAAAATAATAAAATAAAGAACAAAGAACTTTTATTTCATAATACTTGTAATACTTATGCGGTACGTTGAATTCTGAGGTGAAACCTATTATTTATAGCTACATAAACGGACTTTAGAAACACCTAGATCTACCCCTCGTCCAAGAAAACGCGTTTCAGATGAATCTGGACTCTCGAGTCGGCGGCAGACCTCGGTTTACTGAGGGTATTTTTGTCCTTTTCTCTCTGCCGACATAGCTTGGAAGGTTTTGGAATACCCTAGGCCCAATCCTTCAGTTCAGTCCACTCCATATTCGTCCATGATGCTCAGCCCGATATTTCGTATCCAGAAAATAATCAAATAATGCACGAAATAATATCGAAATAGGGAAAATAAACGCTAAGTGCAAATTACTCGACTCACGAACCCGACATATGACATTCAACTCAAATGGTTCGTATTTATAGGTCGAAACAACTATTTTTAGCTCATAATGGATAGAATGTTGATGTCGTATGATAGACTATTTTAATTGTCATCACCGCTACCAGTAATCCACATGAGCACCTCGCCGGAATCCCGCCAAGGATTGCTACTAGAAAAACTCGACTGCTAGGTCGACCTTTTCTCTCTCTATAATCTCTCTCTAAGAAGCTCTCTTATTGTTTCACAAGAATAATTAGCTCTTGGAATTATGATGTACAAAGAGCTAGTCAATCCCTCCTTTCTATAGAGTATGGGGCTCCCCTTTATTGTCCCAATCTGATTGGGAGAAGCTTCCTAGTAGATTGAGGAGAGAGAAAATATTTTCCTAATAAAATAAGGAAAATCCCTTTGATTGATTTATCTCTTTTATTTAATATCTTATATTAAATAAATCTAAGATATTGTCAATATCTTATATTGAATATCTTTATCTTATTACCATAAATCTATTGTTTCATAAATCAATTAATATCCAGTATTAATATTATGGTAATCTTATTAATTAAATTGCACAATCCAAGTGTATCATAATACACTTAAATCTGCGCCCCTTATAGCCATATATTGGCATCCGGAATATTCTTTAATTAATATAATGCTATGTTTAATTAATTTGCAAAATACATGTATATCATATATATATATATATATATATATATATATATATATATATATATATATATATATATATATATATATATATATATATATATATATATATATATATATATATATTCGACATATACATCAATCGATGTATATTTAATTAATCAACATAATTAATATCTTGTATTATATTTATTCATAATAAATAAATACCACCATATTAATTTACCACTATAACCTTTATAGTATGAGATAAATTCTTTCCTTATTTGGTTATCAACTATAACCACATTTTAATCCGACTTGATGTTCCTATTTGTGTGACCCGATAGGCTCCCGAATATGTTGGCCGTAGACATAAGGCACAATTACAAAAATTCCCTTCACATCTAACGATCACGGATAGCGTCTAGCAACACGTCCATGACCCCCAATCATCGGAAGAGTCAATACGCAATGACTACTACCTTTCATGTGCTCGGTTAGCGTGTAAATAGAATCTCATCGCTCTAGTAATATCCATACGATCGTATCGCATAATTTGGATATCAAGCTCTCTCAGAATAACTCAATTACTCTCACTTTGCAAAGATTCATGAGAACTAGACATTCCTTAAAGGAAGGCCATTTCTGATATTCACTCTTACTTATAGGGTATGCGATTCCTAGACGACCTAACATGTATACTCCGCATGCTTCAGTATCACTCCCAATCACTACCGCATGATCGCCCCATGGCTAAAGGAAACCTCAATAGTGTCAATCCATGACAATCCACACCGTGATGCCATGTAGACTCCGGTCCTAAGGATAATTACACAACATTCACATAGTGTGACACTTAACAGTGTAAGTGGGTCAGTCTAACGTACGCATTCTCTAATACACGTCCACGTACAGTCTAAATGTCTCTACACTTCGATAGATGAGATCTATCCCTGCCCTTAAAGACATAAGACATCTAATACGTGCTAGCCTATTTGTACCATCAATGCCCTGTTTAATAGTACATAAGCCTAGAGACATTTAAGTATCAAAATTATTAAAGTGATTAGAGATCTCATCAACCATAATCGCCTATCATGGTTTCTCTATCACATTTTAATACTAAGGACGTTATCATATAACAATTCATAATTGGTTCTTAAAAGAACAAATATATGACAACAAAAAAGTCATTTATTATATTTGTATAATCATAAAGAAATAGTATAAATGATCCGAACCGATCGGATCCGGTCCAACCCGATTGGGTTTAGGACACTATTTCAACAGTAACTAGATGGGATCTTGGCCACTAAATAATTTTGAAAAATTCTTGAAAGTCAATTGGGAGTAGTTGAATAGTGGGAGCAAAATCATAAACCATAAGACCATTTTTTATTTTGCATGTATAAACAACAACACTCTTTTATATTTAGTTTATGTTGTAGTTTTTGGCAAACTTTTATATTTATGTTTTAATTCTCGATTAGTAAAACAAAATTATGACTGTTACCTTTTGAGAAACGTTATCAAGTTGGTTAAGTAATTTTAATCCTTTTAAAATAAGCAATGACACGAGCAATCGCATTTTCGTAGTTGAAGACAAGGCGGCTACATATTTGATCAAGTCATCTAAGACTTTAATTATTAACGGAAGCTCACGATATCCAATGGGTCACTCCATGATACGATGATGATTATTCAAACATTAGATGGATTGGATAAGGATGACCACGTCGAATTTTGGAAAGGTTGTTTTCAAAATTGTAAGATTTAAGTATCGACTTAATTCTTTAATCATTGCTTGAAAGTAAATTAAATAGTTCATGTTTTGAATATGATTCAAAAAGGTTAAATAGACTATTTAACAAACGTTTGATTTTCTTTATGAAAGAAAATTGAAGACACAATTCTTGTGAATTTTCTTAAGTCTTATGAAGACTAAATTAAGAAATATTTACAAGAGCTTGAAGGATTAAAATGGAAAGTTAGGGCATGTGCTTAAATAAGAGAACTTATTGAAGTCTCTATTTCAAGAAAGCACGTTGAGTAAATCTATCTAAACTCAAGTCAACTCTCAGATATATGATATCCTACGAGAATAAATAAATTAGAAAGATTAAATACAGATTTGGAAGGTGAAGAAAATGTTGTAACACTTACCATATTCTGAATCTAGTAAACTGATAAGGGAACTAAATAAATGTTATTATGTTCTGGTTCTTATGAAGAGCATATTTTCAGCTATATGTTAGGATTTAATGGACAAATTCAATTGTAAGGAATAAATGTTATTCCGATAAGGTTGAACAGTCACTGAATCTGACATGCTAGATTATTGTCACCATATAGTTGATATGAGTGATGAAATATCAACTAAACATTTATATGGCTGTTATCCTTGATTTTGAGGCTGTTCTAGACACAGTCTCTGTGGAACGGAAGCGTGTAATCAAATGTAATTCTGATGATGTTGAACCATATGATTATGAACATGTGGGTTATACGTATCTTATCCATAGAGGACTAAAATACCCTTTTAGAAAATGGTTATAAAATCTAGAAAATTGACTAGAGCCAAAACATATAGATGTTTGTTGGCTTATGACAATTTATACCATAAATAATTGTTTATCTCTCTCTTGGACTATTTTAGAAATAGTTGAATGTACTTATTGAAGTACGACAATTCTAAAAGCCCGAAAAGTTCGAGCTACGAATATGAGATAAATGAAACTTAGGAATTAATCTTCAATATGATTAAAGCAATTAATAACTGGAGGGTGTTTCAGAAGTCGTCTAAAAAGGAATCAGATTCTCCCTAAAAGGATATCATTTTGAGATGCGCGATCGGATTGCAGTTCCGAAATGTAAGCGACACTTTATATGATAAAGTTGTGACGTAAGCCATGCAAATAATCCCTGACCCGTTTTGGGATAGTGCCCTTAATCAAAACACGTACTTAACCGAGTTCCAAAGAATAAGGTTGAATAAATTCCAAATTAGATATGGAAGGGGATAATGTCGAATCTATCTTAACCGATGATTTGAAGTTGTCATAGGCAATGTCAGAAAGGCTTAGAGCCTAGTACGACATATGCAACTTTGTGGAATGTCTTGGCAAGTACGCCAGATATCGTCTACTTTCCTGCGGAACAAAATCATTGTCTCCAAACATGTTGTCTTCTAAATGAGGTGTTTCTTCCAAAAGAGATAGTGGGAGTAAATGAGATCTCAAAAGAGTTTGAGAGCCACAAGGAGAGATTCAACCATAGGAACGTGAGCAGACGCAACACAGTGATGAGGTGTAGAACACTGCTCAGTGCACACAAATGTTCTATAAGTCTATGGATAACATCAAGCCTGAAAAGTTGCTGGTATGTTCATCTTGAAGAATGAATATCTCACGACTTATGAAGGAATGTTTGAAAGGCAATATTGAGAGATATGGCTAGGAGACATAATATTTGAATTAGTTCCATCAGTGACAACCAGGTTGTGAACCAAGTCTGTCTTACCTAGAGGGAATGTCCCTAAAAGGCTGACATGGATAGTAATATGATTACCATAAGGCTATAGTGACGGCTAAAGGGTACCGGGTGTAAACTTGTAATTATCTTTATGCTGCCAACTAAGCCCAGTTCTATTCAGACTGTGCTTGTTATAACTTCGTATCATGGCTATATGATAGTGTTGAAGACGTTGGGCAAATAGCTCGATGTTCATAGACGTTAACATGATATGCGAGCCCACGAGATCCATTTATGGACTCAAACAAGTTTCTCTAGACAATTTATTTGTTTGATAATCAAAGGAGTTTGATTTAGTCAAAAGAAGGGATATGCCCAATGTACAAGAGGGATAGTGGGAGTGTGTTACGATTTTTGATTAAGGTATTGGATATCTCTCTCGGGAATTATCACCCCATGTCACAGTCAATTAATGTTTGGTAGTTCAAGGTCTTTACGAAAGCACTTGGATTAGCAGTTCTTATTTTTATAAATAAGAATCTGTAGTGATAGATTTAACCGATGTTAGTTTACAGTTTACCTATATAGATGTGATGCTAAAAGAGTTTAGCATAGATCACGATAGGATAGCCGGTACGGTGTTCTCAGGATCTATCTATGTTAAGACGTTAGTCCTAAAGATAAGGTGAAAGATGATGCTTATGGAAGGTTTCCTTTGCTACTGCGATAGGAACCATCATAAAAATAATGCCAGCTGTTCATAGTCCATGAAGAGTCATGAGCAAGTATGAAAGTAAATCTGGTGAATGTCGAGAATATCCTTAAACAAGTTAAGGATGGTTTCCTAGTTTATCGAAACTTGGAATCAGATAAATATAGAAATACAGATTTATATCCTGAGTCTTATAAAGGCGAGTGGGAGCTACAGTCTGGGTTTGCAGTCACTTTGATTAAGTGACACAGTGAGCTAGAAATGTTCTTATCAAGAGATCATTGTGATTCTACAATAGAGCCAAAACACAGTATTACCTTGGAGGCACAACAGGAGCAGTACATGGATCTAGAAGGTTCATTCCTGAACCTTGTACGGTTCTTCAACATTTTCAATATAGCTGATATAGTAGTGGATTCATTGCTTGAAGCAAGGACCATGGTCTCATCAGAGATTCATGTGTGTTGAGGCGGTTCCTTTTGACTTGGTCATTTGGAGCATGGTATGAAGATAGTCTGAGTCCCCACGGATAGCGATCCATTCACGGACAGAGCTGGTTGTGAGTATTGTATGAGATTTTTGTGTTTCAACTTGGTCTTGTGTGTGCGAGTGATTGGCTTTAGGCCAAGTGGGAGATTGTTGAAAGTGTCATAAACCCAATCAGGTTGGACCGGATCAGAACGGGGTGGATCATTTCTACTATTTCTTTATGATTATACATATATATAATAAATAGCTTTTCTGTTGTCATAAATATGTTCTTTTAAAGAACCAATTATGAATTGTTATATGATAACGTCATTAGTATTAAACTGTGATAGAGAAACCATGATAGGCGATTATGGTTGATGAGATCTCTAATCATTTTAATAAGTTTGGTACTTAAATGTCTCTAGGCTTATGTACTATTAAACATGGCATTGCTTGTACAAACAGGCTAGCACGTAGTAGATGTCTTCTGTCTTTAAGGGCATGGATAGATCTCGTCTATAGAAGTGTAGAGACACTTGGACTGTACGATGTCGTGTATTAGAGAATGCGTATGTTAGACTGACCCACTTACACTGTTAAGTGTCACACTGTGTGACGGTTGTGTAATTATCCTTAGGACCGGAGTCTACATGGCATCACGGTGTGGATTGTCATGCTTTGACACTATTGAGGTTTCCCCTAGCCATGGGGCGATCATACGGTAGTGATTGAGTGTGATACTGAAGCATGCGGAGTATACATGTTTGGTCGTCAGGAAATCGCGTACCCTAATAGTATAGGTGAATATCCGAAAGGTCCTTCTTATAAGGAATGTCTTACTCTCGTGAATCTTTGCAAAGTGGAAGTAAATTAGTTAATTCGAGAGAGCATGATATCCAGATTATAAGATACGGTCGTTAATGCTTGACACTCGACGTACGACCGTATGGATATTATTATAGCGATAGAATTCTATTTACATGGTAACCGAGCACATGAAAGGTAGTAGTCATTTTCTTGACTCTTCCGATGATTGAAGGTCATGGACATGTTGCTAGACGCTATCCGTTATCGTTAGACGTGAAGGGCATTTTCATAATTGCGCCTTATTTCTATGGCCAACATATTCGGCATCCTATCGGATCACACACATATGAACATCAAGTCGGATTAAAATGTGGTTATAGTTGATAACCAAATAAGGAAAGAATTTATCTCATACTATAAAGGTTATAGTGATAAATTAATATGGTGGTATTAATTTATTATGAATAAATATAATACAAGATATTAATTATGTTGATTAATTAAATTTACATATATAATGTATATGTCAATATATATATATATATATATATATATATATATATATATATATATATATATATATATATATATATATATATATATATATATATATATATATATATATATATATATATATATGTATGTATGCTATGATTAATTATTATATCATAGCATGATAATTGTAAATTAGTTAATTCGAGAGAGCATGATATAATTATAAGATACGGTCGTTAATGCTTGACACTCGACGTACGACCGTATGGATATTATTATAGCGATGAATTCTATTTATGGTAACCGAGCACATGAAAGGTAGTAGTCATTTTCTTGACTCTTCCGATGATGAAGGTCATGGACATGTATCCGTTATCGTTAGACGTGAAGGGCATTTTCATAATTGATGGCCAACATATTGCATCCTATCGGATCACACACATATGAACATCAAGTCGGATTAAAATGTGGTTATAGTTGATAACCAAATAAGGAAAGAATTTATCTCATACTATAATTATGTTGATTAATTATGTTGATTAATTAAATTTACATATATAATGTATATATATATATATATATATATATATATATATATATATATATATGTGTGTGTGTGTGTGTGTGTGTGTGTGTGTGTGTGTGTATGTACGTATGTATATTGATACACATGTATTTTGCAAATTAATTAATCATAGCATTATATTAATAAAAGAATATTCCGGAAGCCAATTAATGGCTAAAGGGGGTGCAATATCTAGTGTATTAGGATACACTTGGATTGTGTAATTTAATTAATAAGATTACCATGATATTAATATTGGATATTAATTGATTTTGGGAAAATAGAATTATGGTAATAAGATAAAGATATTCAATATAAGATATTGGCAATATCTTAGATTTATTTAATATAAGATATTAAATAAAAAGATAAATCAATCAAAGGGATTTTCCTTATTTTACTAGTGAAAAGTTTTTTTTCCATAATCTACACAAGAAGCTTTTCCCATTGGAAATGGGAGACATAAGTGGCACCATCTCCCCTATATATATGAGGGTTTGGCTAGCTCTTTTGTACATCACAATTCCAAGAGACTAATAGTTTCTTGTGAAAAATCGAAAGCTTCTTAGAGAGAGATTATAGAGATAGAAAAAGTCGACCTACCAGATGAGTTTTTCGAGTAGCAATCCTTGGCGGGATTCCGGCGATGTGCTCGTGTGGATCACTGGTAGAGGCCGGACACGTGGACGGCTCACGCACATCTACTCCTACCGGACGGTAAAAGCGTCGATATTTTAGATCAACCAAGGTAATATTACCATCCCCTCTCTTATATGTTTATTGTTTAAACGAAGTCGATCCTGGATTGGGAAATCAATTTTTGAAATTCCGCTGCGCTACTCGATTGATTTCCTTACAGATTCAAGGCTGAGAGTCCCTTCATCTGCTACTGGTGCATTATTGCAGAGTTAGTGGGGTTGATTTATTACATAAACTGTTGAAGTTGAAGTGATCTTCAACTGATGGAATTAAAGGGCTTGTTAGTGGAGCTCCTTCACCTCATGGCTTTCAATACAGTTCCTTATCCTGGTACCCATATAATGATCCTCTGCTGCAATGGAAAGATGACTCAGAAGTACAACACAAATTCATATTCCTGCATAAAAAAGATGAAGAGTTTCTGAAGCACTGCAAGAGTTCGCCGTTCGCTAAGAGTTTCTATCTTAAACATTTAAACTGAGTAATCCTGGGAGACAATTGCATAACCGAGGGTACATGCCGGAGAAAATTTGTCTTTAGGACAGAGAGCTTCTCACCTCAGTTTTAAGGATATCCTTTTCCGTTTCTTGTTCATTATTGTTATTTTCTTTCATATTAATAAATAAATTGTTCTTTGTCTTTCTGGTTGTTCATTTTATTTCGCATAAGATACCACGGATATAACACAACTATCATATAGGTCGGGACCATAATCAATCGGATTCATTCACATAATACATCATTACATGAACCATAAAAATAAATAATTACATAATTAAATAAACCACTAATTTTGTTTCCACAATTAATTAACGTCTTAATTAATTATTATCCTTTTCGAATTAATCAAACAGCTAGGAAAAACGAAACTACAATCCATTTGTATTGAATCGCAGACCATCAGACATGCCTAGTAAAATTGACTAGAGAGAGAGAGATTGAGTTCCCTGAGTTGGTTTTTCAACTCAGACCACGCGTTTCATAACAATTCAATGCATGTTTGGTCATTTTGACTTATACATATAGGCAATGAATCAAACATGCGGCATTATTGCATGCGAGTGTTTAGTTAGCTAAAATTGAAAATTGCACGTGTAACTGAATCAAGAACAAAATGAGTAGGCTAACTGGTTAAGTTCACTTCCGGAAATTTGTTAGGGTGAAGTAGTAGTTAACTGGATCATTATCTTGGCTATTCCATTAAATCACAATTATGTTATTTTTCTTATATGCGATTTGTGGTGACCTAGACTAAATTGTAACACCCCGTTCCCGGATACCGAATCCTTATCCGAAAAGAACGTTCGACGCGTATAACATTGAATAAATCTAATATTATACGTAAGTCTCTACGCCACCATATTGTGTTAAGCAAACTGAAACTAAAAAGACTCAGGAGAAAACATAAAAGATACTAGAATTACATTGTCATTCGACTTTAAAAGGTAGAAAAGGAAACTTACAACAACGAAATAGCTTACATTGTACGAATATCTTACAAACAGAATAGTAAACTTATCTTACAACTCATCTTAAAAGGAAGGTACAACAAGTCTTAACAAAGCTAAAAAATGTTACAACATGCCTCAAAGAAAAATACAAGATACATAGTTCAATAAGATAGTAAAACATGATAAAACTCCATAGCGTAGCATGTCAAACATCATCCTCATACTCATCATAAACCGGTTCAACTAGCATATATTCTCACACAAAACAAACATGCAAACATGCAAAGGGCTAAGTACAAACATACTTAGTAAAAGGTAGAAGCTATTGAACAATTAAGTTTTATAATGAAAGGACAAAGGATTATTATTAGTTAAGAATTATCTTTCATTAAATCGATTCAAACTCTAGAGTTCACTTCATGATCATCAACATATCGTGAGGATCCTACTTTGTTTCTAGCTCAACTTATCTTTTTTACATCAATTATTCAAGGGCACTAGGCATGGTGCTACTCACCACAAAGCATCTGGTTGCAACCTACTAGTGATGCTACACTAGTAGCCACGGGCTAGTCCCGATAGTGTGTGTTCGGTGAAGTCCCTTCATACTTGGGGTCTTAGTAACTTCCGGAGTTATTCACTTTATCTGACCACACCGCACATCGCGAAATTGTCTTGTGCCTTACCAAGAACCTTGATGTTTATGATTTTAACTACACAAGTATGTATGTTATTAATTGTTAACTAGCCACCTAAGTGTTTTCAAGGAAAAGGCTCACTTACCCTTCTACTCCCTCACTTAGACAACTAGACATGACAAGCCTATCATATACATAGTCATTGATGGATACTAATCCATCAAAGCACAAGGCCATTCATATTTTTCCGACGGTCCCGAACTTCAACTCTTAGGAAGAATCCATTCGGTGCCGGAACTAAACGCATCAGAAGCTTAATCATGGCTTTGTTAAGTTTATTTAAGATTATCGTATCATGAAATATCAACCAAAACTCTTTTCGGGGTCTTAAAAACCCAGAACAGCAAAATAGGGCCTTTGGCGCGCGCCATGCCTCTTTAGTGCCTGCTAAAACGCTAAAGAACCTTCTAGATCATTCTATTATGTGTCGGCGTGCCAACCCTTTTCGGTTTGTGCCAAAACAGACAGAACAGTCTGTTTTGATTTTGCTTCACTTTAAGCGCGCTCTGAAAGCCCTCGGTGTGCGTCAAAACCTTCTAAAGCATCATGTTGTCATCCTGAACACCCTTGGAGTGCGCTAAGGCCCTTCATCGCGCGCCAAAATAGTCGAACTGCTCAAAAACAGCAGTTTTCTGCAGTTTTTGAATCCAAACAAGGTTCCAAAACTTATGCAATGAATATAACACAGAATTTGTAGCAAAATAACACCAAATCACTACCACACAACTACCGAACATTATAAAACGGTAAGATTTCAATATGAAGACCCTCTTACTTTTGATCCAAAGAAAATTCAAAGCAAAATCCTCCAAAACAAACAACTACTTGAACCCTTTCACCAAAAACCTATTTGATCCACAGTTAAACTAGAATCAATTGTGATCAATGGTTTCTAGACTATCTGAACTACGAATTGAACAACTTAAACTACAAAAAAAAGGTTCAGAAACAAAAGATTCCAAACTAGGGCATTTCTATTACCTTTTCAAAGCTCCAAACTTTTGGTATCAAAACGATGCTCTCTCCACAATGGTCAAGTATCTCCGCTTGAATCTGAAATTCGTCAAGGACCTTAATTGTGAGACTTTTGGAAGATTCTCTCCGTTGTCTTTTTGTTTACATTTCTGAAGAGAAGTTCAAACTTGGGGAAAATAACTTCTGACAGAGGTTTTTATTTCTTAGAAAATAACTTGCATATTTATTAATTTCCCCCTCTTTTTAAGAACTTAATTCCATTAATACTAAACATAATATTACAATTTTGTGCAAAATGACACATCCGTCCTTTCCTGAAAATTGGAATATTACATAAACAAACTAATAATTTTGATACTCAACACACACCCTTATGAGATCGACCTTGTACTCACTTATCTACTACAATACGATCTAGTATACTTGCTTAGTAGTTCGTGGTATCGAAATTGACCATCAAGTTTATTTTCTTTCATAGATGCTAGCAGTGGCGGAGCACACTATAGCAAATGGGGCGCACGGACCCCGTTAAAAAAAATAAAACTGTTAAGTTTTATCTATAAAAAAAATTTATGGACCCTGCTAAATTTCTTTTTAACTCTTAAAAATATTTTTGGATTTCGGTGAATAAATTTTCTGGATCTTCCGTTGAATGCTAATATCCGTCATGTTATTACGGTACGTCAACTCTTAGTTGGAATTCTCTCTTGCATCATTAACCATTTATTAGATTATATATGAAGTATATATAAAGAGCGAACAGATTTGGTCGTCCGCTTTTCGTCGTCCCCCTCCTTTCTTAAAAAAAACGACGCCGTATCACATTCAATTGCACAGACCCCCCTTGAAAAAAAGTTATTGCATAAACACTCCCACAAAAATTGCACACCAATCCTCCTCTAGACCTTTCTACCATATACTCTGGTATATCCTGGAGGTACCAGATTTCATATAGTCGGTTTCATCTGATCTTATCACTTCTCCCATCTTCTCCAAAAATCTCTTCACTCATGTGATTAATCTCTCTTTTTTCCGTTCCTTCTTGATTAGTCTATTTGCTTCCCGGCTCTTCCTCATCTGTTCTCATTTCCTGGTTCTATTCTCTTCTTCGCTCTATTTTCACTCTATTTTCTTCACTCTATTTGCTTCCCGACTCTTCCTCATACATTTCTTCGCTCTATCTTCAACTGAGATTGCTGCTGATGTGTTTTTCTTTATCATTTGTGAGTGAAGAGGCTGATAAAGTTTGTATCTTTGTTTAAGTCTGAACCAATTACTAATACATGCCTTCTATTGTCCGCTAAAGGTTTGTGAGACAAGTGGTTATTGTGTTGATGCTCATGTTATGGAGGATGAGTTTTAACTGGTTAACCACTCTTCTTGGGAATGGGATAATATGGAGGCAAGTTTGTTGGATTGCGGTTTTGCTGTTATGTTATGTATTTCTAGCTTTTGGGTAAATGGTTTCTGTATTTTCTTTTATGTATTATGAATCAAGGCTTTCCTACCCTAATGTTCATTTATATGTTCTTCTACATATTTTGTTTCAACATTTCACACAACGCTACAGATATTAAAAGCAAACAAAAATTAGTGGACCCCGTGCATCGCACGGGTGCATCCACTAGTATGTTTGAATTGTGAGGACATGAAATAATAATATCTTAGTCATCGAGAGGAAGCCAAGTATTGATTAAAGATAAATTCTATTATCTGCGGTTATCGACAATACTTTAGACCGTAATGCATGTTTGTGTCAGGAATTGAATAAAATGGAATAATATCATATGAATGAAATGGAATTATTTATTTATTACCGTATTTGAAACGTGAAACAATGAAATGAAACAAATTCTATAATAAATGACACACCAAATGATGGTTAAGGTGGGTGGTGGAGTATAGTATGGTGGAATGGTAGGGTAAGGTAGGATGATGTGGGGTACGTAAGGTAGGGTAGAGTGAGAGGCGGATGAGGAAGAAAATAGTAGGTTAGGTGGATGGGGTGGGCAAGCCCTACGCAACCACTCATCCTAACCTACCACACTTTACCTTACCACATGCATTAACCCATCACACCCCACCATCGCACATTACCCTACTTTACCCACCCTTTTACACACCACCTACTATAACCATCACCCCAACCTATCCTACCTCACGACCACCCTACCGTACCACCATAACCTACCCTACACATCGTACTCTACCTTGCCTCATCTTCCATACAATACCAAACCTTACATCACCACTCACCCAACCCTATCCACCAAAGCTACCCTCTCATGCCTCATACCACCCCACGCTATCCTGGCCTACCTAACCTACCACTCACCATACCCTCGTTTTCTACCTACCAAACCTATCCTATCCTAACACCCCAACATATCCCTCCACTCGCCTACCTAACCCTACCCCACACTACCATATCTTACCTCACAGTATCCTACCTTTACTTGCAAACTTGGCATATGGCATAAAAAAACGGAAGCGACACGATCAATCAAGGTCCGTATTCAAATAATCAACATTATATCAATAAAACATTGTATAATTAAAAGATTACATTTTTCACCTTCTTTTAATCAATTAACAACTTAATTAATTGTTTTTCAATAAATTAAACAATTTAGAAAATTCAAAAAACCATAATTCAAACACACTCGTATATTAATCAACTTTATCTCTGCGTATTTATTTTTACGGATACGAAATAAACTCACGCACACACATATTTTTAGCCCCAATGAGACTCAAATCTAAACATCTGAATTAACAACCTCAAACCATTGCCCACGTAAAATCTCATACGAAAATAATAATAAAAAATAAAAAACAAACACTACAAGGCTCTTAAGAGCCGTTTTAAAGACCAGGAAATCGAAAATTTCAGACAAGTTGGCACCGTATAAGCACTTACGATAGCACGGAGATGACGGCGATAGAACAGAGATGACTGCGACGGAGGCGGCGCCCGCGGCCCCCGCGAAGGAGGCGGCGGCGACGGCCCCCGCGAAGGAGGCGGCGGCGGAGGCGGCGACGGCCCCCGCGGCGGAGGCGGCGACGGCCCCCGCGGCGGAGGCGGCGACGGCCCCCGCGGCGGAGGCGGCGACGGCCCCCGCGGCGGAGGCGGCGACGGCCCCCGCGGCGGAGGCGGCGACGGCCCCCGCGGCGGAGGCGGCGACGTCCCTCGCGGCGGCGGCGGCGCCGCCTCGACGGTGATGACGGCGGCGGCCGCCGCGACGGTGTTACAGAAAAATGAGTCGGAATACTTTGTTGAGGTGGTGGTGGTGGTCCTGGTGGACTTAGTGCTGGCCGGCTCACAGCTCCCCTCCTCCACTTGATCAGCCCTTCTTCTTTAGGAAGAAAAAAATCAACTACTCCATCTAACTTCCATGGCAGAAGTTTCTTCAACTCCATAGCCATGGCTAATGGAGCATTATTGCTCGCTGAAACCTGACCCACCTGCATCTGTTCGAAGATCAACAAAAACACATAAATGTAGATGATGGCTTTCATTATGGACTATGGAGGTTTTTCCAAGAAAATTCAGCTAAGCTTACTTTTAGCAGTTTCAATGGACATGGATCGACTTTGGTATATGATCGTTTATATATGCATAATAGGCGAAATGAATCCTTTGACCACTGCTATTTTTCTTTTTTCTTTTTTTAACGGAAGACATCACATATATAATTCGGTCAAATAGTTGGTGGGACTTGACTGAGAAAGCTCGAGATTTTTTTTTTTTTTTTTTTATATTTATTATTATGGCGGTATACGAAAGATTTTAATTAAGCTCGAGATGTTTATCAGACCGATACCAATCTATAGGCAAAATTAGGATTTTAGTCCTCTAAGTTGGTCTATTTTGGATTTTAGTCCTGCTCCTATTCCGGTGAGGAAAATAGTCCTCTAAATTGGGTTTTTTTTTGGATTTTACTCCTATCCGCCGGTTTATGCTGACTGGACACCGGAATCATGACTGGACACCGGAATCATAAAAAATAACTTATATGGACGCCACATCATATGCCATGTTGGATCTACGTGGCGGTGGGTCCCACATCATATGCCATGTTGGATCTACGTGGCGGTGGGTCCCATTTCTACCCCATTTACTAAAAATAATAAGTTGATGCACGAAGGATTCGAACCGGCGACCTAATGGTAGAACATCAAGTACTTTGCCATCTAAGCCACAACCTTAATGTTTAAACTATGACAAGATTTATTACTTATGCATAATATGGTTTCCTTTGGTTTAATTTTCCTTATTAATTTGATGTAGTTCTTTTTTATAAAAAAAAATAAATACTATCTACGTCCCTAAATATAAGTGGATTTAGAATTATCATATACATTAATAAAGTGATTAAATTTTTTTTGAAACACAATGATTAATTTTTTTTTGAAACACATTGATTAAATATATTAGACTATAATGTTTGGTTCTCAAAAAAGACTATAGTGTTTGATTTACGATTTGATTATCATTAATTAATGTAATAATTATGATATTAAAAAAGTTGACTGAATATATACATATTAATAGTAAGATAAGAAAAAAATTTATAATTATTACTCTTCTGGTAATGTAAGGTCGACTTACATTAATAATAATAAGAATAATAGGCTATAAAAAAAATTAAAAACATTATGCAAGAGCTATTATATATATATATCATCTACAGTTAAATTAATTCTGTAAATAAATTTATTTAAATTAGGCACATAAAATGTTGGAAGAAATGTTATTGTGCATAAGTAATTACTTGTGTCATAATAAACATATTGAAGTTATAGTTTGGATGGCAAAGTGCTTGGGATTTTTTTACTAGGATCCCACGTCATTAATTTTAAAATATTCGGTCGCGTCACAAGAATAGCGGATATGACTAAAATCTAAAAAAAAATTTAGTAAATGGAGGAGAAATGGGACCCATGGTAGGATTCGAATCCTTAAAATAAGGAGCTTGTTATGACTAAAATCCAAAATTAGAGGACTAAAATCCTAATTTTGCCCCAATCTATACTTATGAAGAAAAAATGGTAAAATCCTTTGGCGGCTATACATTGACCTTAGAGCTGAAGATTTCTTTTGAAAATTAAATCAACAAACCAGATCAAATCGAATATGCCAAGAACGGGGTTACCACAGTGGTTAAGCTCAATGATAATAGTTTGAAATTATCCGGATAAAATGACGGTAATTAGATCTTTTAGAGAGTAATAATCCATCATTTAATTCGATGATGTTTGCCGTGATTTTTAACTATGTCGATGATGACAGGTGCCTACGTCCCCAGAAAATTTGGGATCACGTCAATAATGTTATTCTTGTTGTGAGGACGAAGGGTCTTTTATATATGCGTCCCACGTGGATTGTGGAGCCTTGAAGTCCTGGCATGTGATTGAGGGGTTGTTATGACCCTGTCGTGGAGCATTCATGGCTCAGTTAGGCGAGAATCAGATAGTAGTATCAATCGCGGAATAATGTTAATTTAATGGGTTGTAACTGTTATTTGAGCTCAGGGATGGTGCCATGTGCTAACTATGAACGACCGAGGTGAGCCTATCACCATGTCGGCAATATGGGACCGCAGACAGCCGTGTCATGCCAGCTATATGAAGTTGTAGGCAGCCTGTGCCAAGCTGAGATAAAAACTTGCTGAGGTTGAACTAAACAAAGCGGACGAACTGAGAGTAAGGATGATCCGAATGAGACCAATGTGCGTTTTGATGAATCCCTCGAATGAGGGGCCTAATAATGAGCTAAGTCTATGGTGGACCATTTGTTAATATGATCTTATTTTGTCACGAAGAGGAGTTGTTTCAACATAAATCATTTGTTGAGTATATTTTTTTGAGGGGAAAAACTTTTCATCAAACTTTATCTGCCAAACAACCTAGAACGATGGAGGAAAAAACCCCAATAATTTACTTCCTATCAAGCTAAGGCTTTTCTTTGCTTGAAGGTGAGCCGGACTATTGGCTGGCCGTTTGACAAAGGAAAATTCGAAAAAAGAAAAGCATCTTAGCATATTACGACAGTCTTTAATGATACTTCTCACATGAGACAAATCTTAGGCTTTCGAGTTGAGGTTCTGGTTGATAGTAAAAGAGTCTTTGTTGAAATTATTGAAACGGGTTAGTAAAAGAATGAATGTGGAATAAATTCTCAGTAATCATAAAGTAGTTGTGTTAAGTTACAAAGTGTTGATGGTGGAGTATTCATAGATAATACTCCTTCCAGATAGTTACAAACAGTTATAGCAGAAACAATTCATCTCAGTTGTGTTCTTCTCAGCTAATCCGGTAAGTATCAAGTCTAAACTAATCTACTCATCATATCAATTTCAAGTCTAGATTTGTTCTTCTGATATTAATATCAACAAAATACATCTTACTTATAAACCAACATATTCTATCCATAATATACATGTTAACACCCCTTGAAGCTAGGATTAATGAATGACTAAGCTTACACATCCTGCTTACAAACCAACATCTTTCATCTACTGGAACTAGGTTTAATGATCTTAGAAATACCAATATGATCCAATACATAACAAAAAATAGGTGTATCAAGAGCCTTTGTGAGAATATCAGTAAGATTCTCCTATGTGTGAACAACTGTAATATCCCAACCTTTCGTAAAAGGGCAGACATGTCTTTTTACGGAACAGAATATTATATTTAAAATTTTTTTGTGGATTAAAGTGTTGGTAAAAGAAATATTAGTTTTGGAAAAATTAGTATATATGGGGTTTTAATGGAATTGACAGGGATTTAAAGGACTTTCTTGCAATAACTCCTTGGAAGTTTATTTTGTATAAATTAACTTCCCTTACTTGGAAGTTTTCAGAAGTTGAGGGAAAAGAAAATCCCATTGTTTTGTTCAAACTTGGCAAAGGAGAGGAGAAAAAGAAACATAAAAGTAATGAATGAGACTTCTTCAAAATTCTCACAAGTCTGGAATCCATTTTCAGAATCAATTGAAGGTTTGGAATCAGCGTAAAGAGAGCTTCCTTTTGAAATCAAGATCATCAAGTTTGAGAAAAGGTTTCCTGGAGAAGTCTTAGAAGTGCTGCAGATGTTCTTGAGTTTTGCTTTGGTTTTGCTTGCTAATAAGGTAAGAGGTTCTTTCTAATGTTTAATTAACGTTTTTATGATGTTATGGTTAAGTTTTAGAGTTGGTTTGTGCTTAGAAATCATGCCTAGATGTTATTAATGTGGTATGATTTGATATGTAATGTTTAGAACATGTTTTGTTGCTGTTTCGTTGTGTTTTTTTATCATAATCATGTTGGGAAAGGGTTGGAAATCGTAAAGTGCATAAAATTGCAGGTTTTAGGCTTTTCTGGTTCACAAGCGCGCGCTTGACCAGGGCAAGCGTACACCTGCTCTGGCTGAATGAAAAACAGAATGCTATTAGTTACACAAGCGCATGCTTGACCAGGGCAAGCGTACACCTGCACTGGCTGAATGAAAAACAGAATGTTATTAGTTACACAAGTGCACACTTGACCAGGGCAAGCATACACCTGTGCTGGCTGAATGAAAAAAAGAATGCTAATGGTTACACAAGTGCACGCTTGACCAGGGAAAGCGCACTATTTACCCAGTTTCTCATGAAAATATGTGTTTTAATACTATACTTGGTTTAGGAACGTTCTAATGGATCTGATAACATTAAATGAACATGAACAAGCCATGATTAAGCTTTTGATGTGTTTAGTTATGGCACCGGATGTACTCTTCCATAGAGTTGAAGTTCGGGACCGTCGGAAGGGTATGATGGGCTTGTGCCTTGATGAATTAGTATTCATCAATGTCTGTGTATGTGCTAGGCCTTGTCCGTGTCTAGTGGTCTAGGAAAGAGAGTAGTAGAGGTGAGGGAGCTTACTTGAAAATACTTAGGTGGCTAGTTAACAATTGATAATAATCATACTTGTGTAGTAAAAAGATTAAACATCAATCCATTCTTGGTAAGGCACAAGTCTATATCACGATGTGTGGGCGTTCAAATAAAGTGGATAACTTCGTAAGTCTTTGGACCCTATGTACAGAGGAACACCACCCCGTAAGTCCGAGACCCTACGTACGGAGGGACTCCACCGAGCGTGTACACAAACGGCTTTCCCCTATGGATATTGGTGTGATCCGCCAAATGTTTGTTGGAAATAAAATTTATGTTTTTATGATGATTCATCACTTATTCAGTTATTGTTTTTAGACCCCATTGACGAAGTGTCATAACTAGCTGTTATAGTGCAAAGCAAAAATATGTCTAGATTTCAAAGTATAGGACTTAATAGAGTCTGATATTTGTATAAGTTAAATCAGACAAGCACTGTAATAGTTCTAGGTTGTGAACTGAGAAAACGAGAAACTGGAAGTTAGGTAAACTGAGATTCTATAAGAAACTGGAAAACTGACTCAGAGCGCACCAAGAACTGAGGGTTCAAACTCATTTTATGAAGACTAAGTCAAGAATATATAAGTTAAACTTCAGGCAAGTCTGTGATAACCTGAACTGACTATGTAGATCTTGTATGGAGAGCTAAGACACATAAAGACAATGATGTCTTTGTTGATTGATTTGAAATGGTGTACTCTGATTAGATCAATAATAATCAGATGAAAGAAAGAGTACTAAGATTTTGAAGAAGAGTAAAACTCAATTAATGCTCTTAGAAATTGAGAACTGACAATGTTCTCAGTGATTCAATTTTGGAACTGATGTTTAAGTAAAACTGAAGAAGAATCCAACCGTTGCAGTACAAGCAATATGATTGAAGGATAATCTATCCGTTCTGACATTAACGTACAAGCAAGAAAGCAGGACCACTAACGGCTTCAAAGATTCAAATTCAAATAATCTGACCGTTAGATAAACCCCTATAAATAGGTTGCTTCTTTCACAAGAAATGGGGGAGAAATTCTAAGAATCTATCTAGCCAAGAAACATCGAACTAAGGTGGAAAGTAAATCAAGAGAATTACTGCTAAGCCTTTCATTGAAAGATCAAGACTTCTTCAAGTGTTCATACGATTTAAAAGAAAGATCAAGATCAAATCATTTGGAGAAATCAGAGCCGTGCATAAACTTATATATCTAGAAGAAAATCTCAAATCACAATTGAATCATAGTTATTGATTCAAGTCTCAACTTTGATTTCGTCAATTGTTTAGACTATGAAACACCAAGAAGGTGTGAAGGACAGTTGAGTGCAGTCAGGAAGACTATGTTTGTGATGAGCTGGTGAAGAGGCAATTCAACCCTCCAAGGACCAGTGTTTCAAACAATTGAAGAGCAGCCATTCTACCTTTTCTACAAGTGTTTAGATGGTGAAGCTAGGAACTAGTCAAGGACTATCAGTTTAGAACTTTTTGTAACCGGGCAATCTCAAAGAAGTTCTAGTAGAAATTTCCTCCGCATCACAGGGGAAGAGAGGATTGAAAAGATTACACCACCTGGAACCTCTATAACTATTGCATTCATCTAGTACATACACTCAGCAAACATAGAAACTAAGTCAGCACATAAACTGATAACTCTTATTTTTAAAAGGCTTAATTAATCCGCTGCCGGTTAACTAGACTAAGGATAAGTCAGTATTGACTTTTACTCAGTTAAGTTAGCTTAACTCCACACAAGCTTTAATCGAACTCAATCTGGTTTAAGATTTAGTTTTTGGGAGCAATTTTGGTGACAGGTTTATTCACCCCCCCCCCCCCCCTAAACTTGTGTTAGCCTTTCCAAGGGACCAACAATTGGTATCAGAGCGGTTCTTCCTTTTTGGAGGTGATCCAAAGTTATCTTAAAAACCAGTTGTTGAAGACCCTCACTGTATCGGTTGTATAAGCGTTTAAGTGAAACTTAATGGATACATTTAGAATAAGAAGTTGGCTTAATTATCCCCTGACTGATTATTTGCAGAATGTTGTATCTGATTTTCAGGATCAAGTATTTGAGAGGTTCAGCACTACAAGCTCACATACAAATCCAGAACCTCATTTTAGTAATGACGTGGATATTGACTTCAACACGTATGATGATGAATCCAGAGGATTTCCATCACTAAGTGATCTCTCAGAGGAAGTAGAAAAGGAGTTGCTTCGAGTAGCTGACTGCATAGAAGAAAAATTGACTGAAACCTTCATTGATGATCCATCCATCACAAAAGCCAAAGATATTGCTGTAATTCTACCCATAAGCTATGGAGGTGAAAGTGATGAAGAAATCATACTGCTAGGAGTAGCACAAGCAAATATCAATGATAAAGGGAAGCAAGTTTTAAATGATGAAGATTCCTCAACTGAAAATTTATCTATCAAACACCAGGAAGTAATTGCATCTACATCCAGCACTCACACTGCCATGAACGATCATAGAAATGAAGATTTCAATAAAACCTTGGACATACTCATAAAGGAATTGGAGGTAATTCAAAAGAATTATGAGAATGTCAAAAAGGAGAAAGATTTATTGAAAGCTGAAGTTTCAAGATTGAATGCTGAGATCAATTTAATCAAGGCTAATAATGGAACCAAGGTAATTCGACCAACTGATGAACTGACAGAAGTAATAAACATCACAGAATCATCAGTTGATCCAATTCCCAGTGTTCAGTTCAAACCTGGAAAACCATTTGGAGACAGATCTGGTTTAGGGTTTGATAATCAGCAAAATTCTAAGTTCAGACCAAGTTCAGTTGCAATGAAATTTGCGACTTCACAACAGTCAGGAATTCAGAAAACTGATAAATTTATTAGAACTGACAAAAACTCAGCACAGCTAAATACACAAACTGACAGAACTGTAAAATTAGTTGGTAAAAAGCACCAAACTGACAGATTCTACAAGAAACCTCAGAAGGCTGAAAAAGGCAAAACTGGTCATAGATCAGTTAGAAAAACCTTCAAGTCATATTCATATAAGAATGAAGATCATTCATGGAATAACAGACTCAGAGGGAAAGGGAGACTGTTTCCCACTGATGAAGACTGGAGTGTACCATCACATCAGTTTCACAAACTGAACAAACCAAAAACTGTTAGGACAAAACAGCAGAAGCTTGTGAAAACTGACTTTACCCAATCAAAATGTCAAGAGAGGTATAAGGCCAAGAACAAAAATTTGACATCTAAAACAAATCTGTTAGGACCCAAACAGATATGGGCACCAAAACTCCCTCATTTTGCTTTGTAGGAGAAAATCACTAACTGAGAACTGGAAAGGTGTAATTCACAAAACTGAGTCATATTCACAACTTAGTTTTTGAATTCAATGCAAGTTCAAGATAAGGACAAGACTGAACATGTACAGCTGGAGATACACCGCACCTACTCTATTTACTAATACCAGCTACGGATGAAAGAAAGAAAGAGTAAAACTCAGTTAATGCTCTTAGAAACTGAGAACTGAAAATGTTCTCAGTAAATCAGTTTTGGAACTGATGTTTAAGTAAAACCGAAGAAGAATCCAACCGTTGTTGTACAAGCAATATGATTGGAGGATAATCTATCCGTTCTGACATTAATGTACAAGCAAGAAAGTAGGACCACTAACGGCTTCAAAGATTCAAATTCAAATAATCTGACCGTTAGATAAACCCCTATAAATAGGCTGCTTCTTTCACAAGAAAGGGGGGAGAAATTCTAAGAATCTATCTAGCCAAGAAACATCAAACTAAGGGGGAAAGTAAATCAAGAGAATTACTGCTAAGCCTTTCATTGAAAGATCAAGAATTCTTCAAGTGTTCATACGATTTAAAAGAAAAGATCAAGATCAAATCATTTGGAGAAATCATAGCCGCGCATAAACTTATATATCTAGAAGAAAAGCTCAAATCACAATTGAATCATAGTTATTGATTCAAGTCTCAACTTTGATTTCGTCAAAGGTTTAGACTGTGAAACACCAAGAAGGTGTGAAGGACAGTTGAGTGCGGTCGGGAAGACTGTGTTTGTGATGAGCTGGTGAAGAGGCAATTCAACCCTCCAAGGACCAGTGTTTCAAACAATTGAAGAGCAGCCATTATACCTGTTCTACAAGTGTTTAGATAGTGAAGCTAGGGACTAGTCAAGGACTATCAGTTTAGAACTTTTTGTAACCGGGCCATCTCAAAGAAGTTCTAGTGGAAATTTCCTCCGCATCACAGGGGAAGAGAGGATTGACAGGATTACACCACCTGGAAACTCTATAACTTTTGTTTCATTTACCTTACGCATTTACATTCTGTTATTCATATATTTATTGCATTCATCTAGTACATACACTCAGCAAACATAGAAACTAAGTCAGCATATAAACTGATAACTCTTATTTTTAAAAGGCTTAATTAATCCGCTGCCGGTTAACTAGACTAAGGATAAGTCAGTATTGACTTATACTCAGTTAAGTTAGCTTAACTCCGTGCAAGCTTTAGTTGAACTCAATCTGGTTTAATATTTAGTTTTTGGGAGCAATTTTGGTGACAAGTTTATTCACCCCCCCCCCCTCTAAACTTGTGTTAGCCTTTGCAAGGGACCAACAATGTTGCACCCAGATACTTCGTGGTGAGTGAACACCATGCGTAGTGCCCTTGAATGATGATGTAACAGAGATAAGCTAAGCTAGAAACCAATAGTCACGACATGTTATGAGCATGAAGTGAACCCTAGAGTTTGAGTCGGTCTCACAAAGATAACTTAATAATAATAACTAATGAACCTTTCATTGTAAGACTTAATTATACATTACCTTCTCACTCTTGCTAAGTACTTTGTATTTACCTCAATTGCATTTTTTTTTTGTATGCATTGTGGGGTGAGAAGACGAACGGGTTTATCTTGAGCTCGTTGAGGATTTGGATGATGTTTGATAACGTTGATGCCATGATAATGCTTTCTTTTTACTTTTCTATTAAAGGTTGTACTAGATTATGTTGTATATTCTTTAAATAACTTGTTGTGCTTTCTTTTAAGATCTTTGTAAGACAGGTGTTGTATCTTTCTTTTAGACATCGTATGTCATAGTCGGTTTATAATTTATTCTTAGTAGCATTTACGATGTTTTGCCGAGTCTTTTTAGCTTCAGTTTACTAAACTCGATACGATGTAGTATAGGCTTACGTATAATATTGAATTTATTTAATCTTATACGTGTCGAGCGTTTCGTTTCCGGATAAGGACTCAATATCTGGGAGCGAGGCGTAACAACAACCATGAGCTTGATCAAACAAACTTTGCTTTTATCTATGACCACATGGAAATCAATCTCAATATGCTTAGTTCTCTCATGGATTATAGGATTGTGTGCATTGTGAATTGCACTAGCATTGTCAAAAAACAACATAGCAGGGATCTGAACTGGAATTTACGAATATTGCGACTTGTAAAACAACCACCGAATTTCACAGGTTGCATTAGCCATAGACCTGTATTTTCTGAGGAACTTCTGGCAATTTTTGTTTGTTTCTTGACTTTCCTATAGATGGGAGCATCCCCTAAAAACATCATACATCCAGAAATAGACCTTCTAGTCTCCGGACAACCTGCCCAATCATTGTTAGTATAGCCTTTTAAAGTTAGCTTGTTGTCAGCTAGAAAACAAATTCCTTGACATGGATTAGCTTTCAAATATCTCAAAAGTTTGTGAACTGCTTTCAAGCCATTTTTAGTTGGAGTATCCATAAATTGACTGAGTTGTTGAACTGCAAATTCTATATCTGGTCTAGTGAAAGTAAGATGGATCAAACTGCCACCAGTGACCTACATGCAGTGTTATCATGAAGCAATACTGAATCTCCATGCTGCAAAGTTGTTTGGATTCCATTGGAGTTTTGGCATGTTTAACACATAAAAACTCATAATATTGCACAAAATTTAATGTAGATTTCCTAAGTGAAATTGAAATTCCATCACCTGATCTTGCAGCTTCAATGCCCAAAAAATATCTAATCTTGCCAAGATCCTTGATGGTAAATTGTTTGTGTAAGCGATCTTTGACATGTTGAATATTGTTCATATATGGAGTGGTTGCTATAATATCATCCACATACTTTTGAATAGGTGTCCTAAACCCAATCAGGTTGGACCGGATCCAACCGGGTCGGGTCATTTAAAGTCTATTTAAGTTCATGTAATAACTTTATTGTGATTAATAAGAGCACTTTTGTTATTATATACTTTGTTTATTTATTAGACCAATTATGTTATTGCGTATATGATAACGTCCTTAGTATTAAAATATGATAGAGAAACCATGATAGTGATTATGGTTGATGAGATCTCTAATCACTTTAATAAGTTTGATACTTAAATGTCTCTAGGTTGATGTAGTATTGAACAGGGTATTGATAGTACGAACAGACTAGCACGTATTAGATGTCTTCTGCCTTTAAGAGCAGGGGTAGATCTCGTCTATCGAAGTGTAATGACACTTGGACTGTATGTGGACATGTATTAGAGAATGCATACATTAGACTGACCCACTTACACTGTTAAGTGTCACAATGTGTGACGGTTGTGTAATTATCCTTAAGACCGGAGTGTGCATGGCATCACGGTGTGGATTGTCATGCTTTGACACTATTGAGGTTTCCTTTAACCATGGGGTGATCATGCGGTAGTGATTGGGTATGATACTGAAGCATGCGGAGTATACATGTTAGGTCGTCTGGGAATCGCGTACCCTATGAGTAGGAGTGAATATCCGAACGGGTCTTCCCATAAGGAATGTCTAGTTCTCGTGAATCTTTGCAAAGTCGGAGTAAATGAGTTATTCCAAGAGAGCTTGATATCCAGATTATGGGATACAATCAAGATACGATCGTATGGATATTACTAAGCAATAAGATTCTATTTACACGCTAACCGAGTACATGAAAGGTAGTAGTCATTGTGTATTGACTCTTCCGATGATTGGGGGTCTTGGAGATGTTTCTAGACGCTATCCATGATCGTTAAAGGTGAAGGGTATTTTCATAATTTGCGCTTTGTGTTTACGGCCAACATATTCGGAAGCCTATCGGGTCACACACATGTGAATATCGAGTCGGATTAAAATGCGGTTATAGTTGATGACCAATTAAGGAAAGTTTTATTTCAAGACTATAAAGGTTATTGTAGTAAATTAATATGGTGGTATTTATTTATTATGAATAAATTAATACAAGATACTAATTATGATGATTAATTACATATATATGTATGTGTGTGTGTATATATATATATATATATATATATATATATATATATATATATATATATATATATATATATATATATACATATTTCAAAATTTATATGTATATATGATATATATGTATTTTGTGAATTAATCATAGCATTATATTAATTAAGAAAAATCTCAAATCCCAATATTTGGGGATAAAGGCGCAGGTCATTAGTGTACTAGATACACTTGATTGTGCAATTTAATTAATAAGATTACCATAATATTAATATTGGATATTAATTGATTTTTGGAAAATAGAATTATGGTAATAAGATAAAGATATTCGATATAAGATATTGGCAATATCTTGATTTATTTAATATGAGATATTAAAATAACAGAGATAAATCAATCATAGTGATTTTCCTTATTTTATTAGGAAAATATTTTTCTTTCTCATCAATCTACTAGAAGCTTCTCCTAATCATATTAGGAGGCAATAGGGGCGCATGTTACTCCTATAAAAGGGAGGCTAGACTAGCTCTTTTGTACTTCATTATTTCAAGAGCTAATTGTTCTTGAAAAATAAGATATCTTCTTAGAGAGAGTATTGTGAGGAAGAAAAGGTCGACCTAGCAGTCGAGTTTTTCTAGTAGCAATCCAGGAGGATTCCGGCGAGGTGTTCGTGTGGATAACTAATAGAGGACGGACACTTGGACGGCTTGCACGCATCTACATCTACCGGACGGTAAAAGCTTCGATCTTTAAGATCAATAAAGGTATAATCTTTGTCCTCCTTGTTATATGATTATTGTTTAACGAAGTCGATCCTTGGATCGGAAATTAAATTTTAATTTTCCACTGCGCTACTCGTTTGATTTCCTAACATATACACTAGCAGAGCTATGAAATACTTGCCATATCCTTTGGTAAATAAGCTATGATCATGCTTGGATTGAACAAATCCCTCTCTTTTTAGAGATTCTGTCAAATTGCAGTTGCAGTGTCTGCTTGGTTGTTTCAGTCCATATAATGACTTTATTAACCTGCAAATATGATTTGGTTTGTCAGATTTAAAACTTTGAGGGAGTTGCATGTAAACCTCTTCATGCAAATCTTCATGTGAAAAAAAGTGTTGACATCCATTCAATGAAGATATCAGTTGTTGGCTGCTGCCAACAGAGTCCTCATTGTTATGATCTTTACAACAGGCGAAAAGGTCTTTTGATAGTCAATTCCATACGTCTAAGTGTACCCTTTTCTACTTGCCTAGATTTGTATCTATCTACTGATCCATCATGGTTGTAATTTCTCTTATATACTCATTTGCATCCAATAGGCTTCTTTCCAGGTGGCAAAGTGACAACTTCTCAGGTGTTGGTAGTTTGAAATACCTCAATATCCTTCTGCATTGCCTTCTTCCATTCATCATGTTTGATGGCTTGATTGTATCTCTTTGGATCAGTAATTGCATCAATGGCGCAGACATACGTGGCATACTCAGCTGATAGTCTGTCCAGACTCGTGACTTGATTCAGTAGATGAAGGGTTTGAACAATATTAACAGTTTCTTTATAGAAGTTTGGTCGATTTCCGGTCCTTGATAGTCTTCTCAACTGAACATGTGCAATTGTCTAATCAGATGTAGTAGATGCATCTGATTCTTTATTGTACTCTTCAGTTGGGCTACTCAACTAGTTATCAAAACTTTTCAATATAGCAATGGTAGTGGCATATCAGTATTGCACATAACCTTGCCTAGAACCTGCTTGAATAAGGGAAAATAAGGTTCATGGAATTGAGTGTTTTTTGCAACAAATATATTTTTGTTGGTGATATCCAAGAGAATGGATCCCTTAGAAGTGTTTGAATTCCCAAGATAAACACAAGTTCTACATCTGGAATCAGATTTTGTTCTAAATTGCTGAACAGTACATGAAAAAATCAGATAACCAAACACCTTAAACACACCATAATCAGGTTTAGAACCGTATAGCACTTCATAAGGAGTTTTTTCTTTCAACAAGGGTGTTGGTATAGCAATCATCAACTCAACTCTACGCAATAAACGAAAATCCCAATACTCAATCGGTAAATTTCTGTGAAATCTTAAACTTCTGGCAACATTCAGCGGATGCTGACATTTTCTTTCAACAACATCATTATGTTCTGGTGTACTGACACAAGGGGTCCGATAAATGATGTCATTTTGTTCATTGAACAATTTCATCTGAGTTTTAGCACCATTATTAGATCTAATCATTTTTATAATGTTGCCAAACTGAGTGCAAACATACTTGAAAAATGATTTAACCAGCTCAGAAGTTTTAGACTTTTGTCGCATCAAGAACACCCAAGTAAACCTAGAAAAATCATAAACAATTGTCTGAAATATTGTTGACCATTCACAGTAGGATGCCTCAAAGGCCCCCAAATATGCATATGCACATGATCAAAAACAAATTTAACAACGGTAGTGCTTAAAGGAAAAGTTTTATTTTTCATTTTGGCCATAAGGCAAACATAACATGCTAGGAACATTTTATTATGTTTTGATGATGACCATACTAGCTGTTATAGCAAGCCTGAAATAAGTTAGAAAACTTTGTATAAGTCATTACTTAGAGTCTGACATGTTGTATAATTTGAGTCAGACAAGTATTGTACTAGTTGGTAGGATGGCTAAGTAAAATAGAAATCCGGCAGAGTAAAGGCCGCCAAGTACTAGCAGAGAAGCATGAAGACATATGGATTGACTTATAACCATGGAAGTCTGTGATGACCTTGGATAAGTCTATGTTATATTTCAAGTGATAAAATCTGATTTTAATTATGGTGTACATTGATCTCACACAAATCAAGATCAGTGAAGTACAAGAAATGCATGAAAGATCAAAAGGAATCAAGAAGGCAGTGAACCGGCAAAGTAAACTGTCTACCGGCTGAGTAAAGAAAAAGCAGTGAAGGAAGAACTAATCATCTAAGTTAGCAGGAACACTCAACCATTCAAGTAACAAACAAGTGAAGGAACAGCTGAATAAGGTATTGCTGGATATACAGAAACCCGAATCTGGCTCCGATCCATAATTAGATCGTCAGATCTGATTCACAGCACCGGTCGAGATGCTCGATCATGCACAGCGGAAGCTATGAATAAATTTGCATGCGATTTTACTACGATATGATCCACATAAATAATTAATATAACTATGAGAAGGTTGAAGACTTACTCAAAAAGAGCGGAAGAAGCAATCGACCAAAGGGGAGAAACCACAGTCTTCCGGATTGTATCTCCTAGCGACGACTGGTGGACGTCGATCATCGCCGCAGAACATCCTCGAATATGCACAAGAAAAAAACCCTAGGTTTTTCTTCTCTTAATGACTAGAACAAGAAACTAATTTTCTCTTCTATATTGTTGAAAAGTGGCTCAAGTTTTTAATGTGTATTGTGTTTGGAGGAACTCTCTTTATGTAGGAAAATAACTAGTCAAGAGAAAGTTATCCTTTTCACACCACAATTACATATTCTCATAAGGAAAAGATATTTGCCATAAAATAAGAGAAAATTCCCAAAAAAATCAATCTCTTATCTCTTTTCCATTAATTACCTAACAAATAATTAATTAATTAATTACACATGTGACATAATCTAGGAAAATTTCTTTTCCTAATTTCACCTATGTTAAGGCCTCCCAGAAACCACAATCCACAACTGGAAGAAAAAGGAAGCAGCCCGAAAGCAGCAGGTCAGGGATTGGGAGAAGGACCAGATCCCAAACAGTACAAGGACCACAAGGGAGTCTACCCATTAATAAGGACAGTCCCCTTGTAATAAGTGATGATGAAAAGAAAGAAGAAGAAGAACTCTATCTGCAAGAAGGTGAAGAATGGTACTATCTTACACCATCAGAAGAAGAAGAGAATGAGGAAGAAAAAGAGGACACTGAGAATGAAGAAGAATAAGCAGAACAGAAGGAAAATTATCATCCTGGGGATGATCAGGACATGTTTGATTTGACCGATGATGAATTGACGCTCCAGGAAGTACTTCTCCGGAGCACCGGCAAAGGTGACCAACAGCCGAGTGAGACTGCTGATCAAACTCACCCCGCTGACCCTGAAAACACCCCCAGCTTTGTTCAAGGGGGAATACCAGCAGAATGAGTTGAGACTCTTGCACCTGAAGATGCAGAGCAGCCCTCACCAAGACTTAAAAATAAAGGACAACTCCTTCAATCGCAATCTGATGATGAGATTGAAGAAAAAGATGAAGAGGAAAAAGAAGAAGAAAATGAAGAGGAGGAGGAACCAGCTGAGCCTTCTGCACCAGTAGAAGAGGATCCAGACAGATCATTCAATCTGGATATATATCAATCCACTGATTGTGGATATGGAAAAACGGTACTTGAGCAGACAAAATCTCAAAACTACTCTAAGAAGTAATGTGACCTCCATGCATCACAAAATTGAGGCTCTAATCAGCCACATCAAAGTTCAGGATGAAGTGATGGAGAGGCAAGGAGACTTACTCCGCAACCTGCAGCATTTAATTCCCCATCATGTCCAATCAAATCTAGAGCATCTAGCTGGAGTGCTTGAGGGAAAACTCAAACCCCTGGTTGTCACACTGAATGAGCATACTGTTCAAATTCAGACTCTTGATGGCATTCTGGATGAGTCAGGGAAGCAACTCAACACCCTCATCCAGGTATCTGAGGCAACCAATAAAATTCTGGAAGATAAGTATGGTGCTGCCAAAAAGGGGGAAGGAAGCAGTAAGCCCGAAAACTCTATTGGGAAGGGAAGCCCAACAGGCAAGGGAAAGGGCATCAAAGGCAAGGGCATCAGGTTTGAAGATAAGAAGTAGTTATTTTAATAAACTTTTTTGCCTTTAAATAATTTTTTAACTTTCAATATTTTCATTGCCCTTAATAGATGAATAAAATTATTATTATGAAAATTTGCATACTTATGTTCAGGCTTATGAGGGTTTTGGCATCATCAAAAAGGGGATATTGTTAAGAACATTTTATTATGTTTTGATGATGGTCATACTAGCTGTTATAGCAAGCCTGAAATAAGTTAGAAATCTCTATATAAGTCTTTACTTAGAGTCTGACATGTTGTATAAGTTGAGTCAGACAAGTATTGTACTAGTTGGTAGTGTAGGATGTAATATCTCCGGATGGATCAAAGATCCACCCGATTACGCAGCGGAAACTACAAGATCTAGATCTAGTCAACCAAAATACATAAATATAATAGATCTAATCTACGAGAAGGATAGATTGCTTACTTGTTTATTGTGAATAAACTCCATGAACAATCCTTGTAGATGCGCCGGTTGAGAAGCCATAATCTTCCAACGCGTATCTCCAAGCAACACCAAGTGGATGGTGTTTCACGCCGCCGGACCTCCCCAATATGCTACCAGAAAAATCCCGAAGATTTTTCCAACTCGAACCCTAAGAATAGAGGCCGAAATTTTCAGCCAATTTCTCTTGTGAATAGTGACGTGAATAGTCATTTTTTGGTACAATGGAGAACTCTTCTTATATAGGAGAGAGATCCTTGTTCCACAAAGATTTAATTTAATTAATGGTTAATCAATCAAATAAATCATTTTCCATAAAAGATAAATCTAATATTTTCCCAAACAAATTAGGATAAATAAAAGATCATTATCTAATATATTAATTATTTAACCAATAAATAATTAAGCACATGTCATATAATAACACAAGAAAACAAATTCCTTGTTAATAATATATACATATTGGCGCCAATACCTAATTAAATAGGTCATGGGCCGAAATTCACCAAACCGGGTCGAGTCCATGAAAAAATGTATTTTCCATGTTTTTAATCATTTAGTCCAACTAAACAATTAATCCACATATCAATTAAACAGTGCAATGCTACTATTTAATTATAATCGAGGTGTGACGACGGGAAAACATATATGCCATATTAGGAGCCGCGTCGGGGACCATGGACCTATAACCAGTAGCTCCAATAAATTAAATAAAATTATTCATCGTACAGAATAATTATATCCAATCTATTAATTCCGGGATTACACCACCATAAACCCGAAACTGAACTCTGCCGAATATAGATAACTTACACTCAACCATGAGTTGATAAGGTGTCCACTGATATAATCATTACATACGGATAAATCGTCCATAGACTGCACATTTCGAGTCGGGATATTTCCGTAAACCCTTCTCGAAACATATTATCCTTATTTACCATTAACCCCCTAGTGATCAATTAGTTCACATACCAGACTAGTAGCTAATTAGTCTAACATGAACTCCGCGGATCGATCAGTTTCTAGGATTAACAAATAAGGGAAGCGTCGTCTACTTCCCGAGGGAAGGAATGGATTCCATATCTGTGATAGCACAGACTACTCACTCATCCCAGAATAGAGCCAACGAGAAGTGTTGAACCACATACTTCGAAGTGATCCTTACTAACACATCAAACTCTACCCTAGTCTAAGCAGTTGTCTGTGATCACCTCAGGATTGAGATTAATCCATAAATGATCATCTTGTGATTCGATAAGACTTCTCGATTACGGAATTATATCGAGAACTCAAATCAAATCGGTCCAGCCCTATATGATTATCATCATATATAAATACCCCACTAAGTACCCTATTACCGACAGCCCGGATAAGACTGTCACACCTAAAGTGTTCTGGGCGCATTATTAGCATATTAATCATGAGACCCGTACTCAGATTAATCAACGCTACGGACTAAGTTAATTTTAAGTACATCTCACTAACTCAATCCTCTTGTGTATAGCCATACACTGAGTTATGTGATTACATAAACGAGGTACTTAGGGTTTTCAGTAGTGTCTTAATTATAAACATAAATGCATATAATAAGATGAATTATTAATTCTGTCCTAAAACAATTACATAATTGTCTTTCGGGCACTACACCTAACAGGTAGGATGGCTAAGTAAAACAGAAATCCGGCAGAGTAAAGGCAGCCAGGTACCAACAGAGAAGCATGAAGACATATGGATTGACTTATAACCAGGGAAGTCTATGATGACCTTGGATAAGTCTATGTTATATTTCAAGTGATAAAATCTAATTTTAAATATGGTGTACACTGATCTCACGCAAATCAATATCAGTGAAGTACAAGAAATGCCTGAAAGATCAAAAGGTATCTAGAAGGCAGTGAACCGGCAAAGTAAACTGTCTACCGGCTGAGTAAAGAAAAAGCAGTGAAGGAATAACTAATTATCTAAGTCAGCGGCAACACTCAACCATTCAAGTAACAGACAAGTGAAAAAAACAGCTGAATAAGGTATATCATCTATACTTATTCAGAACGTGAAAAATAAGGAAGATTCATATGATCAAGCAATAAATGCACAATCAATCAAGGACGGATTTTATGATGAACGTTTGAAGAAAAATCCGGATCACTGGGATCAAGGAGAATATAATCAAGGGGGAATCAAGAATTAAATCAAGGATTATTCTCCACATTAAATAGCTAATGGACTGAAATTCAAATCAAGGATTATCAAGGCTATAAATAGAAGGCATTGACAGACTGGAAAAACAAACGATTACGATATTGAAAAATGAGCAGAAACTCTGTCAATTTGAAAAGCCTTCTATTTGAACTTAAAGGACACATCTAGAGATCAACTCAGTAATCAGAGCTCAAATTCCACATCAAGCACTGAGATTGATCAACAGAATCTGTGAATCCAATTCACACCAGTCAAGCAACTGAATCATAGCCATCTGAGAAGGAGTTGTGTTTGTGATAGCTGCTGAAGGATTTGTTCTCAAGAAGCAGTGTTGAAGACTGAGTCATTGAAGCTTTTGAAGCCAGGGAGTGATAGTCTTGGAGATTGTGAAGCTTATGTAGCCAAGGACAATCTAACTATTGTATCAGTGAAAACAATAGTGAATTCCTCCAATCATCACAGGAGAAGAGTAGATTAAGGGATTACACCACCCTGAACCACTATAAACCTTTGTGTCTATTTACACCACCCCTCTGACTATAATTTTACCCTTCTTTGGGACCAACATAACACAAGTCATGATTACAGAATTTTACATCAGAAGAATCAAAACTAATGACTTGTAATCTTATGTCTGGTAGATGACATAATCTTTAGTGCCAAAGAAGGTTCTCCTCTACAGTATCAAACAAACACTTATTATCTATTGAATTACACAAAATATGTGAATAAAAACTATTTTGAACAAAAAATTTATGTAACATGTAGAGCCCTCTGTGTTTTTCAGCTGAACCAATCACTATGTTCTTCTTGTTGTCCTGCACAACACACTTGTTAGCAGTAAATATAGCTGCACAATCTGAATCTTTAGTTAATGTAGGTAAGGACAACAAATTGAAGCAAAAAATCAGGAATGTATAGAACATTATGCAAAGTTATATCAGAATTGATCATAACTTGCCCATAAGGTAATCCTACTTTCATGTTAACAACAACTTTAGGATTACATAATTGAGAAAAGGAACACACAATATGATCTGTGACACCAGAATTCAAGATCCATTGTGTAGATTTTACCAAACAAGTTTCACCTGATCCCTGAGCAGGAGAAAACTGAGTGTTCAATGCATGGATCTAATTCACTACAGGGCCTGATGATTCAGAATTCAAGAGATTCAACCGCCTTTCAAATTGTTGAGATGTAAGACCTTGAATGTTGGACAAGTGGATTCCGAATACCGGGGTCTTTATGCAAATAAGATTGAACAAATGGTTTTTGAGCAATTGTAATGGTCATCACATATAATGGAGTCTATTTTATTGTAGGGACCATTAAATAGATGTCTTTGGTAAATTTAATCAAGTCGATCTTTGTAGTGGCTTATATCTAAATTTAATAAATAAAATTAAATATTAAAAAAAAAACTCATGGCTGAAAAAAAAAAAAAAAGGTTGAAATTAACGTTGGTTGGTAATTTTTGATTTTTATCATTTGATTTGTTAGTGTAGATAATAGGTAAAACTGAAAGTTGAAAGAAAAAAATTGAATTTTAAAAGAAAAAAAAATCAGATAATGCCAATAAAAGGAGTTTATAGTGACATCTATTTCTAGAATTATATCTAGAATGAGTCAGAATAATTTAAATCTATTTTCAAGCTACTACTACAATGTAAAAACAAAGACTCCCTCCAAACGCATTGACTAGCATCTATTTAAAATTCATTAAAATTGCTCTTAGCTTTAAACCATGTAATTTTGGATTTTTAAAATTAAAAACCATAAAGGAAAACGATTTAATTTTTTATAAATTAAAAAAAACTGACCGGAATGAATCATATTTACACCTTTTTTTTTTTTTTTTTTTTTTTTTTTTTTTTTTTTTGAGAAAGGTATATTCACACCTAATTGATGTCAGCGATTTTTTTAATTACCACTCACGCATTTAACAATCTCAACTCGGGGCAAAATCCGTTGAATCTTCATGCGTCCACTCTCCCACTAGTATTTTTTTTTTTTTATAGAGATGGTGGAATGTTACCTAACACTACTCTTCGTCTTCGATCAACTATTTTTTACATACCAAAAACACCCTTTTAAGAGCACCCTGGTAAGATACTTTTAATAAATTATCTATTATACAATTTTAAATACACTTTTTTTTTTAGTTTATGAAATCTTTATACAAGATAAAATGCATTAGATTCGCAGAAAATTTTACAGAATCTGTATTTTTACGGTAAAAATAGGGTATTTGATGCAATGTTATTTTTTCAAAATCTAAATATTGAAATCTCTAAAATACAGATTTTGTAAGATTTATAGTATCTACCGTAAGTTTTCTATTACTGTACAAATGAAGTTACAATAGAGCGTCTTCAATGGTGCACCAAAATGGTGTTTTGATGAGAGAACTCCACTCTAATAGCCCAGCTAATCTTACAACAAATTGGTGTTTTGAGTAATTTCAACGGCAAATTTGCCGTGAGGTTATTTCACCGGCAAACACTGTTCATTTTTTATTTTCTTTACAAAGACGGATAAGAATATTCTTTTTTGATGTTGAATGGTTGGAATTGGAGGATAATATTTAATGTAAAAGTTACACCAATTGATGATTTGGTGTAACATTTGCCGTGTTCCCTTGGAGATGATCTTAGAAACAAAGATTTCAATAAGTCAAATAATCCTTTCAAAAAGAAAAAGTCAAATAACAAAAATGAACACACAAAAAAAAACGTTCATTCTAAGCAAATCATCAATACGAGAGCATCAGTGTGAAAGTACAACATGAGAAGCAAAATTACAAAATTGCAAGTCCAGTCAACTTTTCTAAATAAATGTATACTATTTTTGGCTCTTTACAATGAAATAAAATAAAATGTAAATTTAAAAATCTTAAAATAAAAAAAAAAAAAAAAAAAAAACATTTCTACAAAGTAAAGCAAGAAATAAGAACACAATACAACCACCGTTAGCCTTATTCCCAAAGGGTATGAAATCTGCTACATTGATTCTCTGTCTCCATTGTCATGTAGTATCATATGACAATCTCCCAATTGCCCAAATTGCCCTTTATGTCTTCTTTGATGTATCCCTTACGACACGAGAATTCAAATCGGAAATAATCAAGTGGTTGCCTGTAAAATAACACATACACAACTTTTACACAACCATTATCTACAGTTGTAAATGGTAGCGGTGTCTCTGTATCGGGTTTTTTGGTGGTTTGCCTTAGAGCCCACATCATTTTCTCAGAGCCTCCGGTTAGCACAAGAAACAGATACTTGTAGGCCTTTGCAAGTCTCTGTCTTCAAATCCTTTCGTAAAAGACCTAACTGCAAGGTGTTGGGAGGCGTATGTCATGAACGACACCAGTATAAGTCCTCCAACTACCATCAACCCCAATCTGTGAAAAGGAAAGAACAAATTCTCAAGTAGACGCGAGAGGGTAAAAATGGAAGAAAAAATCCTTAGTGATGAAGTTCAACAAATACCTCGCGAAAATAGCAGTAATACCGAGAATAGAAGGCAAAGAAGGGGATGCAACAGCAAGAAATACCACCCCTAACGCATACCACCATGCAGCAACATCACAAGATGATGACAGCCTCTGATGACCTACAGCAGAAAACAATCGATTAGCCCCAAATTTGAATTAATGTAGGATATAGCTGCTTCAATGGAACAGACCTTTTCCGGAATCATAGTCAGAAGAAGAAAGAGATCCGCCTCGATTAGCCACGGCCTTTCCCCATTGGTATATGAAGTGTAGATAACTTCCAACCAATAGGAAGAAAATTGTGAATGTCCATTCATACATAAGAAGTAAACCAGTCCATGGGGTCACTTGCCGAGGGATAATAAGTAATGAAAGCCCAAGTGCCATGACAGCAGCCACCAAGCAAAACAACACAGAAACGCCTTCCAGAAAAACGGGCACCTTAGAGTGGATAATAGTAGTGAACTGCATTTCATTTCAAAAGAGCAGAAACAGTGAGAAATCGTTTCATTTCAGATCAAAAGCCAGATACCATTTCACTTTTTAAACGTCTAAAAAGAGTCGTAGAAAGTTATTCACATTCACCTTCCTGTTGTTTTGTCTAAAGTATGGACAGTCCGAGTTTCAGAAAACAACAGAACCCCATCAATGGACGATTTTCATCTGGAGTATTATTTTTTAAGTTTGCTTTGTTGCATTTTATTTTCTTGACTAAGTAATGGAAGCCATTTCCATTTCACCAATGACAGTAATGGACGTCTATGGATTTTCTGACGTGCATAACCTATGGTTATTTGACAACTATGTAAGGCTTACGGGAAGTAGATGATGTAATTAACTACAAGATTACAGAGTTTAACCAGCTTGATTAGCCAAAACAACAATTCAAAATATAGCCCGTCAATCTTAAAAATACAAAGTTAGGGCTAAAAAAACAAAGAGCAGAGAGTAAAGAGCAAATCGAGAAAATCAAGATAGCGGCGTTTGACAAGGATAAAAGGCACCTGTTGGTTGGAGATAACCGTAGCTGAAGCAACTGATGAATACGAAAAGACACCTCCAGTTCGAAATTTGTAATAAACGTGCCGAATGTGATCACAGAGGGACCGTGTCTGGATGCATGGAAAACCTCAGCAAGGAAATGCTGTAAAAGAGCTTTTAAATAACAAGAACAGTACGGAATTTTACTTACCTGTAAATATGACCGATAATAACAAAAAAGTACGAGACCAAGTGGAAACAGAAAAAGGAACTTGACTACAAGAGCGTCACTGGGATTTTCCCCTCCATCAGTTCCAGGAAGAGATCCCTCCAGCTTAACCCTAATATTCTGCAACACAAGCAAATATGGAATATCATAAGCTGGATGAAAGGTAAAAGTTATCTCAAGATCGCATCAATAGAACATTTAATAAAGATCACAGAGACGTAAAACAGAATTTACACCTGCCACGCATCGACAGGTTGAACAAGCCAAAATGTCCACCAATCCCAAGGCTTAAGAGGGCCAAGAGTGTAATGAATTACTCGGAGCTGATTCGCGTCGACCATCCACTACAAATAGTATGAACAAAAGTGAGCAACTGCAGAAAACAAACTGATGCCATATTTTTCAGCTGTCATATGAAAATCTTTATCACTATAATCAACATTCTCCTCTTTTACATTAATTCTTTAGTGCGTACTTCAGCGTGATTTTATAAGAGTTTGATTAACATCTACTACAGAGAAAATAAGGGAACACATTTCAGAACTGTGTGTGCAGACATCCTTGTGAACCAGGCGCCGTGTACTAGAACCATGTGGGGATAATAATAATAATAATAATAATAGAAAAAAGGAAACTATATGCTGAAGACATTGGAAAATACAAGGACAGAATGCAATGGCGGAAATAATTGATATGCTTCAGTTATGTTGCTTTTGTACTCCAGAATGTTCATACTATCTTATTGCACCAGGAACACGACTGAATATGCAGAGAAAGTGTCAGTCCCCCGACAACTGAAGGAATTGAAATGTCATCACCCATCAGTAAACAGCATTTTTTTACTGCACCTTCCATTAGCATATTGCTGGGGGAAGAAATAGCATACTGTCTAAAGTTATCCGGTTTGTCCTCGCTAATTTCAGGATACAGCATGCAGCCGGTTCTTCAGAAACAATCTGAGCTACTACATTTTCATTCTGAACATTCTTAGTTTGCATTTGAAGACTGGTTTCTTTCCATTCGTAGTCCATAGAGTAAATTTGACTTATGTTTCTTATGTAAATAGGTATACTAATCTCTACAGAACCTAAAATCAGGAGGTTAAAATGCTCACAGAAAAGAGTCAGCAAAACATAACCGTGAAGACTTGATTTTGAACGGTAAGTTATAAATATCATGCATTTACTGTTTAGACATCGAGTACATTCACTTGTACACATAAAGAAAGGTTGCTGCTTAATGTAGGACGCTTAATACGCATATACATGCTACTCAGCATTTCATTTCTTGGATAAGATAATGTATTGATAGTGCCCTGCAAGCTCTGTACAAGAAATGCACATAAATATCTGAATTCTATTAGCTATCAGAGGTACTAAAATTGCACCAACGTGTTTTCTCGAAGATAGAATTTTATCACTGCCAAGAACAAAAGTCTCTACAAAATTTTATTATAAACAGACTGAGTTTCACATCTTCAAATGCCATTTCCCTCTTTCAAGATTGATCACAGCATGCAAAGAAGAGTTGCATCTTACACTATCTTTCAGCTTAATATTGATCTACAGCCACACAACAATAGTGACTTAATATTGCATAACATGTCGCGTGGTCTCAGCACAATACAAAAATTGAAATACTTTTTTGAATCATGACTTCATTAATTCCTTGGACCCCATTCCCTTCTTGTCTGGCTAGGAAACAAAGAGGAACAATCCTTTTCCCTTCTCCTGAACTAAAGCACCAATACTGAATGCAACTATCTCAAGGAAAGGGATTCACATAATTTTAGCATATGTAATATTGCTTGCAATAGAAAGTCAATAAATCGAAACAGTGATAACGAGGGGATGATGAGGAAGATAAAAGGGATGAGAAAAGCAACCGATTATCACCATTTTAGGCCTACATGATTACCAAGTGGAAAATAAATGACGTTATATCTTATAACAGAGGGACGGTTTATGGGAAGAGTTCTACAGAAGGGGATGAGAAGGAAGGAAAAAGGATTGGAGGAAACAATCTGCCGATGTTCTCCAAGGGGGATACCTTATTAGCAAGCATATAAAGACCCACATCCGCATTGTATAACGTAGAAAGCCTTTCCATTTCAGGAACTGGCCTAGAATTCAACACTTCAGGTGGCAAGTCTGGTTCGAAGATAGGTGCACTAGCAAATCCAGTGTAATATGAGTTCAGAAACCCTTGGTCACCTGTCAATAAAAGAGGCAAAAAAAAGAGGGAGCAACTGTAAAATATGGTCAGACATGTCAAAGTACTAATAAATTGATTCTCTTGTGGATGAACATAAAAGGACGGAACTTTACATCAGGATAATGGAATAGCTCTAAGACAAGTAAGAAACTGAATTCACGTGCATTTTACTTATGGAGAGTATGGAGGGAACTTGTCTACAAAGCATACATAATGCATTAAGAGTGATATCAAATTCAAAAGGGAAAAAAAAATATTTGAAGAATATGCAAGAAACAACTCTCAAATAATAGAAGCCTTCAAAGAACTCCCAGGTGAAAACTAAACGAGCAAGATAGAAGGTTACCTCCAGTATATGAAGGCAGAGTGCTTACTTTGCTCATCATGTCGTTGAAAACTGCTTCAGAGGGTTCAACAACCATAACACCTGAGTTCAGCCTTTCTGAATGTTTTAAATTTGCGCAGAATCTACCACATTTAAATAAAGCTTCAACATTCTTAACAACAATTGTATCAGCATCAAGATATACCACTGCCAATAAACAAAGCATAATATCAAAACTTCAATCAACTTTCTTCTATATATTTTTTATTCAAGCCAAAAGTTCAACTTTTAGCCCAAGACGGTATTATGCAGAATAAAAAAATTGCACTACAAAAGAAACATGAATATCTTCGAACAGATATCTGAATAGCACAAAGAGAAATGTAGCAGACTATCACCTTTTTTGTACTTGGTCATGTTAAATATTTTTAGCTTTGTATAAACACCCCAAAACCTTGTTGGCCGAACTTGATTTGGGTTAGCCAGTAGAGAGATTTTCTCCACAATCCACCCATCAGCCTATAAAAGGAAATCATAAACAAAATTATTTAAACAGAACAATCAACAAGATAAATATTATTACTAACTTCCTAGAAAATGATACTAAGGTCTGGTCATCTGGATGCACCATTTTTAAAGAAACTAAAGACAACTACCCACTTAAGTTCTAGGTGATAGTGTCAGCAATTTCTGTTAATTGTAAAGCCAAATTTTACAAAACAAACAAACAAACAAAAAACCAAACAATGGAAAAAATGCATAGGGTTACCTTTGCTAAGCAAAAGAGTGAATCTCTACCTACAGGAATCTAATAATAAAATAACGAGCATCAGCAGACTCTCCTTAGACCCTTAGCCTTGTTTGGTTTCGGGTGGGGTTGGATCCAAATATTTTTTTCACCCCACTATCTTATTTATCATTATTTTATTAATTCTATTATTTTATTATAAATTCTCTCATCAATCATTCAACATCAACAAATAAAATAATATTAATCAATTCACTTTATTCACCCACTACACTATTTAACCATTACTTTTTCAATATAATATTTCATTAAAATTTCTCCCACCAATCATTTCTTCAACTACACAAATTTCAATACAACATTTCAACTTTATAATCATTATTTCACTATTTTATATTTTACTTTCTCTTTCTTGAATCCATACCCCAATCCAACCCGAAACCAAACAAGGCCTTAGAACCCCAGATTTACCCTGGATTATCACTTTTTTTTATCTTGTTTCCTTAAATGCATAAAACGATTAATATAGTTCAAAAATATCTACATAATGATTTTATAGTCGTACACGTGTAGAAGCAAATCAACTGCAAAAGAAAATGCCATACGTTCAAGTTAACTATATACTCAATCAAACCACAAGTTTCTGTCATCAAATGTAATGTAAATGCCGACCTAGACCATCTACCTTTAACCCCCTTCCCCCTCCCAAACAAATAAAAATAAAAAATAAAAACAAAAAAAGAAGAAAAGAGCAAAAAGAACCAAAGGCATAACTACTATGCGTCTTTTCAACAGTTCAAGAAGTAGGAGTCATCAGGGGTGGATCCACCATGGTAAGGGTGGGGGCCAGTGCCCCACTGAGATCCAGATTCTTTTGTATTAAAACAATATAGTTTGTTGTTAAAAAATGTGAAAACACCACTAATGCCCCCGGTGGATTTTCGAAATTGCTCCGGTGAATTTTTTTCTAGATCCGTCATTGGGAGTCGTCATATACAATTTGTCCATTGACTTCTATTTGGGTCAGGCTTACTGATGTTCATAAAACTCACACCGGCACCTCAGCCACTAGGAAGGAAGATTTGCTACCAAATATACAAAATGAAGGGAAAAAAAAATTTGCAACCCCCAAAAGAAAAGAAATGAACAAATTAAATATACTCCAAAGAAAAATTTTAAGAATGAAGAGGAAAATGAAAATTTCATACTGCTTCAAACAAGTCTTCTCTCGTATTACCTCTCGACTCCCACTAGTTTTAATGAAAATAAATTACACATACCTCTTATCTCCCACTGGTTTTAACGAAAATAAACTACACAAAAAAATTGAACAAAATTGCCTAGATCCAGTTCAATAACATATAGTAGCTAACTCTTCTTTCGTGTAACAAAGCCTATCAAAGATACAAATACTTCCTGAAGCTTCAGAGACCAAAGGCAAACTAAAAGGCTTCAGAGACCAAAGGCAAACTAAAAGGCTTCAGAAACTCAAGGCAATCTTGAAATAAGAAGCTACAACGTCAAGTTCTAACAAGATGAGCTGAAAGGTAGCTATATAATAATGAAGCAACATCATACTTTCATCAAAGGAACAAGATCGCAATCAGAGAGCAAAGGCATTACAGTCAAGCAAAGTTCAGTTAGTTAGAAGTGTTTTATAGCTTGTAAACAGAGTAAAACATGGAACCCTTAGGAAGGAAAGTAATTACAAAGCAGTCAAGTTGTTATATTGTTATAGCTTTCAGCCGCCTTAATCCTCAACATAAAAGGGTTGAGAAAGCTGAGTCTTACTTTAGTTTTTGTATCTACATTCGATTAATGAAAAGTTTGATTCCTTTTTCCCATTATATTTGCTCTATCTCTTTTAGCACGAAAAACTCACTATTTGTATCTACATTCTTTCTGTTTTAGTACGTTAATTTCAAGTGCTTCACTTGTTCTTGAATCAAGAACAGAGTTTCTACGGCTCAAACGCCTATAGCAAAGGAAAGTAACAGACTTTTCTAATTTACTCAGTAAGAAAGAACAGTACTATCACTCAAATCAAATTTAAAAAGACTTCGGAGACTTCTGCAATTACCTGAAGAAGCTTTTGAGCATAAGCGGAAACACCGTCGGAGACCAATACGACCATATCCTTAGTGGATCCAGTGTCTCGGATAGACTTACCAAGCACCCGAACTCCAAGCACGAATTCATCACCGTACAGAAGCGTCACGTAAGCCTCCCCTCCATTTCCTGTCCCCGCCAGTGATCTTGAAGCTGCTGCAGAACTAGCAACACCACCGCCTCCACTATATAATCCAAAAAACCATAATCCGAATAAAATTCGCCACCAGTTACTCCCACTCACATTCTTCATGCTGCTGTTTCCTGCTAAGTATTCGATTCTCCGGCAACAACTGTGCAAATTCTTTTTTTGGGATGGGAACTTGATTAGTGATCTGAAACGATCACGTGTTGCTGGAGTGGATGATGTTCAGAGCTTGAGATATTTTAAACAATTAAACAGCTGCTTAATCGGGCATAACAAATTGAATCATTCCGATTAATATTCTCCGGTGAAGTCTTCGCCGCCGTTATTGAGAAAAACATAAAAATAAATAAAGAGGTTTCTAAAGACAACTTTACTTTTACTTCTTACATCTATTATTTGATATTTTTTTATTAAAAAAATATCTGTGACACTAACGTTGATATTGAAAACGACACTGTTAAAAAACGAAAGTCAGTGGAAAGTCGGTGGACTGGCGTTTCTAAGTTGTGACATTTTTATAACGTAAACGTCGGTGCCACTAACTTTCGTTTTTAAACACCGACATCAGTGTCGTTTTCAATGGATTGTCCGTCTTCATGGTACCCCTCGCACACTTACTTCTCATTGTGATCCAAAGTTCCTTGGGGAGTTTTGGTCTACATTGTGAAAGCATTTTGGTACCGAGTTAAAGTTTAGAAGTTCAGCTCACCCTCAGACAGACGGTCAAACTGAGGTTGTCAATCGTACATTGGGTAGCTTTCTATGTTGCTTGTGTGTGGAGCAGAAGAAGCAATGAGATTTTGCTTTGGCTCAAGCTGAATATGCATATAACGGTGCGCAACATCGAGCCACGGGCCAGTCACCATTTTCTATTGTCTCCTAGAGAGTTCCAGCTACCACTGTTGACCTTATCCAACTTCCTACTGGTTTCAAGAAGAGTGAAGATGTGGATCTTTTGGCTCATCAGCACGTAGATAGTGAAGAAGAAGTTGGAACAGATGACTGCTCGTTACAAGTTCGTCGCCGATCAACATCGCCGTGAGAGGATTTTTCAAGTTGGAGACTTAGTGATGGTATACTTGCGTAAGGAGCGAGGAGGTGGACAACATAAGCTTGATGCACGTAAGATTGGTCCATTCAAGATTCTCAAGAAGATTAATGACAATACTTATGTCATCGATTTGCCCGAGCACATAAGGATTTCCAAGACATTCAATGTTACTGATCTTTACCCTTACTATCCATACGACTAGGGATGCACATGGTTCAATTTTTTGGTATTTTTTTTTACCATATTTAAAACCAAAAAATTTTTTACGGTTTTGAAAAACAACCAAAACTGAACCATAACTAAGAAAAAACCATTTTATCCGATCCGGTTTGGATTGGCTGGTTCCGGTTTTTTTGGTTTTTTTCTTCTCTATTCTTTCCTTTTATATATATATATATGTGTGTGTGTGTGTGTGTGTGTATACACAACATTATATTGTCATATGTTCCAATTAAGCTAATCATATAACCATGTAAATTGTTTTAGTGAGGTTCTAAAGGCACCCCACTTATTACTAGTGGCACCCTTTTACTACCGGCACCACAAAATATTACTTTCGACACAACACGTATATTTTTATTATTATTATTTTACTTTAAACACCACATGAATAATAATAAATGTAATTCTTATACCACAATTGTTAAAAATGCAATTTAGTCCTTCATTAAGAAACTAAAACAATATAATCCCTCCCCTCAAATATCCAACCACCCTCTTCCTTCTTCATTTTTTTGTGAAAGACTCTTCTTCGTTTTCACAGGAAAACACCCCCCTTCTTTCCGGAGACCCCCCTTCCATTTACAGTCCCCATCATTTTCCGGCAACCCTACAGCTCCCCATTTTCCATACAGCAACCCCCTCCCCCCCCCCCCCCCCCCCCCACACTTCCCTCTTCTTCAATTTTTTTTGAAAGACTCTTCTTCATTTTTCACAGCAAAACGCCCCCTCCCCCGTTTTTCCCGGTGACCCATTTACAGCACCCATCATTTTCCGGCAACCCCCGCGTTTCCGGCGACATTTTCTCCTTAAATCAAAACCTCCAAACTCTTTACTCATTTCCCCCAATCTGCAAATCGGACAATGCCTCTTCATCTACTCTATTCCTCCGGCCAAAAAGTCCATCTAATCTAGCCGAAAAAATGCTTGAGTGAGGAGCTTTTGGATGGTAGAGTAAAGAAAGAAAGTGGTTGCGATTTGAAGGTTGTAAAATGGGGTTGGAGATCGATTACGGTTGTTAATAGCAGAATGTGGTTGAGATTTGAAAGTTGGGTGACGGAGTTGAGCTTATGGTGGTATTGGGCGGCGGGTTTATGCTTATGGTGGTGTTGGGTGGCGGGTTGATGCTTAACGGTGGTATTGGAGGGCGGGTCTGGTTTGTAAGATGGCGGTAATGGGTGTTGGGACTTGGAAGGTGGGAGTGATGGAGGAGATGGTGGAAGTAAGGATGGAGGAAATAGGCGGTGTTGGAGGAAGTAAGGATGGAGGAAATGGATGAAGATGATTAGTTAAAAAGACGGGGTTGATGTGTTGATTTTTTGAAATGTTAGATTCACCTCAAGATTCCCCACCTGTCCGTACCTTGATTTTATGTTTTTTCGGAAGTGTGAGATGAAAAAGGGCTATTCTATGAGTCTCTTCCTTTTTGCGTATGGCTACTGCCCAGCCCTACCTTTATGCTATGCAGGAATCTGCTATAAGTAATGTGAAATTTTAAAATACAACCGTTGTAGGAAGGTTTTACCAAGTGGCATACATTACAACCACTCATTTCTAACATCTCACACACGATAAAAGTGTATTATGTGAAAAAGAGTAAAAATGAAAGCTCTAATGTATGCCACTTGATATAACCTTCCTACAACCGTTGCACCATAAAATCTCTCGTAATGTAATAGCACCGATCGAGACACTCGATCTTTGCACAGCGGAAGCTTATGCGATTTACGATATGAGATATAACTAATTAATCCTATGAGAAGGTTTAAGATTTACCGTATCGGAAAGGTAGAGATATACGACCAAAGGGAGATGCCGTGATCTTCCGGATTGTATCTCCTAGCGACGACTGGTGGACGTCGATCCTCGCCGTAGAACCTCCTCGAATATGCACAAGAAAAACCCTAGGTTTTTCTTCTTCTAATGACTAAGGCAAGAAACTAATTTTTCTTCCTTTTATTTTGGTTGTGGCACATTTTTTGTCTTGTTATTGTGCTAGGAGGAACTCTCTTTATACAGGAAAATAACTAGTCAAGAGAGTTATCATTTTCACACCACAAAAACCTATTCTCATAAGGAAAAGATATTTGTCAACACCATTACCTATTCCCATAAAGAAAAGATAATTTTGCTACAAAATAAGAGATAATTCCCAAAAAATCAATCTCATCTAGAAAAATTTCTTTTTCTAATTTATCCATAAATGTGTGCGCCACTTTCATCAATTTTTTAATAGAAAATGTCTTTTCTATTTTGCATATTATTTACCAAATAAATAATAATGCATATTCATTAAATAGACCAACTATTTAATTTATTCTCGAGGTTCCGAAAAACGAGAAAACACTCGCGTGTTAGGAGCCAACCCGGGGACCATGGACCTATAACCAGTAGCTACAATAAATTAAATTAAATATTCATCGAACAAAATATTTCTACTTAATTCATTAATTCCGAAATTATCCCACCATAAATCCGAAACGGAACTCTATCAATTATAGATACTCGGACTAAGGGTCAAGTTCGTAATTTTTCGTACATCTCCCCCGCCCGGAGCCCAGGTATCATACACACCCCCAAAATATAGAGCCTTGAATACTAGAAGAAAAGCACCTACCCCTAACAAGATTAAGTGAATACCTAAAATTGTGGTCATTTTATTTCTATCTTTCCATACATAACCGAAAAATGGAAAAGATTCTTCAAGCGTCTCGGGACCCGAAGCGCATGATAAATACCGCCAAAGCCCAAAGCTGCCGAGGAAATTAAATGAAGTACTCCTGATACAAAGTAAGGAAAGGTATCTATAACTTCTCCCCCAGGACCTACCCCCCAACCTAGAGTAGCTAGGTGGGGAAGTAAAATTAATGGTATTCAATTATCGGAAACTGAATTTCCGAAAAATTGGTTAAGAGAGGGTATGCAGATAAAAATCCTATTTCCTTTCTATCTGAAACCTTGGCATAGATCTAAACTCCGGCCCTCTCGTAGAAATCTAATGCAAAACAAAAAAGAAAGAAATGATTTTTGTTTTTTAACGCATAAATGGTTGGGAGTTCACGTTTTCATCATCTTTGGTAAAATCAAGTCCACCGCGAAGACATTCATAAACTGCTCTACCATAGTTTTTAGCAGATAACCCCAATTTAGGTTTAATAGTACATCCCAACAGGGGGCGACCATACTTGTTCAATTTATCTCTCTCAACTTGGATGCCGTGAGGAGGGCCTTGGAAAGTTTTAACATAAGCGGGTGGGATTCGTAAATCTTCCAGACGTAGAGCACGTAAGGCTTTGAACCCAAATACATTACCTACAATGGAAGTAAACATGTTAGTAACAGAACCTTCCTCAAAAAGGTCTAAGGGATAAGCTACAGAAGCAATATATTGATCTTCTTCTCCAAGAACGGGCCCGTCGTGCGAGCCTCCCACCGGGGCCCGCTATGCCAAAAGCGAGAGAAACCCCATCCCTCTCTTTACCTCTTTCGCCCCCACGTCGCCGAACGGGGGGGACACGGGGACGTAAAAAAGGGGATCCTATCAACTTGTTCCGACCTAGGATAATAAGCTCATGGGTTTGGTCTTACTTCACCGTCGAGAAAGGAAAGAAGACTTCTATCGCCAAGTTTAACTCAGACGTAGCTCCTTTCTTTTTGGGTGTGAAGAAGTGTCAAACCAAAATACCCAACAAGCATTAGCTCTCCCTGAAAAGGAGGTGATCCAGCTGCACCGCTCTACGTCCGTACCGCTCCTCGTGGAGAAGATCCCGCATCCAACCAAGTCTTTGACTAGGGAACGGGAGAATTCCCACTACCGCTGTCAGGCCAGCCGGGCCGTGAGCGCGGTGGGAACGGGCTTCCCAAAAAGCCAGCCCGGGCCGAGGTCAGCATAAAATGAAGGGGACGGCCCGCCAGTTGTGTTGGAAAAGCCAACTTCTTGGGCGGAAAAAAACGGACGTGGGGACTAACTTATTCTCAAAACGTCGAGTCGAGTCGATAAGTGTCCATTGATATAATCATTTCATATAAACTAACCCTCCATAGACTATCCGTACGGAAGTAGGGTTATTTCCGTAAACCTTCTTCAATACATCTTATCCTTATTTACTATTAACCCACTGGTGATCAATTAGTTCATAACCAATACGAACTCCCGGGATCGATCAGTTTCTAGGATCAACAAATAAGGGGATTGTCTTTCTACTTCCCCCAGGAATGAATGGATTTCATATCTGTGAGACACACACTTCTCACCCATTCCAGAATAGTGCCAACGTGAAAGTGATTCAAACCGCGCCTCTTAGCGATCCTTAACGAACACATCAAACCCTATCCTGAAACCAGTAGGAGTATGCAATCACTTCAGGATTAAGGTCAATCCATATATGATCATCTTATGATTTAATAAGATTTCTCAATCACGGAATTATATGAGAAACTCAGATTAAATCGGTCCAATCCTATATGACTCTCATCATATATAAATGCCCCACTTAGACAACCAATGTCAACGGTCCGGATAGGACGGTCACATCATAAAGTGTTCTGGGCGCATTAATTGTGGTTTAATCAATAGACCTCATACTTTGATTAACTTCACCACGGACTAACATTTCAAGTGTATCACCATAAACTTAATCCTCATGTGTGACACACACACACTAAGTTATATGGCTACATATGATACGACTTAGGGTTTTCATCAGTGTATTACTTACAAGCACGAAGCAAGTAATAAGATGAGAATAAATCGGTCATTTATTAATTCTAAAAACAATTACATAAATTGTCTTTCGAGTGCTACTTCCAACAGAATCGACCAAAGAGACAAAAAATTGAATCAAATTCTTTTTTATGTTGCGAAAGTTCCCCGGAAACCACTCGCTACAAGCGCTAAGATCTTTGAGACTCAAAATCTCGTGCTAAAAGCATGGAGGTTCGACTTAGAAATAGAGAACAATTTGAAGAAATGACCCTAAATCTTTGTGTACTAACCCCTAATCGAATTGTTTGGGAGCCTTCCCCGGCTGCCTTAAATGAGGTGAAAGATTATGCCTTCAAGATAAAAAAAAAGCAAATCGAGAGGCAGTCGTAGAAGCGAAGCCTATCGCCGCCGGGCAAGGTAGAGTCTCAGACGGAAGCACGGCACCCTGTGAGAAGGAACCGAGCTTCCCTCTTACAAGTGAAATCCCCTAGTATACGAAAGAGTGAAAAAGTGCTTTCGTTGCTGTGGAATAAGAAGTCTTCGTATCTCGGTTCGAGAAATCAAAATAAGAGGATCGAACCATTTCTTCTGACTCTTTTCAAAAGATAAGGGACTAGAGTGTACATGTTATAAAGTTTTAATATATAGGTGGTGTGTGAAGCAAGTGTGTGGTGTGTGTAAGTAAAAAAAATCAAAAAATGGGTGCTGAAAGTAAGAAGTGGGGTGCCTTTAGAACCTCTCTTGTTTTATTTTATCTTCTCATATGTCCTATTAGGATGGGCCACAATGTACGTGTGTGAGGTAGTTGGTTGAAGTATTAATAGATAATAACTGAGATATTGCTTATTTACATGTAGTGATAATTAAGGGCCTATTATTTGCACCACAACAATCTACTCGTGCACCACTCTACCTGTACACCACAGAAGAATCGAATTTTCGTAGGTGCAGTGTGAGAACCGACTTTTCGTATGTGCATTGTGAGAACCAACTTTGATTATAAGTTCCATAATTAATTGTTTTGATATACATATACATATATATATATAGACACACACACACACACACACACGCGCGTGTAAATAGGGGCGGACGTGGGCCCCGGAACGAGGGGCCGATACGATAGCGGTTTTTTTTTTCCGCTGACCGACGAGTACGTTTTATTTGAAAAATTAAGATAATAGACTAAATTGTCCACAATCTATACACAAGAGTTACGACTTATCCATCTTTTTTACTTTGATTTGACAATAATAATAATATAATATAACAATACCGTTCGTTTCACAGTTTCTTCTTCTATTGTTTTTATCATAATAAATTTATTATATTGTATCACTTTGGTAATTGTTAATACAAAAATGTTATATTATTCGATCATATTATGTGACAAAATGAATATAGGGGGTGAAAATAAATTTAAGAAGGGCAAAATAAAATACATCTTATATATACTAGTGTATTTTTCCGACCGAAGAGGGCGATTGCCACCCCAACCTCCAATGTACATCCGCCCCTGCATGTAAATATTAAAGGATAATGTAAAATCATATTAATATTATCACACTAAAACACCACACTACTTGTTTGTCATCATCTTTCAATGATGTTTCTGGGACAGGTTGCTCTTTGTATGTTAGAAATCGACTCATACCTTCTAAAGTTGATTTATTCATATGGAGAATCAAGTTAAATCGTCTGCTCACATATGTTAATTTGATCAAGATAAATATTTCGGTATCGATGAATTCATGTGCTTTTGTCATCTTTTTGAGGAGTCTCAAGATCATTTGTTCGTGTGGTGTACTCACACGTGGCCCTTGTGGTCGAATATTTACGCGTGGCGTAGAATTAGAGGTCCTTTTGCATCCACGGCTTTGGATATTCTGGATGAACAAGTTGATATGATTCATATATTAAAGGCAACGTCTTCGCAAAAGGTGGTTTGGAATGCAATCAAATGCACGGCGTGTTGGTCTTTATGGAAAACAAGGAACAAAATCATTTTCAATACTGCTGAGTTTAATCAGAACGCCATCTTTTCTGATATTAAGCAAACATCTTTCTTGTGGTTCACTGCTAGAGGAAAAAAGTTCTCATGCAATTGGACTCAATGGTGTATGAATCCTCTGCTGGGTTGTAATGGTGGATAGCTTTAATCTCCTTTTGTTCATGTTAGTTCTTGGAAGCAGCGGTCTTTTGTTCTTTTAGCCATAGATGTTGTCGCTTTTCTTTTACTTCTTGGTGTTTTTGTTTTGTATTAGTAGCTCGAAATCTTGTACCTCTTTGACTCTAGTATCTTGCTAGAGTCATCTAATAAAAACCTTTTTGCTATTCAACAAAAAAAAAAATCAAAAAAAAAAAAAAAAACAAAACAAAAAAAACAAACACCACGCTACTTACTTGGCAAAACAATGTGGATACAAGTGTTCAAATAAAATCCACATGGATGCACATGATTTTGCCATGTAAGTATTGTGGTGTTTTAGTGTGATAATATTAGTGTGATTTTGCATTACTCAATATTAAAACACATGGACACACACAAATAGATATATATCCGGTTTGGTCCGGTCTTTATTTTAGAAAATCAAAACCAAATTGTTTTTAATGGTTTCGTTTTTTACGATACAAAAATAAACCATAAAACCATGATTTACACTTTTCCGGTTTGGTTTCCGGTTATTTTGTTCACTCCTATAGACGACAACTCAGGGACGAGTTCCCAAGAAAGTGGAAGGGAATGATGAGGAATTATGTATTTAATTATTAATTTAATAATAAATTCTATTATTTAGGAGAATAATTAATATGAGATATTTTGATTTATTTTATTTCCTTATTTAAGAAAATTAGAGATCATGTATTTTATTCTTAGCGCGCAAGTAATCTGATTTCCTTAAGGAGCAAGTATTTTGATATTTTAGAGATTTCCTAGTTCTGTTTTACACTATAAATAGAGAGGGTTCTCATAACACATATTTACTATCAATATATATCAATAAAATTATAAGAGAACGAGTAGACTGATTTTCTTAGGGAGCAAGTATTTTGATATTTTAGAAATTTTCTATTTCTATTTCAAGGACGGAACCAGGCCTAGGTTTCATTTTCGGTACATAAAAAAACTTATATAACTCAGTCCAATTTAGTTGTCTTAATCCAACTCACCCGACCATACAAATATAGTCGATTAACCCACATGACCTCCAATTCTTGGTTCCGTCCATGTTCTATTTTACACTATAGATAGAGAGTAAACAGAGAGGGCTCTCATTGTATTGAATGCATCTTTTCTATCAATAAAATTATAAGAGTTTTCTTTTGTTAAGTTTTTTGGCTTGTGTTTGTTCTTAAGTTTTTTCGTCCGATTAAACGAAATCAAGCACCCTGCCCGTTCGTACGATAACGAACTTGGTTCTCCCAAGTTTGTCCTACATCGCTTATTCCCCTCTTTGCAAGTAACTCATTAATTATCAATATTAATCAACTTCATTCAAATCTTATTTTCAGGAGATTTACCTTAATTATCGGATTTTATAAAATCTCTTCCATTGCTTACATGACGCACACACAACACATCTTTCATAACGTGTGTAACCCTCTTTGCAAGTAAGTCATTAAGTACCGATATTAATCAACTTCATTCAAATCTTATTTTCAAGAGATTTTCCATGACTTATTACTCTTTAAAATCGCTAATTTAAAAAATAACAACAATACCCATATTTAAAAAGGGTTTATTGTTAAAAATGACAATTTGAACATAGAAATATGCAAAGAGGACAGTGAAAATTTTTTTCGAATACAAAGGACATGTCCTTATTCCACCGTGATAGTGAAACATTGGATTTGAGGTCAGTTTTACTGTGACAGTGGATTTGTCCTTAACACTCAATTTATATTTCTTATTTTTCCCTTATTTTTTGTTTTTTAAACCACTTCCCATTTAAATATTCTGGTTTTAGAGAAATATTATAACGTGAGATACAATGCAAATCAATACATGAAAGAAGTCAAAATGAAAGAAACAAATTTTCCTCGTTCAATACTATGATGTTTCAAAAAAATAAAAAATTACTATGATGTTTCCAACTTCAATCATAAAAAAAAATTCCCCATACTAATGCCTAGTGGTTCCAAATGCCATATTTAAACATGGTCGTAACAAGTGAGCATGCATTCCAGCCGTTTAGAAGATCTCTAGATTCCACAAAAGACGTTTTCAACTCTACATCTGTACCACACCGACTCTACCGGTACACCGCACTATCTGTGCATCCACAGTACAATTGACTGTGTGGAAGTCAAAATCAGTTTTGTAACAAAAAAACCAACTTTTGGTAGAGTCGATTCCAAATCGACCTTAGAAAATTCGGTTTTTGATTCCAGAACCGTCCTTCACAAGATCGATTCTGTGAAAAAGTATTGGTGCAGCAGGTAGGGTGCTATGGTAGAACGGGTGGGGTTGCAAAATCAAAGAATATAACAACAATAAGTATCTTCATAATAAAATGCCATCATGCCAGCATTTGGTTTATTCATTTATTTGGCTAAGAAGGAATTGGCCTTTTTATATGATAACTTTAATTTACAACTATATATACCTCCATAAATCAAGATTTCTTGTATCACCCAAAATAAAATCCCACTTTCTTTTTCCAAGTCTTTTTTTCTTTTTAGCTTTATGTTCAAGTCTATAAATTACTTTTAAGTGATCAAATATGGAGATTGATTTGGCATACTTTCAAGAAGTTATAACTACAAAGATGAACATATCACACATTGGTGTTTTTGTTGCAACATTATTAGCTATTTATATTACTCATTGGATATACAGATGGAGAAATCCCAAATGCAATGGGGTACTCCCTCCTGGTTCTATGGGTCTCCCTTTCATTGGAGAAACTCTTCAGCTTGTTATTCCAAGTCCCTCTATAGATCTTCCTCCATTTCTGAAGAAAAGAATTAAAAGGTAACACTTAATTATGTTATAACATATAATATATTTTCGATTAATTTTGCATTTTCGATTGCGTTATGAATCTTTTGATTTTGAAAATTTCAGGTATGGCAATATTTTCCGGACTAACATCGCGGGTCACCCGGCAATCATAACAGCTGATCCTGAATTCAATTATTTTCTTCTAAGACAAGATGGGAAACTAGTGGAAACATGGTCTATGGACACTTTTGCTGAAGTATTTGATCAAGCAAGTCAATCTTCTAAAAAATATATAAGAAACTTGGCCTTGAAACATTTTGGAGTTGATGCACTCAAAGGAAAATTGCTTCCAAAAATTGAAGAATTTTCTAAGGAAACTCTTAATCAATGGTTAAATCAAGAATCTGTTGAAGTAAAAGGAGCATCAATTCAGGTCAATAATTTGAACATCACATTCAGTGTGTGTGTGTGTGTGTGTGTTTTTCTTGTATTTTATTTTAATTATTTACTTAGCCAATAATTTGTGACAAGTTTCTTGATTTTTGGCAGATGACCATAAGATTTTCAGCACTACAAATGTTCAGTGGTGATCTTGAAAATGCATCTGGAAATATTGGTGATATGTTCAAGGACTTGGTTGAAGGATTGATGTCTTTTCCGATAAATCTTCCCGGTACATCACATCATAGATGTATTTTTTTTTGAAGGTATATAATAGGGGAAATTCTTATACGAATAGTCTCTACTGTATCACACCATTAGATACGTAAACACGTGGATAAAACGACAATATACAAGTAGTATGTATATGTAACATGTGACATATATATATGTTACTTCTTTATCAGATTCACAAGAATGTCCGCGAATTAATGAGGGACAACCTTAAAAACGGTTGTTGATTACCGAGAGAAACAAAGGGGATTTGCTTGATCATATCATTCAAGATATGAGCACCGAGACATACTTAACCGAAGATTTCATTGTACAACTGATGTTCGGTTTGCTGTTTGTTAGCTCGGATTCGATTTCAACAACATTGGCATTAGCCTTCAAGTTGCTTGCAGAACATCCATCAGTATTGGAGGAATTGATTGTTAGTATTATCAACTACTTTCTTTCAATCTTGCTAACAAATTAAAATCGCGATATCACTAAGGTTCGATTCGTTTCAGGCTGAGCATGACGCGATCCTTGAGAAGAGAGAGAATCCAAATGCACCTCTCACATGGAGTGAATACAAATCCATGACATATACTCTTCAGGTATATAGCACCATTGCGCATATATATATATATATATATATATATATATATATATATATATATATATATATATATATATATATGGCTTAGATCATGATACTAATACACATTAATTACAGGTTATTAATGAAGTTCTAAGGCTTGGTAATATTGCTCCTGGGTTTTTTCGTCGCGCATTGAAAGATATTCCTGTTAACGGTGCGATTTAAATTCAGAAAAATGGTTCTTGATGCTTTTTAATTAGATTTATTAATTTTGTGAATAACATTTTTATGTGTTTTTTTATGATTAAGGATATACAATTCCAAAAGGTTGGGTGATCATGATTGGAACAGCAGCTCTTCATCTTGACTCAACTCATTATGAGAACCCTCTCTCATTCAATCCATCGCGTTGGAAGGTATTTAATTTCATTAAAAGCATTATAACAAGTATAAGTTTTGATAATATGATGATAATAGAGTCGATATATATATATATATAATCATCATAATGATAATTTTCTTTTGTTTTATGAAATTTAACAGGATATTCAATCGAATACCGTAGCGAAATGCTTCATGCCATTCGGATCAGGGATGAAGCAATGTGCCGGAGCTGAATATAGTCGCGTGTTTTTGTCCACTTTTCTTCATGTTCTGGTGACAAAATACAGGTACAATTTATTATTTTATTGCGTGTTTTTCGATATTTATACTACTTATTATAAGTTTTTTTTTTTTTTTATAAACGAGATTTTTCATACACCGCGTATAAAAGAGATTTAAGCTTCAAATAATAATTATTGTGGGTTGCAGATGGGCAATGGTGAAAGGAGGAAAAATTGTACGTGCACCAATCATAAGGTTTCCTGATGGATTTCACTTCAAGATTTCAGAAAAGAGTGCATAATTGTGGGATTACTTTGCTTTAATAATTTTTTTTGGGCAAACTTTGCTATAATAATTGATCGGTTTCTTCCATTTCTGCAGCTTTGTGATTTAGGAAAAGAGTTTGAATAATCTTAATTGCTTCCATATATGTTTAATTACTTGTTTAATATCTTTCATTAATTTTCTCATTAGTTGTAACTTTTCATGATTAATTGATTACTTGTGATTAATGCTATAGTCTATTTGAATATATTTTGTTGGGATGGGAATTGGGAAATTTGTTCTGTAGATGGGCCCTTTAGTTTTGAATAACATATACACATCATTGTATTGACGCTAAGAAAAAAAGAGTTTGAGTAACGTCCCGATCCAAAATCCGACCGTTCGATCATGACCTAATTAAGAATAAGATTACCGTGTGACGAAGCCTGATGGGCCACTCCAAGTGACACAAAGATAATGCGGAAGCAAAATTAACATGAGATTTGGCTACAACATCTATACACAATATCTTAAGCTAATAGGAAGGTAACATTTTATATAATTTTTAACACGCCCTATCAAATGGAGTCTATTATATTTTTGAGAGATGCTCTACACTTGAAACAATATTTTTTTATTCTTTTAAGGCAGAATACAACGTTTGCAGAGAGGTTTGAACATGTGACCTCCCGCTTTGATACGATGTTGATAGCCAAAAAATATATATTTCACGGATTTGGGATCAAATTTTCACGGACAAAACATAAACCACCGAATGTTCGAAGATGGAAATATTTCGAGGTTTTGTTAAATAATTTTTCAAAGGGTGTGTTGCCGTGGAGGATTGGCGTGGGCAGGGCCGGCCCTATAGTGAGGCGAAGGAGGCGAAGGTGGTCTTAGGCCCAACGGTACCGGAAGGCCAACATTATATGTTTCGCTAAAAGAAAAAAAATTCTTGCAAACCCAATGCGATCCAACATAATATAATGTGTTAAATTTTTATTTTATTTGAATTCATAAAGGCCCAAAAAAATTTAATCGAACCGATAAAAGCCCAAATAAATTTTACATGGCCCAAGAAAAGATTAGACATACAACGTGGCCGGACTAGCCTTAGCCCCAAAAAATGCCAGGGCGGCCCTAGGCGTGGGTGTTCTATTGATGAGGAAAGTTGCAGTAAGGATGGCGTCCCTCCCAAATTGTTTTTGGGAGTAGGGTTGGAATAAAAGGGCTCTGGCCATATTTAGTATATGTCGGTATTTTCTTTTTGTAACCCCATTTTGTTGGGGCGTATCTACACAACTAGTCCAATTAACAATTCACTTTTTAACGTAAGTGTTGTCTAGTTTGAATTATGGGCCATTGTCACAACGAACCATTTTTACTTTGGCATTCAAATTGTGTTTATGACAGATTAAGGAATTTGACAAGCAACTCTTAAATGTTAGGCTTATGTCTCATCAAATACTAGTAAAATGGGACGCCGTGCAACGCACGGCGTGCCAATGCTAAATGTTTTAACTTTACAACTAAAAAAAAAGCATTAATCTATTAATACAACATTAAACAAAATCAAGTGTCACATGTATACATGTAAAAAAGGCAATATTTTCAACCTATAAGGCTGGAAATGGTGAGAAACTGTGGATGGGAAACTCTTCTCATTCAAATGTTGTGGGAATAGGCAATGTGATTCCGAAGATGACTTTTGGGAAGAAGCTGACATTGACCAATGTTCTCCATGTTCCTGACATTACGAGGAATCTAGTTTCCGGTGCTATATTGAGCAATCTGGATTCAAAATAGTGTTTGGCTTTGATAAGGTCATTCTGACAAAAAATGATGAGTTTGTCGGTAGAGGTTATCTCACCCAAGGGATGTTCAAACTTAATGTAATGGCTATTATGCCTAAAAATGTTGTGCCCGATGAGGCTAATACAGTTGCGTCTACTTCTGCTTACTTGACTGAGTCGTCTTGTTTATGGCATAATCGATTAGGACATGTAAATAATAAATCAATTCGTAGAATGATGAATTTAGATTTATTACCTAATTTAATGTTTAATGAAACTGAAAAATGCCAAATATGTGTCGAAGCAAAAATGACTAAGACACCGTTTCCTTCAGTGGAAAGGAACACAGAACCGTTAGATTTAATTCATACAGATTTGTGTGATTTAATATTTGTGCAATCGAGAGGCGGTAAAAAATACTTGTAACATTTATCGATGATTGTACAAGATATTGTTATGTCTATTTGCTAAGTAGCAAAGATGAGACTATCGAGGCTTTCAAAAATTATAAGAATGAAGTCGAAAATCAACTTATCAAACGAATCAAAAAGGTTCGTAGTGATAGAGGTGGTGAATATGATGCACCGTTTAATGAACTATGTACAGAGTCTGGCATTATTCATCAAACTACTACTCCGTATACACCTCAGTCGAATGGTATTGCTGAACGCAAAAACCGTACTCTAAAAGAAATGATGAATGCTATGTTGATAAGTTTGGGTTTACCTAAGAACTTGTGGGGGGAGGCGATCCTCTCAGCAAATGTCATTCTTAATCGTATTCCATCTAAAATGATGGATAAGACCCCGTATGAGCTGTGGAAAGGCCATAAGCCAAGCTACAAATACATAAAAGTGTGGGGGTGTTTAGCAAAGGTAGAAGTGCCTAAACCTAAACAAATAAAAATTGGGCCTAAAACGATAGATTGCATATTTATCGGGTATGCAAATAACAGTAGTGCATATAGATTTCTAGTGCATAAATCTGACATCCCAGATATACATGTGAATGTAGTCATGGAGTCAAGAAATGATGTGTTTTTCGAGGATGTCTTCCTAATAAAGACAGAAAAGACGCGAGTCCAAGTAAGCGGACACTTGAATCCACGGAGGATAATACTTCAGAAAATGAGAAACAAAACCTCGCAGAAGTAAACGGGCCAGGACTTCAACATCATTTGGTCTAGATTTTCTCACCTATATGGTAGAAAATGATCCAAGAACATATGATGAGGCTATGTCAAATCCAGAAGCTCCTTACTGGAAAGAAGCGATCAAAGATTCAAAAGTGAAATAGATTCCATTATGCAAAATCACACTTGGGAGTTGGTTAATATCCCACCAGGGCATAAAGCTCTCGGTTGTAAGTGGATTTTTAAGAAAAAACTTAAAGCTGATGGATCTATTGATATATATAAGGCCAGATTGGTAGCCAAGGGTTATCGACAAAAAGAAGGTCTTGATTTCTTCTATACATATTCACCGGTAACTAGAATCACTTCAATAAGGGTTCTTATTGCGATCGTTGCAGTCTATAACTTGGAAATCCATCAAATGGATGTTAAGTCTGCCTTTTTAAATGGTGAATTAGAGGAAGAAATTTACATGGAACAACCCGAGGGTTTTGTAGTTCCAGGTCAAGAACACAAAGTGTGTCGACTCGTTAAATCATTGTATGGGCTGAAACAAGCGCCAAAACAATGGCACCAAAATTTGATCAAATGATGTTGTCAAATGGATTTAAAATTAACAAGTGTGACAAATGTGTCTATATCAAGAACACTTCTAATTCTTATGTGATAGTATGTCTGTATGTTGATGACATATTGATCATGGGAAGTACTCGTGATGTAATCATGAATACTAAGAAGATGTTGACTCGAAATTTTGATATGAAAGACATGGGAGTTGCATATGTAATTTTGGGGATTAAAATCTCTAGAATATCTGATGGACTTGCGTTGACACAATCTCATTATATTGAGTCTGTTCTAAAAAGATTTAATGTCTTTAAAGAAAGTCCATTAAAAACTCCAATTGACTTAACTTTGCATTTAGTAAAAAACAAAGGTGAACCCGTGTCTCAGTTAAAATATTCACAAATAATCGGTTGTCTGATGTACATAACTAATTGTACTAGACCAGACGTAGCATTCGCTGTGAATAAACTGAGCAGGTTTACAAGCAATCCAAATGAGGATCATTGGAAAGCTTTGATAAGAGTACTGAGGTACTTAAAATATACAATGAATCCGGGATTATGCTATACAAGATATCCAGCAGTATTAGAAGGATAATGTGATGCAAATTGGATATATGATTCCAAAGATTCTAAGGCCACAAGTGGATATGTATTCACTATTGGCGGTGCTGTGGTATCATGGAAATCCATAAAACAAACATGCATAGCTCATTCCACGATGGAATCTGATTTTATCGCACTAGATAAAGCAGGAGAAGAAGCAAAATGGCTTCGTAATTCCCTAGAGGCTATTCCATGTTGGACTAAACCTATTGCTCCTGTAAGCATACATAGTGATAGTCAGTCGGCGATACATCGAGCACAAAACAATATGTATAATGGTAAGTCTCGACATATACGTTGCAGACATAATACTATTAAACAACTGATCTCTAATGTCGTGATTTCCATCGATTTTGTTAGATCGAAGGAGAATCTTGCGGATCCGCTTACAAAAGGTTTATCTAGAGATCAAATGCCAAAATTGACACTCGGAATGGGATTAAAGCCTATTGAGACACAAGCTTTGTAATGGTAACCCAACCATGTTGACTGGAGATCCCAAGATCATGGTTCAATGGGACAACTAAGTTATGAAGATTCCGTGAACACTTACCCATTCTGTGAATAAAAGTGTTGTCTGTTAGTGGTGTAAAGGTTAAGTGAAAAACTTTTAATGATTCCTATATCTTGTTTAATCAAGTGGGGTATGGCAGAATACTCTTGATAGAAGATCACCTATGTAGGTGTGAAGTGGGGCCGCTTTTGTGAGAATTCAGAGGCTAGAATTCTCTAACGCACTTTCTGAAACCAAGGGTGTTTCATGGCCAAAATGAACACAATCATGAGAACCAAATACGGTGCTTAGAGAAATATTGTGTGAGTACTATTGTCTGGTGTTACAATAAAGGCTGAAAAGTTTAAGATATAGTTCACTGATTAGCCGAGTAGATCCGATAGTATTTCACTAAGGCAGGTTCAAAGCCAAAAGCTACCTCTCTTGATGCAGGATTTTTCTGTCAGAAATCTCTTCAGAGTCAGCATATGTATTAATATCCATTCATGTGGGGGAGGAAAAAAAATGATTTTATCGATTTTATCGATTTTTTAATCATTTACGACAACTATTTTAAAAAGCGAGTTCGATAAACTTTTATTAAAGTTATCGAGACTTTTATTAAATTATTGAAAACTACACAATAACAACATTGATAAGTGTCGACTCTTGGATATGGGATTTAATGGCCCTTCTTTCACTTGGAGCAACCATAGATATGGTTTCTCTTATATTCAGCAAAGGATTGGTAGGGGCTGGCTAATTCTGAATGGAGACTCCTCTTCAACAATGTTGAAGTCACTCACCTGCCTGAGGTATACTCTGACCACCACCCTCTTCTTATTGATACTATGCCTATTACTTCTGCTTTTGCTTCAAAACCTTTTAAATTTGATCATATCTGGTTTGGTCATGAGAGTTGCAAAAATCTTGTCCATTGTCTAGTCAGATGTTAATCATATTTCTGCTGAAGCTATTAGTTTAACTAAGGACAAACTCATTATTTGGAACAAGTGGGATTTTGGTAATATTTTTTATAAGAAAAAACCCTCCTTGCTAGGCTTAATGGTATTCAAAAAGCTTTTTCCATAAGAATGAATCCTTTTCTTATAAAACTGCAAAAGGATCTCACTCATGCTTATGATGAGATTCTAAAGCAGGATGAAATCTTTTGGTTTCAAAAATCTAGAGTTAATTGGCTTAAATAAGGAGATTTGAATACAAAGTTTTTTCATCTTTCCACTGCGGTTAGAAGAAAAAGAATATGATAAATACTCTACAAAATTATGAAGGTACTTAGATTACTGAAAAAGATTAAATTCAAAGCCTGGTTTCCCCCATCTTCACTAATCTTCTTGATTTCAATAATAATGTGAATTCTTACATCCTTTCTAAGGGTCAAGTTTGAGAATGACCATCAAGAAGCTTTAACTTGTGATATTACTTTTGATGAATTTAAAAATGCTGTCTTTTCTTGTAAACCCTTCAAGAGTCCAGGTCCTGATAATTTCCAAGCCTAGTTTTATCAGACTTTTTGGGCTAGTGTAGGGGAAAAAATCTTAAGAGATATATCATGATGGTTTGGGGGTGAAAGCCTTGATGAGGGAATAAATAATACCTTTTTGGATTTTATTCCAAAGGTTGAAAATCCCTCTAAGGTCCATCAATTTAGACCTATCTCTCTTTGCAACATGATCTATAAAATCTACACCAAGGTTAAAACATGTGATGTCCCTTCTTGTTAGTTTCTTGCAATGTGGCTTTATCCCTAATAGACATGCTAGAGACAATGTGCTGATAGCTCAGGAAAGTATTCATAAGATTATAAATTCTAAGAGTAAAACTGGTTTTCTTGTCATGAAGCTTGACATGGAAAAAACCTATGACAAAGTTAACTGGAATCTTTTAAAGTTCATGTTGCATCACTTCAATTTCCTTGATAAATTTATCAAAGCTATCCTCATGTGTGTCAAAACTCCTTCTTTCTATCTTTTATGGAATGGATCCCTCCCCCTAATTCCACAGTAAATTAGGTCACATTCAAGGAGATCCTATGTCCCTTTATCTTTTTGGTCTTTATATTGAATTCCTTTCTATTCTTTTGGATCTTGGGGCCAAAGCCAACTTCTGGAAAGCATTTCCCATCGGCAAAAACGGGGTCAAGATTTCCCACCTCATGTTTGCTGATGATCTCCTCATTTTTGTCAAAGCTAATAGAAAAGGAGTGAATAATCCTTTGAAAGTGCTGCATTATTTTGAAAATGTTACCGGGCATACCATTAATCTAGAAAAATCCAAGATGTTCTTCAATGAAAAGATGGACATGACCCTTGCTAGAGATATTTCCAATATTACTGGTCTTTCTAGGACTAATAATCTTGATATGTATCTTGGGATTCCTCTCTCCACAGATAGGATTACCAGTAGAACATATAATTTTTTGATTGAAAAAAGTTCAGAAAATACTTTCTGGATGGAAAGAGGAGTTTCTGAATAATGCAGGTATACTTACCCTTATTCAGTCTGTTATTTCTTATTTATCCTCTTAGATTATGCAAAGCTGCTGGTTGCCCCAAAAAACTTGTGATGATCTTGATAGACTTAATAGAAATTTCCTTTGAAAGAGCAATCAAGGAAAATGAACTCATATCCTTAATTGGAATATTGTTTCCAGACCTAAATCTAATGGTGGCCTTGGTATTAGAAAGACTAGGGACAATAACATTGCCCTGCTAGCCAAAGTTGGGCTGATCTGGTATCTGATACCAATAGTCTATGGGCAACTGTCCTTAAAAATCTATATCTTAACACCTCTGACATGATGAATGCCTTATCAAGAGTTAATGACTCTAAATATTGGAAAGGTATTGTCAAAGCCTTCAAAATTATCAAAGTTACTTTTGGCTGGAGGATTGGTAAATGGAACAATATATCCTTTTGGTTTGATATCTGGCTTGGAAGTACTACCCTTGATGAGAAACTTGAGGGAAATATTTGCTTGAGTGACGGCTGATCTACCGCTGCACCACTCTACCTTTTACACCACACTAAAAAAGTAAAATCTACCTTTGCACCATAATGAGTTTCAAGCATTTTTCATTCTTTATTTATACCACATTTTCTACCTTTACACCACATTTTTATACTACTTCCACACCAATTATTTTTTTATTACATATAGGTCCCTAATTTAAATATACCTTACATCCTACACCTCTACTTACACACCTCATCTTCTTCATCCTAAATCATCATATTCATCACAAATCATTTACAAATCTTCACAAATCCATTATCTTCATCATATTCATAATTTTCATCATCTTTTTTTCACAATCTTCATCACATTTATAATCTTCATCATCTTTTTTTTTCTCCACCATCTTCATCATCTCCCCACATTCATCATCACCCACCATCTTTTTTTCCTTCATAATCATCTTCATCATCATTTACATCAAATCCCACCAAAATAAATGAAAAATAAGGTCTCTTTGGAGGTTGTAACCCAAGATTTGGATGGATCAAACAATAGATTCAAAAACCCCCAATTGGAGAAATTGGGGTTCAAGCAAATTGACTTGGGAGATATAAAATCGTGATTAATTCTCCAATTCACTTTCAAATCCAATTTTTTTCGATCCAATGTTGTTCAAAAGCCTCTTAGAATCTTCAAAAATTGTATTTTGAAATTTTATTAAGAAAATAGCAATGTGGGTTTGGTGATATGAAATGGGTTTGGGTTCTTTAAAGATGAAGAAGATGAAAGAGGATAAAGAAGATGAAGAAGATAGAAAAATAGGTTTGGTGATAGGAAAATGGGTTTGGGTTTGGGTTTCAAGATGAAGAAGATAGAAAATTGGGTTTGGTGATAGAAAAATTTATTTGGGTTTGAAGATGAAAGTGAAGAAAAGATGAAGAAGATAGAAAAATGGTTTGGTATTGGAAAAAATGATTTGGGTTTGAAGATGAAAATGAAGATGGAGATGAAGATGAAGATGAAATGTTTTTTTTTGTTGTAAATTTTAAAAGTTTTGTGGAAAATATGATATTATAAAATTTTGCTGGTAGAAAAAAATACTTGGCAATAGTCATTTTTTATTCTTAAGTTTGTAGAGAAAATGTGGTGTAGATGCAGATTTTGAAATAAGTGTGGTGCAATAAGTAGATGTTATATTTTTTCATTTAGGTGTGGTACAATGGTAGGTTGAGTGTGGTACAAATAAAGACTCCCTATTATTGTGAATGGTACTTAGGATCTCTTTCACATAAATACCAACTTACCTGATAATTATGTGAAAGAGATTTGTGGAAAGCCTATTTCTAGATGTACTAACTTGACTGATTGCAGGATATGGACTGGCCACAATTCTGGCAAGTATACTGCGAGTTTTGGTTATTTTTCATTGATGAAGGAATATATTGTGCAATCCTTTAATTGGAATAATGTTTGGAGAGACAAAGCTCCTCATAAAATAAGATGTTTTACTTTTTTGGTTTTCCACAATAGAGTTCTTACTAACACTGCTAGGGTCAAAAGAAAATTGATTGATTCTGATGTGTGTTTAAGATGTAACAGACAGGCTGAAGACATTGAACATCTCCTTAGGGGTTGTACTTGGGCTAAAATAATCTAGAATTCTAGGGAGTGCTTCAAACCTTTCTCTAATTTAAATTTACCTTGGCATGATTAGTTAAGGCAAAACATTGATAATAAGAAGATGCTTATGTATGAACCCTTTTCTGGACGTGCTGATACCATTTTTATGTTCACCATATGGCAGATCTGGAAAAGCAGAAATGCTTTTGTTTTTTACAGGAAAAGGATTACCTGCATTGAATCCACAAAATCCATATTTTGTTGTGCTAATGAATACCTTTTTGTTTGCCATCATAATTATTTACTTCGTCCTTTGAAGGAAACTCAGTGGATAAACACTGATGCTAGTGTGATCAATGCGGATGAATCCGGGATTGGTGACATTGCTATTGGTGGAGTTTTCAGGGATTCTGATGGCATCTGGGTCAAGGGTTTTGATGGTGCTATGTGGAGAATCTCTATATTCATTCGAGAGCATATGGCAATTAGGGAAGCAATGATGCTGGTGAAGGACTTTGGTGTTCCTGTCCTTTGGATTGAGTCAGATTCTCAGGCTGTGGTCCAAGCTATAAACTCCAGAAGCTACCCTGTGGAGAGCGAAGCTATTATTGAAGATATATATATATATGGAAGAAGAAAGAAGCTGATTGGGAGGTGCAGATGATCACTTTCAAGCATAGAGAGGCTAACAGAGTGGCAGACTGCCTTGCCAGACAAGGACAAAACATGGATTTGGGTGTAATGACTCTGGAGGAACCTCCTAGTGAGGTGGTTGCCATTCTGGCAGAAGACTTTAGAGGAGTATACCTCTCAAGGGACTAGTTTCCCTCCCCTTTTCATGCCTTTGGCCTCGTCATGTAACAAAAAAAAAGATAAGGATAGGATGGAGAGAGTTTGAAGGTGGAATTTGGATTGGATATACTTATTCTCTTGATCGTCCTTTTTGTTCTATTAGCAAGAATAACTAGGTCGATCAATCAGAATATAGCATCTAGAGATTCAAGGTCGATCTCACAAACACTATAGAAATTAATAAATTTTTTGTGTTGTTTTTGTTTTGTGGTTTATGTTTATTTTTTTCTCTGATATAGTGATATATTTGTTACGTGTGGGATTAAAATCCCACTTTGAAAGAGAATAAACGTGCAATAAAGAGTAAACAATAATTGATTTTAAGTGACCGTCCGGAATCAAATTATTGCTTGACAGTTGTTAGGTGGATTTTGTCTTATGCATTGACATTATTGTTTGTGCAGGTTGGAGGTTTGTAAGGATTGCTTGGTCTCTCATAGGATAGGGTGGAGTGAGTGAAATTTGGATTGGATAGACTAAGGGGTTGTTTGTTAAATCTGAAAATTGAAATCTAAAACCTGAAGTCTGAAATCTAATATTTGAATATAATTAATATGTATCTGAAATTTTAAAACTGAAACTGTTTGATGACATCGATCCGAAATGTGAATTTTTTTTCTTAATTTGTATTTTTTGCACTAATGGCTTCTCATATTTTGAAAAATTAATACAATACGTATAAATCATGCGCGCGCGCGCACACACACACATATATATATATATATATATATATATATATATATATATATATATATATGTGTGTGTGTGTGTGTGTGTGTGTGTGTGTGTGTGTTTGTGTGTGTGTGTGTGTGTGATTATTGTCATATTATTTTTTAATATTTAATATTTCATAACCATCAAAACGTAAGAAATAAACAATATATCCATGACTTCTCAAAATATGCTTCATCAATAAATGTTAAAGTGAGAGAAAAAGAAAAGAAAAACTTGAAGACTCGTAAGTAGTGTACATAATGGTTAAAGAAAGGAGAGAACGTGGTGCAACAGGAGTTATTCAGCGATAAGTGGGTCATAGACCATTGAAAATTTACACAGCAGTTTTAGCTAATTTTCAGATCTTCTGAAGTAAACAAGTGATATGAAAGAACATTAACAAACACACCTAATGTAACTACGACTTAATATTTTCAGAATAAGTGCTTAATTTTGTAAACAAACACCAGCTTGTTCAAGGACAAGTTAAGCACACTTTAATTGTCATAGGTTTTTAGAGGACAGGGCTATACGCTCATCTTTGTTATAAGGAGAGGATCAGGATACGGTTTGTACGAACCTTCTTTTTTTTCTTCTTAATAAAAAAAGGGTTTCATTAAATAAAAAATAATAATTCTAAAAGCAAACTTTAATTGAATCATAATTAAACATTCATCTTATAATAATACGTTTCCCTCATTAGTAAAAACGGCTTTCTTGTTTTTGTTTATTTGACATTTTCTGGCTGCCGAATAAAAATGCCAATCAATACAGACTATAAAGCATCAGGTAAAGATGTGACAAAAGTATTTTCAATTGAATCGATTCATAACGCTCAGAAGATGGCAGCAAGCAAAGTTTTCGTTATGGCCGTAGCAATAATGTTGTTGGGATTTTATTTTGCGGCAAAGGCAGAAACCGGAACGGTGGGTGATGAATCTGGTAATGACCGTATTTGCACCACAATGACTCTTCTAGTATACCACACTATGTGTGCATCACACCATAATCGACTTGGTGGAAAATCGGTTTTGGATCTGAAAAACCGACTTTTCACAGAGTCGATTTTGAATCACCTTGAGAAAATCGGGTTTTTCACTCCAGAACCGACTTTAAGAAAAGAATAGATTTTTTTTCTTCATTCTCTAGGATCCCAATAGGAAGGTGATGGGGTCACCGAATTTTCATTTTTTATTTATTTTATTTTAAAAATGGATCAGTTTTGTGTGTAAATGTTGCGTAAATTTTTATGTGTATGTATCCATCCATCTCAATAAGCTGAAGACTTTTCCAAAAATATCCATCTCCTCTCTGATCGATGCATCTAAATCCAGCAAACCATTAACGAAACATAACCAAATTAAAGTCTGCTGCCAGAAATTATTAAGTAACAATTGATTTACAGGTGAAACGAAAGAAATGAAAAGTCTGTTGTCTCTGAGACCGAGTGTTAGAGTATCATATTGTATTAGTGAATGTTGAAAGGTCAATATGTAATATCCAAGAGTGTAGAATCTATTATAGATTTGTGTGTTACATGTGGTACTGTGTATGAGTGACACATGTCACATGAGTGTCCTTTATGTAACCACCATCACAATCTAGTAAACATTATTCTGGATCTTATCTTTTCTAAGTTGGTATCAGAGCTAGCTTTTCCGGCCATGGCGACTGCCGGAAATACACCTCCGGGAGAAGGGTCACAAACCACTTCTAGCCATACCACCATGATTCCAAGCTCAACTATACCACCAGTCAACTCATCTATCCCACCAGTCAGCTTCCCAAGTCGGACAATCACCTACTCTTCCATCCCAAACCTTACTATGAACACTCCGACGATGACCTTTTCCAGTCCCATTTCATCAGCGCTTTTCCGCTCTTCACTTTCCTCCCCAAACATTCCTTCCATCACACATGCACCGCCGTTTGGAGGGAATCTGACGCCAAATTTCACAGTCAAGCTTGGACGAATAACTATCTGCTGTGGCGATACTCCATCTTACCGGTCATTCGTGGTCACCGGTTGGAAGGCCATGTGTTCGGAACCAAGCCCAAGCCGCCGGAGTTTGTTTACACAACTGGAAACCCATCTGTGCCTATTAAAAATCCAGCTCATGATGACTGGGAAACCATGGATGCACTGCTCTTTGGCTGGCTGCTCGGATCTATGACGGAGCAAGCTCTTCTTGAGGTGGTCGGATGTGCCACTGCAGCTGAGGTATGGCGTACTCTTGAGCTTCTCCACAACAATCAAGCTGAATCCCGCATCCTGGAACTTAAGGATGCTTTCACTAAGACTGAGAAAGGTAATAAATCTATGGCCGATTACTTGGCTCAAATGAAAACTCATGGTGATGAATTAGCTTCTGCTGGGTATCCTGTGTCACAGTCAGAATTAATCCTTGCCACTCTTGGAGGGTTGACCAAAGAATATGAATCTGTGATTGTCAATATCACCTCTAGAGTTGGATATCTTTCCCGAAGTTCATAAGTTCGACACATGAAGCACGGCCCGTTTTAACGACAAATCTCTCTGTTAGGTGTGATGCCCGAAAGACAATTTTGTAATTCTTTTATTTAATAAATGAAATGATATTATTATTCATATTTGTTATTCTCATATTCACCGATGTGACAATAGTATTTACACTACAGAAAACCCAAAAGTATATCGTTTATGTAATCACTTAACTCAGTGTATGTGATATACACGGGAGGATTGAGTTAGTGAAGATGTACTTAAAATATAATTAGCCCGTAGTGAAGTTAATCGAGAGTATCGGGTCTCTCCTTTAACGTGCTATTAATGCGCCCAGAACACAATAGGTGTGATTGTCTTATCCGGACTTTCGGTTAAGAGAACCTAGTGGGGCATTTATATATGATAGATATATCATATAGGGGTGGACCGATTTGATTAGAGTTCATGATATAATTCCGTAATCGAGAAGTCTTATCGAATCAATTCACGCTCAACCGCTTGAATCGGTATGAGGTTTGACTTGACGGTTAAGGATTACACCGAGTCCGTGATCCGAATTACCCCATCTTGGCATTGTCGGATTGAGTGAGTAGTCTGTGTTATCACAGATACGGAATCTGAAGAGAGTTTGAGAAAGTAAATAATACTTGAGTAAACTTCAACTTAGTTTATTCATCAAATGGAAGAAGTATAAATAGTTACAATTGAGGTGAGATACTAGCTAGCTTGGGCGGCCACTAGCTATGGGCGGCAAGCATGCTTGTAAAAGTAAAAGTTATGTCTATGACATAAAGTAAACTAGACTAGAGTTTGACATATTAATTGTTTATATGTACCACAATTAATATGTCCTTTTACAAATAAAGTGTACAAATAATGTATACACGGAAATAAATAAATATTACATAATATTATGTAATATTTCCACACCCCCCCTCAAACTGGGTTGTATATGTTTATACAGCCAAGTTTGCTACTCAGTCTGATGAACATAAGTGGTGGAATGGCCTTGGGGAGAATATCGCATTCGTCCGTCTCGAGGGAACATACTTTGGAGTTGAATAATCTTGGCATCAATCTTCTTCTTCAGAAGTGTCCGTCAATGTCCACATGTTTGGTTTTATCATGATGGATGGATCTTCTCGCCATGCATAAGGCTGAATTATTGTCACAGCAAAGTGTGATAGGGTGTTGAATAGGCTGCTGAACTTCTGTCAGGACCCTTTTTACCCATAGAGCTTCACAAATACCCAAAACTAGTGCCCCGAGTTCGGCCGCATCGCTTCTAGAGACGATAGGTTGTTTCTTGCTCCTCCAGGTGACAAGATTGCCCCATACATAAGAACAAGAGTTCGTAGTAGACCTTTCGTCTATGTGATGACGGCCCCCCAATCAGCATCAGTGTAAACCTTGATAGATCTCTCAGCAGACTTGGTGAAGTGCAAGCCTTGGCCAGGAGTGGATTTCAAGTACCTCAGTATCCTGTTCACAGCATCCCAATGTTGCTCAGTAGGGCAATGCATGAACTGGCTCACCAGACTGACTCCATATGCAATATCAGGTCTTGTATGGGACAGATAAATGAGTTTCCCTACAAGTCTCGATATTGGATCCTTCCTGACAGCAATGTCACCATGCGACAGGTATTACGGGGTCTACGGGGATACAAGCGGGTTTGCATCCCAAAGATACCGGTTTCCTTCAAACAGTCCAAGACATATTTCCTTTGAGAGATAGAGATACCCCGGTTGTTTCTTGCAATTTCCATACCAATGAAGTATTTAAGATAGCCCAAATCCTTGACTTGAAAAACCTTTGCCAGTAGAGTCTTCAAATTCTGGATCTCAGTAGAGTCATCACCAGTGAGGATGATATCATCCACATACACCATAAGGATAGATCTTTTCTAGGCTATTGGTCTTGATAAACATGGTGTGATCTGAGTTGCATTGATGGTATCCAGCAGCTTTAACCACAGTAGTGAGTTTCCCAAACCAGGCTCTTGGGGATTGCTTTAGGCCATATAGAGATTTCCTCAATTTGCAAACCTTTCCTTGAGTGTTAGGATTGGTAAAACCAGGAGGTACATTCATGTAAACTTCCTCAGTAAGGTCACCATTGAGGAAGGCATTTTTGATATCCAATTGGTGAAGAGGCCAGTCAAGTTGGACAGCAAGAGATATCAGTATTCTAACAGTGTTCAGTTTTGCCACTGGTGCAAAAGTTTCTTTGTAGTCAATGCCATAAGTTTGAGTGAAACCCCTTGCAACTAGTCTGGCTTTATACTTGTCAATTGTACCATCAGCATTGTATTTGATGGTAAATAACCACTTGCAGCTGACTGTCTTCTTGCCTTTGGGGAGAGTTGTTAGATCCCAAGTATGATTATCCAGGAGGGCAGTCATTTCAGTCTTGACAGCTACCTTCCACTTATCATGTTGGAGAGCTTCCTGTATATTCTTAGGAATAGAGTGAGAATCCAAGTCCTGTGTAAACATGGCAAAAGAAGGTGATAACTGATCATAAGATAGATAATTATGAATAGAATGATCAGTAGTGCAAGATCTCTTTCCCTTCCTGATAGCAATATGCCTATCATCAATGTCAGCAGGCTGCTGAGAGTCTGTAGGTTGCTGAGTGTCAGTAGGCTCTAGGTCAGCAGGCTCGGGTCGCAGACTCGGTTCGGGAGGTCTGCCGAGGATCGCAGGCCGCCGAGAGTCGCAGGGTGCTGAGGTTCAGTCTGCTGAGAATTAGTAGGTTGCTGAGGGTTAAGAGTTTGCTGAGGGAAAGGATTTAGGTCAATTTCAATCAGGTTTCCATTAGTGGCTGCCTTAGTGGACTTGCTGTAGTAGGGAGTCCTTTCAAAAAAAATTACATCCATAGAATTGTAAAATCTCTTTTCAGAAGGAGAGTAACACTTGTAACCTTTCCTGTCCTTTGCATATCCTAGGAAAATGCACTTGTGAGCTTTGGGATCAAGTTTGCTTCTGTGTTGGGCATGGATATAAACAAACACAGTACAACCAAAGATTTTTGGAGGTAATTGGGAAATAAGATGAGGGCAGGAGTGTGTGGTCAGAAGGGTTTGGATAGGAGTTTTGAAGCCTAACACTCTACTGGCCGAAGTCTGTTGATTAAGTATGTGGCAGTTAATATAGCTTCACCCCACATATACTTTGGAACATGTGTGGTGAACATGATTGATCTAGCCATCTCTAGTAGGTGCCTGTTCTTTCTCTCAGCAACCCCATTTTGTTGAGGTGTTTCCACACAACTACTAATATGGACAATCCCCTTATCCATCAAGAAATTACTGAGGTTAGACTCATAGTATTCAAGTGCATTATCAGTCTTTAAGATCTTGATCTTAGTGTCAAATTGAGTAGAGATCATGTTGTAAAATTCCTGAAAAACTGTTCCAACTTCATATTTATCCTTCATTAAAAACAGCCATGTTTTTCTGGTATGATCATCAATGAAAGTGACAAACCACCTTTTCCCTGTTATACTTTTTACTCTTGAAGGTCCCCATACATCACTATGAATTAAAGTGAAAGGTGTGGAAGGCAAATAAGGTAGTTTGGTATACACAGATTTGGTAAGTTTGGCAAATTGACAAATATCACATTGAAGATCATTGACATTACATCCTTTAAATAATTCAGGAATTACAGACTTTAAATAACCAAAACTTGGATGTCCTAGTCTATAATGCCATAACATGATATTGTCTAAGGTTTGAGTGCAAAGCCGCCGAGGCAGATTCGGTCTTCGGTCTTCGTCTTCGGCAGGTTGACCACATACAATCCCGAGCGGGGTTTAGCCCTCCCAATCACTTCCGTGAAGAAGGGTCTTGGAAAGTGCACCGATTCTTATTAAACACAACAGTCCAATTCAAATCTTTTGCAAGTTTACTGACAGATATGAGATTGCAGTCTAATTTTGGAACAGATAGGACATCCTTTAGGCATATCTTATTAGTGAGTTTAACATTTCCAAAACCTTTTGCATGAGAGATAGATCCATCAGCAGTCTTAATTTTATGAATTTGATGACATGGCATAAGGTGAGTTATGAGGTTTTTATTGCCAGTCATATGAGAGGAGGCCCCAGAATCAACAATCCATGTTTCATTACTAATAGAAGAGTAGAATTTACCTGCACTAGCCTGAGTAGCCGTGTCAGTAGAGGGACTACCTTCTTTTTGTTGAGTGAGGAAAGCTTTGAATGCAGCAAACTGAGCATTCAACTTGTTATCATTCTCCTCTTCATTGACATGCCTGCCCTGACTTTCCCTGGTAGGCTTGGAGGATTTAGGCATGCCATGTAGCTTCCAGCAAGTGTCCTTGGTGTGATTTGTGCGTTTGCAGTGCTCACAGAACAACTTTCCAGTTCGATCAGTAGGCTTCCCGACGGTCTCGGTAACCTCGGCGAGGCTTCCCGACGTCGGCCAGGTAGCACTTTCAGCAGGGTTGTCAGCAGGGGAGTTCAGCAGCATCACTTTTCTCCTGCTTTCCTCATGTTTGACTTCAGCAAACATGGATTTGAGATTGGGAAGAGGTTTTGTGGCAAGGATTCTTCCCATAACATCATCAAGAGTAGGATTCAGTCCAGTAAGAAACTTGAATACTCTCTTTTTCTCAATAATATCCTTATAAAGGGCGCATCCTTGACATCATTCCGGGGGTGAGTTTCCAACATATCTAGGTGTTGCCATGCCCTAGACAAGTTGGTTGAAGTATTGAGTTACGGACATATCTCCTTGTCTCAGCTTTGAATCCGAGCTTCAAGTTCATACACTTCGATGTATTGTCTTTCTTGGAGTAAAGATCCCCGGCATTATCCCGGATCTCCTTTGCGTGTCATACATCATAAAGTTCTCACTAATCTCTTTTGTCATTGATCTTGTGAGAATGGTCATGACTTGATTATTAGTAGTATCCCATGCTTCAAATCCCGGGCCATCTTCGGCAGTGCGGGTTTAGAGCCGGATGGTATCCCATCTTACCTTGTCCGAGAGATGTACATTTTCATAGACCTTGACCACAACAAGTAGTTGTTGCCATCAAGTCTATGATTTGTGTAAGATGAAGAGTCAGTGACCCCAGTCTACTGAGGCAGCTGGGACTCAACTGAGGGTGAGGAAGCTTCAGATAATGAAGACATTCTTGATTCAGCAGGGTACTGAGAATTTGCAGCGGATTCAGGAGTTTAAGTCTCTAATACCATGAAGAGAGTTTGAGAAAGTAAATAATACTTGAGTAAACTTCAACTTAGTTTATTCATCAAATGGAAGAAGTATAAATAGTTACAATTGAGGTGAGATACTAGCTAGCTTGGGCGGCCACTAGCTATGGGCGGCAAGCATGCTTGTAAAAGTAAAAGTTATGTCTATGACATAAAGTAAACTAGACTAGAGTTTGACATATTAATTGTTTATATGTACCACAATTAATATGTCCTTTTACAAATAAAGTGTACAAATAATGTATACACGGAAATAAATAAATATTACATAATATTTGATATGTAATATTTCCACAGAATCCATTCCTTCCATTTATGGAAGTAGATAGACAGTTCCCTTATTTTTTAATCCTAGAAACTGATCGATCGTACGAGTTCATATTACACTGATTAGCTACCAGTGAGTTGTATGAATTAATTGATCACTAAGGGGTTAATGGTAAATAAGGATAAGAGGTTCTAAAAAGGGTTAACGGTAACTTCCCTATTTAGAATGAACGATGTCTATGGAGGATTAATCCATATGTAATGATTATATCAATGGACGCTTATTATCATTCTCGTGAGGAGATAAATATAATCTTATAATCGAGGAATGCATCACGGGATTATGGTGGCATATTCCCGTGATTGATTTATCGAATATAATTATTCTCGTTCGTAAGATAATTATTTATTTGATTTATCGGAGCCGCTGATTATTAGTCCATGGTCCCCGACGTGCCTCCAATATAGCATAGCTATTCTCGGACGTCGAATCCTAATAATATTAATTTAGTTCTTATTAGAATTTAATTAAAACGATATGTGAATTAATTGTTTAGTGGACTATTAAATTAGTTGGCTAAATAATTAAATATGTGAAAAAGACATTTTTCATAATCTTGGCCCAATTAGTGTGTTATGGCCGAAAATAATATTGACTAGGTCAATAAGATAAAATTCGGCCAAGGCATTGTATTATGGAGCAAGAAATTAGTTGTCTTGTGTATTAATAAGACATGTGCACAAAATATTTATTAGATAAATATTTATGGTAAATAATAAAGATGAAGATTATTCTAGATTTGTTCTAGGATATTCTAGGATTATCTTTTATTTAATAGGATTATTATAATTGATTTTGTATTAATTATTAAATCCTTGGAGGACAAGGATTACTCTCCTATATAAAGAGAGTTCTCCCAAACCTACAACACACACAAATTTCGACTTCCATCTCTTAGAGAGAGGAAGAAAAATTTTGGCCAAGGGGAAGTGAGGAAAATCTTAGAGGTTTTCCGGGTAGCATATCGGGAGGATTCGAGCCGAGGATTTCCTTCCACCGGGAGTTGCTCGGATCACACGTGCGGAAGATCGTGGTGCTCTTCATACTTTCTTTTGTTCTTCCTATTGCGGTTCTTCTACTTGGATTTTGAGATCCAAGAGGTATGTTCTACAACCCCCTTGTAGAGTAGATTTAGTTATTTTATTACGTGTAAATTATAGATCTAGATCCTTAAATCGCTTCCGTTGCGGATGATATTGCTATCACTCTCTCAGTCAAGTGCAAATTACACTCAGATGTATCCAGAAGGAAACAGAGGTTCTCCAAATGGAAGAGGAAGAGGATCTGGCAAAGATCAACAAGGCTCTGGAAGAGGAGGTCGTTCCAGGGGTGGTAAAACCAATGGTAGAGGATCTAGCAATGGCCCAAGACCCACTTGTCAGATTTGCTTGAAGGTGGGACACATTGCTTCAGAATGTTGGCACAGATATGAGTCTACCCCTCAAGGAAACAGCAACCAGAACAATGGAAACAGGCAAGTGGCTGCCTACATTGCATCTCCGAAATGGTAGGAGATCCCAGCTGGTATGCAGATTCTGGTGCAACAAATCATGTGACCTCAGACATGGCCAACCTGCAGATCAATTCTGAGTATAATGGTAAGGAGTTACTCACTGTTGGTAATGGTCATAAACTACATATTGCACACACTGGACATTCCATTATTGCACCAGATATACACCTAAATGATATTCTACATGTTCCACATATAAAGAAGAATCTCCTTAGTATTTCTAAACCGACATCTGATAACAATGTCTTTGTTGAGTTTCATGGTTCTAAATGTTTTGTGAAGGACAAAGTGTCAAAGAGAGTACTTCTGGAAGGAACCCTGGCAAATGGCCTGTATTAGATTCAGCATCTTTCCGGTGAAGATCAGACCTCCAACTAGAGCTTCCTTCAATCCAATTATGATGTCCCTAGTAGTTATGTGATCTCTAGTGTGTCTACTAAGACTAGTCCTGATGTCTGGCATAGAAGATTAGGACACCCTAGTCTCAAAGTTTTAAATAAAGTTACTTCTGATTATGGTGTAAACATTCAAGGCACTGTTTCTTTTTGTGATGCCTGCCAGTTTGGAAAATTGCATGTTGTTCCCTTTAATTGTTCTTCCAGTCATGCTGCTATTGTTCTAGAATTGATACACACAAATATATGGGGCCCTGCCCCTGTGCACTCTACTTCTGGTTTCTCCTATTACATCCACTTTATTGATGACTTTAGTAGATTCACATGGATTTATCCCTTAAAGCATAAATCAGAGGCCCTTAACACATTTGTTCAGTTCAAAAAACTGGTTGAAAACACATTCAATACTACTATTAAAACAATTCAGTCTGACTGGGGGGGAGTACAGAAGTTTTGAGTCATTTCTGGCCACACATGGAATCAAATTCAGACATCTCTGCCCTCACATTCATGAACAAAATGGCAGGGCAGAGAGGAAACACAGACACATAGTAGAGTCTGGTTTAACTCTCTTGGCTCAATCATCTTTGCCTCTCAAATACTGGTGGGATGCTTTCCATCATGCTGTGTCTATTATCAACATTTTGCCTAAACCTGTGTTACATCACAAGTCACCATTTGAAATCATCTATAAAAAGAAGCCTGCACTTAACATGATCAAAACCTTTGGGTGCACCTGCTATCCCTATCTCAGACCATATCACACTCACAAGTTTCAGTACCACACTCAGAAATGTGTGTATCTTGGTCTTAGTCGCACACACAAGGGTCATAATGTATGGATCCAAATGGTAGAATATACATCACTGTCCATGTTAAGTTTAATGAGTCAGAATTCCCTTATAAATCTATGCATCCAACTAGTACTGCCACTGGATCATCCCAGACAGTTGTTTCTAATGGTGTGCTTCCTTGTCCTAGTTATCATACTTTGTCAGACACACAGGTACAGGGTAACTCTCCAGAAGTACACTCTCTAGGACATCACACTGATCATAATGAGCAGTCATCTTCACTATCTGCATCACCACCATCTACTGCTGTAGCATCTACTGCTGCCCCAACATCACACTCAAAGTCTCCTATACCACCTGCAGCTTCCTCACCATCACACTCAGAGTCTCCTTCACAGTCCAGTGACTCCTCATCATCACCATCACCACCACCAAGGCATCAAATGCAGACTAGGTCTAAGAGTGGAATAACCAGACCTAAAAAGATTTTCATTCTGACAGCTACTTTGGAGACAGATGATATTTTGGAACCTGCAACTGTTCACCAGGCCCTAGCAGATCCTAAATGGCACAAAGCCATGCAAGAAGAATATCTTGCTCTCTCCCAAAATCAGACCTAGGAGTTATTACCTCACCATCCATCTCAGAACCTGGTGGGAAACAGATGGATCTACAAAACAAAGCTAAGACCAGATAGAAGTGTGTTGAAATATAAGGCAAGATTGGTTGCCAAGGGGTTCAATCAAAAGGAAGGAATTGATTACACAGAAACCTTCAAACCTATGGCAAAGGCAGGAAAAATCAGAGTTATTTTAGCTATTGCGGCTTCCTTGAACTGGGGTATACATCAAGTGGACATCAACAATGCCTTCCTAAATGGAAGACTGTATGAATATGTGTTTATGCCACAGCCTGAAGAATTCATTGATGCCAACAAACCTGATCATGTCTGCCACTTGAAGAAGGCACTGTATGGTTTAAAGCAGTCCCCCAGGGCCTGGTTTGATGAACTCAAGAATCAGCTGATTAATTGAGGATTCACTTAGTCTGTATCAGATACTTCTTTATTCATCATGAGACACAATTACACATTACTATGTGTATTGGTTTATGTTGATGACTTTCTCATCTTTGGCAATAGTACTGAAGCAATAAAAAGATTCATTCAACTTTTGAACAGCAGGTTTCCTCTGAAAGATCTTGGATAGCTCAGTCATTTCCTAGGAGTGGAAGCTCACAGAGATACCAGTGGGATACTGTTAACACAAAAACACTACCTTAAACAGTTGCTTCATATGTTGAACCTGGAAAATGTTGCACCATGCCCCACTCATATGGTAACAGGTAAGTCCTTTATGCCAGATGAAGGAATTCCTATGAAAGATCCATCTCTATACAGAAGTGTGATATGAGCCCTTCAATACTTAACTTTCACAAGGCCAGATATAGCCTTTGTTTTCAACACCTTGAGTCAATTTATGCACTCTCCTAGGGATGTACAGCGGCAGCACTGAAAAGAGTTTTGAGATACCTAAAAGGGACTATAGAATTTGGATTGCACTTCAAATCACAGGGCAGTCTTACCCTCACTGCATATACAGATGCTCAACTTACACTCACTGGATATAGTGATGGAGACTAGGGATGTTGCAAGTATGACCGGAGGTCTGTGGCAGGTCATTGTATGTATATTGGTGATTCCTTGGTCACATGGAGCTCCAAAAAATAGCAAGTTGTATCTAGGTCAAGCACAGAGTCTGAATACAGAAGTTTAGCTAATACAACAGCAGAGATCACAGGGCTCAAGTCGCTTCTGAAAGAACTTGGTGTACAACTCAGCTCCACACCAGTAATCTGATGTGATAATATCAGTGCAAACTCCTTGGCATAGAATCCAGTGTTCCATGCTCGGACAAAGCACATTGAAATTGATGTTCATTATGTGAGGGATCAAGTCCTCAAGGGAGAGTTGGTGGTTGACTACATACCCTCCTATGATCAGCCTGCTGATATCTTAACCAAGGCTTTATCTACTACAGCTTTTGTTCCATTTCGAGCCAAACTCAATGTAGAACATCATCCACATTTAGTTTGAGGGGGCATGTTAGAGTATCATATTGTATTAGTGAATGTTGAAGGGTCAATATGTAATATCCAAGAGTGTAGAATCTATTATAGATTTGTGTGTTACATGTGGTACTGTTTATGAGTGACACATGTCACATGAGTGTCCTTTATGTAACCACCGTCACAATCTAGTAAACATTATTCTGGATCTTATCTTTTCTAAGTCTGAGTAGTAGGAGTCTGCTGCCACAAATTACATCTAAGAAACTGTTTCAAAATGGTTGTGAGGGAAACCCTTGCGATCCTATTATCAGGAGCTGTTATTACCTCCTAAATGGTTGTACATGCAATCTAGATACAGATGAGTGCTTCAAGGAGGCCGTGTCGCCGCATGTTGAATACGACGACATGTTTGATGATCATGAAGATCCAGATATCGTCGATGACCAAGATGAGGAGATTGATCGAGAATTCGACGACCAAGCTGAGGAGATTGCTCAAGAAATCGACGGCCAAGAGGAGACTAATTCGACCCCCCTGCCGCTATGGATGACATTTTGTAGCGGAAATAGATGCCGTTATGATGAATATGGACACGGCAGTTGTTTTTACACTAGAGGTTGGAATCTTTTTTGTAGGTGTGATTACCGTAATGGTAAATGCGCCAACGCTGCATTTAGGATATGAACGATGTAAACAATTGATACACATAATGTACACAACTCTAAGATCATATTTTCTTCGCAACCAAAAAATGATAGAGAAGAGTTATCATACGACATGTATTAGTGGTGGGTACTGATATATATACTTAGTGGATGACTGAGATTTGTCCACCTGACCCCTAAATTTAGAAAAATCTTAACCGTTCATTAGGTATCACCCTCTAATACTTGTTAAAATGTTATGGATGGATGGTTGTGGAAAAGTTGTGACTATAGAGTTATGAATATACATGTGTATCATTATCAAATAAATGTATGTGTTTTTCACTAATTAAACTGTTGTAAGACAATTCTACTTTCTTTAAGTTATGTCATTGATTACAAGTCTTTTGTCTTAAAGGTGTGATTGATATCCTTTTACATGAATGATTGGTGAATATTTTTTTTTGAACAACAAGTTAAGAAATTTTATTGATCAAAGTAGCTGTTGGAGAAAAATAGAGGAAAAAATGATTTAATCGATTTTTTAATCATTTATGACAACTATATTAAAAAGCGAGTTCGATAGACTTTTATTAAAGTTATCGAGACTTATATTAAATTATTGAAAACTACACAATAAGTAGATGACAATAGGATTTAAAATCATTCAATTCGGAGTACGGATGAATGAGATATTAACGCTTTAAGTTTTTGTGAGATATGGGAAGTAAAGTAGTGTAAAACTTTATCCCACCAATGTCAAGTATTTATATGATGATAGTTGATGATTGGTATAAGCTCCTAGAGAAAGGGAGAGAGTTCAGAATGGTTTTAGACAGACGATGTTCTGCTAAACTTGCCACATGCGAGCGCGCGTGTCCGTTGACCAATGACCTTGGGCTTGGGCTTGGGGAATTGGGCCTTCTTGGGTTGGGCAAGTATTATCTTTTTGGACAAACTCAGTGGAGGCTGAGGCAAGTCAGCTGACTGAGGTCAGCTGAAGCAATTCAGCACACTAAAAATCAAATTCAGCCAAGGCATTTTCAGTAGGCCTGCCGAGGCATAGTCAGCTTCAGCAGACTAATTGTTTCAGCCAAGGCACCTTCAGCAATGTTTCAGTGAGTGAGACTTTTCATCTTCTCGCCGAGACCTTTCATCTTCGAAAACTGTCATGATTAATATTGATATCACAGTGGGAGTAAATGCATTAATGGTTATCAATGCAGAGCCTTTTCCATTGCTTGCTCAAGCCTCTATATAAACAAGCCTTCACATCATGGAGAGTATACAGACAAGAACACAAGTATTCAAGCAATACAATAGCATACATTCCATTGCATAAAATATTTTTCTGCATTCATAGTTGAAGAGTTTCTGGGCATTGTCAGAGTTCGACGAAGTTCAAAGTTGAAGTACCTCTCCATCTGAACAAGTAAACTGAGTTATCCTAGGAGACAATTGCAACAACCGTGGACAGAGTGCAACTCGTCTCAGTTTTGCATATCCTTTTATATTTTTACATCTATTGTAATTATATTTACGTTTTGAATTGGAAATAAAATTGTTCTTTATTTTTTCTGAATGTTTATTTTATTCGCATACGGGTATAACAATTTTAAGACAAATTTTTCAGAACCTCTTTGTTCTGAAACGTTTTTCTGTATGCGAAATTAATAAAATAAATTCTTCAGTTGGTTCTGAACAATTTTTTTCCCTGGAGCTGAATATCATTCAGTGATATTCAGAAAATTGTTTTCATCTTGTTTGGTCTCGATTTTTCGAACCAGTACTGACCTGTTGATCTTCTGTATCTGAACGAAATGACTATTGTTAATGATGCGTCATTGACACCCACTCCTAATGATGCGGCAAGTGGAAGTGAAAACGTTGTTGCGGCTGGTGTTTCTCATGGTGAGAAACCAGAAAAATTAAATGTGAAGAATCACCGAGGTGAATCTTAATGTGAATGTGTTGTTGTGACACGTAATTAAGTGTTCGAGTGAGAATTGTTAAAAATAATTCTTTCTTTGATTATAGTGATATAATCTACCATGACACAATATTATGTTGTGACTAAGAAATATTATTTCGATGCAAGTTGTATGCGAAATAATAGTTTATCTTCTGTTTTTTGAACAGAAATGAAGAAATTCAAGTAAAGATCGAGAATGACGTGGATCTAATCGATGAAGAGACATATGGATGGTGTGTAGACACTGGTGCTACTCAACATATTGTGCGAACAAATCTTTATTCTGGGGATACCAAGAAATTAAAGAAAATGTTTTCATGGCAAATTCAACAACATCCGAAATCGTTGGATATGGGAATATCACGTTGAATTTAAAAAATGGAAATTATCTGGTTATCCGAGAAGTTTTGCATGTGACGGACCTACATGGAAATTTTATTTCTGGTCCACAACTTACCAGCCTGGGTTACAAGTTACAATTTGTTGCAAACAAATTCAGACTTTCATAGAATGGATTGGTAATTGGCGAAGGCACTCTGGTCGATAAATTGTTTTTTATGGACCTTCGTATTGCAAAATTAAATTAGAATAATTTTATGTTTGCATAAATGTGATTGTGGGTATGTATGAGCTCAATGTTTTGACTATTGTACCTAAATCAAATTTGCCCGTTTAAGGCATAAATAATTAAGACATGGACCGAGACTTCATGTTTGTGGCATTATCGATTAGGACATGTAAATAATAAATCAATTCGTAGAATGATGAATTTAGATTTATTACCTAATCTAAAGTTTAATGAAACTGAAAAAATGCTTAATATGCGTCGAAGCAAAAATGACTAAGACACCGTTTCCTTCAGTGGAAAGGAATACAAAACCGTTAGATTTAATTCATACGATTTGTGTGATTTAATATTTGTGCAATCGAGAGGCGGTAAAAAATACTTAACATTTATCGATGATTGTACAAGATACTGTTATGTCTATTTGCTAAATAGCAAAGATGAGACTATCGAGGCTTTCAAAAATTATAAGAATGAAGTCGAAAATCAACTTAGCAAACGAATCAAAAAGGTTCGTAGTGATAGAGGTGGTGAATATGATGCACCGTTTAATGAACTATGTGAGTCTGGCATTATTCATCAAACTACTGCTCCGTATACACCTCAGTCGAATGGTATTGTTGAACGAAAAAACCATACTATAAAAGAAATGATGAATGCTATGTTGATAAGTTCGGGTTTACCTCAGAACTTGTGGGGGGGAGGCGATCCTCTCAGAAAATGTCATTCTTAATCGTATTCCATCTAAAATGATGGATAAGACCCCGTATAAGCTGTGGAAAGGCCATAAGCCAAGCTACAAATACATAAAAGTGTGGGGGTGTTTAGCAAAGGTAGAAGTGCCTAAACCTAAACAAATAAAAATTGGGCCTAAAACGATAGTTTGCATATATATCGGGTATGCATATAATAGTGGTGCATATAGATTTCTAGTGCATAAATCTGACATCCCGATATACATGTGAATGTAGTCATGGAGTCAAGAAATGTTGTGAAATAGATTCCATTATGCAAAATCACACTTGGGAGTTGGTTAATATCCCACCAGGGCATAAAGCTCTCGGTTGTAAGTGGATCTTTAAGAAAAAAAACTTAAAGCTGATGGATCTATTGATAAATATAAGGCCAGATTGGTTGCCAAGGGTTATCGACAAAAAGAATGTCTTGATTTCTTCGATACATATTCACCGGTAACTAGAATCACTTCAATAAGGATTCTTATTGCGATCGCCGCGGTCTATAACTTGGAAATCCATCAAATGGATGTTAAGACTACCTTTTTAAATGGTGAATTAGAGGAAGAAATTTACAAGGAACAACTCGAGGGTTTTGTAGTTCCGGGTCAAGAACACAAAGTGTGTCGACTCGTTAAATCATTGTATGGGCTGAAACAAGCGCCAAAAAAATGGCACCAAATATTTGATCAAACGATGTTGTCAAATGGATTTGAAATTAACGAGTGTGACAAATGTGTCTATATCAAGAACACTTATAATTCTTATGTGATAGTATGTCTATATGTTGATTACATGTTGATCATGGGAAGTACTCGTGATGTAATCATGAATACTAACAAGATGTTGACTCAAAACTTTGATATGAAAGATATAGGAGTTGCTGATGTAATTTTAGGGATTAAAATCTCTAGAATATCTGATGGACATGCGTCTACACAATCTCATTATATTGAGTCTGTTCTAAAAATATTTAATGTCTTTAATGAAAGTCCAGTAAAAACTACGATTGACTTAACTTTGCATTTAGTCAAAAACAAAGGTGAACCTGTGTCTCAGTTCAAATATTCACAAATAATCGGTTGTCTGATGTACATAACTAATTGTACTAGACCAGATGTAGCATGTGCTGTGAATAAACTGAGCAGATTTACAAGCAATCCAAATGAGGATCATTGGAAAGCTTGATAAGGGTACTGAGGTACTTAAAATATACAATGAATCTGGGATTATGCTATACAAGATATCCAGCAATATTAGAAGGATACTGTGATGCAAATTGGGTATCTGACTCCAAAGATTTGATGACGTGGTCAATCAGGTTATAATATACTTGACCACCATAAACCAATACTAGCAAGAGGACTAGGCCCATCGTAGTATAGCTATAGTGAATCAAGGTCGATCCCACGGGGAACCAATTGTGGATCATCTTATATACAAACAATTAATTAAACATGTCAAGGACATAGAGGCGGTCTACGACCAACATAAAACAAGAAAAGTAAAGACACGACTCGACACAACGTAATTAACCTCCCCAATTATAGTCTTTATCGTTTGGACCTAGATAATTTATATAATAAACCGAACTTATTAAGCTTGTCAATCCGTTTGTATCTATCTTAGATTGGCTACGGGAGTCATCCTCTTTAACTTGACTTAGCACCGGTTAGGTTACTAGATCAACGTGTGTTATTGTTACGTGACTTCGCCTTTTGGTGCCTCCATCTCATATAACTCACACGCTTACGACTCTAAGGATGCCGATATTGACCGTACACCTCGTCCGGGCAACATTCCTATGGTTAGGCGTACTTCCTAAACGATTACTCAAGCTCTCGTCCAACTAGCAATTACCAAGTTATAGTCTCATGCTAATCTACGACGTACGTATAAGCAGGTGCATGCAATTCCCAAATATAAACCTACCTAGATAACGCTGAACGTCCGAAGATCAATTCATGAGCCTACCTAAGAGTTTTATATTGGTATTTCCTTCTTACACGTTTTAATTAAACTAAGCGAGTAACGTAGCCATAGCCATACCTACCGAGATAATAAATTCTATTAAGTTAACCTAACCATAAAGACGTGGCTATTTAACGGATAAACGGGAGGCTCGGTCGACCGAATATAGACACTCGGTCGACCGAATGACACCATTCGGTCACCCAAACGATTTCAACTCCCAAATTACATCTCGAACGTATCTCTCGGCGTTTCATCATACACAACATTAAACAAGTAACTCGTAAAGAAATCATATAAACTACTTAGATACGCATTAATTAAACCAAGCAGATTCATGAATAGACGTTAAACATATGACGTAGGTTATGGGATCCTCATAGACAAGGCTTCGCCACATCCCTAACGTCATAGCCTAGATGTACATCATCTAGCTATGAATTAACTAACTCAAACGATAAAGCATAATTGGGAGGGATTAATTACTTGAAAGAAAGAAACAGAAAATAAAGGCTTACATATTGCAGCCCTTAAATTGCTGGAAAACTTCAATAAACTACATTGTATCAAAGCTATAAAATTGAAGAAAGAATGAAGGGATATGTTGGTATCTAAGGTGTGTATTAAAATTCTCGTAGCTGCTTGCTTATATAGAGGTTTTTGCCGACTTAGGGTGGTTCTAGAAGATAAGCACGATTAAAGCCGAAAACCGACCCAAACCCGAGGCTCGGTCAACCAAGAGGTGACACTCGGTCGACCGAAGCATCGGCTCGGTCGACCGAACCTAACTTTTCACGCGTCAATCGTTTTTCTCGTCTATCTTGTTCCCCTTTGCACGCTTTCGTGTTGATCGATTAATCTCTCATTTATCTCTTGATTAATGCTCCGATTTTCTTCCTTCCTTATCTTCGGATAATTGATTGAATGACATTAACCCTCTCGATTTGTTGTGATCGCAAAATCAATAATTATCGCACAATAAATCGGCTTTAAATAATAAAAACAACTAAATACCAAATATCATATTAATAATCACTTAACATTAAATAATAAATATAAACATGTGATTTAATATGAAATATATATTATTAATCTCGATTTAAGGATAATGTTGATGACATTTACGGGTATAATTTGACCGTCATCAACTACCCCCACTTAGACTTTGATCGTCCCGAACAAAGCATCAATAAGTCATTCCCCAAGACAACATTTTCTATGGTCAGGTCATACTTACGCAAGAAGCTCAAGTCAACTCATACTAGTCATGCTCATAAGATATCCATTATTCACTACTGACTATGAATCGAAGTGATGTGTGCAAGTGCATTTAGTTTTATATATTCGTAGCAAGATTAGAGTTTATGCCAACTTCGTAATCTCAACCTACCAACCTCAGCATTCATACTTCTCAAGCCTTTCAATTTTTTGAAGCACTAGAGCAATAAGCAAGAGCGTATCTATAGGGTTTTTGGACTTGGAGACCGAGTACTACTCAAAGCCTCTTAAAGAGTTGAATATTTTTTCATATCTTCATATTTTTCAAATACTATTAATCTCAAGGAAGAACTTTTTAGAGTATCCCCCTATCTTAGATCATGTATAGCATCGAATATTACCACAAGCGCGGGGCTACTTTGGTAATGTTACTACAAGCCCAGTGTCTAACATTTTGCTAAAACACAGGTACGTCTCAAGCTTATTACTCCGCTTTTGTTGGCAAGAAGATAAGAATACATCAGCCAATAAGTATCGACACTAAGTCTACATAACCAATCATCTATGCAATGTACACATAATTTCTTCAGTTATTATGATTTGCGCGGTATACTCGATTCACAGATTTGAGTAATTGAATAATAAATAACTACTCGCAACAACCAGCATGAATATCCTTAAATTTACTTAGCATAAGTATAAAATGATCACGTACTCATGCAACTTGGTTCCTTTCCTATCAATTCTTAGCTAGGAACTCACAATTCTAAGGGTACGAGATACATAATATGGTATTTATTAAATTTTTTCAATCATGTGCCGTTTCATTCAAATTTCCATTATAACATAACATGGCTAAGTCTCCTACCCCCCACTTAAACATGGCATTGTCCTCAATGACAAAAATAAATGAGAAGTTAAGAAAAAGACTTAGCTCTGGAAACGGCTTTTACGTAAAGGAAAAAGATCGGAGTAAATTTCAGCACATTGTGGAGAAGCAAGTGGAAACCTGTATAAGCAGACAAACTCCACGAAACCGTTAATAACACCATGTCTATGGAGGTTATAAAATAATGTGGCAGTAATGAGGTATAAACACCTAAAAACAGTTTAAGCCACTTTATTTTATAACAACCAATGACAAGGGAAACCAAAAAGAAAAATACTAAATAGAAAGAAAAATAAACAAGCAACTAAAGATGGTGGTCTTCATCTACAACCTCCACCGCCTAAATATTCTTAAAACCGGGTGGAGAAGACAAAGATCAAAAATCATGACCCCATGTGGGAAAACACGAGGTTGACTGGAACAAAAAGTTATTCAATCCAGCAGAAGAGAAACTTGGTAAGGTATAACAGATTGAACGCGACCTATTGGCTAAAGATAAAATTAAACACTTAACGTAGAAACTTCCCGCTTGCATTGGATCTCAACAACTCAGGGAGATGTAGCTACTCCTCGAAATTACTAATAACCCAATGTATCACGTAAAAGTCATAACCGTCATCAACAAGGTCGGATTGGTGTGATAGTTCAGAACAAAACTTATCATCTAGAAATGCCGGAATAGTCGGAAAAGTGTGAAATTTAAAACTTCCGGATAGGTTGTACTTTGATTGAACCAAAAACTCTTAAAATCTAGCTAGGGTCAGAGCTACACTTCCCCCAACTAGGATCATGAAAATCAAAATGAGAAAAATAATCATTAAAACTTAGCAATATTTCAAATTCCGCAACACATAGGTATTGTGTAAACAAAATGGAGGTTGAGAATTTGATGGGTTTAGAAAAAGATACACATAAGGATGGGAAGAAAAGATAAAGGATGGGTAAGAAATTGTGTTTATGGGTGGGTTGAAAATGGTTAAGGCATTGAGATTGGGTGGGAGAGTGAAACGGATGGAAGAAAGAGAGGCGATGAAAGAATGGTTAGAAATGTGAACCGTCGGGGCAGATTGGTGAGAGGATCGAAAAGTTTGAAGGTGAAAAAGTGTAAAAGGAAAGGTAAGGATAATTGCAGAATGAATTGCACATCACTTTGGATTTTCACTTGGATCACCATTCTAAAAGGTTTTGGAAGTTGACCAAAATTGTTCTTGTTCGCACCAATCATTCTCTGTTACATTTTCAGTAATTCTCAAGCTCTCTTAATGCTTCCATCTTAAGATTGATTGCTAAATTTCCTTTTCTTTAGCAATTTTCTGACTCTCCTAGGGAACTCTATTTCACGTGGCCTATATTGAGTAAAAAAGTTTTGCACATCCTTAGCCCAATGGCCATCAGAACACGGCAAAATAAAAAACCTCAACATATGTCACGTTACTCTTATTGGACTCAAAGAAAGAAAAACCTAAAATCCTAAAAAGAAATCCTAAGGGTTTTAAAGAAGTAGTTCTGAGTTTAAAGCCCTCAGCTCGACTTTCCAAAAGTATCCTTGTCAGTTATTATTCTTGGATCGCCAGACTTTGACCCTTCGCGCACTATAAGAGGTGGGCTTGTTGCTTTTGCGGATTAATACCCTTCCCTTGGTTGTGAGACCTAGGAAACGATATTTATCCATACCATTTATCCAAAGCTCTTACCTCGGCTCTCGTTTTAGGGATTAGTGAATTCTAAGAAACTCGGTTAAAATTACGGTTTTGGCCTTGACATTAAGAAACAATGAATCAAAGTACTCCGAATAAGGTCGGTTATGTAGGCAAGCCTATGCCGTCTTATTCGTTGGAACATATGTGACAGTTCAGGCCAATCCGTCAAGATAAGCCCCGTTTAGCCCGAAGGCTTATCGGCTATGCTAAGTCTTGTTGAACCGCTCGTAACGTACATCACACGTGGAGGGAGTCGATTTGAGCCGAAGCTCGGTTGAACTCGCCCGGCCATGGTTAAACCATTTCCGAACCTATGTACAAAGATTCTTCGATTTCTAAATTGTCACCCAAAGCGTAATATCGTTTTTCGTTTAAGGTGGGTTCACCGAGAAGCCATCACCATAAACATCAACGAAAGCAAAAGATGGTGTTCTCTCAAAACTCAACGTCTTCTTTAGATTGCGAATGCTTAAACTACACAGTTTGTTGCTCCCATGGCCAGTAGAAGCAATTTCATGCATAGGACCATGAGATTTTAATAGAACTACGAGGAACTCTTTATTCACTGCTTCCTTCAACTACTACATGTTTCCTTACACCCTCTAGATGAGACGATTTGGGGCGAACCTTCCACACTAATAAAATTATTCTTACAAACCAACTCCGGGCTAAGATTCTTACTAAGGTTCATGTATAGGCTAACTTATGCTCAAAAAACCAAAAGGTAGTAAAACATAAGAAAAAAAGGTAGTACCTTGCCTTCAACATTGTACCACGAAGAATTTAAGCCGTAAAAGAAAAAAAATTCTTTTTCTTGTCGGAGCCATCTTGGTGCTTCAAAGGCGTTGCTTCCATCGCTTTTCCCATCTTAGATTCGTAATTCCGCATGTTGCTGGGTTATTTTCTGAGCGCCCTTGAAAAATTATTGACTTGGATTATTGCTTCCCCTGGTTTCGCAAACGAAGAAAAACAAAAACAAACGGACCGTAGATCGATTTTAACATGGTTTCCCATGTCGCTATCGGACCTACGGATTAAACATACGGGGATAAACAGACACGCGAAATTCCAGACTCGAAAAACACAAATCAGAAACCTTGTAAACAGAATAGGACAAAACAAAAATATTATAAGTGCTCGGTCGACCGAATGAGGTCTCTCGGTCGACCGAATAATAATATATATATATATTTTTTTTTTTTTTTTTTTTTTTTGGAATTTTCGGACGGAAAGCGAGACAACCAGAGGGACTCAAAACGTAAAAACAGACTCTAAAACAGAAAACTCGACATGAATAAAAAATTATTTATATATAAAATTGACCGTTGGTTCCCCGGCAACGGCGCCAAAAACTTGATGACGTGGTCAATCAGGTTATAATATACTTGACCACCATAAACCAATACTAGCAAGAGGACTAGGCCCATCGTAGTATAGCTATAGTGAATCAAGGTCGATCCCACAGGGAACCAATTGTGGATCATCTTATATACAAACAATTAATTAAACATGTCAAGGACATAGAGGCGGTCTACGACCAACATAAAACAAGAAAAGTAAAGACACGACTCGACACAACGTAATTAACCTCCCCAATTATAGTCTTTATCGTTTGGACCTAGATAATTTATATAATAAACTGAACTTATTAACTGTCAATCCGTTTGTATCTATCTTAGATTGGCTACGGGAGTCATCCTCTTTAACTTGACTTAGCACCGGTTAGGTTACTAGATCACTGTGTTATTGTTACGTGACTTCGCCTTTTGGTGCCTCCATCTCATATAACTCACACGCTTACGACTCTAAGGATGCCGATATTGACCGTACACCTCGTCCAGGCAACATTCCTATGGTTAGGCGTACTTCCTAAACGATTACTCAAGCTCTCGTCCAACTAGCAATTACCAAGTTATAGTCTCATGCTAATCTACGACGTACGTATAAGTGTGTGCATGCAATTCCCAAATATAAACCTACCTAGATAACGCCGAACGTCCGAAGATCAATTCATGAGCCTACCTAAGAGTTTTATATTGGTATTTCCTTCTTACACGTTTTAATTAAACTAAGCGAGTAACGTAGCCATAGCCATACCTACTGAGATAATAAATTCTATTAAGTTAACCTAACCATAAAGACGTGGCTATTTAACGGATAAACAGGAGGCTCGGTCGACCGAATATAGACACTCGGTCGACCGAATGACACCATTCGGTCACCCAAACGATTTCAACTCCCAAATTACATCTCCGAACGTATCTCTCGGCGTTTCATCATACACAACGATTAAACGGTAACTCGTAAAGAAATCATATAAACTACTTAGATACGCATTAATTAAACCAAGCGAGATTCATGAATAGACGTTAAACATATGACGTAGGTTATGGGATCCTCATAGACAAGGCTTCGCCACATCCCTAACGTCATAGCCTAGATCTACATCATCTAGCTATGAATTAACTAACTCAAACGATAAAGCATAATTGGGAGGGATTAATTACTTGAAAGAAAGAAACAGAAAATAAAGGCTTACATATTGCAGCCCTTAAATTGCTGGAAAACTTCAATAAACTACATTGTATCAAAGCTATAAAATTGAAGAAAGAATGAAGGGATATGTTGGTATCTAAGGTGTGTATTAAAATTCTCGTAGCTGCTTGCTTATATAGAGGTTTTTGCCGACTTAGGGTGGTTCTAGAAGATAAGCACGATTAAAGCCGAAAACCGACCCAAACCCGAGGCTCGGTCAACCAAGAGGTGACACTCGGTCGACCGAAGCATCAGGCTCGGTCGACCGAACCTAACTTTTCACGCGTCAATCGTTTTTCTCGTCTATCTTGTTCCCCACTGCACGCTTTCGTGTTGATCTGATTAATCTCTCATTTATCTCTTGATTAATGCTCCGATTTTCTTCCTTCCTTATCTTCAGATAATTGATTGAATGACATTAACCCTCTCGATTTGTTGTGATCTGCAAAATCAATAATTATCGCACAATAAATCGGCTTTAAATAATAAAAATGCTAAATACCAAATATCATATTAATAATCACTTAACATTAAATAATAAATATAAACATGTGATTTAATATGAAATATATATTATTAATCTCGATTTAAGGATAATGTTGATGACATTTACGGGTATAATTTGACCGTCATCAAGATTCTAAGGCCACAAGTGGATATGTATTCACTATTGGCGGTGCTGCGGTGTCATGGAAATCCATAAAACAAACATGCATAGCTCGGTCCACGATGGAATCTGAGTTTATCGCATTAGATAAAGCAGGATAAAAAGCAGAATGGCTTCGTAATTTCTTAGAGAATATTCCATGTTGGACTAAACCTATTGCTCCTGTAAGCATACATAGTGATAGTCAATCGGCGATACATCGAGCACAAAACAGTATGTATAATGGTAAGTCTCGACATATACGTCGCAGACATAATACTATTAAACAACTGATCTCTAATGTCGTGATTTCCATCGATTTTGTTAGATCGAAGGAGAATCTTGCGGATCCGCTTACGAAAGGTTTATCTAGAGATCAAATGTCAAAATTGACACTCAGAATGGGATTAAAGCCTATTGAGACATAATCTTTGTAATGGTAACCCAACCATGTTGGCTGGAGATCCCAAGATCATGGTGCAATGGGACAACTAAGTTATGAAGATTCCGTGAACACTTACCCATTCTGTGAATAAAAGTGTTGTCTGTCAGTGGTGTAAAGGTTAAGGGAAAACTTTAAATGATTCTTATATCTTGTTTAATCAAGTAGGGTATGGAAGAATACTCTTGATAGGAGATCACCTATGTAAGTGTGAAGTGGGGCCGCTTATGTTAGAATTCAAAGGATAGAATTCTCTAACGCACTTTCTGAAACCAAGGGTGATTCGTGGCCAAAATGAACACAATCATGAGAACCAAATACGGTGCTTAGAGAAATATTGTGTGAGTACTATTGTATGGTTTTACAATAAAGGCTGAACAGTTCAAGACATAGTTCACTGATTAGCCGAGTAGATCCAATAGTATTTCACTAAGGCAGGTTCAAAGCCAGAAGCTACCTCTCCTGATGCAATATTTTTCTGTCAGAAATCTCTTCAGAGTCAGCATATGCATTAATATCCATTCATGTGGGGGATTGTTAGAGAAAATAGAGGAACAAATGATTTTATCGATTTTTAATCATTTACGACAACTATTTTAAAAAGCAAGTTCGATAGACTTTTATATAAGTTATCGAGACTTTTATTAAATTATTGAAAACTACACAATAAGTAGTTGACAATAGGATTTTAAATCATTCAATTCGGAGTACGGATGAATGATATATTAACTCTTTAAGTTGTTGTGAGATGTGGGAAGTAAAGTAGTGTAAAACTTTATCCCACATTGGAACATGAGTGTTCCAATGTCAAGTATTTATATGATGATAGTTGATGATTGGTATAAGCTCCTAGAGAAAGGGAGAGAGTTCAGAATGGTTTTAGACAGAAGATGTTGTTAAAATTGCCATACGCGCGCGCGGGCGCGCGGCCCGCCCGTGCCCGTTGACCTTGGGCTTGGTCTTGGTCTTGGGGAATTGGGCCTGAGGCCTTGGGCTGGGCTAGTATTATCTTTTTGGACAAAGTCAAGCTGGGTGATTCAGCAATTCAGCTAAGGCTAAATCAGCTGGACGAAATTCAGCAAATAAGCTGAGGCTGAGTCAGCTGAGGCAAACTCAGCATAAGCAGGGGAGAAGTCAGCAGAGGCATAGTCAGCTTCAGCTTCAGCAGACTGAGTGTTCGGGCAAGGCACCTTCAGCAGACTGAATGTCTCAGTCAGCTGAGACTTTTCATCTTCGAAACTGTCATGGTTAATATTGATATCAAAGTGGGAGTAGTGGGAGTAAATGCATTAATGGTTATCAATGCAGAGGCTTTTCCATTGCTTGCTCAAGCCTCTATATAAACAAGCCTTCACAAGATGGAAGATATATACAAGTATTCAAGCAATACAAGAGCATACATACATTCCATTGCATAAATTTTTTTTGCATTCATAGTTGAAGAGTTTCTGGGCATTGCCAGAGTTCGACGAAGTTCAGAGTTGAAGAACCTCTCCATCTGAACAGGTAAACTAAGTTATCCTGGGAGACAATTGCAACAACCATGGGTACAAGCCGGTGCAAATTTGTCTTAAGGACAGAGTGCAACTCGTCTCAGTTTTGCGTATCCTTTCATATTTTATTTTACATATATATTGTAATTATATTCTGAATTGGAAATAAAATTGTTCTTCATTTTTTCTGAATATTTATTTTATTCGCATACGGGTATTACACAGCTTTCCTTTCTTATTTGTATAGGTAGAAACGTGTGTAGTCCTCAACGATTGTGAGAAAATATTAAGCACGCGTGAGAGATGGTATCTTGTGATGAGAGACAACCCTTCTATGCATTTCACACATATTATACACTATTTTATAGCATTTCGGGCCGTAATTTCATCTATTGGATGCTATTTCACGCTTATCCTATCACTCCCGGATCCACATTGCAATTAATATAAATTCTCGTTTTTCTCTCGTAAAATGTGGATCTTTTATCGCACACATGATTTTACATGGTAGGTTCGTGTTGTGTTTTGCAGATGTAAGGACTTACTAGGTCCCAAAAGTGTTTCAAGCTTGTATGTCGGGATGGTTGTTGATTTTGACCAAGCTCCAAAGAGGAAAAAGCTTAAATTTGCAACTCTGCATTCCTGGTACTTACCGAAGCCATCTTGGTGATCACCAGAACTCACCACATGTTGGGCAGAATGCACGAAATCTCGGTACTCGCCAGGAAGACCTTGGTAGCCACCAAGCTGCGAACAAAAAATGTTTAGAAAACCCGGCAGTTACCAAGTAAACTGTGGTGCTCACCAAAATCAGTTTTTATTAATGAATTTTCTGAACATATAAAAAGTGAAAAACGGGGATTCACCTAAAGAGGAGTCGAGATTGAAGAATAGAATTAGATTAGTAAAAACCCCATAAACCCTTATCTTCTTTTCTTCATTTTCTTAGCTTAAAAAGTGGGATCTTAGTTCTTCAAATCCCAAATTAGTGTGTAATTAAGCTTGGGCTCTACTCTAAAATGGTGAATTCATCTTCTCTTCGGTGAATCTCCATGGGATTGGACCTAAGTTCATGCTTTTTACTTAACTGAGGTATAAATCCGAATTTAGCTTTAATTTTGTATTTCATGACTTTATTTAGTTTAATTTCATCTTTGCTTTGTGTTTTTAATGAAATCATGAGTAGCTAAACATCTTTGTGGCTTGGGTGATGTGAAATTGGGCTAGATTACTTGTAATTTCTTGGATGCAAGTTGGGTTTTCTTGTATGTTCTAAATTTGTTCAAGTTATGGTGATTGATCTTGATGGGTGTAATTAATTCACGACTAATTGCATAAACTAAGTGTTAATTCGAGGCCTAATCGTAAGAATTGACATGGAACTAGTCACCATGAACACATAGTAAAATCATCTAGAGATAGAATTGATTTCTAGTGTGTGTGTTGCCTAATCTTGAATTGGGAATTTCATAGTCCTTTAATGCATAGCCATTCATCCTAATCTATTCCTAGCCGATAGGTTTGGTGTTTGGTTGTAGTACGTTAATGCGAGAGATCGATTGACGTGAATATAGTGAATTGCACCTTGAATGTGTTAAGAACTTATTAGTGAAACTTGATTCCAAATAGTCACGAGAATTCATATCTAGCTCATTGGAACATCACCCGAGTCACCTCATTCTATATCATTTTACTTTGTCCAAATCATCACATTTCTAGTTAATTCCACCTTTAGTTCGTTTTCATCACTTTAAGTTGCATTTGTAGTTAATTAAAAATCACTTCTCGAGTAATGGATATGCCTAGACTAAATGTTTGGACCGCTTTGGTACTCGACTAAATTTCTCCCTGTGGATATGACCTTGCTCACCAATCTAGATTACAATTGACCCGGTACTCGACGGTGAGATTGGAAGCCTATCAAGCTTCTTTTAGATTAACTGGCGCCGTTGCCGGGGAGAAATTTTTTAGTTGATATCTCGTAAGTAGTCACAACATTTGGGACTAGGTTTTTGCTTTTTATTGTTTTCTTGTTGTTTTATTGGGTGCAGTGTATGCCTCATACTCGAAGTGGTACTGAACCACGTTTCCCGTTTATATCGGAGATTGAAGCTATTGCAAGATACTTGAGTGGTTTGAGGAGAAGGCAACAATCAGGAAGTACCGTTGACGTTGTGAGTGATAGTGAAGAAGGCTTTGTTACTTCAGAAGAGGAAGATATGGATAATAACCAACCACTGTTTGGAGATAATCTGGGAGTTCATGGTAACCAAGTTGAGCAAAATGCTCCAGTACCTTTGGTCAATCAACAGATAAATCCTCAAGTTTATCAAGCTATGATGCAACAGTTGGCACAAGCTCAAGCACAAGCACAAGCTAATGCTAATGCTCATGGCAATCAAAATCAAGGTAATTGGGGAAATGTTGGACAAAACAACCAGAATAACCGGGGCAACAATGTTCAAGGCGGTGAAAGAACTTTGATGGATTATGCTATGCCGAGATTGGGCATCAGTCATCATGCTATCCGTCTCCCTCCTAGTGAGGCCGATCAAGCTTCATTTAGATTAGGTAGTAATGAAACTTTTATATTGAGCACGCTTGAGAGATGGTATCTTGTAACCACCCCAAAAGCAACATAGGTAGTAATGAAACTTTTATTCCAAAAAAGTTGCAAGAGGACATATCAAACAATCATGATGCTCAAGCAATTTATTTCTACTTTTCGATAAAGAAAACAAACAAATGATTTTGGAAGAGGGATGACCCAAGCGTTGGTGCCATATGTAGGAACCAAATGTTGAAACTTGGAGGCGAGAAATCCAATTTCTTATTGCAAGGTAATACAAGCCCTTCTTTTCAAAGTCCGTCCCAATCATTTCCCCCAAATGTAGGTCATGTATCAAACAATGATTATGTAAGAAGGTGGCCATGTATGAGAAGCATGATTGCATTTAATGGAGAAACATCAATAGTGTCAAAACAAGACAACCCACACCGTGACAGTATGATGACATCCGGTCTATCAATAGTGTCAAAGAGAGAGTATCGTATGTATTCATTATATACTCGTTCACGTACACATTTAATTGTCGACACACTTTGATAGATGAAATCCATTACTATTTTCATAAGATAAAACCGATTTGCTCTAGTCAAGCCGTATTAATAATATCCAATTTGTTAATACATACGACTAAGGATGTTTAAGAACTAAATCATTTTGTGTGAATCGGGATCTCATTAATCGTAATAATATAATATGATTTCTTTATCACGATTTTAACTGCATAGACGTTATTATATAATATCAGTTACTTCGAATCAATAAATAAACAAATACTCCCTCCGTACCTATTTATCTGAAGCAGTTGCCAAAAGTCTAAGTATCTAGGTACATTTAAATAACAACTAATCTTGAATTAAAAAGTGTCTAGATTCATTCAATAAATTTATGTATGAATTTTGGCAACTGCTTCGGATAAATAGGTACGGAGGGAGTATATAGTAACATAAATTCCATTTAATATATGCGTAAACATAAAAGTGTAGTAATAATGGTCCAAACTGATCCATACCGATCTGAACTGATTGTGTTTATGACACTAAATTAACGAGTTCATATAGTTTGGTGGTCAATAAAAACAATAACATTTCCCCGTTCTATGAAAAAAATTATGATGATCATTGACCTTCAAACACCATTTTCCTTATTTTGATAAATGACCATTGAATTTGATGGTCATTAACCATCATCATTTATTTTTGGGGAAAACACATTTTGCTCCCTCGTGGTTTGTCAATTAAAGCTTTTGTTCTCCTGTGGTTAAAAAATATACGGTTTACCCTCTATGGTTTTCCACAAATCATCAAATATAAATTCAGACAAATACTTTTATCTTATTCCCGTTTTACCCTTACTTTTCATTTTTTTTTTCTGCATAATTACTTTCTAAAAAAAATCCTAACACGCACTCCTAATTGGTTCTCATTTTACTTCCACGGCCCCTATCCAATTCTTCCGTCAAAATCTCATCATCACAATTTGCAAGAAAAATCCCAGATTTTTCCTCACCAAATTCCAATTCCCTCTACCCTTCAAATAAATTACTCCTCTGCAAGCAAGATTAAGCCATGTAACACCAATGGCAGAACCTATGGCTACAACACTAGCTGTCCTCAATGCAAAATCTTGAGCACAAATGTATCCAAACCATCTATTTCCTACAAGCAGCCACAACCCGTTAAGCCATTCTCCATTCCAAACCTCCCTAAAGGCCTCACCACCACCGTCACAGCCGCATATAGCTCATCAATTACAAGCACAGCACTTGCCGGTGCTTTTTTTTCTATACAGTATGTTGTGTTCAAATTTAAAAGTAGATTTGGATGCAATATACTTTTAAATTTGTTAGATTCAAACCCTAGAAAAAACATACCTTTCAATCACCGGAAAACACCTAAATCGAGTTCGGAATCATCTACCTCGCCGGAAAAAACATCAAATCGCGGTCAGAATCATCAGGAACGCAACCAATTGCTGGTCGTTCTAATGTTTTTTTAAATGCTCGTGTAACATCCCGACTTTTCATAAAAGGGTAATATAGTAATTTGGTGTATTTACTACGACCTAATTATTATTTGTCTTTTATTTAAATGAAAAGGAGTTAAGTAAAAGGATTTGGAAAGTAATTATATAGAATAAAGAGATTTAGCTAATTAATTAATGGAATTAATTATTGGCTATTTAAGGAAAATAATCCCCAAAATTCCCTTATAATTGTGTCACGCCAATTCTGGGAAAAAAAAGAGAAGGAACGACGTCAAAAAAAAAGTTGAGGAACGCAGAAGGCAACGCAAGTTGCCTGGAACGAAAACTTCAACCGTGCGGTCAATTCGTTCATCGTTTCAAGATGCCGCAGGAGATAAAAGTGATCAGCGCGAAGAGACGCAACTTTGGAAAATAAAATATCCTCATTCCGTAAGTTTGCGGTTTAGCCCTAGTTTTTGGTATTCGTAGAGTTCGATTCTTCAGAAATTCGTATCTTTCAATCCGTAGCTCTGTTTCGCAGACATGAGTAGTCGAAACGATCGTCTTGTAGCGTAGATCATTCTAAAAATAGTTTTGCAGCAGTTAATCCAGGTAATCTGCAGTTTTATGCACTTTTTCAGTTTCGGTTTTGCAAAGAAAATGGGATTTTAGGGTGTTGATCAAATAGGTTTTGGGGTTTGAGGATCAACAGTTATTGTGGTTGCTTGGCATTTTGCTTTCAGTTTTGCTGGAAATTAAGGTAAGAGGCTCTTCCTAATGAGTAATTATAGTTTTATAATGATAGGTTGAGTTTTGGTGATAGAATTCATGCTAAGTTGTAATTAATGAGATGTAATATGTTTTGGTATATTTTTGTTGAGTTTTAAATTTCTATTTTTTTGATTCAATAACATTAATTAAACATAAACAAGCCTCGATTGAGTTCTGATGTGTTTGGTTCCGGCACCGGACGTACTCTTAAAGGGAGTTGAAGTCCGGGACCGTCGGAAAGGCATGAAAGGGCTTGTGCTTTGATGAACTAGAGTTCATCAATGTCTGTGTATGTGCTAGGCCTTGTCCATGTCTAGTGGTCTAAGTAAGTTGTGAGGGAGCTTACTTGAAAACACTTAGGTGGCTAGTTAATAACCATTAATAAATACATATTTGTGTAACTAAAAGATCAAACATCATGTCATCCTCGGTAAGGCACAAGTCTATATCTCAATGTGTAGGCTTTCGGATAAAACGAGTAAACTTGCTGGCCTTTTTAGAGGCACCAGGAGTAGAGGGTACTCGTTGTGGATAACTTTGCTGGCCATTAGAGGGCACCGGGAGTAAAGGGACTTCTTAAGTGGATAACTCTGCTGGCCCAAGGGCACCAGGAGTAGAGGGACTCTACAGTTGAATAACTCCGTAGGTTCACAAGACCTCAAGTACGGAGGGACTTCGCCGAATGCGTATACTATCGGGACTAGCCTGTGGCTATTGGTGAGATCCACCAATAGGTTGCACCCAGATGTCTCGTGGTGGGCAGCACCATGCGTAGTGCCCTTGAATGCTGATGTAACAAAGATAAGCTAAGCTAGAAACGTATAGTCATGACATGTTGATGGACATTGAGTGAACCCTAGATTGAGTCGGTCTTATAAAGATAACTTAATAATTAATAATATGAACCTTTTCATTGTAGAACTTAGTTATTCATTAGCTTCTCACTTTTACTAAGTACTTTGTACTTATCTCCTTTGCATTTTTTTATGCATTGTGGGGTGAGAAGACGAACAGGCTGACCACGAGCTTGTTGAGGACTACGAGGAAGACTTTCAACAATGCTTTGTTTTACTTTTAATTCTAGACTTTGTAGACAAGTTGTACTTTCAAGACATCGTACTTTGTAATCTTTGGAGATCGTTGTTGTAAGTTAATTCTTCCCATCTTTAAAATGGTTATTTTCTATTCATAGTAGCATTTATGATTTTACCCGAGTCTTTTGGGCTTCCGTTTGTTTTTATTTGATACGACGACGTAGAGGTTTGCGTATAATATTAAATTTATTTAATGTTGTACGCGCCGAACGTTCTCTTCCGGATAAGGGTTCGGTATCCGGGAGCGGGGCGTTACAGCTCGTCGTTCAATTTTTTTGAGATGTCGTTTTTTTCAGAAAATAATTATGCTGAAAAAAAATAAAAAGTAAGGGTAAAATGGGAATAAGATAAAAGTATTTGCCTGAATTTATATTTGATGGTTTGTGGAAAACCATTGGGGGGTAAACCGTATATTTTTAGACCACAGAGGGCAAAAGCTTCAATTGACAAACCACAAGGTGGCAAAAAGTGTTTTACCCTTTATTTTTTTATGACAAATTTTATGGTGTTCATTGATCATCAAATTCAATATTAAAAATAATGATACTATATTGATAACCTTTTTCGTATTTTGACAAATTTTCAATGGAGTTTGATGATTAAGTAACTACCTTCAAACCATATAAAAAAAAATTAAAAAAAAACTACTTTCAATTTCACAATGCTATTGATTCTAAAAGTCACAAACCATTGGACATTGTTTAAATTCCTTTCGAAGAAGTCAATAAATAAAACAAATACATTTGAAACAATGTTTTTGGAGAGGAAATATATATATGTATCATAATCTTTCTTTCAGAAAATTGAGAAATTTTACGGTGAAGACTCCTTAAATACCCTGAAAAGTACCCGTGGTTCAATATGTATTTTGTAAGAACACTTAAAAACACATGTATTTTTCATTTAATTAAATGAAAATTCTCCGTATAATTAAGGTAGTCTCCACCGATTCGTCTCAACGTATATATATGCGGGAAATAAATTGATCGTACATTGCCATGAACATGCAAGCAAAAGGATAGAACTTTTCGTTGTCTTAAAAGACAAAATTATCAAAGGGTTCTTAATGTAGAATCCCCACTCATGCAAAAATATAGAGGTAGAGATCGAAGAGATTAAAGTTAAAAAACACTTCATTCTCTTGGATGCATATGTATGTGCTTATTACTGTCTTATTTGGATTCGGAAGATTGTGCTACTTTCGCAATAAGTTTTAAGTATTTTTATGCTTTGTTAGTTACTGCTCGGAAATCTTGTGGCACATCGTCTCCTGATTACGTTTTAGCCGTTTGTTTGGCGGATATACTTGTTCCCTCAAAAAAAAAAAAAATTTATTATTATTTCCAAATAAGTTTAAATGTTATATTAAAGATCAAACTATCGTGTAAGGGTAATTGTTCCATAATCACTTCATTTGCATCGTACACATACGTGGATGATTCTGGACCACACAGTTTGAATTTGAGTTGAAACTGTGTGGTCCAGATTCATCCACATGGTCAAATGTTTGGCTTGAAATCCATAAGACATGCTACCTCCGTCACACAAAAAGTGTCTATTTTTTTTAAAATGAATTGTTCCATAAAAATTGTCTATTTATAAAATCAATGCATCATTTAATGTATCTTTCCAAACATACCTCTATAATACCATTTAATATATAGTAACATAAATTCCATTTAATATATGCGTAAACATAAAAGTGTAGTAATAATGGTCCAAACTGATCCATACCGATCTGAACTGATTGTGTTTATGACACTAAATTTACGAGTTCATATAGTTTGGTGGTCAATAAACACAATAACATTTCCCCGTTCTATGAAAAAATTATGATGATCATTGACCTTCAAACACAATATTAAAAGTAATCAATAGGATCTTGACTACTATACACACCATTTTCCTTATTTTGATAAATGACCATTGAATTTGATGGTCATTAACCATCATCATTTATTTTTGGGGAAAACACCTTTTGCCCCCTCGTTTTTTTTTAACAGCAATAAATATATATATACACTATTGAAGATCCATCCAGAAGCATGGACCAAAAATATCCAGGCGATTACAACAAACAAAAGCCAAGCCAAAATCAAAATAACAAAGCAGCCACACTTGATATGTACTCAAAACTTAAACACCAGAACATAAAATGTAACATATCAGAGATAAGACCTTAGAGTTTCCTCCATCCTAGCAAAGGATGAGTGCACCATTGAGTCCAATTGCAGACGTAGTTCTTGCATTCCGTAAGTTTTCGGTTTAGCCCTAGTTTTTGGTATTCGTCGAGTTCAATTCTTCAGAAATTCGTATCTTTCAATCCGTAGCTCTGTTTCGCAGCCATGAGTAGTCGAAACGATCGTCTTGGAGCGTAGATCATTCTAAAAATAGTTTTGCAGCAGTTAATCCAGGTAATCTGCAGTTTTATGCACTTTTTCAGTTTCGGTTTTGCAAAGAAAATAGGATTTTAGGGTTTCTTGTTGATCAAATAGGTTTTGGGGTTTGAGGATCAACTGTTATTGTGGTTGCTTGGCATTTTGCTTTCAGTTTTGTTGGAAATTAAGGTAAGAGGCTCTTCCTAATGAGTATTTATAGTTTTATAATGATAGGTTGAGTTTTGGTGATAGAATTCATGCTAAGTTGTAATTAATGAGATGTGATATGTTTTGGTATATTTTTGTTGAGTTTTAAATTTCTATTTTTTTGATTCAATAACATTAATTAAACATAAACAAGCCTCGATTGAGTTCTGATGCGTTTGGTTCCGGCAACGGACGTACTCTTAAAGGGAGTTGAAGTCCAGGACCGTCGGAAAGGCATGAAAGGGCTTGTGCTTTGATGAACTAGAGTTCATCAATGTCTGTGTATGTGCTAGGCCTTGTCCATGTCTAGTGGTCTAAGTACGAGAGTTGAGTTTGTGAGGGAGGTTACTTGAAAACACTTAGGTGGCTAGTTAATAACCATTAATAAATACATATTTGTGTAACTAAAAGATTAAACATCATGTCATCCTTGGTAAGGCACAAGTCTATATCGCAATGTGTAGGCTTTCGGATAAAACGAGTAAACTTGCTGGCCTTTCTAGAGGCACCAGGAGTAGAGGGTACTAAATGTGGATAACTTTGCTTTGGCCATTAGAGGGCACCCGGGAGTAAAGGGACTTCACAAGTGGATAACTCGCCGGCCCGAGGGCACCGGGAGTAGAGGGACTCGGTTGAATAACTCCGTAGGTTCACAAGACCCCAAGTACGGAGGGACTTCGCCGAATGCGTATACTATCGGGACTAGCCCGTGGCTATTGGTGAGATCCACCAATAGGTTGCACCCAGATGTCTCGTGGTGGGCAGCACCATGCGTAGTGCCCTTGAATGCTGATGTAACAAAGATAAGCTAAGCTAGAAACATATAGTCATGACATGTTGATGGACATGGAGTGAACCCTAGATTGAGTCGGTCTTATAAAGATAACTTAATAATTAATAATATGAACCTTTTCATTGTAGAACTTAGCTATTCATTAGCTTCTCACTTTTACTAAGTACTTTGTACTTATCTCCTTGGCATTTTTTTTTATGCATTGTGGGGTGAGAAGGCGAACAGGCTGACCACGAGCTTGTTGAGGACTACGAGGAAGACTTTCGACGATGCTTTGTTTTACTTTTAATTCTAGACTTTGCAGACAAGTTGTACTTTCAAGACATCGTACTTTGTAATCTTTAGAGGTCGTTGTTGTAAGTTAATTCTTCCCATCTTTAGAATGGTTATTTTCTATTCATAGTAGCATTTATGATTTTACCCGAGTCTTTTGGGCTTCCGTTTGCTTTATTTGATACGACGACGTAGAGGCTTGCGTATAATATTAAATTTATTTAATGTTGTACGCGCGGAACGTTCTCTTCCGGATAAGGGTTCGGTATCCGGGAGCGGGCGTTACATGACTCGTCGTTCAATTTTTTTGAGATGTCGTTTTTTTCAGAAAATAATTATGCTGAAAAAAAATAAAAAGTAAGGGTAAAATGGGAATAAGATAAAAGTATTTGCCTGAATTTATATTTGATGGTTTGTGGAAAACCATTGGGGGGTAAACCGTATATTTTTAGACCACAGGGGGCAAAAGCTTCAATTGACAAACCACAAGGTGGCAAAAAGTGTTTTACCCTTTATTTTTTTATGACAAATTTTATGGTGTTCATTGATCATCAAATTCAATATTAAAAATAATGATACTATATTGATAACCTTTTTCGTATTTTGACAAATTTTCAATGGAGTTTGATGATTAAGTAACTACCTTCAAACCATATAAAAAAAAATTAAAAAAAAACTACTTTCAATTTCACAATGCTATTGATTCTAAAAGTCACAAACCATTGGACATTGTTTAAATTCCTTTCGAAGAAGTCAATAAATAAAACAAATACATTTGAAACAATGTTTTTGGAGAGGAAATATATATATGTATCATAATCTTTCTTTCAGAAAATTGAGAAATTTTACGGTGAAGACTCCTTAAATACCCTGAAAAGTACCCGTGGTTCAATATGTATTTTGTAAGAACACTTAAAAACACATGTATTTTTCATTTAATTAAATGAAAATTCTCCGTATAATTAAGGTAGTCTCCACCGATTCGTCTCAACGTATATATATGCGGGAAATAAATTGATCGTACATTGCCATGAACATGCAAGCAAAAGGATAGAACTTTTCGTTGTCTTAAAAGACAAAATTATCAAAGGGTTCTTAATGTAGAATCCCCACTCATGCAAAAATATAGAGGTAGAGATCGAAGAGATTAAAGTTAAAAAACACTTCATTCTCTTGGATGCATATGTATGTGCTTATTACTGTCTTATTTGGATTCGGAAGATTGTGCTACTTTCGCAATAAGTTTTAAGTATTTTTATGCTTTGTTAGTTACTGCTCGGAAATCTTGTGGCACATCGTCTCACGATTACGTTTTTAGCGTTTTTTGGCGGATATACTTGTTCCCTCAAAAAAAAAAAAAAATTTATTATTATTTCCAAATAAGTTTAAATGTTATATTAAAGATCAAACTATCGTGTAAGGGTAATTGTTCCATAATCACTTCATTTGCATCGTACGCGTACGTGGATGATTCGGGACCACACGATTTGAATTTGAGTTAAAGCTGTGTGGCCCGATTCATCCACGTGGTCAAATGTTTGGCTTGAAATCCATAAGACATGCTACCTCCGTCACACAAAAAGTGTCTATTTTTTTTAAAATGAATTGTTCCATAAAAATTGTCTATTTATAAAATCAATGCATCATTTAATGTATCTTTCCAAACATACCTCTATAATACCATTTAATATATAGTAACATAAATTCCATTTAATATATGCGTAAACATAAAAGTGTAGTAATAATGGTCCAAACTGATCCATACCGATCGAACCGATTGTGTTTATGACACTAAATTTACGAGTTCATATAGTTTGGTGGTCAATAAACACAATAACATTTCCCCGTTCTATGAAAAAATTATGATGATCATTGACCTTCAAACACAATATTAAAAGTAATCAATAGGATCTTGACTACTATACACACCATTTTCCTTATTTTGATAAATGACCATTGAATTTGATGGTCATTAACCATCATCATTTATTTTTGGGGAAAACACCTTTTGCCCCCTCGTTTTTTTTTTTTAACAGCAATAAATATATATATACACTATTGAAGATCCATCCAGAAGCATGGACCAAAAATATCCAGGCGATTACAACAAACAAAAGCCAAGCCAAAATCAAAATAACAAAGCAGCCACACTTGATATGTACTCAAAACTTAAACACCAGAACATAAAATGTAACATATCAGAGATAAGACCTTAGAGTTTCCTCCATCCTAGCAAAGGATGAGTGCACCATTGAGTCCAATTGCAGACGTAGTTCTTGCATTCCGTAAGTTTTCGGTTTAGCCCTAGTTTTTGGTATTCGTCGAGTTCAATTCTTCAGAAATTCGTATCTTTCAATCCGTAGCTTTGTTTCGCAGCCATGAGTAGTCGAAACGATCGTCTTGGAGCGTAGATCATTCTAAAAATAGTTTTGCAGCAGTTAATCCAGGTAATCTGCAGTTTTATGCACTTTTTCAGTTTCGGTTTTGCAAAGAAAATAGGATTTTAGGGTTTCTTGTTGATCAAATAGGTTTTGGGGTTTGAGGATCAATTTGTTATTGTGGTTGCTTGGCATTTTGCTTTCGAGTTTGTTGGAAATTAAGGTAAGAGGCTCTTCCTAATGAGTATTTATAGTTTTATAATGATAGGTTGAGTTTTGGTGATAGAATTCATGCTAAGTTGTAATTAATGAGATGTGATATGTTTTGGTATATTTTTGTTGAGTTTTAAATTTCTATTTTTTTGATTCAATAACATTAATTAAACATAAACAAGCCTCGATTGAGTTCTGATGCGTTTGGTTCCGGCAACGGACGTACTCTTAAAGGGAGTTGAAGTCCAGGACCGTCGGAAAGGCATGAAAGGGCTTGTGCTTTGATGAACTAGAGTTCATCAATGTACGTGTATGTGCTAGGCCTTGTCCATGTCTAGTGGTCTAAGTACGAGAGTTGAGTTTGTGAGGGAGGTTACTTGAAAACACTTAGGTGGCTAGTTAATAACCATTAATAAATACATATTTGTGTAACTAAAAGATTAAACATCATGTCATCCTTGGTAAGGCACAAGTCTATATCGCAATGTGTAGGCTTTCGGATAAAACGAGTAAACTTGCTGGCCTTTCTAGAGGCACCAGGAGTAGAGGGTACTAAATGTGGATAACTTTGCTGGCCATTAGAGGGCACCAGGAGTAAAGGGACTTCACAAGTGGATAACTCTGCTGGCCCAAGGGCACCAGGAGTAGAGGGACTACGGTTGAATAACTCCGTAGGTTCACAAGACCCCAAGTACGGAGGGACTTCGCCGAATGCGTATACTATCGGGACTAGCCCGTGGCTATTGGTGAGATCCACCAATAGGTTGCACCCAGATGTCTCGTGGTGGGTAGCACCATGCGTAGTGCCCTTGAATGCTGATGTAACAAAGATAAGCTAAGCTAGAAACATATAGTCATGACATGTTGATGGACATGGAGTGAACCCTAGATTGAGTCGGTCTTATAAAGATGACTTAATAATTAATAATATGAACCTTTTCATTGTAGAACTTAGTTATTCATTAGCTTCTCACTTTTACTAAGTACTTTGTACTTATCTCCTTTGCATTTTTTTTATGCATTGTGGGGTGAGAAGGCGAACAGGCTGACCACGAGCTTGTTGAGGACTACGAGGAAGACTTTCGACGATGCTTTGTTTTACTTTTAATTCTAGACTTTGTAGACAAGTTGTACTTTCAAGACATCGTACTTTGTAATCTTTAGAGGTCGTTGTTGTAAGTTAATTCTTCCCATCTTTAGAATGGTTATTTTCTATTCATAGTAGCATTTATGATTTTACCCGAGTCTTTTGGGCTTCCGTTTGTTTTTATTTGATACGACGACGTAGAGGTTTGCGTATAATATTAAATTTATTTAATGTTGTACGCGCCGAACGTTCTCTTCCGGATAAGGGTTCGGTATCCGGGAGCGGGGCGTTACAGCTCGTCGTTCAATTTTTTTGAGATGTCGTTTTTTTCAGAAAATAATTATGCTGAAAAAAAATAAAAAGTAAGGGTAAAATGGGAATAAGATAAAAGTATTTGCCTGAATTTATATTTGATGGTTTGTGGAAAACCATTGGGGGGTAAACCGTATATTTTTAGACGCAAAAAGCAAAAGTTTGATCGACAAATCAGCGAGGTGGCAAAAGGTGTCTTACCCTTTATTTTTTTATGACAAATTTTATGGTGTTCATTGATCATCAAATTCAATATTAAAAATAATGATACTATATTGATAACCTTTTTCGTATTTTGACAAATTTTCAATGGAGTTTGATGATTAAGTAACTACCGTCATACCATATAAAAATAAAAATAAAAAAAAAAAACTACTTTCAATTTCACAATGCTATTGATTCTAAAAGTCACAAACCATTGGACATTGTTTAAATTCCTTTCGAAGAAGTCAATAAATAAAACAAATACATTTGAAACAATGTTTTTGGAGAGGAAATATATGTATCATAATCTTTCTTTCAGAAAATATTGAGAAATTTTACCGTGAAGACTCCTTAAATACCCTGAAAAGTACCCGTGGTTCAATATGTATTTTGTAAGAACACTTAAAAACACATGTATTTTTCATTTAATTAAATGAAAATTCTCCGTATAATTAAGGTAGTCTCCACCGATTCGTCTCAACGTATATATATGCGGGAAATAAATTGATCGTACATTGCCATGAACATGCAAGCAAAAGGATAGAACTTTTCGTTGTCTTAAAAGACAAAATTATCAAAGGGTTCTTAATGTAGAATCCCCACTCATGCAAAAATATAGAGGTTGGATCGAAGAGGTTAAAGTTAAAAGTTAAAAAGGTTAAAGGCTTCATTCTCTTGGATGCATATGTATGTGCTTATTACTGTCTTATTGGATTCGGAAGATTGTGCCACTTTCGCAATAAGTTTAAAAATACTAGTATTTTCATGCTTTGTTAGTTACTGCTCAGAAATCTTGTGGCACATCGTCTCCTGATGACGTTTTAGCCTTTTATTTGGTGGATATACTTGTTCCCTAAAAATAAAATAAAAAATTGTTTCCAAATAAGTTTAAATGTTGTATTAAAGATCAAACTATCGTGTTAGGGTAATTCTTCCATAATCACTCCATTTGCACCGTAGACATACATGGATGATTCTGGACTACACAGTTTGAATTTGAGTTGAAACTGTGTGGTCGAGATTCATCACATGGTCAAATGTTTGACTTGAAATCCATAAGACATGCTACCCCGTCACACAAAAAGTGTCTATTTTTTGAAAATGAGTTGTTCCATAAAAATTGTCTATTTATAAATCAATGCATCATTTAATGTATCTTTCCAAACATACATCTATAATACCATTTAATATTTGTATATTATTTTCATATTCCAAAACAAGTATTTACTACTACCTCCGGTCCAAAATATAGTCTTCCTAGAATTTTCACATTGATTAAGAAAGTAGTTCAATGTAATTAATGTATGGACAAAATGTCTAATAACTTGACTATCATAAATGTAACAATTGTGGAGTAAATAAAAGTGATTGGATTTTGATATAAATTAGGGGTAAGATAAGGAAAAATATTCATCAATTCTTTATTAGATATTGTGAATGACTTATATTATGGGACCAAAGTAAAAAAAACTAAGACGACTTATATTTTGGAGCGGATATAGTATGAAATAGGGGTATATATGTCATTCGTGTTTAAAATACAAAACATTAATTATTTTCTTAATCGTGTGCATCATAAACATTTAGGAATTAATATTAGAAAGAAAAAAATATTATGTCAAAACTATTTTCCAATTTTATGCACATTATTTGGATAAATGCCATTACTTGGTAACAGTCCTCCAAAATGCCAAATTATCAAACAGGGTCGCAACAAATAAGCATTCCGGTGTTTGAATCTGATATATTTCTTCACTCAAAAACTCTTAATAACATCAAGAAAATCTTCGTTGGAAGATATTTCAACTATAAATATATAAAAATGATACCAGTATTTAGTTACTTGTGCTTAATTAGGTTAATAAAATTATAATTCAATTTGACTGCTTAATTGACCTTAAATTAATTTATAAAGATAGTTCTATGAACAACACTTCTTGCATCACCAAGAAAATCCCACTTGCAATTTCTAAGTCTTTAAACATTTCTTCAAGTTTTGAGAACTTTTTAAGTGATCAAAATGGAGATTGATTTGGCATACTTTCAAGAAGTTATAAGTACAAATGTGAAGATATCACACATTGGTGTTTTTGTTGTAACATTATTAGCTATTTATATTACTCATTGGATATATAGATGGAGAAATCCCAAATGCAATGGGGTACTCCCTCCTGGTTCTATGGGCCTCCCTTTGATTGGAGAGACACTTCAGCTTGTTATTCCTAGTGCTTCTATAGATCTTCCTCCATTCTTGAAGAAGAGAGTTAAAAGGTAATGTCACAACTACTATTATATATTTAGGTAGGTTTTATTTGCATCACTGATTCTACTGGTGCACCGTACCACTTTTATAACACGGAATCAACCATTTGAAAATTGGTTCTGGAGCCAAAAAACCAACTTTCTGATAGTCGGTTCTCACAATACGAGAAGTCGGTTTTGTGGCTTCAGAACCGACTTTCAAAATGTCGATTCTAGTGTACGTGGCGTACATGTTGTATCGTGCACCATTAGAATCAATGTGGTGCAAATAAAGACCCTATATCTATATGTATAGACACATATATAGTACAACAAGTTTCTAGTTTTGGTTCTATATATATATATATATATATATATACACTTGCTACACTATTTAAATTAGTTTTTATGTTAGTATATATATTATACACTTGCTACTCGTTAGTTACTTGTGTTCGACTCGAAAAAGAGTTAGACTTTGATTCAGTTTTTTTCGAGTACGAGCTCAAGTCGAGCTAATCGAATAAATACCCAAGCCGATCTTGAATGTGAAAATATAGTAATTGATTAACTTCACGACTTTATATAATTATGTCTAAAATTCGGTCATAATCAACGAGTGCCAAAAACGATAAACGATTTTGATTATATCAGGTATGGCAAGATTTTCAAGACCAACATAGCTGGCCATCCAGCTATTATAACAGCTGATCCTGAATTCAATTATTTCCTATTAAGACAAGATGGGAAACTAGTGGAAACATGGTCTATGGACACTTTTGCTGAAGTTTTTGATCAAGCAAGTCAATCTTCCAAAAAATATACAAGGAATTTGGCTTTGAAACATTTTGGAGTTGATGCACTCAAAGGAAAGTTGCTTCCAAAAATCGAAGAATTTGCTAAGGAAACTCTTAACCAATGGTCTAATCAAGAATCCGTCGAAGTAAAAGGAGCATCGATTCAGGTATATATATATATACACCTTTCCCTTGGGCTTCGTGTCGACGGGCTTCTGTTTTCAAGAAAAAATGAAAACTGTGAAGTCTTCGTTCTGTAAAAAAAAAAAAAAAAAAACCTTTTCCGGTTTTCCCGATTTATTGATAGCCAATAATTAATGTGACAATTAATATTATTTTTGATTTGGAATAATTGGCAGATGACAATAAATTTTTCAGCACTGGAAATGTTTAGTGGTGATCTTGAAATTGCATCATGCAATATTGGTGAAATGTTCAAGGACTTAGTTGAAGGAATGATGTCTTTTCCAATTAATCTTCCAGGCACATCACATCACAAATGTTTGCAGGTACCTATATAATTAATTCAATCTTTCAAACAAAAAAAATCATATATTTTTTCATTGAATTATTATAAAAGAATTTATTTGTTCGATATTTGACACGAAAATATATCTCGTATCAGATTCACAAGAAAGTCCGTGAAATGATGAGGGACAACCTTAAAAAACGGTTGATGATAACCGAGAGAAACAAAGGAGACTTGCTTGATCATATCATTCAAGATATGAACACCGAGACGTACTTAACCGAAGATTTCATCGTACAATTGATGTTCGGTTTGTTGTTCGTTACATCCGATTCGATTTCAACAACATTGGCATTAGCCTTCAAGTTGATTGCAGAACATCCATCAGTATTGGAGGAACTAATAGTTAGTACCATTTAAATTTACTTATTTTATTCATTCCATTAATTCAACATTTTCACATCATCTTTATAATTTAATTTGCATTATATCTAACTAAGGTTCGATTCGTTTTAGGCCGAGCATGACGCGATCCTTGAGATGAGAGAGAACTCAAATGCACCTCTCACATGGAGTGAATACAAATCCATGACATACACTCTTCAGGTATACATAGCACTATGCGCGATAATATATATATATATATATATATATATATATATATATATATATATATATATATATATAGTTAGGCATAATACTAATGTACATTAATGACAGGTTATTAATGAAGTTCTAAGGCTTGGTAATATTGCTCCTGGGTTTTTTCGTCGCGCATTGAAAGATATTCCTGTCAACGGTAGGTTTATATATTCATAAAAATCGGTTCTTGATGCTATTTAATTAGATTGATAAAAAATTATAATTAACATTTTTTATGTGTTTTATTTATTTATTTATTTAGGATATACAATTCCAAAAGGTTGGGTGATCATGATTGGCACAGCAGCTCTTCATCTTGATTCTAATCATTTCGAGGATCCTCTTTCGTTCAATCCATCGCGTTGGAAGGTTTTACTCTAAAAACATTTTTTTATTATGATATTTAAATCGATCAATTAAGTCGTGTGACATAATCGTAATTTTGATTTTTTTTTTTTATATATTGAATTTTAAAATTAAAGGATATACAATCAAATACTGTGGCAAAATGCTTCATGCCGTTCGGATCAGGAATGAAGCAATGTGCTGGAGCTGAATACAGTCGCGTGTTTTTGGCCACTTTTTTTCATGTTCTAGTGACAAAATACAGGTACAATTTCTCTTTATCGCTGTCTTTTTCTATGGTTATACTCCACGTATAAACAAGATTAAATCTATAATAAACGAGATTTTTTTCATACTACCACGTATAAACTTTAATAATAATTATTGTGGATTGCAGATGGGCAATGGTGAAAGGAGGAAAGATTGTACGTGCACCAATTATAAGGTTTCCTGATGGATTTCACTACAAGATTTCAGAAAGGAGTGCATAATTATTGGATATTCACTTTTAATTCATTAATCAGTGAAATGTTTTTTCTTACAAAAAATAAAAAAATCAGTTAAATGATTTTGAGAAAGAGTGAAATATATTTATTATTGCTTTAACATGTATACTTCTTGTATTAATTACAAAACATGTATACTTCTTTATTATTTTATTTCCCTTCCTTCTAATAAGTTAATTATTATTGCAGCCTTTCTTTCTTCATAATCTCTGTTTACTCAAATGTGTAATAAACCACCCTTGACAATAAATTCTTTTTTTAGAGTGACAATAATTTTTTTTTTTTTTTAGAGCTGTTTTTTATCATGAGAAAAAAAATAATTTGTGTACTAAACGTCAAAATCTGGATCGACTTTTTTTTTTTTAGAGTGACAATAATTTGTGTACTGAACGTCAATCTGGACGACGTTTTTTTTTTTATAACTTGAAGTGTGTGCTAAAATGAATATTTGTATGCATGTATAGAAATAATAATAATAATAATAATAATAATAATAATAATAATAGTGACAAATTAAGCATTTATGTATCGTCAATTGAACATCATTCATGTAATTTCTGTTGACTAATACCACCCCTCCAGTTGGACGTGGTCGGAGTCCCAACTTGTCACGTTGGTGAAGAAAAGCAAGCTTCTGAAGAGACATGGTGAGTGAATAGGCTAATTGATCTTTGTTGTTGATATGAGAAACTCGAAGACGGCCATTTTGGATGTTGTCACAAATATAGTGGAAAACCAGATTGGCACATAATTGAGTTGTTCCAAGATTGTCGCAGTAAATGACAAGAGCCGGCCATATGTATAGGGAAGCCAAGGTCTTGCAACAGGTAGGCGACCTAGTGAAGTTCAGAAGTGGCAGCAGCGTCGACGGATCGATACTCTGCTTCAGCGGAGGAACGAACAATGGTGTTTTGCTTCTTCGAGCTCCAGGAGATAGGATTGCGGCCTAGTTAGACCATATGAGCACTGGTGGATGCATAGTTATCTTTATTTCCACCCCAGTCAGCGTCAGCAAGGCATGGAGAATAATTGGTGAGTGGCGAAATAACTGAAGACCATAATGCATGGGGTATGCCAACTAGGTAGCGCCGAATGCGTTTAACATAAGACCAATGAACATCTGTGGGGGCATGCATGTATTGGGAAAGTTTATTGACGGCAAAAGCAATGTCAGGGCGAGTAAAAGTAGGTACCGGAGACTGCCCAGAGCCATACGATATTCTTTGAGATCATCTAGTGGAGTGCATGTCTGAGCGGTGAGATTAGAGATATCCGTAGGAAGAGGAGTAGCAACCGAGATGGCCTGTGAAAAATTGAGCCTGGTTAGAAGCTCAAATATAAAATGCCATTGAGAGAGTACAGACCTTCAGAGTTGGGGATGACCTCCACCCTTAAAAATATGACAGCGAGCCAAGGTCCTTGAGTGCAAACTGAGTGGATAGGGCATGAATGAACTGATCCAAGGCCGTTGATCATTTCCGGTGACAATAATGTCATCAACATACACCAAGATATAGATGTGGACAGAGTGACAGGAGTAAATAAACAGAGAAGTATGAGCCCCAGAGTTGCGAAAACATGCGGATATAATCACATAGAAAACGATAGTCGGGGTTACTCTCGTCAAACATAAATCTAAAGCTCTAAATACTTTTATTCAACTTATAACCTTTGTTGAAAAACAATACTCCAAAAAACATTAAGTGTGTTCATTCAGGTTGGGGTGAGTATAGGACCTTTGAATCCTTTTTTAAGGACCACGGGGTTATCTTCAAACACTCATGTCCTTAGGACCATGCTCAACTTGAAAGAGAAGAGATGAAACACAGACATGTGGTGGAGTTTGGGTTGACCATGTTGGCTTAAGCGGTTAAGCCTACATGCCATTGAGTATCTGGTGGCATAACTTTCAAGCAGTTGCGTTTGTGATCGTGTGTAAGTCACTAATACTACCAAGAGGACTAGGCCAATGGCATTATAGTGAAACGAGTCAATGTCAATCCCACAGAGACTTGATAATAATTCTGATATAATCAATCAAATTCAAAGTCAAGAACAGAGTTGTGGCCTTTTACAAAATTATGGTTGGAAAAGTAATCAAAGGATATATAAGAAAGAGTACGATTCAAACCAACAACCAACCAATAATCAACAATGCATCAACCAAAATATTCATAATTAACCTCCCTATAATCCATGATTTTATCTGAATTGTTAATTAGCCAACAAACCCTAATTCATTGCAACTATGGGTGCAATTCCCCAAATTGATTACTTCTTTTGCGTGAAATGATTTCCTATGTTCAATTAAGTGTCTACCGTGGACAGGTTAGAACTTATTAATTAAACATGCATAAAGAACTAGAATGCCGGAATAAATCGTAAACCTCACAAACCACCGTGAACAGGCTAGTTATCTAAGATGATTAAATTATCTATGTCCTGCTTAATCCTTCAACCGGAGTTCCTTCAAGTTATTTACGAAAACTTATAACAATTTGGCCAGATTAATTACATGTAAATTAAAATAGATAACAGACATAGTTGATGTCGAACTCAAAGAATCACGATATACTAGGTGCTACACTGCAGCAGTATAGACCGATCTAATGGAAATCCTAATATTTGTATGACAATAAAATACGAAATCGGCAAAATTTTGATCCCTGGGCTCGCTGCGACAAGCCCACTGGATTGTTTTTCGGTATTTTGATCATAACTCAACTTTTGTAACTCGGATTTGGGTGATTCAAAGTGCACTGAAAACCTTGTTTTTAGAAGTATAACTTTCATGAATAAATTCAAGCCCAATTCGACAGGTCAGACCTTCTAAATTACGTTTCAAATTCACCAATCATATTTTTCGGTCCAATCTTGGCTCAAAAGAGTTCAACACATCTTGTAAGGCAACTAACACGCTCATCAAAGCTCTCCGCATGTAGCGCGTGCGTCTTTAGTCTTCTCCATCCGGAATCAGTCTCTTGGACACTTTTGTGCTCAATCTTGACTCAATCCGTTAACACTTATGCTTCGTATCTCTTTCTGTAACGCTTGGTTCCATAATCTGCCAAATAGACAAAATACGAAGAAATAACACCGATTCCCAAAATAAATCATACAAAAACCAACTATGAGAATCACAAGTCTCTAAACATGTAATTTACCCAAATAACTCGTAATTCACGATAAGAATAATCCAATTAAGCCCATATACGGGGTGATATTGATGGTAAATATAGTGTAAAGTTGACTTTAATCTGTCTGTCATAAACAGACGCTCAACACTTGTTCATCAATAAGAGTATATAACTGGTGATTGTCTATTTGACTAACTTACACGAACGTTAAAAACATGTACAGCCGTGGGCGGTCACCCATCTCGCTCAGACACAGAGCCAGCCCTAACCAAGCTAAGATGATTAAGTTCATCGATGGAAAATCATGAAAGCAACAAAAAGACTTGTCTTATTAATACTTATTACTCGAAAATACAAGCAACCTCGTTATTCAAGTATTATTATCTCAACTCTTACAAGATAAAGCACATAAAAATAGCTTTAGCATTCATTGATCAAAATTCAAAGCATGTTTTCAAGAAGAGACCAGGGCGAACTCCTCTGCCTTCCAGATTGACGGGGACTAAGAATGGTAACTTCCTCCCTGTTATACTTCAATCTCCTTGCCTCCTCCCTCGAAACCTGATAAGCATTCACCAAAACATCTACCGGCATTGCTCGAATCACTGACGTCTTTCCGGCAAGGGGGCTGCTTTTTGCATTATCATTAGTCTTCACGGTGAACCATTCCAACCCTTCATTTCCAGCTTGTTTCATATGAGCGAAGTTTTGAGGAATAATCAACAATTGCCCTTGTCTTACCTCTCCGTCAAATGCAGCTTTCCTTGAGGTTCCAACAATTTGTACTCGGGCGTTTCCTCTTGCAATATAGCTGATGCTATGAGCATTAAGGTTCCAGTGTGGAGCAACCATGGCGTTTGGCTGGAGATTTCCTCTTCCGGCGCTCAATCGGAGGTACTTCAAAATAGGTAGATTAAAGCTATTGACAGTGCTTATGCTTCCTCCCTGGGTTGTGTAGATATCTGCTCTTTCTGGGTCGGCAAGATTCTCTCTGATCCTTAGTGTGCAAAAAGTTTCTTCGATACCGTTTGCTTTGTATTCTCTATCCTCTTCTTGTTGTTCAGATCTTGGACGTAACATTTGGAATCCTTCTTGAACTCTGACTATGTTTCCTCTCCAATCATCTTGATTCTGTAGCTTTCTTGCAGTTTCTTGGTTCACGCCAAAAGCTTCGGCTAGAATGTCTGTATCGAAAGCCTGGAAAATGTTGTTCCCCTGTTGTCGTTGTTGCTCTTGTTGTGTTTGTTGTCCTTGTTTCCATGATTGTTGTTGTTGTTGTTGTTGGGGGTTTCCAGCAAGGAAGAATCTCTACATACATGACGAAAATTGAGTATGATCAAATGATTATTCAAATTTAATAAACACAAGCATGAAAATTGAAGAGGGTACGTATTTTCTGTGTAAGTAGTACTCTTACCCTTAGGTTCTGATCCAGCTGATTGTTCCGATTGGCGGTGTGGTGAATAACAACAAGGACAAGCTCTTCGTTTCCTTGGTTATAGACCCAATGAGCAACTCCCTCCGGCAAGGCAACAACATCTCCTCGTCGTAGGTTTTGTAACTTCTGGTGAGAATCTCTGGGCGTCTGCTGCCTCTGTCCTTCTCTTTCACTTTGAGGTTGCTGGAATGAGTGGTAGGTTTCAGGGCACCCGGGCATCATTGTTTGCAATATCCCACGACCTATAATATAATAATATTTTTAAGTCATTAATTAGTCCACTTAGATATTTTGTAATTAAGAACATTATATATGTTAATTAAGCAAGTTAGAAGAAGGGTTAATTAGATACTAGCCTTGAATGACTTGGACCAACATTGGTGCATTATTGAAAGAAGGCAACAACAAGCTTTTAGGTTGAAGGATATGGCGAGTTGCAGACACGCCGGCGCATCGTAGCTGTTCATTGTTCTCATCCCAGAACTCTGTCACACCTCCCTCATGCTCGATTCGGCGGTTGGGTTCGAGTGGATTCAGATTCTGGAGGTTGCATGATTCCCATTGTTGCTGTTGACCTTGTTGTTGTTGGCGACTTTCAGAGTAATGATCAGCAAGAGATATCCCACAAAAAAGAAGAAGGGACAGTGAAATCAGAAGTTTCTTGGAGAAAGTTGTAGCCATGATTATAAGAGAGAAGATGCTTTAAAGTTTGAGTGATGAAAATGAAAGGAATGAGAAGGGGGAATATATAGGGGCCGGAGAGGAAGATTTGGTAATTGAACGAAATGCATGTGAAGCTGATGATGAAGTAGAAAGACACTTGGCAAGAAAGTTTTGACACGCTATGCTTTTGCATGGCTTCCGCCATTAATTTTAGCGCATAGAGTAATCTTTTTTGTTGTATTTTTCTGCATGTCTTTTTGTTTGTTTGTGTTTCATATTTACGTTTTATGGTGTTCTTTTTGTTTGTTTGTGTTTCATATTTTATTATTCTTTTCATACTTCCTGTGAAATTTTTTTTTTCTTTTTTTTCTTTTTGTTTTACTGATCCTGTGATAAGTTCACTATAATACTCCAAGTTTTTTTTAGAGGATCGAGTTCACTATAATAAGTTGCAAAATAAATGATGGTTTTTAACTAATTTATTTTATTTAATATGAATATATGTAAGTAGTAATAATTAACCTAGTTAGAAGAATAAACCATAATCATGTTTTGATTTACTTTTATCAAACCGTATATATAAATGCTACCCCATAATTACATGTAAAGAGTGAGAGAAAATTTAACCCAGAATTACATGTTAAGAGTCTCAGAAGATTTAATTACAACATTTTTATTGGCAATAAATTTATTTACAACTTCATCGAGCACAACGCCTTTGGTGACGGAGAATGTTAAAATAAATTTAATTACAACATTTTTTTTTGGCAATAAATTTATTTACATGTAATTTCAACACCCGCCCGTCGGTAATGCCACACCAGCTAGAGGAAAAATGTTAAAATAGTAACACTATAGAAGATTGTATTAAAATGATTGTCTGAGTTAGATAAATTCCTATATAAGCATACTTTCTTGTGTTCTTTCTTTGAGCGGAGTATCGAACTTGCTCGAGATTGTAGCTCGTCGGCTGATCGGGTGGCTCATTGCATTGTTTAAAATGGTTAAGCTCATAAGACTACGTACTATCACGTTTATCAAATAATTAATTTTAATAACAACCTCATAAGATAATTAAAAGTCCTCCAAAACTTTGCCATATCCAATGATTATCACAATAAAATTAATGTTCAGATTGCACATAATACCACTAAACATAATAAAATGCCATCAATTAAAAATAAATAAAAATTACCAGAAACATCAGCTCTCCCAATTCTACATTCTCAGCCAAATAGGTCAAATTTAGTTTCAAAATTAGTTCCTATTACTTTGCAATGTACTGATTGTATTACAAATACTAAAACAACAATAAATTAAATGAATCAAAATTCCCTCTATTACTTCAAGACATTGCCACCCAAAGCAAAGCATTTTTGATGAAATTAGTTGTCAGGTATTTTTATAATAAGTCAAAGAACAAAACTTATAAGAGGACCTGACCAAGTAGACATTCCCTCAAAATCTGAATCTATTAATGTTCTCAACATGTACACAGGTAAAACTCGGTTATCGATGAAATTCCGCATCAAAACCAAGCCAAAAAAACAAACAAACCGGGTCATTTTGGACGTTTATGGATCTCTTCACTAAGAAGCTGAGTAACAAACTGTCGATCAGCTGTTGGATTCTTGTTACTGAGAAGAGTATTTAGCGCGTTTAGTTCTTCGAGGCTAGCCTTCTTTAATAAGCCACTGACAATTTCTTCATCTTCACGGCTTTTGCAAGCTTGTTGATCGTTTCCACCGTTACAATGCTGTGGAATCTGCATTAAAGGCCGTGATTTCCAGTACTCGGTACATACCCTTTTCTGATCCATTGTTTGTATAACCTACATTTCGTCAAAGAGATATTTTAAAGAAACTTCATATGGTGTACAAGTCCAATGTCTTTTACACGATGAGCAATGCTTTACCTGCACAATTGCTGGGGAAGTTAACCCGAACATTTCCATGCCGTCAAGACTTCCAGGAGGCTGTAAAGGAGGAAGTTTCAGCTTTCCTAACTTATGTTGCTTTGTGATTTCTTGATTAACTCTCTCACGTACCATCTCCCAGCATCTGGGAGCTGATACGTGCACAAATACTTCACCAGGGGAATCTTCTAAGGAAACCTATAAACACCATCCAGCAATTCTTAGCTTTGATTAACTTGAGAAAATAACGATAACAACTCAGATGACTGTATTATCAACATACAATCATAACAAGACAAAGCATGATTTACAGAAATATCAACACGAATCTGTAACCAACTCATCAACCAGACAATACCAGTGATTAACATGCACAAACATCAAACATGTCCCAAAACAATATAGTATTGAAAAGGTTCTATAAAAGTGCAAAGTATAGACAATTTTACCATGAAAAAAGGTTTATCCCGTCCAACATCAAGAATTTCAGAAACATAGTAGCAATTGTTTGCCGGATCCAATACACTTATGTACTTCACCCGACTCCTAAATCCTGTATTCAGATAGGGAAAAGCAAGATTATTTTCCACTTTTGACAAATTAAGCAAGAAAATCCGAAGAGGACGCATTTGAAATGATCATACCTTTTGGGTATATGGCATGAGCATCACACCATAACTTCCCAGACTCTATTACTCCAAATTCCTGAGGCTCAACGTTACAACTGATTCGTCTCACCATTTTAGCAATACGCGGACCTTTTTGCCGAAAATAGCGGTCCAAATTATTTGAAGATATGCATGGGTTAGCCAAGGCGTTTTGAGCATTCTCCACTGTCCTTGAATTGGTGTCTGCTCCTATATTTTTAGGTAAGTTTTCACTATTGGCATTACCACCATCAATTGGCAATGAAGCCATTTGCATGTTGCAATCACTGTTCTCCTTTCGGATTGAAGTGCCTTCATCAGCTACTTGATTATCACCAAGGGATAAGGTGCATTGCGTAGACGAGTGGCCTTGCTGATTCAGTCCAAGACGTGCTTCACCATTTGTTTTATCCTCGGATTTGACAGAAACTGGGCTTGATGCATTTGTACTTTTGATTGGTGAATTAGCCGTGACACTTGCCGCGTCCCCAACAGAGCCACCATTAGCCACTGCATGGTCCTGTTCTTTAGTGCGCTTTATGGAAGTGATTGATTCGCCTTTAGAAGACTTTGGGCTTGAGTCCTCAGCCTCATCATCACTAAGTAGTATAACAGTCCTTTCTTGAAAAATGGATTTGGCTGCTTCAGATTTCTGAGTTAGATTAGTATTACAAGATAGATCAGGAGGCAACTCCTTGCACTGTTCATTAATTTTTACAGCCTCGGGCTTTTGGGGAGAACTACCCAACCTTGAGCTCCCTTTCATCTTGTCTGATGTCACTAGGTCTCCAGGTGTCTTCTTTTTCGGTAAGCGAATGACACCATTAATCTTACCAGATTTTGAGATCTCTTTTCTCGTTTTTTCATTCTGATGTTGTAAAGCGATGACAATAGGTCGTACATTCATTCCGTTTACTTTTGACACTTCAGAGGAGCAAGGTAACTTACCTAGAACCTTTGGTGATTGAGAATTTTCCTTATTCTCCTTAGATTTATAAGAAGCCAAGGCCAACCCTAAATCCATCCTAGCCCATCTGTATACAGCACTTAGTTTCCCTTCTAGAGCTTCAACTAATAGGTTCAGTTCGTTGAGATCATACCGGAAAAGGAAAAACTTTGCACCCCAAGAACACGAACACAAGTGTTTAGCATGGGTCAGGCAAGCATATTTATTTGGGGAACAGTAATGACAACCAGCAGCAGACAAGTGCAAATCAAAAAAGCACACACTACATTCTCTCTCGCTTATAGCGTCAAAACTGCTATCCATCTTCAATGCCTGTGACGAATTACAGAGATAATCCCTCCTAGCCTTCTCCATATCGACACGTGACTAAACAAAGATGCAAATGAATTAGCATAGCACTAAATGACGTGTTACATGTACAATTAGTATGAAAAGGCAGTTTAGTGCATGGAAACATCATGCTTATGAGGGGTCCGGAAAAGGGCTGGCCAAATGGCGGCAGCTATTTACCATTGAGCCAAGGTCACATTTCTACTTATACACATACTATAAATTCAAAATAACAGGAGAACAAAGCAATCAAACAGCTTTTAACAGTCTCCTACATTGCAGTCATTCACAAGTCAACAAAAAGAGAATGCACGGTTTGGTTGTTTAACAAGCTAAAACTAAAGATCACATCTAAATTGATTGACAAAGCAAGGAGAAAAACAATTATGTCTCATTTTCAAGCAAGTTCAAATTTGGCCATTACGTGCTAGTCACGTGACTCAATACTTCTGAAAACATCTTACCGATATGAAGTGATTGGAATCTAAACAAACGTTTAAGTCATTTAAAACATCAACTTTTAACAATTCTTGCGTTGTGCCGCTATCAAATGGCTAATATATCTCAAATATATAAAAAGCATTTGTTTAGGAACTGCCTTCCACGAGAAAAATAAGAAAGAAATATGCACTTTCCCTCGCAAGGATTGTCACTCTTTCCTACAAACATGTAAAACCTTTTTGCAATCACATGTCCAGATTTGAAAAAGAACGATTCTCCAAAAACCTATAAGCAAAGAACGATTCTCCAAAACATGTCTGAAACTCTAACCTTAAATGCCTTGCATAAGATGCCATCTTTACCACAGACATCCCGCCATCTTAAATTATTCGTGGTGTTCTTCTTCAGTAAACTAATTTCCCAATGAGCTTTTACCGCATCCCTTGCAGCACCAAGTAATAGTTTATCATGGGATACTGAAGTCTTCCTGCCCTGTTCACGGTATAGCTCAATAGCATTCTGTCCATGTGGCAACCAGTCAACAGGAGCCACATTCACTGCTTCAGCACAATTGAACCCACAGTTGAAGCCTGCATGGTATGCTCGAGGAAAGGTCAGAACAAACTCTCCGGCGTTCTGAACACAGCGGTAAACCGGCACTCCCTCGGTCTTCAGAATCGAGGGAGAAAGTTGTGTTACCTGTAAAAAAGATATAGGATTAGAGAGGAAACTGATAAAAAAAATGCGGTATTTACCCACAACGTTAACAGGACAAGCAAATCATACACCAACTCTAGAAGTCGAACAATTCTACACTAAGAAGCTGCTGAAAGGGAAAAGATAATTGATGACAATGCAGAGCTAAACACAACTTGATGTATGGCTGCTGAAGGTAAATGCTCGAGAGAAATTACAGCAAAATGGAGAGTAGGAAACAACGAAAAATAAAAAAGGGAAACGAAGCGATAGTAAAAAAAGATATGAACGCTTTTGAAATAGTATAACACAGATGATTGATGGGAAAAGCAGCCTGGAAACTGTTCCATGCAAGGAATTGTTTCACAAATGTTTATCAAATCCTGCAGAGGGAAATTTAATCTCACCAATTTATGAAGCAAGTCGGGCTGTTCTTCGAATAGATCAGGCAAATGTTTCCTCATGGCTTCTTCCAGTTTCTGCGCATCCGATGCTGGAATCCCATACCATACCTTTGAATCTCCCCAGTGCATGTAGTTCAATGAGTATAAATGGTGATCTTCGACATGCTGTCCAAAATGCCAAATATGGGATCAAAGAAGCGTACAAAAAGATTGGGCATGTATACACACACAACCAACACAACAAGAATAATAACTCGCTACTCAATTACTTGGTGATTAGCTTGGGTTCTGGCTGGTTTTAGCCAATATAGGGCATAAGTATCAGAGCACCTTTTTGTTATTACCTGGTAAATGGAGTACGGATACCAATTTTATTAGCTGCCTTAAACCGAAAGGCAAGTGGCAGTCTCCAACTTATGTATCTGCACACCTCACTTTTCAACTCTACTCTAAAACATAAACCAAAGGCTTGCCCCAAATAGAAGATCGCTTTTGTCTACTGGCCTTGGCACAGGGGTAAAAGATACCTCCATGTGATCAAATTTCACGAGTTCATGCTGTGAAAACAGCTCCTTATAGACATATAAGGTAAGGCTCTCAGCCCTTCCAAACCCTGCTTAGGCAGGATGCTATAATGCATTGGTTCCCATTTTGTCTACTGGACTACCCAGCAACACGTCCACATGCACAGTGCACTTTAATAACAAATAATGTATATGCCAAACTTAATCACAACTAGTTTCCAAAAGATCTCCTAGATTGAAAATCAAATTTTGACACATACGACCTTCCTTAAAGAACGGGAGGGGCAGAAACATTACTGCATGAAAGAAGAAGGGCCTTACCCAACAGAATGATGAGAAGCACATTCCAATATAGAGCCAAGGCACAAGCACACCAGATATGTCACTGTTTTCATATGAAAGAACGGAACCAGGAAGCCTAGGGAAATTATTCAAATTCCATCCAGAATTCGCATACTTCGAATCAGAACCAGAATCAACTTGATTTGACTTCTTAGGGAACCCACTACCAAATACGCCAGTCTCCAAGTCCGCTCCATAAAGCACCTACAACAGGAAATAAGTAAGTTCAAACTAAACAAGGGAGATATAATTCCTCAAAACATAAAAAATTGTAATGATGGATAGATCCTAGAATACATGAAAGGATACCTCAATTTCTTCTGTAGGTCTCTGTACCACCCGCCAATACTCCCCTTCAAAATTCTCTACAGAAGGCTCCAAGTGTCCTTGACCAACTTCAGTATTCGCATTACCGTTATGCCTCATGAAGTATTGTGTTTTGAAATCATCTGCATAAGCCTGAAAAGCCTGCATGGTAAAGTTAGGACCAGGTTCAAACCCAAACCTCTCAGCTTCATGCTGTCCCACATTATCAGGAATCATTGCGTCTCCACTATTGTTTCCTTCTCCAGCTTTCATACATCTTCTTTTTTTGCTCCTCTTGTGATGATTAATATCTTGAATCTTTCTCATTGAATCTCGATTCTGAAGCTTATCAATTCTCTGAATGCGAGTGGCAAACTTAGAATTTTCCCACGTTTGTTTCTGCTTGAGAGGACAGGGAGGTTTCCATGGAGGAGGAGGAACTATGCGGCAAATTCCATATGCTTCTGCCTTTGAGCGTATACTTTCTATATATTTTATTGGGTCTTCAAACTCCTGAGAGTCAATTAACAAGGGTGTATATTATTGGAAGCTCATCGGAGAGGCAACATTTAGTTGCTAGATGAGTATTGGCACAAATGAAAAGTACAAGACATCTAGATAAGCTCCTGTTGTAGTAAGAAATATCGACCAGACAAATTTGAACATCCCACACACCTAATGAAATGTACAAGACATCTAGGTAAGCTCCTATTGTAGTATGAAATATTGACCGGACAAATTTGAAAATCACACACCTCTTCAGTTGGATAAAAAACGGGAACCTCCTCAAGGTCAGGCCTGCAAGCTTCTTCTGGGCGCCATTTTGCAGTCACCTGTTCAGTGGACGGAAAAGTTCACAAACTAAAATCCTCCATTTTAGCGGTATTCATTCAACAGGCAACTAGCTGTATATTGAACCATTTTATCAGCAGGGTTCACATGAATCAATTGTTAAAAAGTGAAACAACCGTTGAATGATTCAGGAGTTAGGGCAGACAACAGACTGTTAAACTGATGCTTGAAGATCACTTATTGTGGATCAAAATTTTATCAATTTTAGACACATATTACAGATCACTGACCCCATTATTTTCTTTAATTTAAATTAAGAATAGAAGGTACTAGCAAGTAAGCATTGTCTGGTGCACCTTCATACGCTTATTGTACAACTCTTGATAATGTTGTTGAGTTGGCTTAATTTCAATATTGTATGCAGTCAATTTAAGCACTGAATGTACTCGTTCTCTCTCAAGGGTCCAGTTGGATAATCTTAGGTAGTAACCTAACAATCAAATCACGCAACTAACGATACTTATAAAAAAATGCTGTTATGTGGATCCACATGACAATCACATTTGATAATCTTAATCACATGGCACATAAAAGTACACGCCAGTTTTCATGGGCGTTTAACACCTGATACATGAGAAAGGAAATGCGACAAAAGGCCATATTAGAAGCTAAGAAAGAGGTGAATGATGCTAACCTTTTGGCAGTTGGCACAGTCTTTACAACCACGAATAACCCCTTTGGGAAGCTGTGCCCTCAGAGGCGGAGTCTACAAAAGTAAATAGCTTGTATATGTGAAACACCAAACATATGATACACATAATAAAGTGTGAACTTGATAACAGCATAAGAAATTATCAAAGGAAGACACTTGGAGAAGAATTGAGTAAGACCAGAACTAGAGAGGAAACCTGCTCGGTGTCAGAATCATCAGCAGAACTATTGTTTAGTGAACTATTGTTTTGTGAACTAAAATTTATCCAAGGTCTGGGCCTCACGGACTTCTCGGTTTTGGTGTTGTCACTGTGCTGGCCCTCCATTTCAGTCTTTAACTCAGACTTGCTAACCGGAGAGTCACTCATTTTAACATCGCTATCTTCCACCTTTTTCAAGGTGAAAGGAGCAATTGTCTCAAATCCGGGAGGAATTGAAGAAATATCCATATTTTCTTGCTTGACACAAGCTCTTACAAGTTCGGTTCCCATCAGTACTGAAAAACAAGTAGGACAACTCAGGGATGCAAGAAAATGATTTACACATGCACTACAAAGTTGCAAATAGAAGCCACTAAACAATTTATTATCCATCAAGAAATACAGAGAGAAAAAAAAAAAAAAACAGCAATTACAAAATCAGGCACGCAAAGTTTCCGGATCAAACATATGCAAACTAAGCATAATCTCAAGCAAATCCGTTTTTAAGTGTGTCGAAGAAAAAACTAACTGATTTACAGCTGAGGAGCCGATAAACTTCTACTGAGATTCATGACAAAGAAATCAAAAGCAGATAACATAGCGCAAGAATTTGCACAGAAAAACAGCATGCATACTATCAGATCAAACTTCTGTTACATGATAAAAACGTGTAAATACTCTTTTAACTTTAGTTGGCCTAGGGACTACTCACAAAGTCCAACTCTTACTCGAGGGTGATGGCCTGGCCCGAAGCTGCTCTGCTTTTTACCGTGGCGCCTACAGAGAGAATCGAACCCTCGTCGGAGAGAATCGAACCTCGACCTCTTTAGACAATCATAAGTCACTTACCACACTTGCCAAACTACTGCGTTTGTAATTACTTTTTTAGATCTCTATGTTTCTTCTAGTCCTATATCTCATAGACCTCTAAATTAAACAAAAATCGAATCATCCGTGAATACTACAAGGAAACACTGTTCATTGAATTCAATCACTTCAAGGCAAATAAAAGTCAACTGCATGCATAACTCATCACTCATAAACGTGTATTTTACAACTAGATAAATCATATTGAAAATGGTAAAGTAGATCAAAATAAATATATGATATAATTATTCCTCCTTACCATCTGGAAAAAGAGATCATGAAAAACTGAAGGAAAAAATCTGGAAAAAAATCAAAGCAATTATAAATTAACTAACAAGTCCTTGATCAATGATTAAAAGCATCTGTTCACCAGAAACAGATCTTCCATTTATTCCCCAAATAAAACAAATCAAATCCTATAATTTATAAAGCATGTTTCTCCAAAACATCAATTAACTGAAAACTAAAAGTGACAATCAAGACAGATCCATCCCCTAACTAAATAATAACTATAACCTCAAAAAAAAAAAAAAAAAAAACTTGTAATTAATTTAAGGAAGATATGAATTATACGCTGCAATTATGAACTGTTTGCTTTGAACACCGTACAACCTCCAATTCCCAGCAGCAATAGCTTGTTTCCCAATTCTGATGTATGTCTAGCAATCAGAAACCCTATGATTTAGGGGAAATGTTTTCCACGCAATCAAATTTTTTTTTTTTTTTTTTGTTATTGTAGTAATAAATGGACCCAAAAAAAATATCTAAAATTTCATAAATCTGGAGTGAATTTCTAGGATAATCTATAAGGAAAGTTCAAAATTGTTTCCAGAAAAATCAATCTGCGAATAATTTTGAAGAATCACACGCAAAATTCAGGTCCTTTACCCACTTTCCTAGACCCAAAAAAAAAAAAAATTTAAAAAAAAATACCATGAACCTGGTAACAAATCTATGGGCACCCATAAGTTTTATTGGCACATTTTTTTATTATTTTTATAAAAATGACCGGCCTATTATATTATTACATTAAAACAGTTAAAATAAAACATTTAATATAGAAGAAGTGAAATTTATTATTCAATGAAAATAATTATTTGTAAAGTGTATATTGAAATGGTCTTACTCATACCAGATTATATATTCCAGAAAGAAAGAAAGAAAGAAAAAAAGAAAGAAAAAAAAATAGAGGAAGAAAAAGAAAAATGATAATGGATGGTCTGCTAATTTGTTGGGATACCGATGGCACGAATATGAAAGCGTGGCGTGACCGCATTGCATTTTAGTTATGACATTGTGAGGCAGCATAATTTGTTCGGCTACACTTTCACTTTTTCCCACTCGGTCCTTTATCTTTCTTTATTATTATTATTATTATTAAACAACGATCGAAAAGAAGAACGATAAAAAACGATTTGAATCGAGAAATAGAGTATTAAACTCGTATTAAAAGATGTGCATTCTTTCACATTTATATTTGATTATTATAGTTAGCGAGTAATCGAAATAAATATTATAATAATGAAGGTCGGTTTGCCTTTTGCCTTTTGCCTTGATTAACAAGACACTTCAAGTCGGCTCTCGTTTGGATTTAAGCCGAATTGAACATTGTTATAGTTGGTTGGATTGTTTGAATCCATGTGTTTAACGCCGCCATCTTTGTTAGTTTGGTTATATGTATGATGTATGATTGACATGGTAATGAATAGTAGTTTAAGTACCGATGAATGAAGCAATACATTGGGTTCAGAGGCACCGTGTTACTACATTGGTGATATATATATATATATATATATATATATATATATATATATATATATATATATATATATATGATGTATGATTGAATGTAGTTACAAATAGCGGTTGCGTCGGCAATAAGCAAATAGAAAGTCTGGTTCCGAAGTTGACTGTGTCTAATGGTATGAACTTGTCAACTTTTTATAGTTGCGTCGTCATCTTTTGTAATTTTTAGCTTTATATTAACTTACTCCTTCTACTGGTCTACTTTGAGAGATCGAGTTAAGTTGATTAAGTCGTGTTCCATCGTTTAATACCGTCATTAATGCTAATCATTAAATTATATAATAATAAAAATATGCCATTTTTTTAATTGAGCAATTTTATCGGTGTTCACCATTCGAGCACCTCTAGAAATACAAGTATAATGACTTTTTTTTGCTTTCGCAAGATATTCCAGACAATTGTTTATCTTTGTCTTTGTTTTTATTATTCTTTCTTTATTGTTATTAAATTAAACAACGATTGAAAACAAGGATGTAAATGATTTGAATCGAGTAATAGAGTATTAAACTCGTATTAAAAGATGTGCATTCTTTCACGTTTATATTTGATTATAGTTAACGAGTAATCGAAATAAACATTATAATAATGAAGGTCGGTTTGCCTTGCCATGATTAACAAGCCACTTCAAGTCGGCTCTCGTTTGAATTTAAGCCGAATTGAACATTTGTTATAGCTGGTTGGATCGTTCGAATCCGTGTGTTTAACGACGCCATTTTTGTTGGTTTGGTTTTATGTATGATGTATGATTGATATGGTAATGAATAACAGTTTCAGTACCGGTGAATGAAGCAATACATTGGTTTCAGAGGCACCGTGTTACTATATTGGTGATATATATGATGTATGATTGAATGTAGATAACTTATAAATAGCGGTTGCGTCAGCGATAAGTAAATAGAAAGTCTGGTTCCGAAGTTGACCGTGTCTAATGGTATGAACTAGTCAACAATTTATAATTGTGTCATCATTCTTTGCAATTTTCACATTTATATTAACTTATTACTCCTTCGACCGTCTACTTTGAGAGATCGAGTTAAGTTGATTAAGTCGTGTTCCTTTGCTTAATACATCCATTAATGCAATATCATTAAATTATATACTAAAAATAGGCGGTTTCTATCGGCAACACAAATCTGCTTACGGCATCACGATTACTCTCGGCATCCTATAAATTACTTTTGGGACCACATTGAATATTTTTATTATTTCGTGCAACATAACGTATGTGGCACTGATGCGTGTTTTTCGGTACGAGCGTCACTGTAACTGACGTTGGTTTTCAATCTCAACATCACTGACACTGATTTTATAGTTATAAATGCATTATTGGTGAAAAACGTCAGACTCACAAACGTTGTTAGCAAAATGGAACGTCAGTGACTCTAACGCGCGTACCGTGGTGCTAAAAAGTGATTTGGTGTGATGAAGTAAATGAAAAATAATTTAAAAAAATGATATCAATATTAAAAATGTGGTGTCAACAGAACTCGCCTAAAAATATGCCATTTTTTTAATCTAGCAATTTTATCGGTGCTTACCATTTGAGCTCCTCTAGGAATACAAGTATAATGACTTCATATAAGATAATTGAGGACTTTTGTGAAGAGATTACTTGTTCGAGTTGGTCTTTATAACTCTAATTGTGATAAATAATATAGAAGTGTGTGAAATGATTAAGCGCTTGAAATATTGCTTTTAGTGAATATGAATAATCATATATTTTAGATACGTGATAAATAAAAAGCAGCTTCTATCGGCATTACGATTCTTCTCATGTCACCATGATTACTTTCGACACCCTATAAATTATTTTTGGGGCTACATTGAATATTTTTATTATTTATGTACTCCAAGCACTACCAAAAAATTGAAAAACTTACTTCTCATACCACAAATCTTATAAAATACAATTTAGTCATTTGATAATTAAAATGAAACATTATAATCCCCAACTTATTTTTCACCTAAATCATCATCAAGATCTACAAATTCATCTTCATCTTCATTATCAAAAAATCATCTTCATCAACAAAAATTCATCTTCATCTTCAAAAAATCATCTTCATCTTCATCTTCATCATCAAAAAATCATCTTCATCTTCATCTTCATCTTCATCTTCAAAAAACCATCTTCGCCATCAAAAAATCATCTTTATCTTCATCTTCTTCAACCTTCTTCATCATCTTCATCTTCTTCAATCTTCTTATTCTTCATCAAAATTCTTTTTTATCAAAATTCTTCTTCATCTTCTTCAACTTAGATTTTCATAAGATAACACTGAAACACATGCTCGATGGGTTGAAACACCATTAATTATGGAAAAAATGATGTTTTTTCGAGTTTTCCACCGGCTACTGGATTTTCCGGCCGGTAACCCACCAAATGTCATCAGGACTGACGTTCGTTGACACTAGCAACGTCAGATCCCGTGACGTTCTGGACACTAGTGCTGAATATATTTCGTTTTCAAAACGCCAAAGAACCTGACGTTGTTATTAGCAACAAACGTCAGAGACGGCGACGTTCTGGACATCAGAGCTGAATATCCTTTGTTTCAAAAACGCCAACAAATATGACATTTATAATTAAACCAAACCTCAAGCGTGATGATGTTAAGCACTCCAGGACTAAATGAGTTTCTGTTTAACACACGACAACCATTTCGACGCCGGTTTTGAAAACTAACATCATGTACGTTGACGTTTGTGTGTGACGTCAGCGTGCCTGAATAGGTCTTGCTATATAAATGTCAGATATAGTGACGTTTTGGATCCCAGTATTTAAATAATTGTGTTGGTGTTTTTTCATTATCCAAACATGGTACAAACAATCATGCAAACAAAAATACAATGGTTCAAAATGATAAATACAACGTAATTCAAACAACGCCATTCAAACAGTTTAAAATGATCAAAACGAAAACGAAAATAATCCATACAGTTTAAAATGATCAAAACAAAAATGATCAAGAAATAACCCAAACGTAATAATCCAAACCTTACTAATTCAACGTCCCTAAATAAAAATTCTTCAATGTTTAGTAATCACCACATTAAACACGACATGATTTTCTCTAGGCTGATCAACGACTTCAAAACTGCATTCATCTCCAACATTGAGGTCATTGTCCATCAAAAAACCATTTAACCCTGGGATGTGAGCTTGTCGATAGGGTTCGGCACGCTCTACAAGTCTAGCCGACCATGAATCCCCTATGGCACTTCGCAGCTCCACAGTCTTGCATCGCAGCATGTCATGAGTCGTAGCAAATGTGTTGGATCGATAATGCGCAGACACACTCTAGAGGGGGGTGAATAGAGTGTGGAATTTTAAAATTCGAAAACAACACAAGTACTAGTAATTAAATGCGGAAGCTCATTTAATTAACTATTCACTTATGTTATAAAAACCTACGTGATTAAAATGATTAATTTATTGTGATCACAACGAAATGTCACTAAGCAAATACGTATCCAAGATGATCAAAACATAGGCAGATTATTATACCAACTAATATTTGTTAATCTGATAGTTATTATTTAACTAAGGATTTGATGAACCAAACACAACTACAAACAAACAAAAGAATTAACTTGATTAAAACAAGGTTGCCAAGATGTTGACTAAAAAAAGGTTGATGCAAGACTGAAACTAATTGCAGATTGACTTAAAAGATGAACTAAAATATTATAATGACGTTTGGGAAACGTCACAACCTGTTCAAGATCAATTTGCAAAGAGCTGTTTTACAAGACAAGATTTCACTTAATCAGATGAGAACAGCAAACTAGTTTTCAATTTTTTTTGGAGCAATAGCAGACTACAAGGATAGTTTAATAAATATCCAAAGGGGGGATCAACAGATAATCAAATTACAAATTCAGGTTTATACAAAGATTCTGCAAAGTTAATTACAATGATAAGCTACTGATATACACTTATTACAAGAAGGATATTCAGCAAGCTATAAGCACAATTACAAAACAGCAGGCTGTCCAAAAAAAGATAATTCAACAAGTTATCAAATACAGGGGGTGAACTTCAGCAAAAACGACAGAAATGGTAATCAGGTCCAATGGGCTAGATTATCAAGTCAGAAGTCACAAAAGATGAAAGTACATGTTCAGCCAACCTAATCAAATGCCTAAGCTATTACAAGATGTTCAATTATCAGGTTCACGGAATATTCAAGATAACAACAGTCTATATCAATTCAACAAGCAAGAGTGCAGGATCAGGGCAGATTATTCAGCAAATGCAAGACAGATGATAGCATATATGCAGAGAATAACAGCAACACACAGGTGTATACCGATGCTCAAAATCAGAACCAACAGGTTTATAGGGGATAAAACCAAAGAATCAATCACTGACTGATAATCAATTCAATTAAGACTCTTATTGCAAGTAAAGACCTTGATTCAAAAGACTTAACAACAGTGTATGACTCACACAAGAACAAGAACCAGAATCTTAAACAAGACTTATGTTCAAGAGCAAAACTTAGACTTAAGATATTGATTATATTCTGACTTAAGGTACAAACAATAAACCCCACTGGGCAGTCTTGACCTGATATTTCAAATCAGTCAAACTGTTGTCTAATGCCTTAATTAGCAAGAATTAAACCCCACTTGGGTAGTCTTGACCTGATATTTCAAATCAGTCAAACTGTTGTCTAATGCCTTAATCAGCAAGAATCAACTACCAAAATCAAAGTTTCACACAATGAACAAACTCAGACAAACACAACAGCAAAATTAGTATCCAAACACAGACTACTATAATGCTAAATTCAAGGCAATCAAGACACATTCACATAACACAGAAGATGCAAGTGATAGAGTCAATGTGTTACCTTCACAAGATGAACACTAAAGACCTCAATCCTCCGATTCTGTCAAAGGCTATTGATTGGTACCACTCCTTTCAATAGCAAAATATCAAAATCAAGCTTTGATTTTCACAGAAGGAAGATCAAAGCACCAAACTCTACTTCTGTGTTACTAGACACGAACACGAAACATAAAAACTTCAAAGTGAAAAGGAATGTAGAATTGTCCAAGACTAGGAATTCTGAGTTGTTGCAATCATGTTTGGTATTATTGGCTATTTATAGCCATTAAGGTATGACTAGACCTCAAGACTTTGGTGTGAACAGAGTCAATGAAATCAAGATAATTCGGGGCACATTGAATGAAATGATTTTCCGGCCTTGGTTAACCAATGGTTTGTATTTAGGTCAATGAACCAAGTATGTCTGGTCAGTGAGCCTCACAGTAAATCGGTTAAACCAAACAATCATCTTTAACCTAAGTGACTATCCAGTCATGGCTATCAAAAAATTTTGGTTTTATGGTCAATGAGCCAAGTATGTCTAGTCAATGAGCCAAGGTATGTGATAGGTAAGCCATACAGTCACTGTTATAGTAATTGATTTCACTAAAACATGTTATAATAGACCAGTGTAAGGGATGCGGACAAACCAAGATGATCAACCAAAATAGTTACAGGCAACACATAGGGTTGATTCAGTGGTTTAAAAAGACCCGAATTCAGACCACAAACACAAGCTTGGGTATGAATTTGACTTCTCAAACCAAACCGGGACTAGGCACAGACCGGGAGTGAACCGGATTAAAAGGTTGGTTTGACCATCATTCGGTTAAATTTCCCTCAACAGAGTGCAATTCAATTTCATTGGGTGTAACCCCTCAATTGAATTGTTTTGACCGAACTAGGGTACAGGGATTCAGCCAAATTACCATGGCGATCCGGGTAGTGATTCACCGGATCATTTTTAACGTGTTAATATTGATGAGATTGCCTTGCTGGACCCCAACTACAGCTGGAAATCTCTCAATTTTGCACATGTGATAACGACTGACTCCTTATGCCATCAGTGTTCCAGAACGGTCAAGGAGCAACCTGTAAACAGCCGGTTATGGAAAGAGTTCAGGCAGAATCATATCAAATCAGAAATAATATCAAGATATTAACTTTAAATTAAAAAAATATGACCCGATTAAATGTAGTCGGTTGACCTTCGATTTGCTCATAATTATCACATACGGAATGCACGAGACTGGAAAGATGGAGTCTTTCATCTTCAAGCAAATCAGCGTAGAATTCGGGGTGATGAAATCCCTGATTCATTTCCATTTACGGCTCTGATTGACTCGACCAAGGCAAATTTTTGAATCACATCAATTTATTCTGTAAGATATCAACATTAGATGCATATAATCAATGAGATAACAGAGTTAAGAAAAAAATCGAGGCAATAATAAAGCGATATCACCGAAATCGATTCGAATCAGAAGATAGTGGAGCCTTCACGTTTTCAGAATCAAAACGTGCTTATAATCAATTCAAAATCGAATAATCAATACCTTGAATACCCTCAGATAAAAAAGGAGAAGAAGACTTGTTTTTTTTTCTATTGGTCCGAATCACATCATTGGGCGGCCCACCCCAAAAAAAAAAAAGGTGAAGGGTTTGAGTTAAATTGTTCGGGATTGCAATGAATACAAAGGATTCGATTCATTGAAAGTAGTGGAACAACTGAAGTTCTTTGAGAGGGTAGGGTTTCTGGATTATGTGAGAGACGGCTAGGAATGAGAGAAATTAGGTTAAGAGTTCGGGTTATACAAATTTAAGGGGTGGAGGTTGGGTCAGCTGAAGGAGGACCGGGTATATGAAAAATAAATGGGCCAGACTTTTTGTTAAATAGGTAGAAAAGGGTGTGCTAATGTAGGTGAGGCGAGGTATGAGAAAACGGATGGTAGGGTAGGATGGTATGGTTGGATGATGTGGCGTAAGTTAAGTAAAGTTTGGTAGGTTGGACTAAAAAGGTTTAAAAAGGTAGGGCATTGTGAGGTAGGATTGGATAGGTGAGCAACATTATAACATATTTAAATAATTAATTAACAATTGACCAATACAATTGGCAATTAATTTAATTTAAATATAATTAAATAATTTAAATCCTACAAAAATGTCATAAACAAAAAGGATGATGCCATATGATGTAAACTTATAGCTCCATGCCAATTAGTGACAAACAATTATAATACATGTAGGATATAATTATGAAAATTAAGTAAATATAAACATGTAGAATTACTAATAAAATATTGTAGAAAAGCTTTAAATAAAGGGGAATGTTACTTTTGAAAATTAATCAACATATAACATAACAAGAACCACAAAATACTCAACATTCTCCTAATTTGATTTATTTTCAAAATAACAATTTTAAAGCTTTTAAGGGATTGTTTTAAAAACCATGGAGAGTATAACTCCCCCTAAATATAAGCTTCCCCTTAATTAGAGCTTTCTAACTTTAATACGAAAATAATTTGACTTTTGAAAGCTTTATACACTACTATCTCCCTCTTAGTTTGAAAATTAATCAAATAAGGTTTTAAAAGCGGGGTTGAAAGTTATGAACCACAAAATACTAATTAAGTAAAAGTGTGTAAGATACTTCCCTTTTTGGTATGAAGAAGTATGATACCAATTGTTTTTCAAACATTTATTTAAGTAACTATCATGCCATAATATATCATATTAGCACATAAATTTAGAAGCCTGCAAAATAGATTTGTACGGTGGTACCCTTTACACTTTGGGTCCTTCAAGGTTAGAATCAGACTTCAAAGAAACTTTCCGAACACATACTTTTTGTACCCTTGGTTTATAACCGGTCTTCTTAGTCTAAGTGGACTAAGTTGACTGATCACAGTGACGTGGGATTGGATAGTATGTGTTCTGATGCATTCTCAGAATCTGATCTTGCCAAAACAGCAAATTGACCAAGTAAGGGTCAACTTGAGGTTGTCTAAACGTGTAGTCGGGTGCTTGGTGTATGCGGGGGTCATGATATGCAGGTGTGTACAAACTAGGTGTAGCATAGTTAGTATGATGATTTTGGTTTTGTTGAGCATAGCTCCTTGAACCTCTACGATCAAACATATATGCATGGTTTTGTGAGGAAGAACGCCGTGGAGTGTGTGAACGTGTTGATGAAGCGTTTTTGGTTGTGGAGGGTGCTTTAGGTGGTGGAGGTGTATCACTCTCTATGACAATTGGCCTAGGCGTCAAGTTTTCCGGAGTTGAGACAGGAGGAGTTGGTTTGGGTTGGTTCCCCGAACCACTTACTTCCTTCCCTTTTCCTTTTAGTGTTGAGAGTTGTCCTTGGAGTAGAGAATTCTCCTCTTCAAGTCCTGAAACGACTTGTTTAAGTTTGACAACCTCTTGTTTTAATGAATTAATCTCAATTTTGGTGTCTTGATGCTTAAGCTTTAAATGACTTAGAGTGTTGATTAGTGACACGGTTTCTGTTTCTTAAGCTCACTAATCTTTTCGTTCTTGAGTTTTAGAGTTGTCCAAAGTTGTTCTATTTGATCATGCAACTCTTCTACTGAATATAAAGATACCTCACTCTCATTATCGTATGTGGGTTGAGACTTGAGAGCAACCCATGAGGTAGAAGGTAGCTCACTCGGAAGCAACATATTTGTTATCATTGTCTGACTCAGAACTATCAGACCACGTAGCTACCATAGCTTCTTCTTTTTAGATATTTCTTTAGTCTCATTCTTGGATTGATGATGTGATTTATACTTGTAATGAGACTTGGATTTTGAGCTCGAGCTATGCCTGGACTTGTTCTTTTTGGCGTTGGGATGAGCATTTGAGATGTGTCCGTAACCTTTGCACTCGTAGCATTGTGCAGTTGTGGTCCAATCCTTTTCTTTATTGCCGCGGTGCTTTCCACTATGCTTTTTGGCGCCCTTGGAGTTTTGCTTTTGGAATTTGTAAATTTCTTGAAGTTTCGGGCCGCCATAGCAACTTCTTCCTCACTTTCTGAAGCGAACCGGGAAACGGTTGACTTGATTTAATTTGGGATTGTGGATTTGAAGGTATTCGGAAGGGGGTCCTTGACACAACCACAACCTGTGTGGAAGCACCTTGGAATCAATAAGCTCCTCGACACAGTCACAACCTGTGTGAAAGCACCTTAGAATCACCTTGACACTTAAAAAACCCGTTTCTAAGCACCTTGGTATATGTATACACACAAGGGTTGCTTAGACCCTTGATAATCCGGATTTAGAAACCTCTTTCCAGGGAATTTCAACACACACACTTTTCCAACTGAGAAAATATAAATTTATATCATAACAATCTGATTTTCAAAGTACAAATACAAGGACTATTTATAGGAAAATAAGTACATGAATTGTAGCATAAATAAGATGAAAAGTCTTTTCAAAATTCCAAGATGGTGGCGCCAATTTTTGTGGTGAGATGGGTTCAATGTAACTTCATTCAATGCTTCCAAAAATGCAATGTATCTTGAATTGTCCAAGACCAATGTATCTAGTTTCTTCCAAGCTTGCTTCTTATCCAAAAAATGGCGCCAATATTATCTCCAAATTCATCCAAGTTTTTGTCATTTATTTAACTAATATTACATAATAAAATATATAATTATTAATGATGTGAATCCGTTTTGAAAATGGATCCGGACTCTCCGAATGAAAATCTAGTGGATCCGGATTCACATCAGACCCTCCCGGTTGTGAAGGATCTGTCATCAGATCATGTGGGTTTTCAAAATAAAATATATATGAAATATTAAAAAGGACACTAAAGTAGGTGCAAATATTTATTTGAGGAAGGTGGAGAGACTCTTGAAAATAGACTTTCTTGAATCATATCATTTCCTCCCGTTTGCGAAGGATTCGTCCTCGAATCTACCTGGATCAAATATTAATATGGGCCATACAAATGCGAAATTGGACATGTGATGAATTTCAACCATGAAGAGCAACGAAGTGAACATCACAGCAATCATCCTATGGCACAACTTAGATTCCACGGTAAAAAATCAGCAATGATAAAGTCAAGAGGATGATATAAAAATAGGTCAACAAAAGTGTGCGCCGGTTTCCCATTATTATCAATCGGAAATAGATCATCCAAAGGCAATATGGGGGGTGCATTTGTTGAATCCAACAGCCCGGTATTCTCCTTGTGTAGATTATCATCATGTACTAGCAAAGATGAATTAATGAACTCTACAACTTGTGGCTCACATGGTTCCACCATCATCTCAATTTCAGGCTCCTTGATCTTAACAACATTGCACACATCAATATGTCGATCAGCATCCAATTTCTTCTCTCGAATGTTATTAACCTGTTCGTTTTCCGTACTGATCCAGCCATGTTTCCATTTAATTTCAGCCCACCGTTTTGCATCTTCCGCCCAAAATTTTGCCCAAAATAGTTCAGCTTCCTTCTTCCGTCGTTCTGATTCCTTATTCAAACTATCTTGCACCTTCTCAACAATCCTACTACACATCCCTTTTATCAATTTATCATTTTGTAATTCTCTTTGTCTTTTCAACTTGGCTTTGCGAATGGCTTGCAAACGCACTTGTCGTTCTCTTTCATATGCTTGCTCCATCTCTCAATCAGATCACTCCCGCCACTCTCGGACACTATAGTCGTGTGGATATCTATCATCGTCCACACTCCGGCGATGTGCCTTGACAATTCGAGATCTTTCGTTGCTATCCATTGTGATTTAGACAGAATGTTGTGGTGCAGTTTTGAATATGATCGGCATCGAATCCGAGATGAGGTCAGGAGAGAAAACGTAGATAACAGGATGATTTAGTTGTGGTAAAAATTTCAGATTGTTTTGAGGTGTATAGGTTGGCCAAACAGTCGGATTTTGGTAACTGGTGCAATCTGTCAGAAAAAATTCCAGATTTACAACAATGACTTACGTCGCATATTGCAGCCAAATGATTACGAATCTGGGAAAATTCAAATAACAAAAGTTGTATAAGAGGGAATTTCCTATAAGATCACCAAGTTTGAGAGAAATTGGTTATGTATAACGCACCCAAAACAGATTCGGAATAAGAAATGCCGCTGCAGATTTTCAGAACTTTGGGTTGGTTTTTTTTTTTTTTTTTTTTTTTTTTTTTGTTTTGGGTAAGATAAGAAGATAATATAAGAAAAGAAAATGATATAATACCGTCAATCTGCTATTCTCTGATACCAACTGAAGCGAACCGGGAAACGGTTGACTTGATTTAATTTGGGATCGTGGATTTGAAGGTATTTGGAAAAGGGTCCATGACACAACCACAACCTGTGTGGAAGCACCTTGGAATCAATAAGCTCCTCGACACAGTCAAAACCTGTGTGAAAGCATCTTGGAATCGCCTTGACACTTAGAAAACCCGTTTCTAAGTACCTTGGTATATGGATACCCACAAGGGTTGCTTAGGCCCTTGATAACCCGGATTTAGAAACCTCTTTCCAGAGAATTTCAACACACGCTTTTCCAAGTGAGAAAATATAAATTTATATTATAACAATCGGATTTTCAAAGTACAAATACAAGGACTATTTATAGGAAAATAAGTACATGAATTGTATTATAAATAAGATGAAAAATCTTTTCAAAATTCCAAGATGGTGGCGCCAATTTTTGTGGTGAGATGGGTTCAATGTAACTTCATTCAATGCTTCCAAAAATGCAATGTATCTTGAATTGTCCAAGGCCAATGTATCTAGTTTCTTCCTAGCTTGCTTCTTATCAAAAAATGGCGCCAATATTATCTCCAAATTCAGCCAAGTTTTTGTCATTTATTTAACTAATATTGCATAATAAAATATATAATTATTAATGATGTGAATCCGTTTTGAAAATGGATCCGGACTCTTCCAAATGAAAATCTAATGGATCCAGATTCACATCAGTCCCTCCCGGTTGTGAAGGATCTGTCCTCAGATCATGTGAGTTTTCAAAATAAAATATATATGAAATATTAAAAAGGGCACTAAAGTAGGTGCCAATATTTATTTGAGGAAGGTGGAGAGACTCTTGAAAATAGACTTTCTTGAATCATATCACTTTCACTCTCAGATGACTCAGATTCGGATTCGGATTCAAATTGGTGAGCTCTGCTATAGTGAGGGTTTCTATCACGCTTACGAGCTTCAAGGTGCATCTCGTGAGCAATCAAGATTCTGATAAGTTCGTCTTTAATGTAAACCTTGGAATCCCATTCCGGAGGAAGACTCCTAAGAATCTTGAGGATTTGGTCCTCATTCAAGACTGGCTTACCATACGACTCTTGTGCATTAACTAAGTCGTTAAACCTAATGTCCATTTGTTTAACGGTTTTGTTTGATTCCATTCTAAACATTTCAAAAGCTCTTAGGAGACCGTTAATTTTAGAGCATTTGACTCGGGAAGTTCCCTCATGTCTTTAAGTGAGAGTCCCCAAAATTTCTTTGCAAGACTTACATGAGTTAACCGCACGAGCCTCTCAGGGACTAAGGGAGTTGACAAGGATGGCCATAGCCTTCGAATTTAATGACAGCTTTTTAAAGTCGTCATCAACGAGTTCATGGTCAAACTGTTAGGAAATCAAACGAGTAGCGCAGCGGAAAATAAAATTTTGATTTCCGATCCAAGGATCGACTTCATTTAAACAATAAACATATAACAAGGAGGACAAAGATTATACCTTTCTTGATCTTAAAGATCGAAGCTTTGACCGTCCGGCAGAAGTAGATGCGCATAAGCCGTCCAATCATCTGGCTTCTATCAGTTATCCACACGAACGCCTCGCCGGAATCCTCCCGGATTGTTATTAGAAAAATTCGACTGCGAGGTCGACCTTTTTCCCCTCACAATACTCTCTCTAAGAAGCTCTCAAGAACAAGTAGCTTTTGGAATAATGGTGTACAAAAGAGCTAGTCAACCCCTTTCTTTTATAGATGAAGGTGGCGCCCCTAGGTCTTCCCAAACTGATTGGGATTAGCTTCTAGTAGATTGATAAGAGAGAAAAACCTTATCCTAATAAAATAAGAAAAATCTCTATAATTGATTTATCTCTTTTACTTTAATATCTTATATTAAATAAAACTAAATATTATCAATATCTTATATTGAGTATATTTATCTTATTACCATAATTCTATTTTCCAAAAATCAATTAATATCCAATATTAATATTATGGTAATCTTATTAATTAAATTGCACAATTCAAGTGTATCTTATACACTAGTGACTTGCGCTCCATATGCCAATTAACTGGCTTCCGGAATATTCTTTAATTAATAATATAATTAATATCTTGTATTTAATTTATTCATAATAAATAAATACCTATATATTAATTTACCTCTATAACATTTATAGTCTTGAGATAAAACTTTCCTTATTTGATCATCAACAATAAACGCATTTTAATCCGACTCGACATTCATGTATGTAACCGATAGGCTTCCCAATATGGTGGCCGTAGACATAAGGTGCAATTACGAAAATGCCCTTCACCTCTAACGATCATGGATAGCGTCTAGCAACACGTCCATGACCTTCAATCATCGGAAGAGTCAATACGCAATGACTACTACATTTCATGTGCTCGGTTAGCGTGTAAATAGAATCCTATCGATGTAGTAATATCCATACGATCGTACTAGATAGTATCCCATAATCTGGATATCAGGCTCTCTCGGAATAACTCATTTACTCCCACTTTGTAAAGATTCACGAGAACTAGACATTCCTTATAGGAAGGCCCTTTCGGATATTCACTCCTACTCTTAGGGTACGCGATTCCCAGACGACCTTACATGTATACTCCGCATGCTTCAATATCACACCCGATCACTACCGCATGATCACCCCATGGCTAAGGGAAACCTCAATAGTGTCAAAGCATGACAATCCACACCGTGATGCCACGTAGACTCCGGTCCTAGGATAATTACACAACCGTCACATAGTGTGACACTTAATATTGTAGTGGGTCAGTCTAACGTACGCATTCTCTAATACACGTCCACGTACAGTCCAAGTGTCACTACACTTCGATAGATGAAATATATCACTGCCCTTAAAGACAGAAGATATCTAATACGTGCTAGTCTGTTCGCACTGTCAAATCCCTATTCAACAGTACATCAGCCTAGAGACATTTAAGTATCAAACTTATTTAAGTGATTAGAGATTTCATCAACCATAATCACTATCATGGTTTCTCTATCACAGTTCAATACTAAGGGCATTATCATATACACAATAGCACAAATTGGTCCAATAAATAAACAAAGTATATAATAACAAAAGTGCTTTTATTAATCATAATAAAGTTATTACATGAACTTAAATAGACTGTAAATGACCTGACTCGGTCGGATCTGTTCCAACCCGATTGGGTTTAGGACACCTATTCAACACAAGCTTGGAAACTTGGATGGTAGTCCCACCCTCAGTGACGGACTTCGTAGGAATCAATGGACCATTTTTGATAATTCTCCAAAACTGATAGTCCATTGACTCAATGTGAAGCCGCATTGAGTTCTTCCATTCCATATACCCCGACCCATCAAAGTATAGGGGCCTTGACAAAGACAAGCCCTCTCGAGGAGTCACGGTATATGCCATGGAAGTAATGCAATAAAAAAACTTTGAAAAACGATGAGCTAGTCTATATGAAATGCGATTACAATGAAACTATGAACAAATAGTCAGTGTAGTGTACAATGCAAAGTCTATGATATGTATGATGAATTTTTTTTATGGAATCTCAAGAAACAATTATTAATGGACAGAAAGTAAACGATGTGGTGTGTGGGATTACCTAAATCAATTTAAAAAAATATTACAGCCTTAATAAAGTGATAGCGTAAGGGGATTAAAAAGCGAATCTGAATTGAAATACCGAACCCTTGAGTATGAAGATGACGGTTTATGATGATGTAACTTGATCAAAAATTTATTCTGCAAAACAACGTAAGACCAAGTGTAAATCTAGAAAATAATAATATAATCAATCAAACGAAGTGATATCAAGAACTTGATCACTATGTGACCTTGCTCCGATACCAATTGTTGGATTGATAATGCGCAGACACACTCTTCAAAAGATCAAAACAGGGGATACCAACTAATATTATAATCAAATTACTAAGGATTTGATTCAAACGGACAAAAGTTTATACTAAAAAAGATTATGCAAAGTTAATTATAATGATAACGTCACAACTTGTTCAAGATCAATATACACTTATTACAAGAAAGATATTCAAATGAGAACAACAAGCCGAGTTTTCAATTTTTTTTAGCAATAGTATATAGTTTAATCAATATTACATAAACAAATTAGATTCGAGGTTTATACAAAGATTCGCAAAGTTAAAAACGATAATACAACAAGTTATCAAATTACAAAACAAAGGTCGTCCAAAAAACAATAATACAACAAGTTATCAAATACAGGGGCTGAACTTCAGCAAACGACAGAAATGATAATCAGGTCCAATGGGCTAGATTATCAAGTCAGAAGTCACAAAAGATGAAAGTACAGGTTCAGCCAACCTAATCAAATGCCTAAGCTATTACAAGATGTTCAATTATCAGGTTCACAGAATATTCAAGATAACAACAGTCTATATCAATTCAGCAAGCAAGAATGCAAGATCAGGGCAGATTATTCAACAAATGCAAGACAGAAGATAGTAGATATGCAGACTTACTTGCAGACTAAAAGAACACACAATGGATGTTCTAATTCTGAATAACAACAACACACTGGTGTATACTGATGCACAAAATCAGAACCAACAGGTTTATAGGGGATAAAACAATATAATCATACACTGACTGATAATCAATCCAATCAAGTCTCTTACTGTAAGTAAAGACCTTGATTCAAAAGTCTTAACAATAGTGTATGACTCACACAAGAACAAGAACCAGAATCTTAAACAAGACTTCTATTCAAGAGCAAAACATAGACTTAATATATTGATTCTATTCAGACTTAAGGTACAAACAATAAACCCCCCTGGGCAGTCTTGACCTGATATTTCAAATCAGTCAAATTGTTGCCTAATGCCTTAATCAACAAGAATCAACTACCAAAATCAAGGTTTCACACAATGAACAAACTCAGACAAACACAACAGCAAAATTAGTATCAAAACACATACTACTATAATGTTGAATTCAAGGCAATCAAGACATATTCACAAAACACAGAAGATGCAAGTGATAGAGTCAATCTGTTACCTTCACAATATGAACACTAAAGACCTCAATCCTCCGATTCTGTCAAAGGCTATTGATTGGTACCACTCCTTTCAATAGCCAAAGACCAGAATCAAGCTTTGATTTTCACAACAGGAAGATCATGTTGAATAGGTGTCCTAAACCCAACCGGGTTGGACCGGATCCGACCCGGTCGGGTCAATTACAGTCTGTTTAGTTCATGTAATAACTTTATTATGATTAATAAAAGCACTTATGTTATTATATATTGTTTATCTTCATATTATTTGTTGTATATATATATAGTAACGTCCCTAGTGTCAAACCGTGATAGAGAAACCATGATAGTGATTATGGTTGATGAGATCTCTAATCACTTTAATAAGTTTGATACTTAAAAGTCTCTAGTCATATGTACTTTCAAATGGGACACTGATAGTATAATTAGACTAGCACGTATTGGATGTCTTCTATCTTATAGAAGGTAGGGATATATCTTATCTATCGAAGTGTAGAGACATTTGGACTGTACGTGGACGTGTATTAGAGAATGCGTACGTTAGACTGACCCACTTACATTAAGTGTCACACTATGTGGCGGTTGTGTAATTATCCTTTAGACCGGAGTCTTCATGGCATCACGGTATGGATTGTCATGCTTTGAACTATTGAGATTTCCCCTATCCACAGGGCGATAATGCGGTAGTGATTGAGTGTGATATTGAAGCATGCGGAGCATACATGATTGGTCGTCCGGGAATCGCGTATCCTATGATTGGGATCGAATATCCGAAATGGAATTTTTATAAGGAATGTCTAGCTCTCGAGAATCTTTGCAAAGTGGGAGTAAATGTGTTATTCCAAGAGAGCATGATATCCAGATTATAAGATACGATCGTTAATGTATTGACACTCAATGTACGATCATATGGATATTATTACAGCGATAGGATTATAAATTACACGGTAACTGTTTCACATGAAAGGTTGTAGTCATTACTTTTGACTCTTCCGATGATTGGGGGTCACGGTGTATTTCTAGACGCTATCCCGTGATCGTTAGGCATGAAGGGCATTTTCATAAATTGCACTTTGTGTCTACGGCCAACATATTCGGAAGCATATCGGGTCACACACATATAAACATCGAGTCGGATTAAAATGCGGTTATAGTTGATAACCAAATAAGGAAATTTTATCTCTAGACTATAAAGGTTATAGTGATAAATTAATATTGTGATATTTATTTATTATGAATAATAAAATATAAGATATTAATTATACATAAATTATATTATTTAAAGAATATTACGGTGATGTGCCTAAATCATACTTCGGTTCGTGGATCCTTATTCGGGTCTGACCGACCACAAATATTAGTGGATGAGGCCACTACCACTGGCCATTACAGCCTGCGAGCTCGCGAGCCAAATTAAAGCCGCGAGCCTTCGGATCAATTCCAAGCCCTCAACTTTATGCGACGACAAAAAAGATTATGGGGGTGACACGATCTCATTTAATAAACTGGTCCGCCAGCGACCTCGACCATAATATCTAGAGGGAGAACTACCTCAAGTCCAGCGAGACAATGATACAAAGGTTATAGGGATCGGCTCCACTACGAGCCCGCTACTATAGCTAAATATCTATTATATATTGTATGTCCTCAATTGTAAATAAACCGACTCTAGTCGGTGGCTCCCCCTGTAAATAGGGGAGCGTGTAACCCATTTAAGGGGCCGGATGATAATCTATAAAAAGAAGGCAAAGCCAAATTGCCCCTGTCCTCTTCTCTCATAAAAGCACCACCGCCGGAATCCATTGCCGCCACCGGGCACCACCGGCTAAAACCACTTTTATAGCCAGATATCCTACGTATAAACACCGCTAAAACCACCGTGATGAATTCGACATCGTCGATTGGCTCCGTTACCGGGAACTCGAGATTTTCGGTTCATCAAGATCTATTAGATCTTCATTCGAGGGAACTCTTCATCAAATTTTCTGGAATATTGCAAGAGGTTCTTCTATAATTAAAGGAAGAAAAGAGGAAAAAGGAGAGAATTCCCCCGATTGATTACCGTTTCATCTTATCGGAGAAGAGCTTCATAACGAATGGGGTGAAGTGGAATCGCAAAAGTAAGAAGAGAGGATGCGGATGAAATCGACTTGAAATGTTGAATCCGGCCTTTAACATATGAATTCCGGCGAGCCAACAATTTTCTCATTTTCAATAATAAAAAAAAGAACCCCCTAAGTTCATCTCGCGACAATCAAACAAAAAGCCCATTTCCAAAACGATTTTTATAAATCGGCTCGCGACAATCAAACAAAAAGCTCGAGAAAATGGGCCGCCGATATGAGCCCATCGGACACGAGGCCGTCATTTATAATCTCTCCATATGAGCTTTCTATTTACAACCTCTCAAGCCTGTTTTGAAGCAGACGTGTTTTGAAACAGACTTTCAGATTTGGTTGTGTGAGATTTATGGCTTATTTGAATGATACTTTGGAGGCAAGGGCTGCGAGGGCATTGTGGAAATCAGCTTGGCAAGCTTTAAGTCCGACACCTCATCGGCAAGCTCTAAGCCCGACCTTCAGCTCGGCAAGCTCTAAGTCCGACCTCATCGGCAAGCTTTAAGCCCGACACCAGTTGGCTAGCTCTAAGTCCGACCTCATCGGCTAGCTCTAAGCCCGACCTTCATCTCGTCAAGTTCTAAGCTCGACCTCAACATTGGTTTGACAAGTTACGCGAGATCCCGATCTTGTCCAAAACAAGGGGGCCCGTGGGAAATTCTTTTTTCGAGCTTAAACTTTGGTTCAGAATTTGTTCCCAGCAAGCTCGTTACGTCATAGCTCCGATCTTACTCGAAACAAGGGGGACCGCATACTAGGAATTTTTCGATTCAGTTATCGAGCCGCCAAAAACAAAGGGCCGAGAGTGGAAAATTTTCACACGGGCATATGATTGCGCAGACTCAAAACTTATTTCAACCAAGTTCGTCCTCAATCTTGCTTGAAACAAGGGGGCCGGAGGTGGAAATTTTCAAATAGACGGGAATGACCCGAATTCGACATTTATTTCAACCAAGCCCGCAACGATCTTGTTTAAAACAAGGGGGCCGGACATTGGAATTTTTCGACTCAGTCATCGAGCTCAACCGAAACAAGTAAGGCTTTTAGCTCAATTATTTTTAGCAAGTTTCCATGCTTTAATTTCCTCGACCTCGCCAAAAACAAGGGGGCCCTATATATATAAGACACGTCGGACCCAAATAGCGGACTCGAAAAAGATGAAATATTTCGAGCGAAAGTAAAGGCGCGAGCTCAAAATTACTTTGGGAAAATCATTACCAAAAAACAAAGTAAACATTTATTACAAGCTCCGTATCAGCGAGCTCTTTTATTACAAGCTCCATGTCAGCGAGTTCATTTTATTACGAGCTCTGTTACAAGCTCGCCATCAACATGGGATTTCTCTTCACCAACAACTAGTCCGTCCGCTTAATAGCGCGGCACCAACAGGCTATAAGCCAAATCACTTTGAGGCCGCTCGCTTGAATAGCACGGTCCTAAGTGAACAAGTCGCTTCAGACGACAAGGTCGCCAATATACCCAAAGTTACTTCAAGGCCACTCGCTTGAATAGCACGGTCCTAAGTGAACAAGTCTCTTCAGTCGACAAGGTCGCCAATAGACCCAAAGTTACTTCGAGGCCGCCCGCTTGAATAGCACGGTCCGAAGTGAACAAGTCGCTTCAGTCGACAAGGTCGCCAATAGACCCAAAGTTACTTCGAGGCCGCTCGCTTGAATAGCACGGTCCTAAGTGAATAAGTCGCTTCAGACGACAAGGTTGCCATAGACCCAAAGTTACTTCGAGGCCGCTCGCTTGAATAGCACGGTCCTAAGTGAACATGTCGCTTCAGACGACAAGGTCGCCTAAGACCCTATAAGTCTGTCCGCTTAATAGCGCGGCACAAACAAGCTACCAATGCCAAGGCTAAGGCTTCATATTCCAACTTTATAAGACCGACCTCTAGGTCGGCATCATATTTGGAACTCGCCTTCGAGCGAGCATTTTATAAGTCCGACTTCAGCTCGGCATCATATTTGGAACTCGCCTTCAAGCGAGCATTTTATAAGTCCGACCTCAGCTCGGCATCATAATTGGAACTCGCCTTCGAGCGAACTTTTTATAAAACCGACCTAAGCTCAGCATCGTAATTTGGAATTCGCCTATGAACGAACCTTCTTGTAAGACCGACCTCTAGGTCGGCATCATATTTTGGAACTCGTCTTTGAACGAGCCCTCTACAAGACTAAAAGCTCTCAAGCCACCAAAGGCTAAATCAATTCACGACGCAAAAACCACAAGTCAATCAATTCATGGCACAAACCACAAGAAGCGAAGCTCATCAACTACACGCAAGCAACAAAAGGACCTACTCTGAGTAAGGCATTTAGGCAAAGCTAACAGGCGATCCGCCAAAACAGCGAGCCATCACGGTATTTTAAGGCAACAGATCCGCAAACAGACTTTACTGTTAGTAATACCATCCGCAACGGAAGCGATTTAAGGATCTAGATCTATAAATTACACGTAATAAAATAACTAGATCTACATCTACAAGGGGGTTGTAGAACATACCTCTTGGATCTCAAAATCCAAGTTGAAGAACTACAATAGAAAGAATAAACAAAAGTATGAAGAGCACCACGATCTTCCATACGTGTGATCCAAGCAACTCCCGGTGGAAGGAAATTCTCATCTCAAATCCTCCCGATTTGCTACCCGGAAAAAACCTCCAAGATTTTCCCTCAACCCCTTGGCCGAAATTTTCTTCTCCTCTCTAAGAGGTTGAAGTCGAAAATTATGTCTAGTGTTTTAGGATTGGGAGAACTCTCTTTATATAGAAGAGTAATCATTGTCCTCCAAGGATTTTATTTTGCAAATAAAATAAATCCAATAAATAAAAATAATCCCATAATATTCTAGAACAAATCTAGAATAATATTTATCTTTATTTCTTACCATAAATATTTATTCAATTAAATATTTTGTGCACATGTCTTAAAACAATTTCTTGTTTCCTAAAAAACATGCTCTTGGCCGAAATTATCAATTGACCTAGTCAATGATTATTTTCGGCCATAATACACTAATTTGTCAAGATTATGAAAAATGCATTTTTTACATATTTAATTATTTAGCCCAACTAATTTAATAGTTCACTAAACAATTAATTCACATATCGTTTTAATTAAATTCTAATAAGAACTAAATTAATATTATTAGGATTCGACGTCCTAGAATAGCTATGCTATATTTGGAGGCACGTCGGGGACCATGGACTCAGGGGCGGAGCCAGGACTATAGTTTAGGGGGGGCGGAATTCTAAAAATTAATTGTCGTGGAAAAAGTGTTTAATTATTTTTTCCGTAGATACATATAAGAAATTTGTTGTAGGTTTATACAGATGTGAAAGTTTTTTTTAGTTTTTCATATTAATAATTGACGATAAAAAAACAATCTAAAGATTAACAAAATAAATAAGTTTACAAATTTTCGGATTGTCATATCAATTATCTTTTTAAAATGTTCAGAAATCTTGAGAAAATAAGTGTTGAAACTTTGAGTAAAAAAAAATTTAAAAATCTGAAGTTTAATATAGTAAACTTGGGAAAAGAAGTGTTGAAATTTTGAGTAAAAAAATGAAGAATTTGGAATTTAATATAGTAAACTTTGAGTAAAATAAAAAATAAAAATGCTTCCCAAAAATAGGGAGGAAGGAGGATTCGAACCCACAACCTTCCGCCTTCACTATCAACACTGGACCACTACACCAAATACACAGATTGTGCTTTGTAAGGAACATATAATATATATTACATTAATTGCAACATATTACCGAGTAGAAAGGCTATTTTAGTAATTTCTCGGAAAATTTAAGGGGGGGCACGAGCCCCCCCTTGCCCCTCTATAAGTCCGCCCCTGCATAGACTAATAATCAGCGGCTCCGATAAATCAAATAAATAATTATCTTACGAACAGAATAATTATATTCGATAAATCAATCACAGGAATATGCCACCATAATCCCGTGACTGCACTCCTCCGATTATATTTATCTCTTCACGAGAATAATAATAAGCGTCCATTGATATAATCATTACATATGGATTAATCCTCCATAGATCGTTCATTCTAAATCGGAAAGTTACCGTTAACCCTTTTCGAACCTCTTATCCTTATTTACCATTAACCCCTAAAGTGATCAATTAATTCATACACCTCACTGGTAGCTAATCAATGTAATATGAACTCGCGCGATCGATCAGTTTCTAGGATTAACAAATAAGGGAACTGTCTATCTACTTCCATAAATGGAAGGAATGGATTCCGTATACGTGATAACACGGACAACTCACTCAATCCAAGTACAATGTCAAGATGGGGTAATTCGGATCACGGACTCGGTGTAATCCTTAACCGTCAAGTTAAACTTCATACTGATTCAAGCAGTTGACTGTGATCACCTCAGGATTAAGATATATCCATAAATATGATCATCGATTTATTCGATAAGACTTCTCGATTACGGAATTATATCGTGAACTCTAATCAAATCGGTCCAGTCCTATATGATATATCTATCACATATAAATGCCCCACTAGGTTCTCTTAACCGAAAGTTCGGATAAGACAATCACACCTATTGTGTTATGGGCGCATTAATAGCACGTTAAAGGAGAGACCCAATACTCTCGATTAACTTCACTACGGGCTAATTGTATTTTAAGTACATCTTCACTAACTCAATCCTCCCGTGTATATCCCATACACTGAGTTAAGTGATTACATAAACGATATACTTTTGGGTTTTCTGTAGTGTAAATACTATTGTCACATCGGTGAATATGAGAATAATAAATATGAATAATAATACATTTCATTTATTAAATAAAACAATTACAAAATTGTCTTTCGGGCATTACACCTAACATTTACTCCCGGCTAACATTTCAAAAAATGATTAAGGCACGGAGTAGGGGGCCATTGATGTGCCTAAATCATACTTCGGTTCGTAGATCCTGATTCGGGTCAGACCGACCACCAACATTAGTGGATGAGGCCACTGGCCATTACAGCCCATGAGCTCGCGATCCAAATTAGAGCCGTGAGCCTTCGGATCAGTTCCAAGCCCTCAACCTTATACGACGACAAAAGGGATTAAGGGGCCGACACGCGATCTCATTTAATAAACGGGTCCGCCAGCGACCTCGACCATAATATCTAGAGGGAGAACTACCTCAAGTCCAGCGAGACGAGGATAAAAAGGTTACAGTGATCGGCTCCACTACGAGCCCGCTACTGTAGCTAAATATCAATTATATATTGAATGTCCTCAATTGTAAATAAACCGACTCTAGTCGGTGGCTCCCCCTATAAATAGGGGAGCGTGTAACCCATTTAAGGGGCCAGATGATAATCTATAAAAAGAAGGCAAAGCCAAATTGCCCCCGTCCTCTTCTCTCATAAAAGCACCACCGCCGGAATCCATTGCCGCCACCGGGCACCACCGGCTAACACCACTTTTATAGCCAGATATCCTACGTATAAACACCGCTAAAACCACCGTGATGAATTCGACATCGTCAGTTGGCTCCGTTACCGGGAACTCGACATTTTCGTCTCTTTTCCGGTCAGATCTAGAATTTCCGGCGGCCTAAAACCACCCATTTTTTGTTTTTCCGGCCAAGTGTTCATCAAGATCTCTATCAAGATCTATTAGATCTTCATTCAAAGCTAAATTTTTTATATATACAGCTCGAACTCTTCATCAAATAAAAAGATTGAGCTGTGGAATATTGCAAGAGGTTCTTCTATGATTAAAGGAAGAAAAGAGGAAAGCTGCGAAGGAGTTTTCTTTGTAAAGCACACAGCTAATTCAGCCTCCGATCGATTCCCGTTTCATCTTATCGGAGAAGATGACCGGAGCCGGAGAAGCAGCACTAGTGAAACTTGGGAGCTTCATAACGAATTCATGGGGTGCAGAGCTGGAATCGAATTAGAGGGTTGCTAAGAAGAGAGGATGCGGATGAAATCGACTTGAAATCGAAGTTGAATCCGGCCTTTAACACAAGAATTCCAGCGAGCGCCTAACTCAGGGAAGTTCTATTTTCTCATTTTCAATAATAAAAAAAAGAGAACCCCCTAAGTTCATCTCTGGAGCTCGAATTGAAGTGGAAGCGGCAAAAGTATGGCCCATTTCCAACACTTCAGATTTTATAAATCAGCTCGTGCGACAATAAAACAAAAAGCTCGAGAAAACGGGGCTGCCAGATATGAGCCCATCGGACACGAGGCCGTCATTTATAAGCTCTTCATATGAGCTCTCTATTTACAACCTCTCAAGCCTGTTTTGAAGCAGACGTGTTTTGAAATAGACTTTCAGATTTGGTTGTGTGAGATTTATGGTTTATTTGAATGATACTTTGGAGGCAAGGGCATTGTGGAAATCAGCTCGGCAAGCTCTAAGTCCGACACCTCATCGGCTAGCTCTAAGCCCGACCTTCAGCTCGGCAAGCTCTAAGTCCGACCTCATCGGCAAGCTCTAAGCCCGACACCAGTCGGCTAGCTCTAAGTCCGACCTCATCGGCTAGCTCTAAGCCCGACCTTCAACTCGTCAAGCTCTAAGCTCGACCTCAACATTGGTTTGACAAGTTACGCGAGATCCCGATCTTGTCCAAAACAAAGGGGCCCGTGGGAAATTCTTTTTTTGAGCTTAAACTTTGGTTCAGAATTTGTTCCCAGCAAGCTCGTTACGTCATAGCTCCGATCTTACTCGAAACAAGGGGGACCGCATACTGGGAATTTTTCGATTCAGTTATCGAGCCACCAAAAACAAAGGGCCGAGAGTGGAATTTCAAACGGGCATATGATTGCGCAGACTCAAAACTTATTTCAACCAAGTTCGTCCTCAATCTTGCTTGAAACAAGGGGGCAGGAGGTGGAAATTTTCAAATAGACGGGAATTGTAACGCCCCAAATTTTATAGCATAAGACGAGAAGGGTAAAATTGTCAAAAATAATAATTGTAAGTTTCTTTTATAATCGTGGTTGTGACGAGTCACAAAAACGCAATTTTTTTTTCTTGATATATCACTATATCGTTCCAAATTCATTTTGACATGCATATAAAATAAAAATGTTTAGTTTTATATTTTTATTAAGTCCACGTTAAATCTTTGGGATGAATGGTTTTAATTTATTATTTTAACTTGTGAACAGAAAAATGCTAAATTATTGCTCATAATTAGCTTTAGGGAGAAAACTGATACTTGGATTTTTTTTAACGGATGAAACTGAGGACGGTTTAAGAGTAATTAACCATATTAATTATGAAGTCATGATTATGTGTAGCTAACCGGTGGGTAGTGTATAAATACATAGTCTCCTTTATGTTTTTTTTTCCCAGAATATCAATATTTCCACACTCTATTGTCTCTCTTCTCGATCTCAGTCACAAATTTTCATTGCATCTTCAATCTTCAGTGGATAGCCACCATCGTCACCATGAATGCCATAGCCGCCCTTCTTCATCACCGTCATACAACCCCGCACAAAAATGAGTTACTGTCCATTTGCAGCAACGAATCACCTCAAACTAAACAATGGCAGCCAAACAAACAACTCGGACCCGAAACTCGAAACCGTAAGTTATCTTTGTCAACTCTCTTCGTTGCTCAACCACCAAAAAAGAGCTTTTCTGTCATTCTCTCGTAGTTCTCGTAGTTTACGTCGGTTGTTGAATGAGAAATCTTTATGGGTTATATCTATTAGCAAAAGTAGAATTTGGGTGGAGTGCTGGTACGCGGATTCTATTTTGTACCATACAGAGTTTTGCATAAAAATACACGCACAGGGGTTCATGTGATAAGCTTTTGAGACATTAATTAAGTTAATGGACCGAGATGATTTTTTTTATTAAATGGAGTTGGAAATAAAATAACTAAGGAAACAAAGAGCTGTAGTAATCATGGCGAGACAATCGGGGAAAGAATTATATCCTATTTCTACATGTCCCTCCAAAATGATGTTTCATGATCAGTCAATAGAGAACTGGATAACAAAGAAAATGATAGTTCCGATGAGTGATTTATGTAAGGGATGGAAGCTATTGATCGGATTATAAGTGCTTGAGTTAGACGGATGAATCAAGGTTGGGTATATCACCTCATGCTATGAATAGTAATAACACGGAACTCAGATGAGTCTTTTATTTTGATATAAAGCTAAAAGTGTGTTTTCTATTATTTTTAAATATTTTGTGTATATATATCGAATGAACTTTTAAACTCGGAAGTCATTTTTAAATGATTTCTTTAAAATTAAACGACTTGATTTGAGCTAGTACACATTTTTATAATAAATAAAACTGATACTTGGAATTGACGGATAATACTTACTCGCTCGTGGCACGAAAGTGTCAAAGCTCTGGTGGCTATGGGGATTAGAGTTACTGTTCTAGGAGAACGGCTAGTCACCGGTCTCGAGGCCTCTTGACTCGAAATCTTTCCGTCAGTAGCTAGAGTGCTCGCTCGTAAGAGTGGGGACGGTACCTTTTCCCCGAAGATTCATGCTACAGCCAGGAAAGCAAGGGCTGACGGTTGGTGCGTGGGTCCTAGGGCATGGATAGGGTTGGCTGGAGCCGTGTAGGAGGCTTGCACGGTGAAGGTTGATCCTTTTCCCTGACAATCGGCCGGAGTTGTCAGGCATGTCTAGTTCTCGTGAAGTGCGGTTGAAATCCATGGTAAAAATGGCGTTAGGGCGGTACTTGACTCATCGGCTCGGCCAAAGTTGATGCTTGTAAATGAACTCGACATGTTTTTTTTAATGCTCGTGCACTTCAATATTAAAAATAGTACTTTTCATTTGTTCTATCAACTAATAAAATACTTCCGCCGTTATTTCTAATAGTTGATCAAGATATTTTATTTTTATATATTATATATATATATATATTATAACACTTCGCACACGCGCTCATACTAAAATTTCTTTTGTCGACGCCCGTTTTCTTTGTTTCTTTGTCTCTTTTGTTTTTTTTTCTTTTACAAATATAGGTACATGTTTTGACCAAGGAAAATGAGAAATTGTAGACGATGATTGATCGTGATTCGAAAAATAAGGAAATTAATGTTTTTGGATGGTATCTCGGTTTATTTTTAATTTGAGAGATATTGTAATTTTATGGATTGTAATATTGTAATGGAAATATTTTATTGAATTGATGTTAAATTGACTAGTGGATTTATTATGTTAAATTGTGGATTAGGTTGATTATCTTGGGATTTCTAGTCCTAGTATTGAAGTCGCGGCGAGAGCTTCGCAACCCCTTCTAGAATGACCCCAGTGGACCTAGGGGTCGGGAGTAGGGTATTACAGGTGGTATCAGAGACAGGTTTATGTTTCTCGGGAGTTCTTTAAGGAGATATAAGTTTGACAAGTAAGATTTAATTATCTAGGCTAGCTAAGAGGAGGAATCGACATTTAAAAATTTAGGAAATGATTTTATAGAATAATTTTAGTGAAATGATTTGATCAAGTGAAACTAGAATGACAATAAGTTATGAACTTAGGGTACGTTTGGATTGCTTGAATGGAATGGAATGAAATGTTTTTTTCATTCCATTCCATCATTTTGGCGTGTTTGGTTGGGAGAGAATAGAATGAGTTTTCATTCCATTGGAATGATTTTTTTACCATTTTCATTCCATCAAAAAATGGATGGAATGGACGGAATGATTTGATGGAATGAAATCACCACCGCCCGTGGCATCTGCCCACCCCACCGCAATCCACCACCACCATCCTCCACCGCACCACCACCCTCCACCACCGCCGCCTACCCTGTCATCGCCCTCAGCACAACTCGTCACCATCCCCCATCATAACCCAACCCACAACCATCACAACCCACCACCACCACCGCCGCCGCCATAACAATCAATGGTATCGCACACCACAACCACCACCATCACCACCACCTCAACCACCACTATCGCATACCACAACCACCGCCATCACCACCACCACAACCACTACTATCGCACACCTCACATCATCCTCCGCCACCCACCACCGCTTGGTACACTCGTTATCATGCACGCTCATTACCCACCGTGTTACTTGTCACGTCTAATACAATCTTGTATATTTCATTCCATTTCATGCCAAACATAGGAATGGAATCGGTTTCATTCCATTCCATTGCATTCCATTCCATCAGTTTCATTCCATTCCGTTACATTCCAGCAATCCAAACGCACTCTTAATGTTAAAGCATAAGTTGACATTTAGACATCGTGAATATTAAGTTTAATATTTTGATCCAGGATTAGGACACAAGTGTTTCACCTGCCACTATTTTTTTTTAATTTGAAAAAAAAAATAATACTACTGACGATTATATTTTTTTACTTTTTTTTAGTGTAAAAAAATTGCGTTTTTGTGACTCGTCACAACCACGATTATAAAAAAAACTTACAATTATTATTTTTGACAATTTTACCCTTCTCGTCTTATGCTATAAAATTGGGCGTTACAGGAATGACCCGAATTCGACATTTATTTCAACCAAGCCCGCAACGACCTTGCTTGAAACAAGGGGGACGGACATTGGAAACAACCGAAACAAGTAAGGCTTTTAGCTCAATTATTTTTAGCAAGTTCCATTCTTTAATTTCCTCGACCACGCCAAAAACAAGGGGGCCCTATATATATAAGACACGTCGGACCCAAATAGCGGACTCGAAAAAGATAGAATATTTTGAGCAAAAGTAAAGGTGCAAGCTCAAAATTACTTTGGGAAAATCATTACCAAAAAAACTAAGTAAACATTTATTACAAGTTTCGTATCAGCGAGCTCTTTTATTACAAGCTCCATGTCGGCGAGTTCATTTTATTACGAGCTCTGTTACAAGCTCACCATCAACATGGGATTTCTCTTCACCAACAACTAGTCCGTCCGCTTAATAGCGCGGCACCGGCCGCTCGCTTGAATAGCACGGTCCTAAGTGAACAAGTCGCTTCAGACGACAAGATCGCCAATAGACCCAAAGTTACTTCGAGGCCGCTCGCTTGAATAGCACGGTCCTAAGTGAACAAGTCTCTTCAGTCGACAAGGTCGCCAATAGACCCAAAGTTACTTCGAGGCCGCCCTCTTGAATAGCACGGTCCTAAGTGAACAAGTCGTTTCAGGCGACAAGGTCGCCAATAGACCCAAAGTTACTTCGAGACCGCTCGCTTGAATAGCACGGTCCTACGTGAACAAGTCGCTTCAGCCGACAAGGTCGCCATAGACCTAAAGTTACTTCGAGGCCGCTCGCTTGAATAGCACGGTCCTAAGTGAACATGTCGCTTCAGACGACAAGGTCGCCCAAGACCCTATAAGTCCGTCTGCTTAATAGCGCGGCACAAACAAGCTACCAATGCCAAGGCTAAGGGTATTAGAAAATGAAAGTCTTTATAAACTAAGATGTTTTTTATCTCACCACATAGCCATGGAAAAGTTTGTCGGCGAAGAAGCGGGGATTTTGGTTACCAAACTCTCCCCGCATCATCATCCGCATCATTATTTGCATCCCCGCATCATCATTTGCATCATCTTCTTCACTCTCACTCGAAAAAGTCTTCTCACAAGAAGCTAATCCATCACATAGTGTTGCAAATTTTTTTTTTTTTTTTTTGAAACATTTTATTCCCCTCATTTTTTTCGGCCACATACTCGTGCGAACTATGAAATATATTGCCGTTCCAAATATATGTCCCAAACATGGACAAAAATTTGAAAACAAAAATACAAGTTTTCAAAACGATAAATACAATGTAATTCAAACAACGCCATTCAAACGGTTTAAAATTTTAAATTTTAAAAATGAAAATAATCCACACGGAAAAAATGATGTGTGATCAAGAATAATTCAAACGTTAAATATAAACTTTAATAATTCAACGTCCCTAAATAAAATTTTCAATGTTTAGTAAAATTAGTTGAAAAATGAATATTTTAATGTTGTCAACGACTTCAAAATGCATTCATCTCCACCATTGAGGTCATTGTCCATCAAGAAATCGTTTAACCCCGGGATGCGAATTTAGGGTTCGGCACGCTATAAAGTCTAGCCGACCATGAATATGTATTTTTTAATTGTATGCATCGAAGCATGTCATGAGTTGTATAAAATGGTAGTGGAATATTCTACCAATCACAATTAAATAGTGTTAGAAAATGAAATGAGGAAAAATCATAAACTAAGATGTTTTTAGAATATCTCACCACATAACCATGTGGAAGGCCAAGTTTGTTAGCGTCGTCTCAAAACGGGGATTTTGGTTACCATTGTTGTTGTCTCCACTTGCATCATCATCTGCATCATTATTTGCATCATTATTTGCATCCTCTTATTCACTCTCAGACTCGGAAAAAGTCTTCTCACAAGAACCGTAATCCATCACAATAGTGTTGAAAATGAAATCCCCCAAGTGTTCAAACACTACGAAATCCCCTCATTCACGTCATGAGCGGCCACATACTTCTACGAACTATCCCCAAAGAAACATAGGATTCGATTGTCTGACGGTCCAACACTCACTTCCCATGTCCCTAATCGGCTTTTGAGAACAACCCTATTTAGGTTCTGCAGCGTGTCCTCCAATTTATTAACGTATGCTGGAGGTAGTGGCTATGAAAATAGAAACATATCATGTTAGTTCAATCATAATATAAGCGATAAAAAATAAGTTAATTAATAATTACATACCAAACTTGTTGCGAAATGCCAACAAGAACTTTGAAGAAACGATCATTAACCATTTCTTCACTGTAGATTAATAAGAAACGAGAAATCAAAATTTGCATTACAATCAGTCCGCATGCCATTCCAAAATAAGACAACATAGACTCAAGCCAAACATAACCAATCACTCAAGACATAACTAGTACCTTAATCCATACATAGTACATACCTGAACTTCTTGTACGATCAACAAGTGTTGTTTGTTTTAATACCTGAAGCTCTTCTATTGTGACTTCTTTTAACTGTTGAAGATGAAAGAGACATCAGGCCTTTTTACGTAGATAATGGCTAGCCTGAATAAGTCCATTAAAAATGGATATCTTTGGCATATCTGCTTATGAAAGATATTAACAAATGGATACATTTGGATCATTTCTTAATGAAACTCATCCAGGTAAGTCTATCTATAAAAAAGCAAAGAGATCCCAAGGTTTTGTAAACGGGTGACAATCTGTTAAAGCAAAGAGATCCCACGGCTTTACATTATCAGGTCCAAACAACAGACAAAATAGGCAAAACAGTCTAAATACACTAATTCATAGTTGGGAGTACACTGATTCATTGGTGGATATTTGTTTCCAAAGTTGTATACAATGTCAAGAAACACACTAATTCAAAGTTGATATGTGCACATTAATTATGTAATTATAATAAAATTCAGCATAAAACGACATCATGTTTGACGTTACATTGAGACTGTAACATCAGTCTCACTGATATTTTATAAAACGCCAGTCATTTCAACGTTTTGAAGCAATGTTAACGTCGCCCACACTGACGAAGAACTAGGTAACCCTAGTGGACTTTTATGATTTAAACGTCATCCTAACCGACGTTATATTTGAACAAAAAGTCAATATAGGAGACGTTTCAAGCACCAGTCATCTTCCTCAACCCCCCCCCCCCCCCCCCATCAAAAAACGGCCGGATTATCGAAATTAGCCACAAAAAAACCATCCGATTTCAACCAAAAACGAATACACGTTACAATGAAACAAACATTCGATTAAACCCTTCGATTTGTAGGAGCATTACATTTGAATAAAACCTTACAACTACTCCATTAAAACCTTCAAACTTTCAAAAAATAATACCTTCGAATACCAATTTACAACCGAAATGCAAACAAAGCATGATATTTACATGATTTGGATCAAAGTGATGTTGTTCTTAGCTTCACTTGCGGTTTTCGGCGAACGGCGAAATTTCCGACGAGATTTCCGGCTAGTTGCTCTATAGTTGTAGATGAATGATTGTTGCAAATGAAAAATAAAGAGAGTAACGAAGGTGTAGGGTTTTTTTTGGGAGATGAAGATATAAGGGGTTAAAAAGGTTTTTTAAAAAGTGAGGGACTAATGTGTTTAATTTTTAAAACATTGGGGACTAAAGTGTATAGTTTTTAAAATTTATTAAATGGATTATTTTCAAGTGGCATTGGCGGATCTGTGTGTCTCCGGGAGGGGTCACGTGACTCCACTGAGATCCGAGAATTTATTTTTCTGTTTTAAAACGATGTAGTTTTATTGTTAAAAAATTTCAATTTGTTGTTAAAAAGATGTAGTTTAGACTCCCGTGACCCCACTGAAACAAATTTTTAGATAAAAGATGTAGTTTTACAGTTTGTTGACCCCACTGGGAAAAAATTTGTGGATCCACCACTGTCAAGTGGTGCTATTAGTGATTAGGTGGTATAGATAACTAAATGAAATATAATTAAATAAAGGGTTTTGATAGTTTTTTCGTAGTGCCGATAGAAGCCTTTCATGACAATCAAATATTTATTTTGACATCAAATGTCCTGAATATGAATGTCCATAATTCAATAGTGAAAGATTGCTTTCAAAGTGACAAAGGGTTAAGTGATCACTTGATTTTTTTATCATTGCTCGAAGGCAATGTATGTGGTTTATGTTAAGAATATGATTAGTATTTGTAAATTTTCTTCAAAGTCTTCAAAATACTGAATCAAGAATTAATGACATGTCCAAGGGATTAAAAGGGGAAAATTGAAAGTGCTTGTTGAAGTTTATGAATCCGACTCGTGGATATAAGATACCCATTATGATGAGTTTGAAGGAAAGTAACAAGATTACAATAAGAAAAAATTTGCTTGCGGTAAATAAAGCTAGTTGTCACATTTATTGTAGGAAGAAATAGTTGCCCCATTTTTTTATTTTTTAGAAGTATCTTCTTTAATAATAGAACTCAACATCAACTGAGGGAATCAAAAGTACAGAGTTGTATGTTTGCAGTAATTACAGTTATTGAAATATAAAAGTTTTAATCTATAGATCATTCAAAGCGTAAATTTCTAGATTTTTCCACTACATTTGCCAAGAACGTAAACGCTGGAGGTCTCACACCGTCACTTCCATTTAATTTTTCAATTCTTATGAACAACATTCATTTCAAACTAAGCAACTATAATACGGACTTTGTTTAAGATCAACTCAAGATTGTTTATATAGAGATTGGTATAGACTTAATGTGGATTTAATCTCACATTCTAATGATTGAGTTCATTCATGCTCAAGTACGTTTAGGCTCGAGTTGTAGAGCAAAATAAATCAGAGTATGAAAGTTGAGAGAGACTAGTATTGAAAGATGTAAATTATTTCATGTTTATATGTTTGTTCGAGTATATTTAACAAGCACTTAAACTAAACAATATAGTAATAATAAAGATCGGTTTGTCTTGCTTAACAAGCTGCTCCGAATCCGCTCGAGTTCAGTAAGATTCAAACCAAATTTAAAAATTTACCGAAGTTGCTTGGACCGTTTGAATTCATGTGTATAACGACATATATTTTGGTTTGGTTTATATGTGTGATGTATGATTGAACATGGTAATGAATATAAGCTTTATCCCCGATCACTAAAGCATAATTGTGGGTTTGAAGACACCATATTGCTCTTTTGGTAATACATGATGTATGATGGAATGTAGTCAAAATTTACGGGTTCGTTCGCAGCGAGTTTGATAAATTCCACCACATTCATTTATGTGTAGTTAAAAAGGTGTTTGTCTCTAAAACTGAACACTTTATAGAGAAAGAACTCATCGTATAAAGAGACGGTGGGAGTATGATTGATTTTGAAGAGGTTCAAGAGCCACAAGATGATATCAGTCAGTTGATTGAAAGAAAGCAGGGACCGCATAGTGATGAAGTGTAAACCCTGCTCAAAACACAGACTTTTCGTAAGTCCAATAGGGATTGCCATGAACCTTATACCTCATTGAAGACGCCTAAGACTTATGAAGAAATACATACGAGGCCCAACAAAAAGAAATGGCTATAAGCCATGAGATCATAAGTGGAATCCATGAAAGCCAACAAGGTTCGGACCTAGCTGATCCACATGAAGGAATTGTTCATATCGGTTGTAAATGGGTTTTTAAGAGAAAGGCTGGCATGGATGGTACTAATGTAGGTACCTATAAGGTTAGGTTAGTGGCTAAAGGTTACAAGCGAAGGCTAGGAATTGATTGTGATGAAACTTTTTTTGCCACTAGCCATGCTGATATATATCCATTAGGATCTTGCTTGCTATTGCAACATACCATAATTATGAGATCTGACAGATAGATGTGATAACAACTTTCCTTAATGAGAATCTATCTAAGGAGGTGTACATGACACGTTCAGAGGGTTTCATTTTAAATGATGCTCAGATGGTGTGCAAGTTGTAAAAATCCATTTATGGACTCAAGAAAACTTCTCGAATGTGGAATCTTCATTTTGACCAGATAATCGAAGAGTTTGATTTTATCAAATATGAAGTTGAGCCTTGTGTTTACAAAAAGATTAATGTGAGTGTTTTAGTATTCCTGATGTTTTTTGTGGATGACATATTGTTTATAGGGAATGTCATCCCTATATTACGGTCCTTTAAAGTTTGGTTATCCAAGAATCTCTATGAAAGACTTGGGTGAAGCAATTTGTAGGAAGAAAGATCTATAGGGATTGATCTAAGAGGTTGTTTGGTCTGTCACAATAGACAAGATGCGGTTTAGCATGATAGTCCAAAACATGATTGTTCCCCATGTCTCATAGATCTTTTTCCCATGTCTAAGGACATGTGTCCTAAGATGGAGTAGGAAATGACACGCATGGAGAATACCATGTATGCGTCAGCTATATAAGTTATCATATATGCCATGATGTGTATCAGATTGGATGTCTCATATCTTATGAGTGTCACGAGCTAGTATCATGCAAAGAGGGACATTGGGATTAAGAAAACGAGTGATTTTATGCGGAGTTGGGGAGGGAAAATGAGAGGAAAAAAAAAGGGCATTTATAAAATATATGTTTCCCCTTCCTAAAAAAATTTATTATTATGTTTCAGAAGAAAAAAAGAGGCATTTATTCGCATCACAACAAATCTACCGCTACACCACTTTATACTTCACACACCCCCTATATTTACACCATATTGATTTTCAAATATTTTTAATACTTTATTTACACCACTTATCTATCTTCACACCACACTTTTCAACTATTTCCACACCAATTATTCATTAATACGAATTAGTCCCTCAAATCCCTTGATAAAACATTCTTTAAGAAACATAAATATCAGGGATAGCATTCTTACAAATTTCGGCGAATGTGGCCTTGCCTCATCAATGAATTCATTTCAAGTTAAATATGTGAATCCAATTACAAAGCTTTGCATAATAATAGCTTCAAGAGATGAGCATGAAAAAGTTTGGGCGGCAAAGACCATGGTTAAGAGTGTAGGAAATTGCCTGGTGACGTTCAACCTTCTTAATTTAAGCAGAAGTATCAAAGCTTGCAAAAGGGCTGCACTGAATTTTGATGAACTCAAATTCGAACAACGCAAATTAGTGGTTGGAGATTAGATGAGAGATGATGTGCACCAGAAATGCAGAACTATCTTGAAGCAGCGGCGGCGGCGGCGGCGGGACGGAGGATTTGGCGGAAACCTAGTTTTGAACGAAGAAAATGATTTTTTTTTACGGGAATGAACTAAAAACAGAATGAGGGAGCAAGGGAGGGAGGAGGACGGTTTGTAAATTGAATGGGTGTGTTTTGTAAATTGAAATAATTTGGGTGGATGTATGATGATATAATAGTTTGGTTGTAGTAAAAAATGATCGACAATAATGAATTTTTTTTAAAATAACTTTGATATAAAATGTGGTGTAAAGGTAATTTTTTGAGTTATTTCTTTCATTCTACAATAATTGAGGCAGTTGTTAAAATATTTTGTTCCATTTTATACGAGGCAATACAATTTCAATCAACATTTATTGAGTTTTTATACATTAGGAGATATTAAAAACAATGTCACATTAATTATATTTAAGGATATTCTAATCATTTTATTGTAATTTCAATGGATTAACTTACATACTTAATATATATGATTTTAACTAGCCACGAACCCGTGCATGATGCACGGGAATATAAATACAATAAAAGTAATATATACATATCATTAACATTGAGCTTATACATTGAGGCGAACTACTTTTATAATAATATCATATTAAAGCTATGATTAGACGCTCTATGTAACACAACAAATACGGACCGGTTATTGTAGGCAATTATCCAAGGATACATCCAATCATGGTTCATGAACAACGACGGTAAACAATAGTTGATTAAGAAATACTAACAAAACTTCAAAAAAAGCAACCCAGAAACATGATTTTATCGAATAAAATTTTATTTGTCAAAAATATACTTACAAAAAGCCTTTGTACCAATATTTATAGACATATACTTCAGTTCAAACGGTTATAACAAAGTTCATGTCCTAAAACACGAACAATAAAATCGCGTTCGACGTTTGTTCCAAAAGACCGTACGTATCTTGCTGCTAACTCAACATAACTTCTGAACCTTGTGGCTTCAATGCAACTTGTATGCTGTCAAATCTGTTACAACTACAACTTACACCTAGGCAAAGGAAGGTAAGAGGGAAACATATGTATGAGAACTGGTAGCATGAGTAGTTATAAAAAATTAAAAATAGGGTAATGGTACATAAGGGACGTTTAAATCCTTGATTATGATGGGTCTACATTGTAATCAATAGATGTTACATCATGATCAACTATATAAAAGTGTCGTTTGTTGTGACACAATCGTTATGGTAGTAGTATTTCCTATAAAAATAAGTACCTGCAAGTCCATAACACCAGATTTTCCATAACATAATTTGATGTCAAATCTATTGAAATTTGCACACCTCTGATGCACCTCTCCACCCTTCACACTAAATTTTTAAAAGGTTTGAAAAGAAAGTGTGCACCCGGAAGAGTAGTTAATATCCGGAATGGATAGTACTCATTCATAAGTCATATACAGCTGACAGAAGATTTGTGGAAAATCCCATGGACCACAAAAGAAACCATTCACGTGTAATATTAAATCATAAAAAATCAAACAGATATTGAACAGAAGAGGAGTCTCCCAAAGAGATTTTAAAGGAAATTCCACAGCGTGGGCTGTAAAATCAAAAGAAATCCAAAACCTGGCAATTGCGAACACTTTCCCTTTTTTACATAACGACAGTCTCTCGATGAAAAAAAAGACCAAAAAAACACTATCAAACATCACCTTAAAAACTGATTAGCAAGAAATTTTGTAAGGCAAACATGTATGTGAACTTGTTTCGTGATATTTGTAAAGAGGTACATCCAATTCTTTTTTTTTTTTTCAATTCAACATGAAAGAATACTTCAAAGTTGTAATATCAAATGTATGACAGATATAGTAATGCAAGACAAACATCCTTTGGTGAGAAACTTATTTAACACTAATGAGTAGGAGAATATTCCATATAAGTCCGATGAATGAAATACCTTCTAAGAGATGATTATGCCCAGATTTTGACTTATGACAGCTTGGCGAGCAAGGCCAATACATGATTACTCTGTTTCGGAAATCAGAAATGCAGATGCGATAAAAAAAATTCTATCCCTCTTGTCTCTTGTTTCTCAAAACTAAAAATGCACATATACTAAACTTCAAGAAATTTTATCGTTCATGGTAGAAGAAAATATCCATATATAACCATAAATCATTCTGAAACGTGAAAAAAGAATGAGGCCATTTGAGTCCTTAGTATTTTTTATTTTTTTTCTGGAATTTTCACAAACACGAAGTATAAATACAAACATGAAGGGAAAAAAAAAGAGAAAAAAACCTTAATAGTGACTGAGAAAATTGATCGGATCATCTTTTTCGGGCCGATATTCTCCTCTGCCGGTTTTTTCTCCACCGATTTCTTCACAGCTTACTTCTGTGCCATTGTAAAATCTGTAGAATATTAAAAAGATGTATAAACGGGGGTTGCAACAGTCTCTAGCTAAACAATGAAAATGATGTTGAGTGTCAGGATAGAAAAATTAAACTTTCACATAAAATGGCATATACATATCATAAGAATCAGTTGTCACCTTTCTTTATCCTATCTTCTCGGACGGCTTTGGTCCCATTATAAAACCTCTGCAGAAAATCAAACAAAAACGATGTAAAAACGGGAAATGGATCGGAGTTCGGAAACAATGAAAATAATGCCGAAATGAAGGCTGACAAAATGAAATTTTCATCATCGAGAACATAATCATCAATATTCATTGGATTTGATAACGATTTGAAGAGTTTATGGATTGGATGGTAATCTAATTGAAATACATCCATTTGAATTGCAGATGGAAGAGGTTTGACGATGGAATTAGGTCAGCCGAACATCCGGGAGGGGTTAGTTAAGCAGAATCTTATCTTGATCCAGATTTAAAATGCGTAAGGCGCGGTTGAGATTTGTGAAAGATATAGAGAGTTCTTGGGTTTTCGGTGGAAATTGGGATCTGCGTATGTTGACTTGGATATGAGTCGGGTTATTTACCGGATAATTGGGTGATTTGCGGGTAATCGGGTTAAATTATCCTTTCAAATATATATAGATATATATATAGATATAGATATAGATATAGATATAGATATAGATAACTGACTCAAATAAATTAAAAAAAAAAGTATTGAATTAATTAGTAGTGTGGTGCGACATATAGATTACATTCTTTGCGAATAAAGGCCTCGAAAAAAAAATTCATGAACAATCAAAAGGGAAAAGGGAAAAGGGAAAAGGAAAAGGGAAAACGGAAAAAAAGAGAGGTAAAATTCGTAAAAAATAAAAAGAAAAAAACGGTAAAATCGAAATATTTTTTTGCCTTCCTTTTTCCCACACACGCATTTCCTTTCCATTTCCGATCTCCAAATGAAATTCGATTTTAGGGTTTCTAAGCGTTAATCAATTCAGAAAGATTTGACATATGTATGATTTAATAGATCTCAAGTCGGAACTGGAGGCATTAGATTTTGTATGTACGTATTTGTAAAGTGTGGTTTGGATTTTGGTTTGGTTTGAGGTTGATGTTTGATGATTGGAAAGCGTGTGAAGATCTGGGGATTCTGGTGGAATTTTTGATTCGAGTGTTTAATTATGGAGTTGGATTTTAATGGCGACGTGGCATGCCTTGATGCCGACTTATTACAGCTTCCGGAGGTTTCTCCATTGGCCATCAAAGCCAATCCTGTTGTTGCTGCGAAGCTTTTCGACCAGTGGCTTTCCCTTTCTGAAACGTCTTCTTTGGTTAGTTATGTTGGCACTGTGTTATTTTGAACAAAATAAGTTTTTTGTTCCATTCAAAAGCAGTGTGTTTTGTGATTTGTTGTCACTGTTATTTCATTACACTTCTTGCTATATGCTGCATTAATGCTTGGGTTAGGGTGTTTTTTCTGTGGTTCCCGAAATTTTAGTATGCACTGAGCTTTATAGGAAGTCGGAATTGGGAGGAGCCAGTGAAAAATGTAGGGGAACATCTGAAGAGTAACAATCCTGAAAAAAGTGGAAATGTTCATGGCAATAAACTGGGTCCTGAGCTGTCCTGTAATGGTGCTTAAAGCATTTCTAATGATTTAAAAAGATTCTGTAGCCTAAATGGCCACTCACTTGCTAATGAAGCATCATATAAAGAATTGGATGGAGATTGCAGTAGGGTATGTGCCATCTAAAAAAGATTATGGTTTTACAAGATTGGGTTTTAGTAGGTGACATTTCGGGAAGGAGACATGATTGAAGGAGCTGACGTTCCCTCCATTATAAGCTCGTCAAATGTTCAATTTACTGTTGTGCTAGAGCTTAATGAGTCTTCGAAGTATTATAATCTTTTGATGGTTTTGAAAATGTCATCTTACTTTTATTATCGGCTTGAGGGTTTCCTAATTGGTTGTTTTTGGGACTTCCCACCCCCCCCCCCCCTTCCCCCCTTTTCCTGTCCTGCTGTATTAAATGAATTTTTGTCAGAATTACTTTGTTGATAGTCATTGTACTGCTAACTAATACTACCTCCATCCTTATACAAGAGTTGTTTTAGAAAGCCAATACGGTATCTAATTTATTACTGTATTTCCACTTTATACCCATTCTACCCTTGGTAAAAAAAGGATCCCCACCGGCCGTTGTTTCCCCATGCATTTACTGCCTAAAACCATCATAAATGTATTACCACCACTCACAGAAAAGTTAATAGTATTCCATGTCGATTCAATTACAAGAGCTTGGCGGAAAAAAGCATCATCAACGATTATTTGGCACAGTTGATAGTAGTAAAACTCTTTTAGAGGAAGTGTGGCAGGCGTAATCTTTTTAGGGTCCCAAGGATTAAGGATATTAGTACATATTTGTTAGTATTGACAATGAAGGGTCATTTTTCATAAAGAACGGACAAAGGGTATTTTAGTCCATATGCTATGAAAGGACAAATATATAAACTTTCTTAATCTGTGGGAAAACCCTTAAATTGAGTCTTATTTAGGGTTGGAGGTTGCACATCGCCGCTGGCAATGAAGCCTAGCCCTTGCGTTCACCTGCTTCCATCATTTTTTGGGATTTGATGAAATTTTGCTACCAGCTGTCCTTTTTAGCCATATTTATTCATTCTCAGTAATTATTCTCTGTGGGTTTAACTTGTCTCTGTGCATTGTTTATCGAACTAGCTGTTTTTTTTAAGATGTTTTAATGCAGAAGAGGAAGTTTTTATTTAATTTCTGTGATGTAGCTTTTATGAGTATAGTCGTATTTGTGTACCTCATTTGGATTGCAAGATCACATGTATTAGACCGAAGCTTCTTAGTTTTTCTCTGCATTCGGCACATTTGATGTGATTTGATATTTTCCATAAAATAAATGCTTCCCGACTTCCTCATTCGTCTGATACTTGAGGGTTGTTGTCTGTTGCTTTGCAAGTGCAGGTGAAATCGTTGGTAAACAATGCCAAGGGAGGCGGCCCTTTGAATATTTCTGCATCATCTGTTAGTCCGAATGCTGCCAGTAGTAATTCCATACCATCCATGTTTTCTGCTGGCAGCACACCTCCACTTTCCCCAAGAAGCTCATCTGGCTCACCTCGAACAGTGAGACATAGGGCAGGTCCCTCAGTTTTGGGTTCGCCTCTTAAAATAGTTAATGAACCAGTGAAAGAGTTAATACCTCAGGTCTCAACGCTTCTTTCTTATATTTTTTCCATATCAAGTCAAGCTTCCATATAATCAAACTCTTGTAATGATTACAGTTTTACTTTCAAAATGGTCGCCCACCTCCGAATGAATTAAGAGAGCGGTGTTTGTTCAGGATCAATCAGTTCTTTTACGGTCACACTGATGGATTGCAAATGCATGGTGAGACTTTGTGCTTTGCTTTCTGCCATTTTGAACTATGATGGTCGTTAGAAATGCGTTATTTATCTGCTACGCGACGATTTGTTATTTGCTGAGGCCTGTAGTGGAAAATGTATAATCTTGTACTTATTTGCATGGTCTCTTTTCATCCTGTTTACATGCTGGCGGTGCTGTCAGAATTTAAACCCGTTACAAAGGAGCTTTGTAAACTGCCATCATTCTTCTCCACTGCTCTTTTCAGAAAAATAGATGTTGATGGTACTGGTACTGTGACCAGGTATGTAATTGTCAACATCTTTTATATATCTGTGATGCCCCATTTTGATTTGTTTGTCCTTGCCTTTATTTAACAATGAATGTAAGGGCACTATCTGTTGCGTGTTCTATTGTTCTCCATGCTTTTTTTTATTGGTTATTTCTTTGGTTCTGGATCATATTTTTAGCTTCTGCGTGTTTATCAAATAATTTACGGCTGCTTTTGTAAAATATTCTTTGTTGATCATTTTATTTTCTGTCTAAACAATACTGCTTTAAGGAACTTGGAAATAAAAAACATGATGGTCTAAGTCCAACTTTAAAGGTACTTTAGAATTATTGGCCATGAAAGTAGTCTTGTGGAGAGGCATTAGTTGTCAGATCAGGCTCTTTTAGTGTTTTTAATCAATAAAACTTCTAGGTTGTTATATATGTATTTATATTTATATACTTAAATACAATCTTGATCAAGAAAGCATCACCAACTTTTGCATCTCTCTCTCTCTCTCTCTCTCTCTCTCTCTCTCTCTCATTTATGAGAGTTTTAAGCGTTCTTTCCTGGGTAAGTGACATAATAGCCTTCTATGATGCATCTCCCACTTTTTTTCAGAAAATCCTATCCAATTTACTAAAATGTCTCGGATTACTCACTGGTTTCATACCTGACATTTGTCTATATTCTATAGCATCTTTAGGCTTTTACCAGTGCCTTTCCGAAGTCTGAATCTTCTCCACTCTTTTTTATCCCCAATCCCTGAAATTTTCTATCATTCTCTTTAGTTTTTGCTTAATACTGCATATGATGCTGCTTTGGCTTGTTCTAAGGCACTTGTTGAGTTTTATACCTCCCCTTTTTCCCAGGATGGGTGGGGGAAGTCTTAAGTAAATGATTCTATTTATTATTTCAACAAAAACTTACAGCACGCAAGCAACCATTTTAATCATTCACCCGTTTATCATGTCTGTCTTATAAAAAGAGTTTAAACCAGCCACTTTCTAAGCACTCTTCCGCATTCTGAACTTGTTAAACTTCATGTTTATGTCCCTGACAGGTTATGAAAATTAGTACCATTTTATGTGGCGAATACCTTGCTGCGATTTTGAATCATGCACCACTCCCCTTCCGATAGCAAATTTGTGTGTGGAGGGAGAATATTAGAGGACTTTAGGGAACTTGTCAGTGATTATAACTAGCGGCAAGCAATATTGCGAGCGCAAAAGTTTTCCTGCCTGAGTCTTTTTTTTCCACAAATACCTTTGGTCAAATACAATCTCTCCATGGTTATTTTGCGAACAAATCCTTTGCCGCTCAACTTCATCTTCACAAGCAAACAACCAAATGTTTTCATCAGCGCAACCATCGTTAAACCTTCAATAGCCCTGTACTGATGGTCACTGCCAACTCTTCTAACACAAGCATAAAAAGAGAAGTTTTCATTGAAGCCTCCCTCCACCGCCGCTAATATCTGCACACATGGGAAAGAAACCAAAAAGTGAAAACCAGCAACTAAGGAGAAAATTAAAGGGATAGAGAAATTCCACTGCCACTGAGGAGCTGTCAAAGAGTCCATGTTGTCTGATCTGCAGACAAACCCTACCATGGATCTCTGTGTCTCTATTCTCCACCATTGCTACCCTCTCTCAACCAACAACCATAACCTCAACGTCGTATCAGTCAAACCCAATTAGGTTTCTATTGTACTAAAATTGAATCTTCCTCCTTTTTTCCACCAGGATCTTCAATCTTTAACAGGAGAGAGATTATTGGACGTAGGATTATCTGAAAAAACGACAAACCGAGTAAATCAAATGAAAGATAAGTTTGTCTCTCAGAGTAAATTGCTCTGCAGGAAGACGTTTGCTCTGGCAATATATTCTGCCTTAAGCCGGTCAGAGAAGGGCTTTCCTCCTTTACTGGTTTTTATTTTCTTTGCACTCCGAGGTTTCTGTTTATTATTATTATTATTATTTTATTCTTTTTTTCAACTGGACATTAGGAATTTTGTGCTTCTGTGGTTGTCAAAGCCTGCAAATTAGAAAATTCTTTTGAAATAATGCTCCATCTATGTCAGATACACGTCATTCTTTATGTCCTTTGGGTTGCACATGTACCTTGCTTGGATTAGTTTGTTAATGTTGCTTTTAAGTGATCTGGCTCCTTTTTTTGTTGATCATTGTGCTTGCAGAGAAGCCTTCGTTGATTACTGGGTCAATGGAAACATGTTGACAAAAGATATTACTGTTCAAATGTTTACTATATTGAAGCAGCCTGATCTAAAGCACCTGGTTCAGGTGCTCTTTTCATTTTCTTTATATATGTTGTTATCCATTGCTGAGTTTCAGCAATTTGTATCCGTCACAGTACTTTTTTGACCCTATTAATGCATTTTCAACTTTCTTTTCTTTAAATCCAGGACGACTTTAAGCCTGTGCTTCGAGAGCTTTTGGCTACCCATCCTGGGCTGGAGTTCTTACATAGTACACCTGAGTTTCAAGAACGATACGGTACCGTCTAAGTGATTGGATGGTTTGTCTATCATGTTTACTCTTCTTCGCTGCTGTTCTTCAATGAATCTTCCTTTTGTTTTCCTGGTGTGTGTGTGTGTGTGTGTGTGTGTGTGTGTGTGTTCCTAATCAAAAACCATGTATGGCTGTGCAGTATTGACAGATCTAGGTTAAGCATTTTGGTTGTGTATGAATTTTGTGGACTACAACTTTTGAAGCCTATGATTAGGGTCTAGAATTTCTGGATTTAGGCTGAAGCTTTTATATTAATGTCAGCAAAAAGTTCAGAACACGCCATCTAGAGCTTCATGAGTAAAAGAGCATAAGACACAGACACTAATGCTTAGTTATTTTGACATTGCTTTCTGGGCCAAGTTTTTCGACACCAAGGACTTTGTTTCCCTTTTTTGAGTATTACAAAGTTGAAACTTTATCTAAAGTCAAGCTTGATAGTACATCTAAGATGGTTCCTTTACCAAATAAATCCATAACCCCATTCTGGAGAAAGAGTTTTCATGATGGCCAGTTCAGGATAGCTGTTTGATTTGCCTCGTGCTTCTATACTTCTCTTCCTGGATCCCACTCAATGCATGTAACTTGTGAAGATTTTGTTTGTCGCAACAGCAGCTGACTTGTATCAAATCCTTTGTTTCACCTGAATACTATCAACATGGTGAGCTTACTTAGCACCTGATCATCTGATGAAACTATGCTGGTGTATTGCCATCATTTGAGGCAGATAAAACAAAGATCCAACTCAGCGATTTGTCTGTTATACCAAGCTTGCAAATCTACCACAGACCACTGTATTTCCTTTCCATATGGCTGTTAAAGAAATACTGCACCTCTAATTTACAAAATTTAATGATAGCTCTCTGTTTTGACATTTCATGCTTCCTTCTCTTTACTTTTGTGCTGCATATAGCTGCCTATTGGATGCCAAACATGCAGAAGTATGTCATCCTAGTTCTCAAGTGTACTTCATCTTTTTAAAACAAGACCCCTCACCTGATGTGATTGTTCCTGCAATCTAGGAGTTAATTAAGTTGGCCAAGCCTGTCGTATATTAATTATATGTTTGCTCCTACTTGGCCCAGTGTTTGCTGATGATAACATTTCTTCCACAATCTCTTCAATAGAAGGCATTATATACACTAATACCTTGTCTGTCTAACCACACACATATACACTAGTGACCATATTACTTCTGACTGATATTTGTATTTCAGCATTTCATGCCAATAAATGAAAGTTTTCCGAGTGACATATCTTTGATCAGATTAATCATTCAAAATTGATTTGTTAAAGCTTGGCAGTGACTATTGATGCCTCTCCTAATATATTTGATTTATATGAAAACTGAGCTCTTCCATCTTATTTGTTTTTTTCTTGGTCTCGCAATTTTGGTGTGCTTCATTTTGATACTATTGCTTGATTGTGTTGCCTTGTCCAGCGGAGACTGTGATATATCGAATCTTTTACTATGTCAATAGAGCGGGTAATGGCCGTCTTACCCTCAAGGAGCTGAAGCATTCAAACCTCATTCTGGCAATGCTCCACGTTGATGAAGAAGAGGATATAAATAAAGTGCTGCGGTAAGTTCTGCAGCCGCTGATTTGCCTTTTAATGGAACAATCAACTTGTTCGTTTATGATATAGCTTTCATTGGAATAAGTGATAAATGTACTTTATTGATTGGCTTCCTGACGTGCACTTTTTACTTAAATTACATATGGTTGAATGCCTAAGTTGCCTTCGGGCGGAAATTGCTTTTGTAACTGGTTTCTTATGTTTTTTTTCTCACGAATTGAATCATCCAATACCTTCAGTAGTGTCCATGCTCATTGAGAACCCAGATTTGTAAGACTGTAAACCTACTCAAAGGTGGGTGGATATTTTGTATTTTGCTTTGTGTTTTTTTTTGGCATGAGAGTACAAAAAAGTACTTAAAAATGGTAAATTTACAAAGTGTATCCTGCCCTTACACAATTCTTACCCATAAAAAAAAGGCAGAAGCTACTGGGTACTGTTCTTAAAGACCCTATTGTATTTTTTAATTCCTTTCAAGGAATTGCAAATTGTCTAATGTTTGACAGTATTGCCTTGAATTTTCTGGATCAGCCCTTCTTTTCTTGGGATAATATTTTACTGTTTTTTGCCCTTCTTTGCTAAAAAACTGTAGCCAATATCCCCATTTATACATTTAACTTGTGCCATTTGGATTTCCACCTGTTGCTCTTGCCCTTTCCAAGCCTTTATCCCACTGACTTGGGAATTTGACACAAGGTAGGGTTCTGCTCACTGCGCTCTGTACCCTTTTTAATAGCTGCAAGAAAAGAACAGGTGCCCATGAGTGCTTTGAGTGTTTTATACTGTTACAACAGCTTTCTTAGATCGTTGCCTTTTTTTTATGGACAGGGGCTCATTATGTGTGCGATAGTAACATGCTTTCACCTTTTATCCTTGTATGATGTATCAGTTGTCAGTGACCTTACACTGTTTAGTTCCTTTAATATTTTGGGTCTTTTCTTTGCTACAGATATTTCTCTTACGAGCACTTCTACGTCATATACTGCAAGTTCTGGGAACTCGACACTGATCATGATTTTTTAATTGACAAAGAGAATCTTATTAAGTATGGTAACCATGCACTCACCTACCGGATTGTGGATAGAATATTTTCTCAGGTTTGTTTTTATTTATTGTTTGGTTTTCAGGCTAGTTTGCTGAGCTGTATGTTTGTGGTTGATACTTCTCACCTTTCTCTTTGTAGGTGCCCAGAAAGTTCACGAGTAAGGTCGAAGGAAAAATGGGATATGAAGATTTTGTTTACTTCATATTGTCGGAGGAGGATAAGTCATCTGAACCTAGTCTTGAGTACTGGTATGTGTCTGAATGGATCTTTTGTTTAGCTCTGAATTTATTGTTTGAGAAAAAGGAAATTCAACCTTGTTTTTGTGGGTTTGCTATGCTAAGGTCTGTACTAGAAGTGTTAAAGTGACTTTTTTCTTTCTGTTTGAGCTGATAGATTACCATTCCACCCAAAAGCTTGAGTTGTCAGTAAGAAGTGTATTTATACACGTATGTACTTTGGCATGCCCTTCACATGTTGGCACGGCGACACGTGGATAGGAGTAGACATGTTGTAGCTGTAATAGATTGATTGTTTTTAATTAAGAGGCCAATGAAGTTTGATCCAACAACCTTGTTCTTTGTACCATAATAAATTGATAATGTAATTATACAAGTTGCACTTCACCTTAACAGCTTAAGCTTTTGAGGGAGTTAGTAATTCTACAGCCCTTTAAGTGGTTGTTGCAGCATTTAATGTTACAACCTTTTTTATTGTAAATAAGTTTTAAGGTGCGAGGGCATTTAATGCAAAATACCAATAAATGCACAAAGTGGACACTTATTTTGGCACATCGCGAGAAGGATACGTGGATACTTAAAATGGGACGTTGGGAGCATCATCTCATGTAATTAAAATTCAACTAAATACCCCTTATAAGAAATATTTGGGCTACCTTCCTATCAAATAAGAGATCCACTTGTGGCACATGGCTCTAAGCATATGGTTTCAAAAATCATTTTGCTACAGACTTCTGGACCTGGATTCCGTGCTTGTAAGTTGTAATACCCTGTCCCACATCAGAAATGAGAGGAACAACGGACTGCTATATAAGTTGGGCTTATGCATCTAATCTATTCAAAGTAAAAAATTTGGGCTCGGTTAACCTAAGTTAATAATAGATACTTAGACATGACTTGTATAGCAATCCATTGTACCTCTCCTTTGCGATGTAGTACAAGGTATTACACTGTTAATAAAGTTATGCAAGTCTTTTCAAGTATCTTGGTTAGTGTAGAATTGGCACACTGCCGGTTCTTGATTCTTTCTTGTTGGATTATCAGTGTTTTCATACCTTCTTGGTTGTCTTCCTATATCAAGTGCTGTTCTTTGTGGTGTTAGTGGATTCCAGTGGCGGCGGTAGTGGTGTGATTTCACAAGCAAGACATTCATTTAGTAAAAAAAACAATCAGAATATTCAAGTAGCAATTATTGTATTCACTTAAAAAATGTATTGAAACTAACTAGTGGAGTATTCCGGAAAGAAACTAGTGTTGCAATGTATTGTCTTCTTCTTCTGTTGTGGTTCAGTCAATTAGTTTTTTTTTTTTTTTGTTCTGCTTGGTGGTTTTTTGATAGTTTGATGTCGATAGCAAAACGCATAATGTGATATTTGCTATGAATTGTGAGCACATTGTTCACTTATAAAACCTAGTGTAGCAATACATTGTCAACGTACCTTTAACATGCATGTTATCTTTTTACGTGTTTCACAGTGCTATTTCCTTGTAGGTAATATGATTCAATTATTTTCAATTACCATTGAAATTAAGATCAACAATATCTTGTGTCTTAATCAGGTTCAAGTGCATAGATTTGGATGGGAATGGGATCCTTACAAAAAATGAACTGCAATTCTTCTATGAGGAGCAGTTGCATCGAATGGAGTGCATGGCCCAGGAACCTGTGCTTTTTGAAGACATCTTATGTCAGATTGTTGACATGATCAGTCCGGAGGTTCTGATTTGCTGTACTCATATTCTTTGAACATCTTTTGTTTTGCTTCTTTATCTGAAACTTGTGGTTTACATATGTTTGGGTATCCGGGGGCATAAAAGTCCTGACATGTTTCTCTACCTCTGCATCGTGGCTACATTCTAACTTAACGTCACTTATATTGCTCTTGTAAATGGGTGTTCCTTTCTGCTTCTTGGGCATAATATGTCGGGTATAAGTTGATAAGCTGATGGGCCTCTGAATTTTGTTGATTTATGTCCCAGTATATTCAGAGTGGACCATCCCCCTCTGCCAACACCATTTTTTCTAAATAAGACGATGTTTTTATTTCAGAATATGGATTTCTGTCTTCAGGATGATATAGTTTCCCATGCCAAGTCCTGGCACTTAGCGTTTATGCTCAAATTATTTTTTGAATTTTAATGAATCCTTGTATTGAAACCTCAATCGTTAACTCATCCTATTTAAAGTGTGTGCCAGATGTTAGTATTAAGGGAAAAGCGCTTGCATTCAAACTTTCCTGCTTCAAATGGCTTCACCTGATGCAATGATGTTATTATTTTTTCTTTTGCAGAATGAAGGTTACATGACGCTACGGGATATTAAAAAAGGCAAATTATCTGGCAGTGTGTTCAATATCCTATTTAACCTCAACAAATTTATGGCATTTGAGACTCGTGATCCTTTTCTAATTCGTCAGGTACATCAAACATTCTGGTGAACTGAATTTTTTTCTGGACACATGCCTTTTTTTTTTTTTTTTTTTTTGCACTGCTATCAGTTGTAACTTACCTCCCCTCACCCTCTTCGTATTAGGAGAGAGAAAATCCAACACTGACCGAGTGGGACAGGTTTGCTCATAGAGAATATATCAGGCTTTCAATGGAGGAAGATGCAGAAGATGCCTCCAATGGTAGTGCTGATGTTTGGGACGAATCTCTTGAAGCTCCATTTTGAGTTTCTACCGGTAAGACTTCTATGAATACTTCAACATATTGATTTGCTATTTTGTCAGACTTTGTGATCTTGCTTTGACTTTTTACTCGGTTTAATGAAAGTGTTGTTAATTGCATTGATTGTTGCCTCTTCCGTCCCAAAATAAGCGTCATTTTAGCAATCCGCATACTGATTAAGAAAACTTATGAAAAGACTCATCTACCCTCATTTAAAGTTGGAGTATCTTTCTCTTTCCTCTTAACAACCCTGTTTCCTCTTTCCTCTTTCCTCTTTCCTCTTAAATCTCTATTCTCGTTCTTCTTAATACGAGAGTAGTAAATAAGGGCAATGTTTCTTTATTTTCTGAATGCTGATATCCTTCTTTGTTTTTTTTTTTTTTCCTCAGATGCGTTCACTTGTTTCGAATTGAAGTTGACTTCCTGCAAATAACGATTGATTTGTGGACTAGTTTTGGAAAATCTCCTGCATCATAATTGGATTTTCGCTCCCCCAAAAAAAAATTTGTTGAAGTGCTTTCGATGATGAAATTTTCATTTGAAACTGAAAGGATATGCTTTGCCAAGATGAAGTGTTGTAGATGTTAAAAATGGCTTTGGGAAATACATAGCAGGTCAGATTGAAAATAGTTTTAGAAGCAAGAAATGCTTGGTGTCAGCTCTTTGTCTTTGTTAGACGTATGAATTTTGTTTTTTTCCTTTTTTTTTTTTTTTTTTTTTGTAGTGATTATTATTTTGTTCAGTGCCAAAATGTAATTTTTATCTTATAATATTTGTCTCTCAAAATAGTATTGGTGTATTTAGATTTGTGCTGTGGATTTTGTATTGATTATGATATTTCCTTTTGGGCTATTATAGTTTTTTGTGTTACGGCTTGTATTTTGGTGATGCAAATAGTTAACTCTTTAAGTGTGTTGTGAATAATGACCATGTTTTTTTTTTTGGTTACTCACTTGTTTGTGTCATCACGAGAATGGTACGTCCACAACCCGACTCCCTAGCATGTATAGAACCATCATCTACAGTCGTTGATTAATGGGGGGCCCACATGTCGACCAATGGTTGTAGACGATGGTGTCTGATCAGATTTGAAAATGGAAACAATGTGCAACCCATGTTCAGCATTGTAAGAGAGTTTCTAGCATTGGTACTATAGTACATGATTTGAACTACATGTATAGGGAGAGACCTTTTTTTTTTTTTTTTTTTTTTATTTGGTCTGGTCTGCAACAATGTGGGTGATAATGAAAGCAGTACAATACAAATAAGGTCCTACACATAGTACCTATATGTGTTGTCAAAGCAGTATAGGTCTAACTGCATCAGAATTTTCCCAAAAATCAGGGTAAATTTTTTTGGTATCATTTGAATAAATTAATTTTCTTTGTTATTTTTCTCCTCACAATACATCATGTCTCTACGAAAACTGATGCAATCAAAGCACAATTTCAACTAATTTTTATTTTTCGAATAGATATTAACCTTAAAAAAAAAAAAAATCATGCTCAAACGAATCAAGTACGGTAAAATATACACGTTTACGGTATAATTTATGTCTCCGTACAAAACGAAGACAAACACAACATTATAAAGTGAGACATGTGAAATTTTGTAGTGACCACAGATCCAAAGGACCAATATGATATGATACTTCCTCCCACCACATTACTTCAAAGGCAAATTTTAACAGAAAAATGGAAATTGAAGGAAAGTAATGTTCATGAAAAAACAATGGTTATGATAAATTTAATAAGTTGCTCTAATGTTCATGAAAAAGCAATGGTTTACGATCTTTGGAAAATTTTCGGGTATTGTAAACGGGTAATTGGATTCTTTTATGAGAATTCCAACTAGCAATTTGATTTTTTGTGGATGGTTTATAGCTTCGTCGTATAAGACTGTCTACGTATATGATGTGTATGAGATCAAACCAATGACGTAGTTTTGAATTGTGAGAATGATGATCTTTTATAGGCCTCCCTCGTGGGGGAGTTAACACACGAATCCCTGATTTTTGGGGTCTACGATTGAGTGTCAGAATGATTTCAATCGTGTGGCGATCGTGGCTCAATTTGACTGAAATCGTCGGATGTAATCAATCATGGATTATCGTAGTTAATGGAGATTTAATCACGGGATCTACCAACTACTGCGATGTAACCGCATTTGAAGGTCGGAGATGGCCTGTTATGTTGATGAGCGACCAAGATGAACGGGTCATCGGGTCGGCAATGTATGACAATATGTATTTTGTATTACGCCGGCTATCTGAGTTGAAGATGAATTATACCGAATCGAGCTAACAATCTGATTCTGAAGGTGAGGCGAACTCTGAGAGCGACCATAATGTGATCGGCGGAGTCTTAACTGAAACTTTCAAATGTGAGGCCAGATATTGGGGTTGACTTGGGTTGGCTCATATACTAATATGACCCGATTGAGGCCTAAAAAGTACGACGTATATGACTTTCAAGTCATATCCATATCAAACATTATGAACAAACTTTAATGGGCTTTTTCTTAATGAAAATGTTTTTTTTTTTGGGAGGGGGAATGGATGTTCCTATTTAAGTGACACAATAAAAATACTTATTCATATGGAAAATATCTTTTCACACCAATTTTTATCTTATTACACAGAAATTTATTTTAATTTTCGCCCTTACTTTTTTAATTTTACGCGCGTTCATTCTGACCAAAGTTTGGTCAAAATGTGACACATTATCCATACTGAAATATGGTCAGAATATACGTGTTGAGAGTCCACACTGGTTGATTCTGACCATCTTTTAGGTAGAATGTTTGAAGTTTTCCAAACTCATAAATAGTCAGAGCATCATTCTGACCAATATTGAGTCCGGAATACTCTACACATTCAAACTAGAATTGGGTCAGGATACCAACAACAATATAATAGCACCACTATTGATTCTGACTGAATTTCAGACAGAATATTAAAAGATTTTTTCCCTCAATTTAGTCAGAATGTCTTTCTGACCGGTATTGATGAAAAACATTCAAAATTCTGACTAGAATAAAATCAGTATAATGATCGTATTCTGACTCAAATTGGGTCAGAATGGTTGTTGTGTGAATTGACCATAAATTGGCCAGAATAGTATTGATGCGAATCAACTTTATGACATTTTCTATATCAATTTACCCCCGAAATTGGACTTAAACATGATTAATTCATGATAAACCATACGTAAAAGTGCTTAATTTGATTGGAAGTTGCGTATGAGCTTTTATCGTGATTATTTCGTATTTTTATCTTATTTCTATATCGAATTATATTACTACACGTTTTATGGTTCTTTGTAGGAATAATCCGAGCCGAAGTGGATTTGGGCCAAGACATGTTGAAAGACCAAGATCGAACCGGAGGAGAACTAAGTCGAGCTGTTGGACAAGCCCAGGACAAGCCTAGGACATGCCTAAGACATGCCCAGGACAAGGCCAGGACATGCCCAAGAATCAGTCCAGGATGCCCCAGACATGTCCAGGATCAGTCTTGGACAAGCCCAGGGAAAGCCTAGGACGCCGAACCGAGAATAATGCTCGGTAAAGCGACCTAGGTGCCCAAGGAATGCTCAGGATCAGTCAGGACACGTTCTAGACAAGCCCAGAGGACAACCAGTACGCTGAACCTAGGAATCTGTACGGTACAGCGGCCCATGTGTCCAGGACATGTCCCAGACAAGCCCATGACGCGTCTGGACATGTCCAGGATCAGCCCGGATGCTGAACCGAGGGACATTGTCGGTTAAGCGAGCCGACTTAACCTTAAAACTTCCAGATTTACCCTTTTTAGCCCTAGGTCAGTTTATTTACTATAAATAAGATGTAATACATCAGAATACACACGATTTTGAGAGCAGACAATTTACTTAAAGTATTTTCAATAAAAGTTCATGTTTTCTTCATTGTTTGAGAATAGTTTGGCTTAGGCATGTTCGTTTGAGTGGTGATTTATCGCGGAGGAAGTAGCTAGAAGATTTGTCTCGTACTTTTAGGTAATCATGTTGACTTTTTCTTCTATGTTTTATGAATTCGTGATGATTATCGTTGTTACAAGCATGTTAGGTTAAATTATTTGTAGATCGAATTGAACGATGTTAATTTGCACCTAATCGTGATTTATATTGATTCATGCACGAGAAACGCCCGGTCTCGGGGAAAAGACTTTGTTTTGGAAGAGTACCCAACGGTCTATATTGGAGAAAAGCCTTAACGATTTAGTTTCCCCGATACGAATTGTTTTGATTATTTCTATTGTTTCGTTTTAACTTACATGTTTAGAACTTGATCAACTCTTTGCATGTTTTCGTAAATTATTCTTGAAGGAACTAAGGTTGAAAAGAGTAATTGGACAAGAAACAATTAGATCGTTATTAGTTAACTAGCCCGTGCACGGTGGTTACGTAGCGAGGTTTACGGTATTTATTATCGGTATTTTCTAGTTGTTAATTCGTGTTTAGTTAATATTGTTCTAGCCCGCGCACGGTAGACGTTTAGCTATTCATAGGGTTCTAGAGTCCGCGCACGATCTATGAACCACTTTAGGAAAATACACCAATAATTGATTCGATTCTTGGAACTTTAATGACAAAAGTGTATGAATCAATATAGGAAACAATTAGGGAATAATTAACTAGTTCAGTTCGATCTACTTTCTTAAACGTGGTTAAAACTCGTCTTGATTTGATAAACCGTTCTTTTTACCTAATTTCCTGCGTTTATTTTGGTCAAAGACCACAAACCACCCGTAATCTTGAATTTTATAACTAAGTTTATATTATTCATGTGGGATCGACCTTGCTCACGAATTGAGCTATACTACGACCTAGTCCGTAGTGTAATTTTCGCGAACAAGCGACTCATTTACGGTCAAAATGGCAGGCGTGTGGAATATCCAAACGAAGCCCACTCTCGACTCTTGGTAAGTTTAAAACAACATTAGTGTGAAAAGATAGTTCATTCATATTTTAATGGATAAACAAAAAAGTTTCTTCCAAAGTAAGCATTAATCTTTTTTTTTTTTCTTTTTCATTTTCCCTTATTTATTACTCCTTTCGTTTCCTACTTATAATTGTCAAATGTTGCTTAATGTTGGGCCTTTAAGGGCAACCTATTAAAACTATATGGGACACCACAATACTATTTAAAATTGGTTGTATTAGGTATTCTTAAAGATAATTGTAGATTTAGTATGGTGTTTATGTTGTATTCTTTTTAATCTTTTAGTTGGTACGATGTTCAAGTTTATCTGATATAGTTGTAAAATCATAAATTTTAAAAAAGTTACTTAATGCATCGACTTTAATAATGAAAATAAATATTCCTTTTATTTTTCTATTGTAATAAATAAAAGTAAAATGAGTCTTATTTTTCTACTTGAGAGCTCTTATTTGCACCACACCTACGTGCATTACACCAGAATTGACTTTTTTAAAAGTCGAGTCTGAAGTAAAAAAACCGACTTTCTATATATATATATATATATATTAAAAATCGATTTTTGAAAAATCGATTTTTGACTTTATAATCGAAAGTCAAAACGTTAATTCAATGTGATTTATGAAAAATATTATGTACCGAAAAAAATCACCATGGTACAAATAAAAACTCATCTTACTCAGAATAGTCGTCACCTCTTTGCATACAACCGGCAAAACAAAAAAGATAGAAGAATGATTGGCTTACATCTTGACACACTATGAGATTATTTTTTTTTCTTATTTCAATAAAATATTTCAGTTGCTTGAATTATATTTTTTATGAAGAATATATTAAATGTTATGTGATACAATTTGCAAAGAAGAATATTCTAGAGACAATTTTTTGGATTCAAAAAATGACAAAAATACGTGTCTTATAATTTTCTCAATGGCAAGAAGTCTTCCAACATAGTAGGCCACCAACATATATTCCAGGATAAATCCAAAATTGTCTTTAAGTTGAAAATAAAAATAAAAATAAAAATAAAAATAAAAACCCAAAAAAGAACAGAAAACAAAAACTCTTATGACATCAACATAATTTCAATTTCAGCAAAATTCAAGGTCCATAAAAGAAATATCTTCCTTCACTAGGTAGATTTACCATTAATTGCAAAAGTACCCCAGGTAGATAAAAGATTTAAAAAACAGTACATCTCCAATTCTCCATTCTGCAATGATGATAACAAAGAAAAAGAAAAATCTGTAATTCAATATGCCCCTCTTTCCCAAATCTCTCACTGTACATACAATTGTAGAGAGAGAAAGGTGATAAAAAGAAAGATTTATCAGGTCCCCCAACCCAACCCAACCCAACCCACCATAAACATTCAGATCCATTTCCTCCATTGCACTTTTTGATCCGCTGTCTTTATTTCTACATCTTTGGCTCCTCAGGTACGTTTAATGATTTTTTTATTCTTGCGTTTCACTTTTCTTTTCTGGGTTTGGATGTATGCGCAATTGGGTAGCTGAATTGTGTCTTTATATGTTAATTTCTTGATGGGTTTGTTTGTGGGTAGATTATTCTTTTGTGTTTCTTTGTTGATTTTTGATTTTATGTTTTCTTGGGGCAGATTTGTGCTGGGTTTGAGTTGGGTCAAGATTGGGTGGGTTTTTAATCAAGGTTGATTGGAATTGTCTACTAGATTGTGGTGTTGAAGAATTATTTGGGGGAATAAAGCTTGGTTCTTTGGAAGGATTATTCGCTAAGGATAAAAGCCCTGATACTAAACTTGTCTATTTTGTGCAACCAGTGAAAGCTCTAGATTTTCATTGTATTTGAGACTAGTTTTCGTGAGAAAAATGTGGGTAATTTAGTCTTCCCTGAGGGATTCGGAAGACGAGAAGGGTGTGATACACAGAGAAGAAAGTTTAATGGAAGACTGGTCTAAGTATGCTCATAGTCCTGCACATTTGGCGGTGTTAAAGAGAGATTATGTTGGGCTGAAGAAGATAGTCACAGCCCTCCCGCGGTTGGCAAAAGCCGGGGAGGTGAATACCGAGGCCGAGTCTTTGGCTGCTGAGAAAAATGCGGATGCGGTGTCTGCAGCGATTGATAGGCGAGATGTTCCTGGGCGAGAGACACCGTTGCATCTTGCAGTGAAGCTCCGGGACTCGATCTCCGCTGAAGTTTTGATGGCTGCTGGTGCTGATTGGAGTCTTCAGAATGAGAATGGGTGGAGTGCCCTCCAGGAGGCTGTGTGTACTAAAGAGGATAATATTGCAATGATCATTGCTCGGCATTATCAGCCTCTTGCATGGGCTAAATGGTGTCGTCGGCTTCCAAGAATTGTGGCATCTGCTGCCAGGATAAGGGATTTCTATATGGAAATAAGCTTTCATTTTGAAAGCTCTGTAATCCCTTTCATCGGTAGGATTGCCCCTTCAGACACTTACAGGATCTGGAAACGTGGTTCCAATTTGCGAGCTGATATGACCCTATCGGGATTTGATGGGTTCCGGATTCAACGCTCTGATCAAACATTTCTCTTTCTTGGAGAGGGCTACACTTCGGAGAATGGCAACGTATCTCTGCCTCCTGGTTCATTAATTGTACTTGCTCATAAAGAAAAGGAGATCACAAATGCTTTGGAGGGAGCTGGTGCACAACCGACAGAGTCTGAAGTAGCGCATGAAGTTGCCTTGATGTCTCAAACAAACATGTATAGGCCAGGAATCGACGTAACTCAAGCCGAGCTTGTCCCTCATTTGAACTGGAGGCGACAAGAAAGAACAGAAATGGTTGGGTCCTGGAAGGCCAGGGTCTATGATATGCTCCATGTCATGGTGAGTGTGAAGTCAAGGCGAGTTCCCGGGGCTATGACTGATGAGGAGCTTTTCGCAGTGAACGAAGACGAAAGGGTCAAAAATGGCGGAGAGCAAGATGAGTATGATGATATATTAACAGCTGAAGAAAGAAAACAACTTGACTCTGCTCTTGCGATGAATTCAGAGGGTCCTTGTGAGGATGATGAAAATGAAGCTCAGGAGGAAGGCTTTAATGGTAGTTCATTGGAAAACCGTGAAGCCAACAGTGTCAAGAAGGAGAAGAAAGGCTGGTTTGGCTGGAACAAGAAAGGTTCAAAGAACGCTACTGACGATTTTGAGGATTCAAAAGTTTCAAAGAAGTTTTCAAAGCTATCTACAGAAGATAGCAAGCAGAAAACCAATGATGGTCAGAAATTGTCGTCTGATTTTTCCACAGAGGATGTCGGAGAACTCAAGAAAGGCAAGGATAAAAGTAACAAAAATAAAAAGAAGAAAGGAGCTACTACTGGGGAGTCTAAAAGTGAAAGTGAATTCAAAAAAGGCTTAAGGCCCGTGCTTTGGCTAACACCGGATTTCCCTTTGAAAGTAGAAGAACTCTTGCCTTTGTTGGATATATTGGCCAACAAGGTTAAAGCAATTAGAAGGCTAAGGGAGCTACTGACCACTAAACTACCTGCTGGAACTTTTCCAGTGAAGGTATGTATTTTTCTTATTCTCTTTTTGTATTTTATAGGTTTAAGTATGTGTTTTGTTTAGTTGTATTTCTTTCCCTCTTGAAAGCATAATAACCTGTTGCCTAATTCGTTGTTCTTTGGTAATAAAAAGTTCCTTAATCCTCTTGAGTTGTCCTCCCAAGCTTTTCGCACTATATTTACATTGTTCTTTTTGTCATTCATCTTCTGTTTGATATCTGCTTGATAAATATTTGTACGTGAATTAAGAGGAAGTACATCGGGCACGGGTATCTTTGACACGATACCCAGTTAAACTTCAGTCTTTGTATCCAATAAATTAAACCTGTTGAAGAGTTTAATAAACCGAGTACAAAACTTATGTTTTGCGCACTAGTTGACAACTTGGAAGTGTCTTTTTCTTGATTTTCTTCTCACAATACACAAACACCCACTTTATTCGACATGATACCCTACGCAGTCCAAACAACATCTTAATCAAAATTTGTTCCTTAAATAAAAAAAATGCAAAATAACTCATGTCCAGATGGACTCATAGTATTGCGTCGTGTATCAGTTCAAATACACACAATTTTGACATGAGTTGTTTTTAACTTTCAGTATATTATTTTTCATCTGGGCACCCTAAAGGGGAGTCTTTTGCATGACATGAATATTTCTTTTGTTCCTCACTTTACAGGTTGCTATCCCTATAGTACCAACAATTAGAGTCCTTGTAACTTTTACGAAGTTCGAGGAGCTCCAGCCAACGGAGGAGTTCTGTACCCCTCCTTCAAGTCCTCAAAATTTTCAGGAGGCGAAATCCGAGTTACCATCTATGTCTTGGATTTCATGGATGAGAGGTAGCCATGGAGGGCACTCAAGTGACGGTGAGAGTCGAAGTTTTCTTGACATCGATCCTTTCCATATACCAGCTGATTACGCTTGGGTTGATGTAAATGAGAAAAAACGAAGGATGAAAGCCAAGAAAGCAAAGAATAGGAGGCAGAAGAAGCAAGCTTCTACTGCAAGAAATACGGGTAGTGGACGTCAGTTAACTGAAGAAACTGAAGAATCACAAAGAATCCAATAATTCTCAAAGAACCCTCCTGCAAATGATAAAGGTAAGAGTGTTCTTAGCATTCAGATTGATTTGGCATAAGGAATGAAACTACTAGTAACGCCGTGTTGTTTGTTGTAACAAAGTTTACCATTTTCTTGATTGTTGTTTTAATTGTTTTTTTTTTTTCCCAGTGAGAATCCAAGTGTATGTCGTCTATTTTTCATCGTGTGTCCCTTTTTGTGGGTTTTTGTCCCTTTTTCATAAACTGCAGCATGTGTATTTCTATCTATGATTTCTGCGATTCGTTTTGTCAGATTCAACATTCTTTTTCAAAGATGAAACTCTGTGCTGAGTAAATTATTGATGAATGGTTCTTATATGAACTCTTGTGTAGCTTTTTTCTGTGCCACTTTTGCCCATCAGAATCGGATATTAACACTTGCACCTTATCATACTAAGCATAATGCAAATAGTGTGTGAGATACAGGAATTTGGGCTTTGGGGCATAAATACACACTGAAAAATGACATTACGCCATGATCAAGTGGGATGCTCAATTTCTTGGTAAAGTTGTGGGGTTTGGGGGGGGGGGGGGGGGGGGTTGGCGGGTGACCCCATATGCAGAGTCACAAGATGAATGATGAATCACTGGTGTTTTGCATGTAAAATAGTATTATGACAAAAACATCAGTGCCTTCGTCTTGTGATTCTGCGTACGGGGTCAGTGCCGTTGTCTTGTGATTCTGCATAATGTCTCAGTTGTAGAAAATTTCCCCGATTTCTCTGCTATTTTCAGTACTATGCAGTTGCACTAGTTCATATCTGGCATTTTGAAGCTAGATTATATGGTTTATATTCAACTTTTAAAATGTTAATTGTGCTGTGTAAGGGGGTAATAAAATCGATTTTCAATACGATGTCAGGTAAGTTGGTTGTGATGTCTCCTAAAGTTTGAAATATGGGGCTCGTTATTCGCACCACAACGAATCTACTGTGACACCATACCTTGGGTTTAGGTTTGACTTTACAGAGGTTGAAGATGAACATTCGAAGAATTTTGAACTTAGATTTGACTTTTTAGATGTCGTCATTGTGATGCCCCAAAGATTATGAATTTGGAATCTTTAGTATGAAAGATCCAATTAATAAGGTCCCCTATAAGATTGTATCACTAGCAAACATTTCTGTACAAATTGAATGCCTAAAAAACACCTATACATATGCTTCAACTAGATTTTCTCACACCCCATAGCATACCATCCTCTCTATTTCAACATCCAAAATGCACCACATACATACATATCCTCAATCACACAAAAATGGCAGGCACCACATGAAGGGTAAGTGGATCTCTATAGGGAATCTAGAAAGCTCTCTGCTTTTTGTCGTCTTCAATGGCGTCTCTGCTGCGTAAAATTTTACAGGGATTGATTCTTTACCAAAACCTGTCCTTGTTGACACTCAAGTATCCAGACATGACTTTTCCACCTGTATTTCTCATTCCATCAATGAGATAGCACCACGTGGACCCTAACGCCCCTATGAAGAAATCAGCTTCAGTAGCCATCAAGAAATTAACCAGAGGATAGTTAGTACTTGTTTCTCTACCAAGCCTTGCTTCATATGTTGCCATTGTCACGTTCCCTTTTTGCCTCGACACGTTTGTGTAGTAGAATCTCCAATCCGGGTACAATTTCGTTTTATCAATCACTTCCTACAAACAAACAAACATATCATAATAATTAATAAACAACTGAATACCTGAATTTAGGTAAAGATGATATTTTTATAGTTGAATACCTGCATTTCGGTTGAAAGCCAGATTGTATTAAGATGAGGGAAATGGTTTCGGATTCTTTGAGCAAGATTCATGTAGTTTTCGAATCCAAAAACCTCCATTTCACATGATTTATCTCCCATTCTAACATGCATGCTTAACAATGGACGCGGCATCCATGGTTGGTGATTTGACCATACATATTTTTCCATGTCTGAACTCTTTTCAGCATTCTGCATATAATTAGACAAGGTTTTTCAACAACTTGTTCAAATATAGAAAGCATTCTGTATTATGAACCTCACCAAGATTAGAAGAGATCAAAACTAAGTTACCTCTGTTAATTTTGCAGAAGGGTTGGCTAAGACCATTTTTGCAGCTTCCATTCCAAATGCATCATGCCTTGCAACATTTAATAAATTGCAAGTGTATTCAGACCGAAACCTCATTAGGTATCGCACTGCCTGAGGATTCAAATATTAATATACATTGCACAATAAGTAATATAAATGAACAATGTGCAGAAATATGAAGGTATACAGTATACACCTGTGCACGCCACCATCTTCGATCCATTTTACGATGAGAGGCAATCAAACTTCCATTTATGAATGTTGTTGGCTGCATATAACTCCAAGGATCACCCCATACACTGAAAAACATAACAGTGCCTATTATCGTGTTTTTTTTTTGTACATAAACATGCATGTGTTTGTTGATGAAAGTCACGAGGTTAATCGCTTGCCTTGGAGCCCGTCCTGTCCATATTTGTTTTGAAGTATAGTTGTCTTTACTCGTTATGATTCCTCTCTCCCATGCGTCTTTGCTTTTCATCAGTTCAAAGGCACGTTCCCTGCATTCTTGAGACGTTTCTGAAAAGAAGTAACAAGACCAACTAGACCGGGATGAACCTAGAATGATCACGAACAAAAAGATTAGATCTTTGGGGACAAGAATCAAATTTAACCGTAAACATCACCAATGTCGGTACCTTTACAACCGTCATGATCTGCTCTGTTGTAGTAACTAGTGACTAGGACCCTCTTCTCCTTTATTGCTATGGAGAAAAGACCAGACATTCCAACAATCTGGGCCCCGATTCCGAATCCCGGTAATCTTTCCCAATCTGCTATAAGAAACCTGGTCCCTGGGTGGCTGCAGTTAGATGGATGCTGATGTAACCATATATCACTTTGTGCTTTTCGTGTTAACGGGTAGTTTTCTTCATCTGATCCCGTAACCTGGAAAGCGTCCTAGGCTTTATTATAAATCAAAAAAAAAAAAAAAATCCGTAAAGAAAGCGAAACATGCACTAATCATTACCCATGGAGGATAAATGCCTTGAGATGCTAATGGATGTCTACTGTAAATCTGCTGTTGATCATTTGTTGATGGTAATGGGAACTTATCCAACATTCCTTCCCAAATCGTCCATGGCGGAAATCTTTCATTCTGAACTCGAGTATCAAGATGGCGATTCAGTTCGACTCGTATTTTGCAGTTGTCCAAATGAGGAGCTTTTAATGTACCAGATTCTCCTCCAAATGATTGATTCAATAACTTACTCCAGTCATAGTAAAGAAGTTGCACGTTTTCATCGATTCCTCGTGCGGTTTGCTCTTCATATTGATTTCTTCTTTCATTTTCTTTTGCGCGAGAGTGCAAGTCCGCCACAACATCATCTGAAATTGCAGAATCATCATAAATTTGCAACATTTTCTCAAAAGTTTTGACAACTGGATTAACTGGGGTGGGGTCCTCATCACTAATCTCCATTACATTGATTTTGTCTAAAGATTCATCATTAGTCATTCCATTATAAATTCCTTCAAACACACATTATAATCCCTTTAAAGTTAAGTTACCAGTAAATTTCTACCCAATCCACCATAAATTTTTCCCTTTTTTATACTACTTTTACAAAAAAAGATAAAATCTTTAAACATCTAGAAGAAGCTCCAAAAGAACCATGATTTCCTATTGCTAAAAAACCCGAAAAATACTCAATACTTTCATTATTAATCAACAAACACAAATCACCGAACCGAACCGTTAATTAGTGACATACGGTTGTTAAAGACTCTACAAAGTCGAATGCTGAGCTTACATTCGACTTTCAAATAAAAGAATCCAATTTCAACCTCTGTAAAGTACCTAGCCCAAACTGTGGTGCCACGAACCTCAAAACACCATCTTTTTTTTGCAATAGAGACTCTTCGTACAAGAATTCCCTCGGGGAGGAGGGGGGGTAGGCAAGAGAAGAGAAGTGGACTCACATTTAGAAGAAGAATCAAGAGTAGAAATCCCATTAGAAAAAGTTGTTGAGAAAGAAATCCCATCAAGTTGCAAAGCACCAAATGAAGAAAGAGCAGCTAGAAACAAGGATGTAAGACAAATCCCACAAAGGAAACCAACCACACAAACTTTACAAGGAAATGAATTCCCCATTTCAAGTGCTTTCTGAGAAACCACTCTTTCTAAATTAGCCTTTTGATCCAACGGCTCCATTTCTTTATTGAAGATGAACCTTAATCCAAGCTAACTAGAACGCTTCACACTCAATTAAAACCCAACTTTATATACTCTTGCCATGTGATCATAAAGTTGGAAATTCTCATCTGCAATCACATGAACCAGAAATTAGAGCTCAAGAAGTTCACTTTAATCACTGCAACAAAAAAAGAAAAAGAAAAAGAAAAAAAAAAAACAGTTAGAAAATAAAATTCAGCTGGAGTTTATTATAATCTTTTACATGCATATTAGTTGAGAAAATCTTGATAAAGAAAAAGTAAAAGACCCGTGCATGAAGCTCGGTTCTTTTTTACCAAATAAGTCAAGAAATTTATGTTTTTTATTTTTATTTTATGGAACAATAATTGAAACTGTGGATTTATATGCTTGTAAAAATAAAAAAAAATTTAAAAAATTGGGAAGAATTGCTTTTGATTCAAACATTACTGAGAATTTCGTTGCTTATGAATAGCTCCCTAGTGATGAAATTTTCTTTTTACTAGCTTCATCAGCCTTTCAGAAGACAAAAATAAATGAAAAATTTGAAGAAAAATTGATTGAAAAAAATACAGGTGGAAGGAAAATTAACAGACAGGTGGGCTATGAACCACTACAAAACATTCAGGTAAACACATCAAAATTAAATATCACAAATTAAAGAAAAAGACAAACAAACCGACTCATCAAGAAATGCTCCTTGAATGGAAGAAATATCAGATGGAAATGAAAAAAAAAAAAGAAGAAGAAGAAGAAAAGAAATTAAAGATTGATTTTTTTAGGAAAACCCAGAAAAGAAAGAAGAAACAAGATTAATTGAGTGTGGGGAGGGGGAGACATAAAAAAAAAAAAAAAAAGGATTGAAAACAGAGGCAGAAGATCAGAAATTCAGAGTCCTTTTTTGAGAATTACCTTATTTACTCAAAAGGACACACAAAAAGGCATAATAATATCATCACAGAGCAGAGCAGCCATGATTCCACCTGATCATTCTGGGACAATTTGGGTCATACTGTTTTTTGTCAGGCCATAGCTGGTACTGATACTACTCTGCTACTCTATCAACACCACACATAAACCTCACATATATATATATATATATATATATATATATATATTGTTTTCTCTGGGTATAAGAACTCTCTCAAAAAATGTTTAATGCATTAATTATATATATATATTGTTTTCTCTCTCAAAAAAATGTTTGCAGCATTCACAAGAACTCAAATTCGAACTCGAGACATCTTACTTACACGATCGGAATATATTCCCCTTAAACCAACCTTCATTTGTAACTTCATTTTATATTTGTAATCCTTTATTACTAAATATGACTTAGGTAAATTAATCTATATATCCCTTATAAAAAAAATCGTTTTTACGTGTGTAATGACCCCTGTATACGACCAAGCTAAGTGGTTAAAAATGTTGAATGTTATAATGTCAGTATTCTTGAGTTAAGGTGTGAGGTTTCGATTCACTAAAAGACGTTTCTTCTAGCATAAAAAAGTGTAGGTGCAAACAGACGACTTCTAAAATACATTGAACCATCAACCATTAAGACATATAACTCGATTTACCTATTACGTATCATGGATTCTCTGTTATTATTTATTTAAAGAAACTCATTTATGAATCAAAATATTAAGTCTTGAAAAGTTAAGTTGTAGTACGAGAGAGTGTCTGCCTTTTACTTACGTAAACGGCCAAATGTCCATCATCCTCTGTCGTGTCTCTCGTAGTCTTGCCGTATGTTTCAACAATTGTTTCTTCAGAAAATATATAAATATATATATATATATATATATATATATATATATATATATATATATATTTCTTGTTTAAATATAATACTTGAGCCCAGGAAATGCAGTTTGTGACAAGTTAATTTTTATTGACAAGTGATGATAATTGAGCATATATTCTTTTTTCGTTTAGAGGAAAATGTAAGAAGTGGTCCATTTCTTTGGACCAAACAATCAAACTTTAATATATATTATTATTATATATATATATATATATATATATATATATATATACACCAACTTGGATGTGTAGATTAGTGACAGGAGTACTTATTAGTGGGGGTCTAATTTGCATGATTGAACCACCACTTATTTTTTATTATTAATTTATTATCATTTACAAAACTGCTACAATAATTAAGGGTTAGGTGGGTAATTTATTTTTAATTTTGGCTTAATTTTGGGTTGGGATCATTTAGGGTAGGTGGATAGTGTGAAGTGCATATTAAGCAAATACAGCCTGCTGTGACTCATGGTTTTATATAAGTGGATGAATTAATTTTGAACTATAATCCAAAAAAAGAAAAAATTAAAAGTATAATTCAAATTTGTAGTAGTAAGAATGAGACAAAGTAGTGACAGTTTTATTATTGTTACGTTTTATTAACGTCATCTTACTCGTTTGAAAACTTACTGAGAAACCATTAACCGGTACATTCAATTATACATAAACAAACGGTTGAGCCACAGCCTAAATACAAATAATTAATGTGTTTGCAAAAAATAAAATAAAAAAATAATAACCATGTGTTTCCAAATAATCAAAGTTTTAAAAAAAAAAGAAAAGGAAAAAGCTTTTTTAATCTTCATTATTATTATGAGTTCCAAGGCTTATCTAGTGGGTTTAAGCCAAACAACGGAGCCAGGATTTTAAATCGGGATGAGCTAATGGATTATATTGAGTTCGTCGGATGGGTTGGATTAAGAATATTTTATAGATCCGACGACTCGTAGGCTACAATTGGACCCCCCTCAATTTATACACACCTCCGTCCTTGATGTTTGGAGTGGTGTCTTGAAAGACATATATATTATGTTGTCTTAATAATAATAATATTTATTATTGATTCTTTTATTTACTTATTAGTATGCATGTAAATGAACATAATAAAATATAAATGGTTCATTAATTATTTGACTCGGTGAATAATAGTTATGTACATGCATGATTATTGAGTTTATGATTATAAACTTTGAATGATAAGTCCGTAGTGAAATAATTGATGTTCGGGATCTTACAATTAAACCATCACTAGTGCCCTAAATACTTTGTGTGTGATCGTCTTATTCAGACCGTACGTCAATATTGGACATCTTAGTGATATCGCTTATATATGATGTGATCATACATGGATTGGACTGATTTAAGATGATGATCTCGTAGTAATTCCACAATGTGAGAGGATCCAGTTGAAACAAAAGATGACTATTTATTGATTTAATCTTAATCGTGATGTGATTATAGACTCGTTTTTTTTAGTGTGTTTGATATGACGTTAAAGTTAGCTCCGTGAAGCTTTCCCAAACACGATCACGTTGCATCATTCAAGGATTGATAGCCGGAATGTAAGATGGAGTTCATTCATTCCTGCCGGAAGTAATACGGTTCCCTTGTTCGTTAATTTTGTATTAATCGATCAGTCAGCCACTGATGAATTATTGATGGTCGAGGATAAAATTATACGTAGAGGATTAGCGAACAATGTCTTGCTTCATATACGAATCATCCAGAATTTTTCTTCAATAGAAACACCGAACCCAGTTCAGATCACCAATCAACCTAACTCAATCTTCTCAAGTGTTTCTTCTTTTTATGACTACAGTTGCTTTTTTGAAGTATGGATTTAAGAAAAAAAATGTTATAAAAAACTTTAATTCATATTTAAAGAAAGTAGCACTGTCGTAATAATTGATAAAAACATATTTTTTATAATATTGATCATATTAAGACCAATCACAATAAAGGATCACACATCATAATCAATAATGTAAAATTATGATGAGTTATTTGTCATGATACGATTATTGTTATCATTACAAGGTGTATTTATTTGCATCACACTCAATATACTCATACACAACTCTACTTATGTATCAATGTAGAACCGATTTTTCGTAGGTGAAGAAACGAGAACTGATTTTATCAAAACAAATTCTCACTTAATGCAACTACGAAAAGTCGATTCTAAACTCCAGAACAGACTTTTACAAAATCAATTCTACTGAAATACACATATAAAACGACACACGAATAATTTGAGTGCAATGCAAATAATAATACATCATTTCATTTTTCCTATAATGATAAAAATAGAGTTACCATCTTTGGACCGTGTACCATTTTGGGACCAAAAAGGAATCAATTGCATTACGCAAAGAATTTGGCCCTATCTTGACTAAGACCCGGCCATGTGCTATTAGGTAATTTTCATTGTCACGTTGATTAAACATGCATTAGTTTTACTTAAAGCATATAAAGTTAAGCATAAATGTTAAGAAAAATTAAAATATCCGGATTTGAGTTCCAGTAAAGACTAAAGTGTGCGTGCGTATATTTCGTTTTCGAAAAATTACAAATAGATTAGAGAAACGAAAAACTGTATTTCGGATCATAAAAAAAACACCGGCAAAAGGGGTCCGGTTGTAATTATTGTGGCCCCTTAATCCAGAGTATCCGGGTTCGAATCCCAATAAAAACAATGAAGAATTAGGGATAATGACAGGTTTTGGAATATTTTTGCGTAACAGGACATCCACACTTTTTTTATAGGGAGAATGAAAAATTTTATATTTTTTATAGACCGAAAGACAAAACCAAAAATAAATAAATAAATATATATATATATATATATATATATATATATATATATATATATATATATATTATTAAAAAAAAATTCCGCGCGCCCAATTCCTGGAACTATTTTTTAAAATTTTGTTTCCTCTTTCCTCCCCGATTTTCAAACGATCATATCTTTTGATCTAAATATTCAAATGCGATAAAAATTTCACTGAATTTTTTTATTTTTTGATGCTCTTCGCTTTGAGACTTGGTTCGATATAATTATATTGTTTTTCATGAGTTTAACTGTCGAAATTTACTCAGTAAATCTCCCCAGTGAATCCCGAAAATCAGTGAATATTGACAATGAATTTCGAACAATAATGAATTTCGACAGCGGATTTTCTGAAACCACATCGAAATATGTTGAATTTGGTCTCAAAATAATGAGCATGAAAAAAATAAAAAATTTGGTAAAAGAATTTTCAAATTTGGAGTTGTAGATTGAAAGATATGGGTGTTTAAAAAAGATGAATAAGAGAGAATTGTGTTGGTTTTTTGGTTTTTTGGTTTTTTGGTTTTTTTTGTTTTTTGTAAATGCCGCTAGAAAAATAATTTTAAAAAAAATTAGTTTTGTCTTTTATATAAAAGTTTCAAAAAGCTGTATTTCTTCCTAATTGATGAAATGTTTGTATCCTTCGTTACCCCTAAAAATAAAAGTTTGTACATATATTTAGTTTCTGTAAAAAAAATTATATTATTTTAGAATAAAAATGTCGTTTTAGTTCCAAAAATAGGAATCCAGATTTTTTTTTTTTTTTTTTTTTTTGAGGAGAGGAATCTAGATTTTAAAGTGACAACATTTGTAGTCAAGACAGCCCATACGTGTTGCTATGTTTAAGTCGTGGTGGAGATTGGGGAATATATTCCAGGGATAGATATTTTTAATTTTATTTTATAATTATCTTTTTTTTTAATCATATTTTATAATTGTACTTGGGTAAATTAACCTGGCTCCCAGTGGGGAGTCCAGGGTTCGAACTCCGCTTTGGGCGTGTGTGGCGTTATCCTTTCGTTTTCGAAAAAAAAAAATCATATTTTATAATTATCATTTTTTGAGGAACCATATTTTATAACTTTCAAATGGTCTAATTTGGTTGCTTCATAATCACATATGGAGGGTGGTGGTTAGATGACGGTTGATTTACTATGTTCTCTTCTATTTTTGTGGCTGCTCGAAGACATCGGATCCACCTCATCAGGAGACTTAGCCCCTTCCTTACCCTTTCTCTGCAAGTTTTGTTCTTGTATGTGGTGGTGGTGGCTAGATCTACGTCAGCCTGTATAGATCTGGGGCGTGGTTATCGGGTTTAGCTTGGTATCTCCGACGGCTTATCTTAATTACGGGCTATCTCTGTTCTGGTGGTGGCTCTCGGTGGCGCGATGGTGGGGCAACAACTTTCCCGTCGTGTAGAAATCTTTATATGTATTTTATTTTAGCTTTGTATTATGTTTTGTTCTCTTTTGTTGTGTTGTTGAATAATGGATTGTTATGAGGTCCTCTGTCTGAGCAACCTTTTATCGTTGATGAAAAATTTTATTCACTTTTGCTCTGCACGCCTCTTCTAATCCCTTATTTGACTTTGTTGTTCGTTGTGTTTTAGGCTATGCTGTTTTAGTTCTTGGTGTAGTCCACCGGGTGGTGGCTTTGTCCGGTTGTATTTCCGACGTTAGTCCGGTTTTTTTTAATAAACTTTTGTTTGTGGAAAAAAAAAGTTACATATAAAATATTGATCATGAGCGATATTGTATTGTTGGTTATTTCCATGATGGAACCACCACTATTTCTTTTCCTCATTTTTATCGGTACATTTAAAAGATCCTTGTGAACTAGGTATTATAAATGGTTCGACATTTTATTGATTCAAAACATTCAGATTTAGGAAAAGGATGGAAAAAAATTAAATGGAATTCTTTAATTTTAATTTCACCCCTTCAATTAAAAAGACTATTACTCGGCCCTTAAATTCTGAAACAAATAAAGAGTGTTTTGAATTTTATTTAGTTTTAATAAAAATGATGAAGATGATCGTCCATGACAGCTTTTGAAGTGACAACACTTTACAAAGCCTGCTTTGTACACTTCCCCACTCTTCAACTTCCCTCCGGCCACTGAGCTCACTTCAACTTCCCTCCTGCCACTGAGTGGTTTTAAGTTTCATTTTGCCTGAAAACCACCTGAATAATCGTGTTCTAAAGTACCAGAGCCTATTGGCAACTTTCCGTTACTTTCTAGGTTCAGCATTTCAACTTATCCTCTTACAAAAGATTGGTGTAATTTCTTTCAATTTCTGAATTTTTCTGTTAGTGACATTTTTTCTTGCTCTCTAGCACCGATGATTCTCGCAACCCCTATTTTTTCTGATGTTTCTGTGTAGGTTTATGATCTTTCTGTGTAGGCTTATGCTTTGAATAAAGAGTGTTTTGATTTTTTTATTATTAAAAATGATTGTCCATGAGAGTTTTTGAAGTGGCGACACCTTACAAAGCTTGCTTTGTAAACTTCCCCCCTCTTCAACTTCCCTCCGGCCACTGAGCTCACTTCAACTTCTCTTCTGCCACTAAGTGGTTTCACGTTTCACTTCGCCTAAAAACCACCTGAATAATCGTTTTCTCAAGTACCAGAGCCTATCGGCAACTTTCCGTTACTTTCTCGGTTCAGTATTGCAACTTATCCTCTTACAAAAGATTGGTGTGATTTCTTTCAATTTCCGAATGTTTCTGTTAGTACCTTTTTTTTTCTTGCTCTTTAGCACCGATGCTTCTTGCAACCCCTCTTGTTTCTGATGTTTCTGTGTAGGCTTATGCTTTGAATAAAAAGTGTTCTGATTTTTTTTCAATACAAATGATGAAAATGATTGTCCATGACAGCTTTTGAGATGAGAACTCCTTACAAAGCTTGTTTTGTACACTTCCCCACCCTTCTACTTCCTTCTGGCCATTGAGATCACTTCAACTCCCTCATACAACTGAGTGGCTTTACGTTTCACTTTGCCTGAAAACCACCTGAATAATCGTGTTCTCAAGTACCAGAGCCTATCGGCAACTTTCCGTTACTTTCTAGGTTCAGTATGTCAACTTATCCTCTTACAAAAGATTGGTGTGATTTCTTTCAATTTCCGAATTTTTCTGTTAGTGCCTTTTTTCTTGCTCTTTAGCACTAATGCTTCTCGCAACCCCTCTTGTTTTTGATGTTTCTGTGTAGGCTTATGATCTTGTTGCGTACTTATGCTTTAAATAAAGAGTGTTTTGAATTTTTTTTTATAATAAAAATGATGAAAATGATCGTCCATGACAACTTTTGAAGTGACAAGCTGCTGCCGTGCCTGTTCCATTTCCTGCTGTAATGACATTCAATACGAGCTGAGGCTGTTCCACTTCGTATTCCATCAGTTCCCAGCTATTCTCTGCATGATAAAGCCTATATAAACAGACTTCTTGATCAGTTCTTAACACCTGAATACACCAGCAATCTGCTTCTTCTTACTTCTTTTCTACATGAAAACTGAGAGTTCAAACTTCAAGGTTCTTAAGCAATTGAAGGCGTTGTGCTTCCTGTCATTGGTATCCGTTCTATCCTGGGAGATTAACGTCCCGCTGAAGCTCACGGCACACGAAGGTGAGGGGACGAATTAGTCTTAAGGAAACTGTGTGCAACACAGGGCTCGGATCATATATCCTTTTTCGTTTTCTTTGCAATTGTAATTCGTTTTTCTTGTATGTCGTTCTAGTTGTATTTTATTTCGTTTATGAACAAGATTGTCCAACAATATTAAGACTAATTCTGATATTTCTTGTTCATTAACGAGAGGAAATTAAGAACGAACAGTTTGTATAACTGTGTCGGATCGAACAAGTTCTTCTTGTGAACAGTTTCGAAATTCATCAAACTGAATTCCTACATTCTGTGTTTGAAACGAGTTTGAAAAGATTCAGTTTTCTGTAATTGAAGAAAGCGAATCAAGGTGTGTAAAAACGAGCTGTTTGGTTGAATCAAGCTGAATTTTAAACGAGCTGTTTTAAACGAACTGCTTAAAAACGAGTTGTTTTATTGAAAAACGAGCTGATTATTAAAAACAATCTGTTTCAGTTAATGCGAGCTGTTTGATTAAACGAGTTGTTTCTAACTAAAACGAGCTGTTTCATTAAAACCAAGATGTTTTGTGTTTAAAACGACAGTGGTTCAATAAAACGAGTTCTAAACGAATCTTTTGTTGAATTGGGTATAGTTCAATTAAAGATTGTTCTATAAATTGTTGAAAAGAAATTTAATCTTTTGTGTTAAATTTCAGAAATGGCTACCAATACGGAATCAAAGAAATGTGTAGCTCGACGGTTGTTGGAATACAAGATGGTGGTTTCAAGACCACTCATCGAACAGATCGAAGAATTAGGGATGATTCTTCAGGACGTTCAAGCTGAAAATATACAGCTTAGTAAGGCTTTTATAATTGCATGTTTCATTGAAAAGCTACCAAAGAATAATATTGTTGAAAGAAATATTATTCAAGGCATTGAAGATAGTGATCTTTGTGCCGTTGTGTCAGAAGTAAACATGATGGATTCAAATCCTAGAGAATGGTGGGTAGACACAGGAGCTACAAGGCACATATGCTCTGACAGGGAAGTGTTTACTACGTTCGAGTCAGTTCAAGGTAATGAGACTTTGTTCATGGGAAACTCGGCTACTTCTGCTATAGTTGGAAAAGGAGAAGTGATTCTGAAGATGACTTCTGGCAAGCATCTAACTCTGAAGAATGTGCTATATGTCCCGGATATGCGTAAGAATGCGGTGTACGGAGTGCTATTGAATAAGAATGGCTTCCGTCTTGTTTTAGAGTCCGACAAGTTTACTTTAACTAAGAGTGGTATGTATGTCGGTAAGGGGTATGCATGTAATGGCATGGTCAAATTTGAATGTAATAGGTTTGTTAGGCCAAACAATATCAATAATAATATTCTTTGGTTCGCTTACTTGGTTGAGTCACCTTCCTTATGGCATGGTAGACTAGGACATGTTAATTACGATTCCCTGCGTAGATTAATAAGTCTAAAATATATCCCCAAATTCGAAATTGATAAAGAACATAAGTGTGAAACTTGTGTTGAAGCGAAATTAACAAGAGCGTCATTTCAAAATGTTGAAAGAAATACGCAACCACTCGAACTAATACATAGCGACGTGTGTGATCTTAAAATTGTGCAATCGAGAGGCGGAAATAATTATTTTATTACCTTTATCGATGAGCGCACTAAATATTGCTATGTATACTTGTTAAAAGGAAAATATGAAGCGATAGATAAATTTATTCTATTCGTAAAAGAAGTTGAGAATCAACATGGAAAAAAGATCAAAATACTCCGAAGCGATAGAGGTGGTGAATATTTGGCACCACTAAGTGATTTTTGTGCCGAACATGGGATTATTCATGAAATAACCGCGCCATGGTCACCACAATCGAACGGAGTTCTTTGAAAGGAAAAATCGAACATTGAAAGAAATGATGAATTCAATGTTGTTGAGTTCGGGAGTATCACAAAACTTGTGGGGGAAGCTATCCTTTCTAGCAATTATCTTTTAAATAAGATACCCCGAAAGAAACAAGAGAAAACTCCTTATGAAGCTGTGGAAAGGTAAACCACCTTCTTACAAATACTTGAAAGTGTGGGGGTGCCTTGCAAAGGTGCTCGTACTACACCCAAAGTAGTAAAGATAGGATCAAAAGCTGTTGATTGTATATTCATTGGATATGCACACAACGGTAGTGCTTATCGATTTCTTGTGTATAAGTCGGATAATCCGAAATACATAAAAATACGATAATGGAATCGAGAAATGCATCATTCTTTGAGAATGTATTTCCGGCTAAAACAAATGAACCTAGTTCATTAAAGCGTGTTCATGTTCGGGATCACCCTTCGAACAAGTAAATGAAAAGAGCCAAGCGAGGTTGAGCCAAGAAGAAGCAAGAGGTCGAGGACCGAAAAATCTTTTGGTGAAGATTTTATCACTTATATGATAGAGACAGATCCTCAAAGCTTTAAAGAAGCGACAACTTCTTTCGAAGGTCCAATGTGGAAAGAAGCAATAAATAGTGAAATAGAGTCTATATTGCAAAATCATACTTGGGAGTTAGTTGATCTACCTCCGGGATGTAAGCCACTAGGATCAAAATGGATCTTTAAGAGGAAAATGAAACACGATGGATCTATTGATAAATATAAGGCCGGACTAGTAATAAAAGGTTATAGTCAAAAAGAAGGTCTTGATTATTTTGACACATATTCTCGGTGACGAGAATAACTTCCATTAGGATGGTACTTGCTATAGCCGCTTTGCGTAATTTAGAAGTACATCAAATGGATGTGAAAACCACTTTCTTAAATGGAGATTTAGAAGAAGAAATTTACATGGAACAACCTGAGGGTTTTTCTAGTCCAGGACAAGATAAGAAAGTGTGTAAATTGGTTAAGTCATTATATGGCTTAAAACAAGCACCAAAACAATGGCATCAAAAGTTTGATCATGTTATGCTTGAAAAAGGGTTCAAAACCAATGAATGTGATAAATGTATTTACATGAAAGAAACAAAAGATGGCTATGTCATCTTATGTCTTTATGTGGATGACATGCTGATAGTTGGTAGTAATGATAAGATGATCAAATCTACCAAAGATATGTTAAACGCAGATTTGAAATGAAAGATATGGGTTTAGCGGAGATGATATTGGGAATTAGAATTACAAGAAATTCTAATGGTCTCATTTTGAGTCAATCTAATTATATTGATAAAATCCTGGAAAAATTCAATAAAGATGACTCAAATGAAGCTAGAACTCCAATAGATCAAAGTCAACCTTTGTTCAAAAATAAAGGTGAGGGTGTATCTCAATCAGAGTATGCAAGGATCATTGGAAGTCTAATGTACTTAATGAGTTGTACTAGACCGGATATCGCTTACGGCATTTGTTGGCAAGCTAAGTAGATATACAAGTAATCCGAGTCATGAACATTGGAAAGCTTTAGTGAGGTTCTTGAGATACTTAAGATATACTCGTAAGTATGGCCTTCACTATACAAGAGAACCAATTGTTATAGAAGGATATCTTGATGCAAATTGGATTTCGATTCAAAGGATTCAAAATCCACAAGTGGCTTTGTATTCACGTTAGGCGGTGGAGCCGTGTCTTGGAAATCTTCCAAACAAACCGTGATAACCAGATCCACAATGGAATCTGAGTTTGTGGCATTGGATAAATGTGGGGAAGAGGCAGAATGGTTGCATCGATTCCTAGAGGATATTCCTCAATGCCCGAAGCCAGTGCCAGGAATATGTATTCACTGTGACAGTCAATCAGCGATTGGAAGAGCACATAATATAATGTATAATGGTAAGTCTAAGCACATACGCCGAAGACATAATTCCATTAGACAACTACTCTCAACTGGTATGATTACCTTAGACTATGTTAAGTCAGAGGATAATCTTGCGGATCCGCTAACCAAAGGGTTAAATAGAGAGGTAGTTGCTAAATCATCAAGAGGAATGGGACTAAAGCCCATGGAATAAAACTTTTGCGAAGGAAAACCCAACCTTGTAGATTGGAGATCCCAAGATCTTGGTTCAATGGGAAAACCTAATTGCCGAAGTAAAGTCAACGTAGGGGGTAACCCTCAAACTCATTCCTAAGATGAAGAAATAGTGAGATTGAACGAGGATAAGCTCACGAGAAGAGCTTTTAATGATTTGTGTAAGAAGAATATTTTGAGAAAATTCGAATTACGAATCACCTATGAGAGAGAAGAGGGCCGCTTCAAAGGGAATTGTGAGGGTGCAATTCTTAGAAACTCTTCTTGAACCGGCGGATGTCCACGGCCAAAATGGACATAACCGCAAGAACCTATGTTGATAGGTAGATGCGGTGTGGTTGATATGTCATCATTTACATCAACGGCGAGAATAGTTCAAGGACATCGCGTCTACTAGTCGGCCGGTAAAGTAAACATATTTAATCAAGGGAAGGTTCAAAGGGTCACACCTACCTATCCTATGCATTGATCTACCGCCGAACTCTCAATTTCATTCTTAGAGCCTTTGCTAGGGTTTAAACACTATTCCATTCATGTGGGGGATTGTTGGAAAATGATGGTTAAAATGGATATGTTAAATGATATGTCATATTGGGCCTATTGGGCCTAAGTAGTGAATGGAAAGTGTTAGTAATAAAGAGAAAATTGGAGAAACCAATTTCTCCCACATTGGAAGGAAGGAAGGAAAAGAGCCAACATATATATGATGTTGTATTAGTGTAGTGGTAAGAATTTACCAACTTTATACACCGTTCTTACACGCGCGGGCGCGGGGGGTGCAAATCCATCCGGATTTCGGTAGGTACGATATAGCGACAATGGGAAACCATGTGAAAATCGATCCTACGTTTGTTTTTGTTTTTCTTCTCTTGTTTAAAACCAGGGAAGCAATATTCGAGTCAAGTAATTTTTCGGGCGCCGAGAAAATAACGTGAAAGCAAACATGTGGAGCTACGAATCTAAGATGGGAAAATAAATGGAAGAAATACCTTTAAAGCACCAAGATGGCTCCGAAAAATTTTAAAGGCTTAAATTCTTCGTGGTACAATGTTGAAGGCAAGTGTACTTACCCTTTTTTTGCTTATGTTTTATTACCTTTTGGTTTTTTGTAAGTTAGCCTATATGAACCTTAGTAAGAATCTTAGCCCGGAGTTGGTTTGTAAGAATAATTTTATTAGTGTGGAAGGTTAGGCCGCCCAAATCTATCTCATCTCGTAGAGGGTGTAGGGAAACATGCAAGTAGTTGAAGGAAGCCTGAATAAAGAGTTCCTCGTAGTTCGTTAAAATCTCATGGTCCTATGCATGAAATTGCTTCTAGCCCTGCGGCTATGGGAGCAAGAAATTGTGTAGTTTTGAACTTGTGTAGGTTTTGTTTTCGTCAAATAAGAGTAACGTGACATATGTTGAGGTTTTTTATTTTGCCGTGTTCCGATGGCCACTGGCTAAGGATGTGCAAAACTTTTACTCAATATAGGCCACGGAAAGGTAGTTCCGTAGTGTCAAGAAAATTGCTAAAATAAAAGGAAATTTAGCAATCAATCGATAAAATGTACTGCACAAGAACAATTTTGGTCAACTTCCAAAATCTTTTAGAACGGTGATCCAAGTTTCACCAATCGCCCTGAAGTTCACATTTCTAACCATTCTTTCATCGTCTCTTTCTTTCCATCCTGCTTTACTCCCCAATCTAATCTCATTACCTTAACCATTTTCAACCTACCCATAAACACAATTTCTTACCCACCCTTTATCTTTCTTTTAGTTAAGCTTTAATGATTATCTTTTTATCATTTTGATTTTCCCGATCCTAATAAGTGTAGCTCCTCACCCTCTTACCGTTAGCGAATTTCACACTTTTCCGTCTATTCCGGCATTTCTAGATGATAAGTTTTGTTCGAGCGCGCGTCCTGCGGACACGAATGCAACTCGATTCAAAGGCTTCCGGTTGAAGGTTCGGTTTTGCAACCGGATCCGATAAGTTCGAGACCTTCCGACAACACTTATGGCATCCGCCGATCATCGTGCACTGTTCCATTTCCTTGCCGTAATGACATTCAATACGAGTTGAGGTTGTTCCACTTCGTATTCCATCGGTTTTATGACATCCTCTGCATGATAAAGCCTATATAAACAGACTTCTTGATCAGTTCTTAACACATGAATACACCATCAATCTGCTTCTTCTTACTTCTTTTCTACATGAAAACTGAGAGTTCAAACTTCAAGGTTCTTAAGCAATTGAAGGCGTTGTGCTTCCTGTCATTGCTATCCGTTCTATCCTGGGAGATTAACGTCCCGCTGAAGCTCACGGCACACGAAGGTGAGGGGACGAATTAGTCTTAAGGAAACTGTGTGCAACACAGGGCTCGGATCATATATCCTTTTTCGTTTTCTTTGCAATTGTAATTCGTTTTTCTTGTATGTCGTTCTAGTTGTATTTTATTTCGTTTATGAACAAGATTGTCCAACATCCTCTTACAAAAGATTGATGTGATTTCTTTCAATTTCCGAATTTTTCTGTTAGTGCCTTTTGTTTTCCTTGCTCTTTAGCACCGATGATTCTCGCAACCCCTCTTATTTCTGATGTTTCTATGTAGGCTTATGATCTTGCTGTGTAGGCTTATGTTTTGAATAAAGAATGTTTTGAATTTTTATATTTTTTATAAAAATGATGAAAATTATCGTCCTGCTTTTGAAGTGACAACACCTTACAGCTTTGTACACTTCCCCCTCTTGACTTCCCCCCGGCCACCGAGTTCACTTGACTTTTCTCAACTCTTTAAGAGGCCCGTCACCGAGTGATTATACGTTTCACTTCGCCTGAAAAGCACCTGAGTAATCGTGTTCTTAAGTTATAGAGCATATCGGCAACTTTCCGTTACTTTCTCGGTTCAGTATTTCAACTTATCATCTTACAAAAGATTAGTGTGAATTCTTTCAATTACCGAATTTTTCTTAAGTACCTTTTTTCTTGCTCTTTAGCACCGATGCTTCTCGCAACCCCTCTTGTTTCTGATGTTTCTGTGTAGGCTTATGATATTTTTGTGTAGGCTTATGCTTTGAATAAAAAGTGTTTTGATTTATTTATTTATAATAAAAATAATGAAAATGACCATCCATGACATCTTTTGAAGTGACAAGACCTTACAAAGCTTGCTTTGTACACTTCCCACTCTTCAACTTACCTCCGGCCACTGATCTCACTTCAACTTTCCTCCAGCCACTAAATGGTTTTACGTTTTACTTCGCCAGAAAACCACCTGAATAATCGTGTTTTCAAGTACCAGAGCCTATCGTCAACTTTCCGTTACTTTCTCGGTTCAGTATCAACTTATCCTCTTACAAAAGATTGGTGCGATTTCTTTCAATTTCTGAATTTTTCTGTTAATGCCTTTTTTTGTAGCTCTTTAGCAACGATGCTTCTCGCAAACCCTTTTGTTTCTGATGTTTCTATGTAGTCTTATGATCTTTCTGTGTAGGATTATGCTTAAAAATGATGAATATGATCGTCCATGCCAGCTTTTGAAGTGACAACACCTTACAAAACTTACTTTGTACACTTCCCCCCTTTTCAACTTCAATCCGGCCATTGAGCTCACTTCAACTTCCCTCCTGCCACTGAGTGATTTTACGTTTCATTTCGCATGTAAACCACCTGAATAATCGTGTTTTCAAGTACCAGAGCCTATCTTCAACTTTTTATTACTTTCTCGGTTCAGTATTTCAACTTATCCTCTTACAAACGATTGGTGTGATTTCTTTCAATTCCTAAATTTTTCTGTTATTGCCTTATTTTTCTCTTCCTCTTTAGCACCAATGCTTCTCGCAACCCCTCTTGTCTCTGATGTTTCTGTGTAGGATTATGATCTTGCTGTGTAGGCTTATGTTTAAATAAAGAGTGTTTTGATTTTTTTAAATATTAAAAATGGTGAAAATAATCGTCCATGGCAGCTTTTGAAGTGATAACACCTTACAAAGTTTGCTTTGTACACTTCCCCCTCCTTTAACTTCCCTAAGGCCACTGAGCTCACTTCAACTTCCCTCCCGTCACTGAGTGGTTTTACGTTTCACTTCGCCTGATAACCACCTAAATAAACGTGTTTTCATGTACGAGAGTCTATCGGCAACTTTCCGTTACTTTCTCGGTTCAGTATTTCAGCTTATCCTCTTACAAAAGATTGGTGTGATTTCTTTCAATTTCCGAATTTTTCAGTTAGTGCCTTATTTTTTCTTGCTCTTTAGCACCAATGCTTCTCGCAACACCTCTTATTTATTATGTTTCTGTGTAGGCATGTGATCTTTTTGTGTAGGTTTATGCTTTGAATAAAGAGTGTTTTGAATTTTATTTTTTTTTAATAAAAATAATCAAAATGATCGTCCATGACAGATTTTGAAGTGACAACACGTTACAAATCCTCCTTTTCAACTTCCCTCCGGCCACTAAACCCACTTCAACTTCCCTCCTGCCACTGAGTGGTTTTACGTTTCACTTCGCCTGAAAACCACTTGAATAATCGTTTTCTCAAGTACCAGAGCCTATTGGCAACTTTCCGTTACTTTCTCGGTTCAGTATTTCAACTTATCCTCTTACAAAAGATCGGTGTGATTTCTTTCAATTTCCAAATTTTTTTCTGTTAGTGCCTTTTTTTCCTTGCTCTTTAGCACCGATGCTTCTCGCACCCCCTCTTGTTTCTGATGTTTCTGTGTAGGCTTATGATCTTTCTGTTTAGGCTCATGCTTTGACTAAAGAGTGTTTTTTATTTTATTTTTTTTAATAAAAATGATCGTCCGGCTTTTGAAGTGACAACACCTTACAAAGCTTGCTTTGTGCACCTCCCTCCTTTTCATCTTCCCTCCGGCCACTGAGCTTACTTCACATCCCTCCTTCCACTGAGTGGTTTTAGGTTTCCTTTCGCCTAAAAACCACCAGAATAATCATGTTCTCAAATACAAGAGCCTATCGACAACTTTCCATTACTTTGTCGGTTTAGTATTTCAACATATCCTCTTACAAAAGATTGGTGTGATTTCTTTCAATTTTCTAAATTTTTTTGTTAGTGCCTTTTTTTTTGTTTGCTCTTTATCACCGATGCTTCTCGCAACCCTTCTTGTTTCTGATGATTCTCTGTAGGCTTATGATCTTTCTGTGTAGGCTTATGCTTTGAATAGAGAGTGATTTGAAAATTTTTTTATAAAAAAAATGATGAAAATGATCATCCACAACAGCTTTTGAAGTGACAATACCATACAAATCTTGCTTTGTACACTTCCCCCTCTTCAACTTCCCTCCGGCCACTGAGCTCACTTCAACTTCCCCCCTCTGCCACTGAGTGGTTTTACATTTCACTTCGCCTGAAAACCACCTGAATAATCGTGTTCTCAAGTACCAGAGCCTATCAACAACTTTCCTTTACTTTCTCGGTTCAGTATTTCAACTTATCCTCTTACAAAAGATTGATGTGATTTCTTTCAATTTCCGAAATTTTCTATTAGTGCCTTTTTTTCTTGATCTTTAGCACCAATGATTCTCACAACCCATCTTGTTTCTGATGATTCTTTGTAGGCTTATGATGTTTATGCGTAGGCTTATGCTTTGAATAAAGAGTGTTTTGAATTTTAATTTTTTTTTAATAAAAATGATGGAAATGATCGTCCATCACAACTTTTGAAGTGACAACACATTACAAAGCTTGCTTTGTACACTTCCCCTCTCTTCAACTTTCCTCCGGCCACTGAGCTCACTTCAACTCCCCTCCTGCCATTGAGTGGTTTTACGTTTCACTTCGCCTGAAAACCACCTGAATAATCGTGTTCTCAGGTACCAGAGTTCAGTATTTCAACTTATCCTTTTACAAAATATTGGTGTGATTTCTTTCAATTTCCGAATTATTCTGCCAGTGCCTTTTTTTCTTGCACTTTAGCACCGATGCTTCTCGCAACCCCTCTTGTTTCTGATGATTCTATGTAGGCATATGATCTTTCTGTGTAGGCTTATGCTTTGAATAAAGAGTGTTTTGATTTTTTTAAAATAAATGATGAAAATGATCGTCTTTGAGGGCTTTTGAAGTGACAACAGCCTCCAAAGCTTGCTTTGTACACTTCCCCCCTCTTCAACTTCCCTCCGGTCACTGAACTCACTTCAACTTCCCTCATGCCACTGAGTTGTTTTACGTTTCACTCGCCTTAAAACCACCTGAATAATCGTGTTCTCAAGTACCAGATTTTTAATTTGGCCCCCACTTGGAAAAATTTTCTAGGTCCGTCACTGCTTTCTGTGGGGGTCAAATTAAAAAACTGGTACTTGAGAACACGATTATTCATGTGGTTTTCAGGCGAAGTGAAACGTAAAACCACTCGGTGGCAGGAGGGAAGTTGAAGTGAGCTCAGTGGCCGGAGGGAAGTTGGGGGGGAGGGGGGGGGAGTGTACAAAACAGTGACGGACCTAGGAAATTTATCCGGTGGGGGCTAAATTAAAAAAAAAAAAAAAGAGTTAAAAAAAACTCAACTGTCAAGATTTGGACCAATCACCACAAGGTCATCAATAATGCTTCTAACCACTTGAACTAAATAGACAATTGTTATATAATTGTCGGAAATAATATACAGACACGGTTTTTTATATTAATTGGATAGCTATAGTAGTAACTTCACACAGAAAGTTGAGTGAGAGTCATGGGCCCCTGGACCATGCGGGTCCACCCCTTGTATAAAATAAGTTTTATAAGGTGTTGTCATTTCAAAAATTTTCATCTTTTTTATTAAAAAAAAAATTACTCTTTACCCTGTACAATTAAAACAATACATATATATATATATGCAGGCTGTGACATTTAGTTTACCAACCGCATGTCGAGTCAATTAAAACAATACATACATGTTATATATATATATATGCAGGCTGTGACATTTAGTTTACCAACCGCATGTGAGACGATGATGATAGGTTTACATATAATTAACAGGGCATGCTTTATCCATGTTTTGATATTCAGATTATCTTGTCTTGTTATTTATAGGAGTTTAATTAATATCATGGTTCCAAAGTCAAAAAAGAAAAAGAAAAATCATGGTTCCAATAAATAAATAGATAAATAAAAACCATGTTTCCCATAAATAAAAATAATAATAACCTGCATTGTGTCAGACATCTCATAAACTGCTAAGAATAATCCGATTTCCCAAAACGGATGGCCTGGAAAAAAAGTTAAATTATTCTTATGATCGGTTGTCCTACTCTTTTATTTATTTATTTTATGAGAGGAAGTGTTCAAGTATATTTCCTATAAGATTAAGTATTTGAAAGAAATGATAATTCAAGATCTGTTAATATACTATTACGCAACTCAACTTAACGATGTTTTTACCTCTAGTTTCCCCCATATTTTGAGCTTACTTGTGGGATCTTATGAGTTAATCACGAGTTAAATGAGTTAATTTTATATTTAGTAGTTCGTGATGACATTTATTGATTTTTATTCGCTGTATCGGTCGATAAAAGAGCCTATTTTGTGTTGTTTTATGATTCTTGGCAGATTACGAGATGTCAAGGAGGTTTCCGGAGCATGATAAGATGAAAAGACAGATCGGGTCGAGTTGCCGCTCGAGTATTATGAAGTTCGGAAGTGTTAAAGTGGAGATGTTGAATCTAATTTTGAGCTTACATATAGAAGACTATTGCCCATCAAAGAGCAAGTGAGGAAGTTTGGTCCTGGAAGCGGCCCGGCCCAAGACGCCAGCCCAGAAGCCCAAAAACCATGCCTTAAGTCGGCTACCACGTATTAGCAGCTCCTACGTCGGTTTTATCAACGTTAATCTGGTTGCCGGATAGACGGCGGTTAAGAACCAAAGCCGACCGTTCCGCTCTTTAATTCTAGACATCTGTGCTTAATTAACACGTGTATAAAACCTAATCAACTTTATGCACGATTTCGTAAACTATTCTGAAGTAGCACCAAGTGGAAAGAACAGTTAAGAAAAAAGATACCTAATATTCCCATATCCCGTTCACGATAGACCTTTAATGCAAGTATGCAACATAGGAGTTCTACTAGCCGTTCACGAAGTAGAACAACATTCAAGAGGCGTAATCATTAAAGGAGTAGAATTAGGTTTAATACACAGTTTAGAAATGAGGAAGACAACATGTGTTCTTTGACAACCAAATACCAACTAAAATATACTTATCAAACTATGAAATCTGCATCTGCATGGATGATGATGATGGTATTTAGGGACAGAAAAACATGGCCTCTAAATATTATTTTTAACTTTAAAACTACACCCCCGCACCACAGTACGGTGGGGGGGTTGTTTTGAAAAAGGGTAAACGAGATAAAAGGAGAATTTCATCTACGTATTCTGACTTCATCATGCTTGCAGAAGGGCATGTAGGGTTATAACTTGAATCACAGGTAGAGAGATGCGTCCGACCATCTTCATGGAAATGAGCATTATACACCATGAAAAATCCTCTAAATTCGCTCCGCCTGGTTGGTTGATTTGCAACCCAGATTTCAGACAAAAACGATGGGTCCAACCACCTGGAGATTTCAGACACAAATCGAGCAAAAAGATGGGTCCAACCGCCTCCATTGAAAGAAGTTTCACATGTCATGAAAAAGCCTTCTAATTTGCTCCACAGTTGCAGGCATCAAGGTAACTGGGCAACGATTGTACTGTTTCATACATGGCAACAAATGCAGCAATTAATTTGCTAAAATTTATTAACACCCTAAGGTAAATTCTTTTGCAAGAAAAAGGGGTCCATTTATCATACCTTGGAGATGTATTTAAATACACAGGAATAACAAAAGACGAATCCAGAAACAGCCACTACAGATGGATTTGCGCGTTTTTGTGAACATAAAGGGCATAGAGTCTTGTCTGCTGGCAGTGGAATTCCATCCTTCGCAACCTGTTTTACAATCAGCAAACTAGATCGTTGTAAACAAGCCGTGTAGCACTAAACATTCTCGTATTCATGTCACTTATCCAATCTGCACTTAATGGATGAGAATTATCAGCCCTGACTCACACTCACAGTGAACAGAATAGTAAACATATATATATATATATATATATATATATATATATATATATATATGTATGTATATATATATATGTATGTATATATATATATGTGTGTGTGTGTGTGTGTGTGTGTGTGTATGACATTTAGTGTTTTTTAAGATTTGTTCCCTTAATTTTCTTTAATGTCACTGTAAGGCCGTGTACAGTAACATCAGATATAAGTCTGGTCTTTTCTTTGATGTTCATATAAAAGACATTTAATTCAACGCGAATATCTGTGACGTGCACACGGAAGATCGGTCTAACATATCAGTACAAAACATCCTCAGGGGAGGGTTTGCAAGCAATGAAGGCATGTTAAATGGGAGGAATGCTTGAAATGCCTGGAAAAATTAAGCTACTTTCATATTGCCCAACATTACCTTTGGTGGAGGAGGTGGCGGCGGTGGAGGATACACCGTAGGCGCCAACATTCGTTCCTCAGCTGATTGGTACCACCACTCCATCATCTAAAATACACATTCACATGGGAATATTATGGCAGTCTCATAAATAGAGACTAAATGATTATTATTAATTTAATTCCTAGAGGTTATTAATAGATTATTGGAACTTATATTAGTTCAGAAAAAGGAGGCCCTTTCTTTTATTTTGGGAGGGGAGAGGGGGGGAGGGGGGAGGGGGGAGGGGGGAGAGAAATTCTAGCGCTTTTGATTTTAAAGGCTAAGGGACTCACTTTAAAGAAGAAGACTGCAGCAATTAATCCCGTTTGTGCATAATCAAGAACTGCATACATGGAACTGAGAAGCGCACCTTGGATCGTCTGGAATGCAAAATTAACAAAATAATGCACTTCAGAATCTTTACCGTACGTTTTACTACTAAAACAACAAGATAAACTTCTCAGAGTGGAAAGAAGATCTGAGAAGGTTGAGGCTACAGAGCAAAAATGAGTATTGTAGCACATGCTAGTGAGCAATAGAAACATTAGCTTGCACCTTCACAAATACAACTGGCATCAATCTAAAAGGCATTAATAAGATCACTTCAATGAGGGTCATCAATCAGAAAAATTACATAAAATATACAGTACATAATGATAACAGATTCATATATACCTTAAGCCAAGGGGGACCACGGAGTCTCGCACGTTCATGGCTCCGAATTTTTGATATTCTAGAAGAAGTATCCATCTACCTTAGCAATATCATTGCAAAAAAGATCATAAGAAAATGCCATAAGTAAGAATAATGAACAGGATCTGTTTAAGAACACACATGAATGAACTAGCTCTAACACTTGCTGCAACACGACATGTTATCCAACTCTTGTCGGACCATATAGTCAAAATCAACGTGACTGACCTTAAAATGAGCGTATAATAGTATTATTGTTGTTATCTTGAATATCTTCAATGGTGGCATCAAAATAGTTAGTGCGGTTATCTAAATGAGCTATAAAACTCCCTGTTAGTGGACTAAACACAATTGAGTAATAATTTTGATGCTGGCCATTATAGTTAGGGAACAGTCATACTTAAATAGGACCCTAAATCAACCCGGATTTTCAAGTCCTCTAGCAGGATAAAGGAAAAAGATGAATAGCAGTTGCACACATTCTTCATATTCATGAATGTAAACAAATTGCACATCTTGAAGTCATACCAGCTCCTGTCCTGTAGCTCGACAAACATGAATTCCAAGAGCATGCAACCCAAAAGAATAAAACCCTGTGGCATCTAAAAGATACAGAAGCTGATACGCAAAAGACAATCCTGCCATTAAAAACAACAATGCAAGGATAAGCATAGAGACATCCACTAGCAGGTGTATGAAATAATAGAATGAATATGCCAACCCTGGCAAAATAAGAATCTCACGCAAAAGCATAGAGATATCCACCAGTTTGTTATAAATTTTGCAACCTGAAGTTCTCAGCTTTGTTTCACATAATGCTTGTTAATTTTTCTAACTAATGAATCTGATTCGATTACTGTGCAGCATCTCAGTTAGAAGGAGAAAAATCTGAGCTATCCACCTTTTCTAACAATCAAATACTTGTGTGGAAGAATCTGAAATTTGCTCACTTGGAGAAATACAGTGAGCGCTTAGTAGGAATTTATAGCACAAAAAGGAAGAGCCCCCTCCCTCACTAGAAATGCAACTTGTTATTGTAGCAAGGAGCGAATGAATTAAAGACGAATATGAGAAAAGCTTGTAGAATAACAAACACCAATTGTAGCTACAGTAGAGTCAATGATTAAGATATTCCCTGCAGGTAGCAGGCTAAGAATAAGTGGGCACCACCAAACTAGGAATGATATGAAGCAGCCAAAAAATTAGTAGCCAGACTCAAACAATTCATAGTGCAGGATTCAGATGCTTATCAGCACTTTGGAAGTCACTATACATGCTATGATTAATAATGAGTACAGTATTACATTTGGAATATAATGTACAAACCTTCATTCCCGGCATGTATCCACGGGAAGCAAGCAGCTACGGCCTTCTGAATTCTCTTCCTTATGCTTGCTCTGCCATTTGATTCTTCAGTAGAGCTGCTACTTAAAACTAGGGAATTACCACTTCCATCAAGATAGTCATTACTTTCAAATGCTTCATCACCCTGCCCCCATAAACTCACTTGAAGTGCAGCTTCCCTTTCTTTGTTATATGCAGATTGCATTTTCGACTTAAGGTATGGCAACACAACCTAATCCAAATGCATAAAAATCTAATCAAAACATTTATATTAATAGCATAAATGGCAGCACAGTAACCGGAAACATGTCACTTGTATAAAATCCCGAAAAGGGCAGGATCATTTACACATAATACAGACAACCATATATCTCTACTATAAGAGCTAAGCTGCTTACAGTTCTTTGTTCTATCAAAACTCAAAAGCATCAATCATCAAATAGAAAGCTTTAAATAGAAATCGAAAGGAATTTCATGGCTGAAAATCGATTACCAGGAAGACAACTGAGAGTGTCTTCTGCCGTTTCTCTAATGAGCCATGATTAATAGCATCATCATTTTTTTGAACTTTAACATTAACAGCTCTTCTCCTCAAACCATAAAGAGATTCAGCAAAAGAAGCGTCAGTAGTTCGGAGGCTATGCATTTCAAGTACTAACATTAGCAAAGCAAAGAATTCATCATCATAATCCAAAATTCTGTGGATAAATGGTCTTCTCAAAGCCAATACCTGGGAAAAAAAAAATCACTTTGAGAATACGAAAAATTGAAAGAAATTACAGTTGGATAGTAGAAAAATAGGGAAGATAAAAAAGTATGTACGCCGAGAGAGTAAGTGAGGGCGGCACGGAGGCTGGCGGGGAGCTGCTGGGCAGCAGCCATCTCGAAGAAGGTAGGACGGGTCCCTTGTCCTCCTACCTGAAACAACATCGCCGTCTTCTTTCCTTTCTTTTGTTGAGATTGTGAATTGCAACTTACCGGATTGGACTCCGGCGGATTTGTTGTCGCCGCCGGTAAGAGGGAGTGGTCAAGTGATTAGTAAGGTAGCTTTAGTAAAAGGTCGAGTTCAGTCGCCGGGCGACGGGCTTTAGTTAGCTAGAAGGAACATGCCGTCGGAAAGGGGAAAGAAAAATTATGAGAAACCAATTATTTCTTTTTATTTATTTTATTTTTTTAAAAGGGAATATATGTATTATTAAGCACTATCAGAGGTATACGCCTCCTACTACAATGAGAATAACTCAGAGGTGTATGCCAATTAAAACATTAAATTACAAGTTCATGCAAAGAGAGTGACCGTAATGGCTTCTATTTGGGGGAAGTTTTTGTGTAGTGTGTACCTACGTGCGGATACACGCCGTGGCACACTACACACCACACGATTTTATTCTGTACTTAAATTGTGTGGTTCTGATCGTTTCACCCTTCACATCAGTTCAAAATCTCTACACCACACAAGTATTTCCCTCTTTTTGGAGTCTTGATTTCTGACATAATCGAAAAAAGAGATTTGCATTAAAACAATTAACATGTAATGACTCTTATTTTCAACCACTATTCATTATGCCCATGAACTTTCTAGTCGTAAAATAAATGACATTTTCGATGGGATTATGTTGAATTTAATCTTAAAAATAACGTCATATCTCTCTTCTATCACATGTTGACCAACTTTTACAATAAACTATATTATTTTTTTAATATTTACCACCCTGTTTTTCCGAAAGCCATTACCGCAAATTTGATATGGTTTCCTCTTAATGTCCTTCATGCTAGTCATATAGGTGGGCCATCTATGATTTTCGATGCCATTTTCTTCCCATACCATTACAACCGATCTAAGCTAATTAAAAGATGAGTGGGGGTATTCCCTTCATGTCTAATGAAAGAAAAACGCAACAGAAAAAAAAAAAGAGAAAGGGAAGCTTTGCAAGCGTCAATCACGTGTCCAAGGCTTGAGAGGTCTTCCTCCTCGGATTGGAGGCTATTAACCACCGTTTTGAAATCACTTTCCAGAATTAGATTACAGTAACCATAAGCAGAAGCAAATGAGAGACCGTGTAAAATAGCTAGGTTTCTCCAAAGTCTACGGAGGCAACATGACCCAAAATCAATGCAAAACTATTCAAAACTGCACCAGAAGAATCTCTAAATATTCCCCCTGCCGAGAGGATATTGTCTTTTAGGGCAGCATCAACATTAAATCTTACTACTCCAGCTGTTGGAGGGATCCATTTGACTAAATCAGGGGCACTATCGGTGTGGCTCTCCGTTTCCAAAAACTTTTATTCAGTCATGTGTCTCCACACGATCAGAACCATACAATTTACATACAAAATGAAATTGTATGGTTCATATTGAAATACACGATGTCTTCACACATATCGAGACACGTCCCGTGCTATGCAAACAAAGTAACATCGTCAAGAGGACTAGTGCCTCAAGCTCTAGAAACACCATCTAAAAAAGAAAGATCAAGTAATAAATGTGATGAGATAATTTCTAAATGCCTTACAATCGAAAAACTAATAGAGGCAAAATATAAAGACTCCCGCAAACACTCATGCACCAAGTATGTAAACGATGTATGATCGTATATATGAAAAATTTTAGGGTGGTCAATGATCACCAAACTCAATAGACATGTATCATCACATAAGTGATTGTGTGTATATAGATCAATTATCAACCATCCAAATCAAGATTGAGTTTGGTGTTCATTGACCACCATAAAATTTGCCATATATGCTCATCAAGCCGAGAAAGCCGTTGCACACACGTCAGACAGCCGCTCTCTACTACTAACTCTGAAAATACCTAGCCTCCTGGCTTCCAGCAGAGCCATAAATACCACCTTCTGCTCCAGAAAATCAGCCCTAACGCCACTGTCAAAGTGAAAGGAAAAAGACGCTACAATGGAACCCTGACTATCCCGGAAAATAACACCTACCATCAATGCCGATTCAATAACTAAGACATTCACATTGCATTTCAGCCTTCACGGTGGCGGGGCCTCCCAATGGGACCCATCACATATAATTTTTCTCTACTATAAATAAATCTTCAAGGAAAAAAAACGATTAAGCAATAAACCGGTTGATAAATATAGAGTGACGATGCTAAATTACGCACCACCGGTAAATCAGGGCCACGTGTAATCTAAGGGTGAGCTGTAAAGGGGTCGAATGGCTAAACTTTTTAGGAAAGATAGTGTTTTTAGGTGGTTTATGGCTGAGTCCAAGAATGTATCTTGGATTGCTACGTATCCTGTCTTATGTCCAGGAATCAAGCCTTACGTAGTTCCTGGAATGATGTATTTATAGGCACATGCCCTTCCTCTGCCCTAGATTTAGGGCGGTTTGGTATATGGACACAAATACCCTTAAATGGGCCTTGCCTCCTTATCCAAGCAACTTACTGGATGATGGGCCTGGGTAGCTGAACAAAAAGCCTCCGTATCGACTCGATATATGCTGACATGGGTGCCCGAGGCGAGACACTTGAAGGATCTGCCGGTGACTGCGGGTGCGTATCGTATCGATCCGATCTGCTGTACTTAATATAGACTTTTCCAGGTGACAGCTGGACCAATCACATTATTCCACGTGGAGGGGTGAAATCCCGTATCGTCATAAGCCCCCCAGATCGGAGGGAAGCTCATCTCGAGTGCTGATGTCGGATCTGAAAATTTGAATAACCTTTTCGACACGTGGTCTTCTTTAGGCGGGAATACAGCTGTCCTATCTACCCGACCTAGGCTGTCGTAGGATGACGTCATATTGTACTAGCATTAATGGGCGTAGGAAACGAAGCGTTTTATCCAGCCCACTACCCTTGATTCTCGCGTTATGTATTCTATAACTGCCCTCAAACTCCACCCTTTCAAATCATTTGCAAGATTTACACGCATAAAAGGAGTCCAAGACCTTGACGTTTCTCATTCATCATTATAAACTTCTGCAAATCTCAGTCTCTTAGCCGAAAACTCAAGTAAGCCTTAATCTTACTTACATTTTCTTCTTATTTTTGTTTCTTGTATCTTTTCCCCAAATCCATGTCTAGTAGCGATAGTGACTCCCAAAACAGAGAGGGACTCATTGAAATTGAAGAAGAATCGACGGAAGAAACGATTTCAGAGCATCCTACCGCTTCTGGTGAAAGAGCTGTCGGAGAAGAGGAAGAGGGAGGAGAGAAAGAGGGAGGAGAGGAAGAAACGTCTGTTCGACCCGCTGGATCTTCACGACCCGTGGCCAGACGCCAAACTAGGATGAAGGGCCAAGGCCCATATGGTTGCATGTCGAATCTCTCCCCAGAAAAGGCCAAAGTTATTTGCCTTCGATACAGCATCCCTTATTCTCCCGAACACATCAAAGTATCACATGGCCAGTATCAGTTCGCCTGCGACCCTCCCCCTGGGTTCTGCGCCATTTACGAAGCGCAATTAAAGGAGGGGCTTCGGTTTCCTTTCGACCCGTGCCTAATCGCCGTCCTCCAACACTACAAGATTTGCATCACCCGGCCTCGCTCCCAATGGGGTCGGGAGTGTAATGGGTTTCGTCTTTGGCGTGTCAAATCGCCAAGGTTGAGTTCTCGGTTTGACTATTCCGTCAGTACTATGCCTTGGCGAGCTTGCAGGACGTGGGGTGGTATACATTTCAGAAGCGTCCTTTGGCATCGGAATTCGTGAGAAAGGTGACGTCGTCTCAAGGCGATTGGAAGCCCAATTTTTTCTTTATCCGACACGGGCTGATTGATATTGACATACACACTTGGTTCCAAAGGCCGCAGAAATGGCATGACCGACTCGACTCGGACGTCCCCAATGGGTGCGGAATTATCGAGAGTATCCATCCCGACGTCTCGACTCGAAATCTGCACTCTCTGTATCATTTTGCTGACATCGAGACTGCTGGACCCGGCGCCTATCTGGAACTCGATGAGGATGTTCGAGTTTTACGTAGGATATTTTTTCTTCCGCATTGTCGAGCCGTTACACTTTTGTTTTTTAACACTGATTTAGGTTTCTTGTAATGCATTAACGCCGATTTGTCTCTGTTTGCAGTGGAACATTTTTCAAAGTTGGAGGCATTAGGTAAGATGCCCGATCCCAAGAAGACGGATCCCAAGAAAATCCAAGAATTGGCCGGCATCAAATCGAAAAAGCCGATGTCAGGTGCCGCATCTTCGGGACAGAGAGGGTCGAGTCGAGCTCCTGCCCCCGTATCAACGTCTGAAATTTTAAGGGGTCAACCCGACGAGGCTAGGGTGGTAGAGCAGACCGAGGCTGACCTCGTCCCAAGGAAACGCCAGAAAACGACTGAGGTGAGGCACGGGATCGGGAAGGAGGCCCGTAACCTTGCCCCACCAAATTCCACCGATGCGATCTTGTAAACAATTTGATTTGATTTGATTATAATAACTTTTACTTGCCTGAACTTGCATTTTCTCGATCCGATCTTGTAAACTTTTCATTTGAATGTCTTTTTCAATTCGAATCGTGGTTTTGCATTTGAATGTCTTGTTTTTTATTGATCATTTGTTCAGGGTGTAGTCTTGGACTTAATTCCCTTGTGAGTGCTGCCTTATGGGGTGTAGTCCTTTGGACTTAATTCCCCTGCTGGCCCCTCCAAGTGTAGTATGAGTACGTGACTCGTGGTACACTTGAGTATGAGTCGACCTAGCATTGCCTCGCCTTATCGGCTTGACTTGGCTATGTGGTCGGAGCTCGATTCGACTATCCCGCCTCGTCGGGCTTATAAGGACATCGATTCACGGAGTCCTAACCCGCTTGTCGCACATCGTGGTGCTTACGATCTGGCCGAGTTAGGTACCCATCGTGGGATCTTCCGCCTGCCTCGCATCGTGGCTTATTGTCAGGTCGGGAGTGATGTAAGCATTGTCAGTGACTTGGCTTTTTTTTCACCTTTTCTATTATATCTTCATCGTGTCGATTGCCCGTAGTTCGGAAGTGATATAAGCACTGTCAGTGACTTGGCTTTATTCACTATTTTACTTTAACTTTATCGTGTCGAATTTTGCGTTTTTCTTCTGCTCCCCTTTTCTTTTTACATGAGCTTGTAAATACAGCATAAATTAAAAAGAAAATTGCTTAAATAATGAGGATTGGAACCAATTGTCACATCGAATTATTACAGAAATTGGGAAAGTAAAGTTGCAAATGTTATAAAGTGAAGGCAATTTAAACATAGTATTTTCTCGGAGTTGGTGGCATGCCAAGTTCGAGGCACCGTATCGCCATCCGACCGCCCAATTGATACGACCCTTTAGGATGCACCTTCGGGATTTTATATGGACCTTCCCAATTCGGCTCGAGCTTGCCTATTGGGTCCCGCCGCTAGCTTCATTCTTTCTCAACACGAGGTCCCCTACTTGGAAGTATTTGTGTTTCACTCTCGCATTATAGTACCGTGAGATCTTTCTTTTGTATGCGGCCATCCGATGTGCCGCGACTTCTCTCTTCTCTTCAACGTTATCTTTCTCTTGACGCAGATCGGTGGCGTTAGTTTCAACGTTATACGCCAGGACTCGAGGTGAGGCCAGTCCGATCTCCGCAGGTATCACTGCTTCGCATCCGTAAGCCATAGCGAAAGGAGTCTCCCGGGTAGCCGAGTTGGGTGCCGTTCGATACGACCACGATACCGGGTAGCGCCGCGTCGCCCAATCTCGATCTTCGTCTTCCAACCTCTTCTTCAACCCAAACTTGATTTGCTCGTTTGTCCGCTCGACTGTCCATTGGACCGGGGTCGAGCCACCGATGTCGTTCTGTGCTCGATCTTGAATTCTCTGAGCCAATCCTGCACTCGGTCATCTAAAAATTGAGTCCCATTATCCGATATTAGATACTTGGGAATTCCAAACCTGCACAAAATATTCTCCCATAGAAATTTTTTGATGGTCTGAGCCCTGATGTCAGTAAGAGCTTTGGCCTCGACCCATTTAGTAAAATAATCAACCGCGACGACGACATATCTGAAATTTCCCGGAGCTCGAGGCAGAGGTCCGACTATATCGACCCCCCATTCGTCAAACGGCCATACCGACTCGATGGCACTCATTTCTCGTGCTGCTGGTGGGTCACCACATCATGTACCTGGCAAGCCCTGCAACTCATAACTAATCGATTAGCATCCTTCTGTATAGAGGGCCAAAAATATCCTGCCAGCTTGCATTTTCTTGCCAACATTCGAGCTCCGCAATGATTTCCACAAATTCCTCGATGTATTTCTTCGAGTAGATACGCCCTTCATCCTCCGACGCACATCGCAACCAAGGAGTTACAAACGACTTTCGATAAAGCACATAGTCGAATAGGGCGTACCTCGAGGCTTGCAGTCTAATTTTTATGGCCTGAGACTTATCAGATGGGAGAACTCCATCTTTTAAGAATAATGCTATCGGATCCATCCATGTCGATCCTTGAACCACTGGCTGCACGTCGACCTCGTTATAGCTCCGTTCTGCTAGCATCTCGACCAGAACTTTCCTCTTAGATTTAAAATTTGACGCGAGCTTAGACAAAGCATCGGCTCGTTTGTTTTCGCTCCGAGGCACCTGCTCAATACGAACTGTCTTGAATTTCGACATTAATCCATGTACAACTTTTAGATAACTTTTCATTGATTCTTCTTTAGCTTCATACTCTCCCCGTATATGATTTACCGCAAGCTGAGAGTCACTGTATACCAAAAGATTCTCGACCCCCAACTTCGATGCCAGTTTCAAGCCCGTGATCATGGCCTCGTACTCAGCTTCGTCATTCGTAGCTTTGAACTCGAATCGGAGTGCGTACGGGAACTCTTCTCCTTTCGGACTAACCAGTAATAATCCAGCCCCTGCTCCTTCTTTACTCGAGGCACCATCAACGTGGATGGTCCACTGTTCTTCTGACGACTGCTTTTCTTGCTCCAACCGAATTGACGGACCTTCGGCTAGGAAGTACGCCGGGCCGACCCTTGATGGCGGTACGGGGTAAAAACTCGATATCATATTCGCTAGCTCGACAACCCACTTGGCTAACCGACCCGATGTCTCGGGTTTTGCCGAAATTTGCTTTAAGGGGCGATCCGTGACCACGGCGATGGGATGTGCTTGAAAATATGGCTTCGGTTTCTCTTGACGCATGAACCGGACCCAATGCCAATTTTTCAGCAGGTGTATATCTGATCTCGGCCCCATGCAATGCCTTACTTACAAAATAAATCGGGATTTGCCCCTGGTCCCCTTCTCGAACTAACACCGCGCTCACAGCTTCTTCGCAAATTGCCAGATAAACTAAGAGCTTCTCTCCTTCTCGAGGTGAGGACAGTGTCGGCAAATCGGATAAATACTTTTTTAGATCGTCGAACGCTTTTTGACACTTCTCATCCCACTGGAATGGACTTGCCTTTTTTAGTATCTTAAAGAAGGGCAGGGCCCTCTGCGCTGATATCGACAAGAAGCGATTGAGGGCGGCCATCCGACCCGTCAATCGTTGCACCTCCTTTACGTTACGAGGAGCGGGCATGTTTTTCAGAACTTCGATCTTATCTGGATTGGCACGAATCCCGTCCCTTGATATCATATAGCCCAAGAATTTTCCAGATCGAACACCGAAGGTACACTTCTTCGGGTTAAGCTTCATTTTTACTGCCCGCAACACTTCGAAAACTTCCCTGAGATCGACAAGAAACTGTCCCATGGACTTGCTCTTGATCAATAAATCATCAACATAAACCTCCATATTCCGACCTACCTGTCTCTCAAAGATTTTATTGACGGCCCTTTGATAAGTGGCCCCTGCATTCTTCAAACCAAACGGCATTGTCACAAAGCAAAAAGTACCAAATTCAGTGATAAACGCGGTTTTCTCCGAGTCCTGAGGGTCCATAAAGATTTGATAGTATCCCCTGTACGCATCGAGAAAACCGAAAACTTCGAAGCCTAATGTCGAATCGACCAACTGATCAATTTTTGGAAGAGGATATGAATCTTTGGGACATGCTTTATTGAGATCTGTAAAATCGACGCACATCCGCCAGCTTTGATCAGGCTTCCTGACTAACACGGGATTGGCTAACCACTCTAGGTATAATACCTCCTTCACGATCCCAGCAATCAACAACTTGTCAACTTCTTTCTTCACTGCCTCTTTTCTTTCAGGCGCAAGATTTCTCTTCTTTTGCCGTATCGGCTTCTTTTTTGGGTCGACGTTAAGGCGATGTACTGCCACATTTGCCGATAAACCCGGCATGTCATCTGCCTTCCAAGCAAAAACGTCTCGATATTCTGCTAGGAGGTCGACCAGGGCTTGCCTATCGGGGTGTGGAATCCACTTCCCGATCTGGACCCCTTGGTCCTCCTCTTCATTCCGGACACAAACCTCTTCCGTCGGATCGACGGATATCCGCCTTCGATCCTCTTCCTCTTCTCGGTATCAATTCCTCAATCGAACTTGTCCAACTCCTTTCCCCTTTGTCGTGACCAAACTACAATTTCGGCCACCTCGATATCTCCTTTTACTTCATGGGTTCCATACCGGGTGGGAAACTTCATCTTCGTTGTGGAATGTCGAGATGACGGCCCTAAGATCGTATAAGGCGAGTCGACCTAGTATCGCGTTATATCCGACGGGGCTTTGACCACGACATAGGTCATCTCCATAGTTCGGCCCTTTTCTCCGTCTCGATCGTTGTTAACAAACTAATCGATCCGACGGGGTGGATGGCCCGCCCCGTGAATCCAAACAAAGGAGTAGACAACGGTATAATGTCTTCATCTTTCACTTCATAGCTTTGAAAGCCGAATAGTAGAGAATATTTACGGCACTTCCGCTGTCGACACAAACTCTTTTGATCCGACCTCGACTTATGACTGCTTCGATCACCAACCCTTCGCTATGACTATGGGAACTCGGAATATCATCTTTTGGCCCGTAGCCCACTTCCGTAGTAAATCTCAGCTTCTTCGATTCTCTTGATCTATCTGAAGAATGTCGACTCGATCGAGGTCTATCTGATTCATGTTACGCAACAATTGTGTTTACGTCATACCCGGCGCGATTATCACGGTGGGGGTCTCGATTCTGATCTTCTCGATGGTCATCACGGCGATTATCTCGATATGCTGGCTCAGCCGACCTGTCTTGACGATTTCGATTATCACGACGCGGGGATCGATCCTTCTTTCCATTATAAGTCTTCCTTTTGTACTCTCGACGGCCTTTGTGCTCGTCCTTTTCTGTCCTGTCAATCACCTCATCCAATCGACCCTCTTGAATGCAGGCGTCGATATCCCTCTTCAGATCGAAACATTCCTCTGTATCGTGCCCCACGTCTCGGTGATAGTCGCAATACTTATGAGTGTTCTTCCTTTTCTCCGGGTCTTTGGACATCGGCTTAGGTGTCCGGGCGATGTTCTTTTTGATCATAATCGCTAATACCTCACCCCGAGACCGGTTGAGGGGTATAAAGTCGCGATCTTTCGATTCCCTTTTTTCCAAGCCGATCCGATATCGGAGCGTCGATCGATCAAACACGTTGGTCTTGCTTTCTTCGTTCCGACCCCTAGGCCGACCCTTGGTCCGGCTTCGGGAGTCGTTCCTCGAGTGAGGCCAAGTGAAAGGGTGTGCAAGCGCACCGCCTCTTCACCTTGGCAAAACTTATGGACTATGTTCACACATTCGTCCATGTCACTCGGCATCTTCTTAGACAACTTGTCATACAACTTCATATTTCGCAAACCTCCAACGAAGGCATTAACTTGCAATGCATCACTGGCATTATGCACTTTCATGGCCTCGAGATTGAAACGCCTCATAAAATCGATAGTGGTTTCTTCTTTCTCCTGCTTGATGTTCATAAGGTGGGTAGCACTAAGGTGGAACTTCTTGTTCCCGATAAAAGCGTCTCGAACTTCGTCCCAAGCGTAAAAAGCTCGAAATCGACCCGGGTCGTAGCTTATGAAACCACTCACGGGCTCGACACCCGTGAGCAACGTGTCGAAAGCTCGACACTTCATGGCGTCATTGGCGTTTCTCAATCTCATCAAAGATATGTATCGATACGAGATGATCCTCTCGGGTCCGTGTTGTGCCATCATAGGGTTCCATCTTGGGTGGTTTGAACGACTCGGGCATCGTGTATATCTCTATCTCGGGGACCGAATGGTGATTCGAGCCATTCGCGTGACCGGTTCCTTGCCTACGATGCGATTGAACTCGTTTCGGATACTTTCCTCGACACCGCCGTTGGCTTTCTTGTCTAGGACGTATGTGGGCGTTAGTCACGCTGATTTATCGCACCTTCCTCACATTCCTCCTGTGGGTCGACAGGCCTCTTCCCCCTAGCATTATCAATTTCTTTACGACCTGGTGGGTCTAACAAGTGTTCTCCAGGGGGATTACAGATTCCCTTACCAATAAATGCCGACGCCACCACCCTTTTTAGGGCTTCTTCGTATAAAGACGCCAAGTGATCGGCCATGTCCTGTAGTTGTGGGGGAAGCTGAGGTCTGGTTGGATCTGCAGCCGCCAGTATAGATCCCGTGGGGACTTCTTGAATCTGAGAAGGAGCTCTGCCGGATCTACATCTCGCTTGCTCCTCGATCCGCATGTTCTTGCCGTTCGTTGCTTTCTTCTTTGTTGGTGGTGCCATTGCGATTTCTTTACCAACTCACCGGTAGAAGGCCCTCCTTACAGCGCCAAATGACGATGCTAAATTACGCACCACCGGTAAATCGGGGCCACGTGTAATCTAAGGGTGGAGTAAAGGGGTCGAATGGCTAAACTTTTTAGGAAAGATAGTGTTTTTAGGTGGTTTATGGCCGTGTCCAAGAATGTATCTTGGATTGCCTACGTATCTGTCTTATGTCCGGGAATCAAGCCTTACGTAGTTCCTGGAATGATGTATTTATAGGCACATGCCCTTCCTCTCGCCATAGATTTAGGGCGGTTTGGTATATGGACACAAATACCCTTAAATGGGCCTTGCCTCCTTATCCAAGCAACTTACTTGGATGATGGGCACAGGTAGGCCGAACAAAAAGCCTCCGTATCGACTCGATATATGCCGACATGGGTGCCCGAGGCGAGACACTTGAAGGATGCGCCGGTGATCGCGGGTGCGTATCGTATCGATCCGATCTGCTTTGTACTTAATATAGACTTTTCCGGGTGTTGGGAACCGACCAATCACATTATTCCACGTGGAGGGGTGAAATCCCGTATCGTCATAGAGCTTTTGCTTTATTATCTGTCCTCGTCATTCCGCTCCGACGGGGATAAGCTTTTACAAAAGCTTATAAACTTATTTTCCCAAACCATTAGAGATGCAACAAAGGCTAGATTATGACTAGATGTATTCTTGGTCCGATTTACATACTTAAGAGATATACTCGGACAACTATCAACCAAGGCCTGAATATCACATAAAATTACATCCACTTGTCAGGTATCCAATTATCTTAAATTTATAAAACATCAAATCATACTTGCCTTTTAAATTTATATTGCTGCATAATGCTGGCAATATTTCTTTTTTTTTTTATTTAAGCAAAATGCTACGATCACAATTAAATTGATACATTTAATGATATTGCTTCAAATTTTCAAGTTTTTTTCCTGTTTTTTTGGACCATTATTATTGAGAAGTAATGATGTCGGAATTATCACAAACAAGTTTAAATAGATTTATCGGTGGATATCTAGATTAAATGATGTGCTTTGCTATGAAATGCTCATGAAATATATGAAGATTGTATAAACATGCAAGAACAACAAGGCTGGCGATAAATTGACAGAGTTTCTATGCGTTTTGCATTAACCGTCCTTTTGAAGGGTAATACATGCCTCTATTTATAGGGGCTTAGAGTCGGTGGTTACAAAAGGGGAAACGAAATACTAATAAAGCATAAGTATAAAGCTGCGAGGTGAGCTCTGACTGTTCGAGCTGTCTTGTATCTCGGCCATTGTGGGCTCTTCACCTGTAACCGTCTCGTAACTCTGTTTCCTAGTTAAGCGGGTGCAAGCCGAGGGGTAGGCACGCCGTCCTCCCACGCTTCGTATCGTTCTGGAGAAGGCGAACTGAAGGCTTTGCTTATCGACGCCCGTTGCCTAGGTAATGATAAGAATCGTAATGGTGTGAGGCGGATTGGATTATAGCTAGCCTAGTCCGGCTTATGTAGATGCAAACTGATTGGGCCAAGGACCTTATTTGTTATTGAGCCTACATGGAGGCCTAATGTGAATCAAATGGCTCTTTTACCGGTTTGGCGTATCAAGATGTATGTATGTATAGGTACCAAGAGGATTAAAAACCGAATCTGGCTTGCCGACTTGCCGTTGAACAAAGGGAATATATATATTTCAAAAACAAGTCCTCCAAGTGTTAACGAGGCTTATTTGAATCAATTTCAGAAAGATTTCGGTTTGTTTCTGAAGATGCGTCGTGAAGAATTAAATGGCGCATGAAGGACATTTAGTTTTGATAATTGTTGGTAAGGTAGTTGCTGAAGATGGTTATGATGCTAAAGAGGTCATTGGAATCACTTTAAATGATATGGTTTATAAAGATGTACAATGAGACATGTTTATGTTGGCAAAATTGCAAAATTTGTAAATTTGTATACTTAGGGAAATTGTTCAAAATCGAAAATCCCTGTTTATTTTTAGGGTCGGTAAATAGTGTACGATTATCCATATTTTAATTGTCTTTGGTATAAAGATAGAGATATCTTGTTGTTGAAATTAAGTAAAATATGAGAAAAATGGAAATTTTAGCCTCTTGAAAAGTAGGAAAATCCCAGTCCTCATCAGGAGGAAATAATCCGTCTTTCCCCCCTGAGATAGTTATCTTTTGAATGATTAGCATTCTTAGATTTCACATTGGTGTATGTAGGATTTTTCTGGTTCTTGGCTTTTGGTTTAGCCTTTTGTGGTCCTGTAGATTTTCCATATTTTAATTGTCTTTGTGATGCTTTGGATTTACCATTGGCTTTTGGATTCATAGTAAAGTGACTTTGTTTATTTGAGTCATTCTCAGTTCTAACTGGTCCAGTAGATTTCTTAGTTTGAGTTCTAACATTAGATTCAGCAGCTTTGCTAGTGCCTTCATTTGAAATATGCTGGATAAAATTTAGGGCTTATGCTGTGAATGCCCTTAGTATTTTAGTTATGTTTTGTTTAGTGATAATTTTAGTCCAGTAACTTTGGAAATTTTTTATTATTATTATTTTTCGCAATTAAAGTCCTACGGTGCTAGAAGAGGCTGACGGGACAAAATTCAAACTAGGTTATGTGTCTTTAAAATTGGAAGAAAAAACCAAATTTAATGCGAATATCGCAAAATTCGTCATTTAACTTGGAAAAAAAGCGTAATCAAGCCAAGTTGGAGGGCGGAATTCCAAAACTTCAATATACTCCTATTTTCTTTTTTCGTAATTTCCCACCAAAATTGATTATTCCCAACATTCAAATTCCTCTGGCGAACTAAAATTGCAATATAATGCGAGTTATATGACCAAAATTACAATAGACACTAAAACGCTAAATAGACCAAGAATTTCGCCTTATGATTGACAAAATGTCTATTTTGAAAATCCAGGGACTGATCAAGGAAGATGACTTGGATTCATTCGACATTCCGGTATACAATCGATGAAGTAGAACACATCATCAGGAAAGAAGGTTCTTTCAGAATCCTACAAATCGAAACATTAAAAAGTCATTGGAATGATGTTTATGAAGCGGAATTTAGCAAGGAAAATCGCGGGAGAGGGCAATACATATCGATGTTTATTAGGGCTGTTTTCGATTCCCTTCTAGCTAGTCATTTTGGAAAAGAAATCATGGATGAATTGTTTAACATATATACATGGTAATTAAAAGAGCATCAAATTATATGGAGATGGGAAAAGGGGTAATTAATCATGTAGTAGTATATCTAGTTAAAAATGAAGAAGTTGAACTAAACAATGTATATTTCAGTAAACTCAATTTCAAGATTGGGAAAACAAGCTATATATGGTAATACAATTTGATAGATGTTACTTCACAACGAGAATCGGATATGACCTAGTGATACAAATTATTTCACAAAATTAAAACCAAATACAAATTATTTCACAAAATTAAAACCAAATTTAAACTTACTAGATGAAATGCAGCAAAAACCATCATCAGCACTAAATTGAATATGATCAGTTTCATCTTCGGTTTTCGTGCAGTTCGGAAGCTTCCCCACAGAAAACCTCTCGAATAAGTTATTTCTATAATCGTATGAATAAATCGGTGTAAATGTACCACCTTTTCCTGAAAGAGCAAACAAAATTTCCCCAGTTGGAAGATTACCAACCGGAAAAAAATCGCAATATATTCTCCAACCGATAAATTCTCGAGCCACTTCACATGGCAGTGTGATAATGTGTTTTGTCCAAACAAATCCTTCTTTATCATCATCTAATGTATATAGGTATATTAAAGGAGGATGATCAAGAACACATTTACCATCTAGTGTAAACAAAGCTAATCTGTCTCTAAATTGCGTTAACTTACCACGATTAATTGGGGGTTTAATGAGTTTGAATTTCTCTTCGATTAGATCAAAAGAAACGAGAACCCCATGATATTCGAATCGCCAAAAAATCGACCCATTGGCAGTAAAACTCTGTGAAGTCAAGTATGGAGGATCATTTTGTATATTCCGAGTCCCAAACGCCACCGGAACACTACTTTTAGGCAACTTTCTCCAACACATTTCGCCGTTCAGGGTGAGGATTTCACAATCAAAACTGTTTGAATCGATGTGATCCGAAAAGAAATACTCGAAAGGTTTTCGTATCTTAAGCAGTTTGTATACACCACGAACCGGTTCGAAACCGAGAAAATAATACGCAAGCCGATGGCGTACCCCTCTACCCGGATGCGGGATCTCCATCATCATCTCGCCGCTCCTTACGTTCACGAGTGACAAACATCTGAGATTTCTGGAATCGTTGTAACAGTAACAGATCATACCGTTAACCGTTTGCGTGATTCGAATCACGTCCTTTCATGTTTAACGAGTTCACGAATTCATGCGCCGTCGTCCTCGGTGCATGATCATCATCGTGATGATCATCTTTGAGAATTGAATAGTAGAAACTGTGCTCAGAATCATTAGTGTTTGAAACACTAATGACAATGCCAGTAGGGTTAGGGTTTCGAGAACGGTAAATATCTGTAAAATCTGGACGGAGGATCACAGAACGCCAAAAGGGTGATACACATTTTAATTGAAACACCTTTTTAATTGGGAGCCGGGTTAAAACATCCAGTAGTACATCCGGATCTAAATCTGAATATTGTTCAATCTCTGTTGAATTCTTTTTCCTCCTCTTCATCATTATTATTGCAAAAGCTCATAGGCATGCTTTCTTATTGATGTATTTAAATAATTTAAGTGTAATTGGTAATTTAATTGATAGATGTAGAGTGATTCAAAATCGACTTAATCTTTTTTTTTTTGGAGTGAAAATCGACTTAATCTTTAAAATATTAATTTTTGAGTTTTATCGTTGTCAGTTGAACGGGTTTAATATCAGTTAGTTTATCATTAATTAGCATGCATATCATTTAAATTTAAAAGTTAGGGAAAAAAATTTTAAAAGTTATATTCGGGAAGTAGTGGCTGAAATTAGTAGTGTTTTAATTTTTTTTAATATCAAAACTATATTGTTTAAATATTTTTTTTGGATATATGTGAATGGGACATGGCCCTCACCCCAACCTATGTAGGTCCACTAGTGATGGGAAGTTTGCATTTTTAAATACTTCATCCGTTCTAAAATATAAATCAATTTGGAGTTCTCACACATTTAAAAAAAATTGTTAAGTGTTATTAATTTTAACGATATAAGTCTAAAATACATTTTAATTGTTATTAATACAATAGTTGTAAAGTATTGAAAAATAAGTGAATATTTTTTTTTTGATTAAGTGAATATATAATAAATAAAGTTTATTGTATAATTGATATTCGAAATGACTATATATTATGGTACAAAAGCAAAAAATAATCGGTTTTATATTTTGGGACGGGAGAGTATTTCTTTTTTTCAATTTATATGAAGTCGTATAAAACAAGCAATAGTAAGAAAATCACCCGGTTCCGCATCGTAGATGTGCATATTCTTTTTAGTTATCGGTCTAGGTGAGTTGTTAGATGAAGGAGCAAATTCATGATCAAACCCGTTCCAACAAAGTCATGATCAAACACATCAAAATTTACCACACATAATTGATAGAACCATTCGATTTCATTGCTCACATTACTTCTAAATCTACCTCCCCTTCCTTCTCTAGAACGTCCACCTTAAGGCGACCACCTCTCCCTCTGTTTCCCCCATAATAATTGAGAATTGGAAGGAGGGTTAGAGACCTTGCCGGAGTTATGTGCAACATGAACCATAAGGAAGACCGGTAGCAAGAGGGAGTTGTTGTGGTGGTGTTGAACCTTGCAAAAAGCCTCTCGTGAGTAATGAATTGGGATTGAACCTACTGTCACGTGAGAGCTCCATTCCTAGCAGTGATATCGACGATAACAACTTCATACTCTCGATTTAGACCTCCTAGCTAGAGTGGCAAGAATAAGCTCAAATCTGCTGATAATACAAGAAAAATACTATCTTGCCAATACCAAAAAATGCTGCTAATATACTTACTTTTAGCCACAGTAGATGGCAAACGAGAAAAGCTAAGTATATATTCGCAATTTTTTTTTTGTTGCGGCAAAAATTACTGTGAGAAAATAGTATTTTTCTTGTAGTATAATAGGGTAACTGGCAGCAGGTAGGTTGTCAGAATGAGACTCCATCTGAGCCAAATAATCAAACTTTCTTTGATTTGGTTAAGGCAGTTTTACATTCCAACATTCGAGCTTTAGATTGAGAGTTGAAGAGGGTTTCCAAAATGTTCCAGACTTCATGAGAGGTAGAGCATCCCACAACTTCAGTTTAATTAGGCTTGCTCAGTCATAGAACTGAGCAGCCATCCTTGAGTAATTGATCAATCTGTTGCCAAGCTTCAAAACCTATATTAGCAATTAAGGCAGACATGGTGAATCGATATGGACAAGGGATGATAAGCTTAATGACTTATGATCTTGTTGGAAGGATTGTGTACTTCCATAGGAGTTAGTTTTCTTTGTTGAGTTTTACATTGCAGACTTTAGCTAAATGCTTAGAAAATGGGGTCCATGAAATGGTTGAAGGAGAGGAAATTACAAGGAAGGAAGTGGTGTAATTAAGTTTTGATTGGCTTCCATAAAAGTTTGGCCGAGTTGATGATGAAGCTCCAGCAAGAAATGGATTCTATGTGGTTAAAGGAGTGGCGAATGCCTCTAGAACTGGAGCTGCAGTGAGAACAAACAAAATCTCGCCGGTTCGAAAGATTATCAACCAGAATGACACTATAAGCTAGATTTGTTTTCAAATCGTTTTCGAGCCACTTCAGATTGCAACATGATAAGATGCCTTGTCTAACTTGAGTCAAAAAACGATGATTATTCTGACTCAATTTAAGTTAGAATTGTTAGATATGTTTTCATAAATGTTTTATAATCGTATGTTTACGAGTTGCCGTATAGATTAATGTTGCCGCAACGAAACGGGGTTCGACCTGTCCGGTCAGGTCGCGGTGGGTCGAGGGGGCAGCGCCCCTTCGCAGGGGCTCGGGGTCGGATCTGACCCTGACCTAGTGATACAAATTATTTCACAAAATTAATTCCAAAATTTAAACTTACTAGATGAATCTCAAATGCAGCAAAAACCATCATTAGCACTAAATTGAATATGATCAGTTTTATCTTCGGTTTTTCAAGCCGCAATAGAGGGTGTAATTTTAAACATGGATGTAAAAGATTAATCGGGGTGCGAAAATATAATCAAACTTCAACTCAATTTTGTCACAGAACTCATACATTCATTAATTATTACATAGCAAAGAAATCACTAGCACCATTGTTAATTAGGCAAAAGGCGAAGGCGAAGGTGCTGCTTTTGGTGGAAGATGGCGGCGAGAGTGGTGGACATGGTCGACGTCTCCATGCTCCTTCTCAGGTACATACTCATCCAGGACTTCAAATGACGGAGCTGGGCTTTTCAAGTGTGTTATCTTCGGCCTTTCTATCCACTCAAAACCATCATTGCCCGATTTGTCTGAAAACTCGTGCTCGTTTTCAAGGATTTCAATTGAGGGAGGTGGGGTTTTCAAGTGTATTATCTTTGGCCTTTCTATCCACTCAAAACCATCGTTGTTGCCCGAATTTTCTGAATTTTTTTCTAGATCAGGCTGGTTTTTAAGGATTTCAATTTCAATTGATGGAAGAGGACCATCGCTCCCCTTTGTTGAAGGGGCGAGCGAAAGAACAAAAGAAAGAAGCACCAAGGCCGAAAAGAACTTTGAAGCCATTGCTAAGTTGGTTGAAGTTATGAGTATTGTTGAGATGGAAGTGATTAATAGGGGAGTTGCTCCTTATATAGATGAGTTTGTCCTTTTTTATTCAATAAAGTAGTAGTCTTCCGTCATAAAATACAAATTATTTTATGTATGTTTCGCAATAATATAAGTCATTTTAGAATGTCAAGAAAGTATTTATGAGTTATTTTAGAATACAAATAAAGTACTCCTATGTCCTAAAGTATAAGTCATATGTTTTGAATGTTTTTACACGGATTAAAAAATGGATGAATGCCACAAATTTTAAAGAGAAATATTGCCTAAAATATGATTTGACTGTCATTAATGAAATTGTCATAAAATATTGAAAAGTATTTGGATTATAAATAAATTGTGATAAGTTAGAGAAAATAGTGGTAAATGATTCATTGGTAATGTACAATAACTCATATTCTGGGATAAACAAAAAGTACTACATCCGTCCCAAAATGTAAGTCCGTTTGGACTTTTTCACACTTATTAGGAAAGTTAGATAAATTTGTTATGTGTCATCAATTTTGATTAAAAAGACTAAAATGACCTTTCATTGATATTAATTCAAAGTAGTAAAAAGTGGTTGTGTATATAATAAATAAGGGGTAGAATGAGAAAAAAGTTATAAAAGTTTTATTGGTTTTCTAAATGGACTTATATTTTGAGAACAAACCAAAAAACTAAATGAACTTACATTTTGAGACGGAGGTAGTAGTAGAGTGCTTATATTCTGGGACGAATGGTCTATTTATAACATTATTTTAATTTCCCTTTAATTTATTACCAATCAAGTTACTTTTTATCATTTTATGACTATTCAATTAGTTATAGTAAAAAAATATTTTGAGTTTTTGTGATTAAAATTTACCGTCATTCAGCAATTTTTAATCTGTGTAAAAACCTTTAAAATGACTTACTACATCTGGTCCAAAATATTAGTTATTTTAGCTCAAGTGGTAAGTGATTTAAGAGTGCCTAGGAGTCACCGGTTCGATTCTCCTCTGAGACGCCATGTTGAAAGAGCTATTGGCCATGCCTTACCCCTAAGTAAGAGTCAGACTCTGCAGGGACGACACATGCCGAACTCCGGATTAGTCGGACCAGTGGGTTCCGGATATGGCTTTAAGCAAAAAAATTAAAATTGTTGAGTATCATAAATTAAAGGTTAAATGTCTAAAATAGCGCGCATTGACTATCATTAATACGATAGTTGTTAAGTAATGAAAAATAGTTGTATTGATAATAAACTATGGTAAGACAGAGAGAAGAGCAAAAAAATATTGCATTGGTAATTTATAACGACTTATATATAATGCCCCCAGACCTTGGGCCTGGTAACTCTACGAGCCATAAATGGTCCGGTCAACTGCTTAGGCCGCCATCTTTGCTTGGTCTAAAAAGGCTAACCTGAGTTGCAAGACTTTTATGTCTCACACTTATATGGTGGTGATGTGTTTTCCTTACTCCCAATGTGGGACATCACATTATATCATAGGACAAATTATAAAATACATTATGATTTATATTTTAGGACGGATGTAGTATATATTTTAGGACATGGGTATTAACTAATGTGTTAGTATTTAATTGCGTAAGAAAAAACTCTTTTTTATTTAGGAAGATACATGCAAACTTTCTAGACAACAATAATTCATTTAAAAAAAAAAATAATGGTTACTTAACTGAATGTTGGTAGAAATCATAAATGAGAAATTTTGGAAAGGTTGATTTGGTGATTCACGGTCAGTAGCGACAATAAGAACAAACACACATACCGCCGCTTCCACCACCACCCTCCAACTACCCCCCGAACACTTAGTATCATAGGAAAATATGATTACTTCAATAGCATTACGATATAATGATAGTAAAACAAAATAATCGTAAACCACCACCACTCAACTACCCTTGAATACTTGGCATCGCATGAGAAAATGATAGAATAAAATTCATAGTGACGAACCAAAAATCGTCGATGATAAATCTAAGACCGTTCTCTTAAAGACAACCTGCACAAACTTCAAGAACACAATAAAAACTATGAAAAGGGGGGGGGGGGGGGGTCCTTTATGGCCCTGACCTGTAAATGGACCTTATGAATGAAAGCGGAAAACTATTTTAATCCTTGGACAGTTGGGGGGGGGGGGGGGGGGGGGGTTGTTTTGGTGGTGGTTTAGACTGGACTTGAGATGTTATTTCTAAACTGTCTACGTATCCAATGCGTGTATTGGAATCGAGTCTTTGTAGTTCCTTAGGGATGGTTTATATAGAGGGGAGTTATGCCATTGAGGCGTGGGCCTTGTCCTTGTTGGGCCTGGATTTCGTGTTCCCTAAGGTAAAGATAACTACGATTTAATCTCCTTAATTGTTGGAGATAATTATGGAGATATTTGACTATAAAAATCAGAGTATTAAATATGAGGGATTCTTCCCATATTTATCTGCTTACCACACTCGTGGGAAATGATTGAGGAGTGACTCTGGCAGACTTAGATGGCCCAGGCTGAACTGGCTGAACCCTTCGGTGTTTGGGCCGACCTACGGAGGTCGGGGAAGATAGCCAAGCTGGAATCAACTCGGATTCTTGTGTGCATAAGAGGTTTGGCCCGAGAGGACTTGAGCCGACCGATAGGGTCGGTCAGGGACAGGTTTGATCACAAGTACAGACCGACCATATCGGTCGGCTCAAGTCCTCTCGGGCCAAACCTCTTATGCACACAAGAATCCGAGTTGATTCCAGCTCGGCTATCTTTCCCGACCTCCGTAGGTCGGCCCAAACACCGAAGGGTTCAGCCAGTTCAGCCCGGGCCATCTAAGTCTGGGTTGCGATGCTGCTAATTATAGGGCCATGAGCTGGCTGTCACCATGCTGTTGGACGAGCTGGCAAACTGGGGAGCTACCGAACCAAGATCGGTCTTAGAGTGCCGAGCTGAAGAGCTGGCGAAACGAGAGCCTTTAGCGAGCTGGGAACTTTGAGGCATGAGAGCGTTGTTTATGAACTTTGTTGCCTAATTTTGTTGGCTTTATTCGCATTGAAGGATGCCTGACTGGAGGGGCGAGTGGGTCGAACCCCCAATGCTTTGTATCAAGCCAGCTGCTTGTTACTTCATTCCTGTTGCCTTGGATCACGACAGGAATCGTGATGGTGCGAGACGGGCTTGATCGTGCTTGGCTTGGTCCAGCTTGCTAAGGGGAAGGACTGGCAAGGCCGAGGGGTCCATCCGTTTCTGGGCTTACGTATGGGCCAGGTTTGGATCCATGGGCTCTTTCCGGAACTAGAGGACTTGGACTGATGCGATACATCAATGCCCCGTACTCTTTAAGCTTTCAGATGTGTAAACGAAAGTCATGGTGTAAAGTTGTAACGACTTAATACACCGTTTGTTGAGGTGACTTGTTCTAGAGCGATGTACTGAAATAATGCAAGGCTCATATAGCGTAGTGCACCGGTGTTGTGCTTAGATAGCAACCGGTTTTAAGCGCGTCAGGCTCAAGAGCGTAAGGACACAATTTTGAGAAGATTCGCTCGGGGGTGAGCTTTAAATACGGTGTCGAGGTAGAGTTGGGTGTATAAAAGATTTGCTCGAGGGCTTATCAGACTGACTTCTAGCGTAAAGCTTCCCGGCGAGCAGGGCCAGGTCGGACTGACCTTTCACGTGCAAGTTTAAGATGAGCAGGGCCAGGATAGTGCTGACTTCTCATTTAAAAGCACGGCGAGCTGGACCAGGTCGGACTGACTTCTCGCGTTATTAAGCGGACGGGCTATGATGCCATTCTATTAAGCGGATTCAGTGTACCTTTTAGTTGACCTATGCTTGCTGTGCCGGACATGCAAAGCTCAGATTGTGTGTCCTGTAGACTTTATTGAGTTTGAACTATGGAACATGAGCTGGTATTTGGGATGACTGATGTGGAGCTAGCTGACGCTGGCTTCAAGTCCATGAAATACGCAAGCTTGCTTTTCTTACTCGAGTGTTGTACTTTTGATAGTGTTTCTTACTTGCAGGGAACATGGATTGCTAGGACGTTTTCCCCGGGATGGGAAAGTTTACTGGAGATTTGAAGAAGATTGCCGACCTGAGGCAAGGTCGGCTTAACCATGGCTACACTCAGGGGTGGATAAGGCAAAGGGTCAGATTTCGATTTTGTCAGGCACAATCTCCCCAGCGAGGCTTTAAGATGGGCATGGATGCGGTCTATGACAACCGTCTGAAGGACTTTCCGGAGGGAGTGGACATTGTGTCCGAGTACTCCTGCCGTACTGCGGCTGCTCTTACCTTGGCTATTGTTTTTTCCTAGCCACCATAAAATTCAGCCCCTGGTTCTTAGGTCAGAAGGCTTGTGGACTTGTAGTTGAAATTTTATTTCAAATGAAATTGTAATCAGTACAATTTGATAACAGAATGAGTATTTTGTTAAGTTCTCAGCCTTAATTTTGTCACTATGGTCTTTTTCGCTCCCACGGCTTCCTTGAACTCTTCCTTTCGAGCAGCTGCCAACTGAGGCACAACTTTATGGTAGGCATTAATGAGCTCGTTGATTTTCCTCTGGTCATCATTATCGACCTCGCCCCCGGCTGCACCCTCGCCAATTACCTCGACTTCCTCTTCATCTTCCTCAGCGCCAGAGTCAGACTTGACTTCGATCGCCCCTTCTTCTTCTTCTTCGACTACCTCCTCTTCGTCACTTGTATCGACCTCCTCCACATCGACCTCCTTTAAGCCGTAGCCGGCGGCAGCCCGAACTTCTTCATCTGACGGTGTATATTCTGAAGACATCCGGAAAAGAAACAGGGCGAGGTGGAGCCATTAATCACCTAGATATGGAAGTCGGGCCGAGGTGAGAGTAATCACACCCCGACACCTCACCATCCGTTTTCCTTAACAAAGAACCCAGAAAAGCCCCCAATCAACCCAGAAAAAACCCCAAGCAAAATACCCAAAATAAACCATGGAAACAACCTGGGTATCAATCCACCGATGAACTTCTGGGAGGGGGTAGAAGTATATCAAAGCATAAAAGGCTGATTTTACGATTCACATCAAAGAAACCCTAAATTCTAAACACGATTCCTGCAACATACAGCTTTCTAGCAGGGGAAAAAACAAAATTGAAGGGAAGGAGCAAGAAAACCATACGAAACATACCTGATTAATGAAATAGGGGATGAAAGGTGTTGTCTTTTGCCTGAAAATGTTTGCTTGCCAGAATCCTCTTGCTCTCGCCGGAATTATTTTGCTTCCTTGCCGGAAAATATACGTATCGAAAGGGGAAAGTGTAAGAGTGAGGGAGGAAGCCCCTATTTATAGAAGAAAAATAGAGGGAGGCGTCGTTTAGAATTCAAAATTCAAACGCAATTATTTCTGGAACGGTTACCGATTCCTCTCAGCCAATTAGAAGAGAGGACGGTTCTCGTCAAATGTCGTGTCAATTAATGCAACCGACATGACGTTTCGCGAACCCATACAACTGTTATAGCCTCAATTGCTCTGGCTTACGGCCTTTACGGCCTCTACTCAACACGGCTTACCGCCTCAGCTCAAAAGGGCTTGCGGTCTCAACTCAAAATGGCTTACAGCCACCTAAACCTGTTCGCTTCATAGCACGATATTTAAGCTCGATAGAGTGTTATCGGCATACAAGCCCGATATTCAGTATCGACATCTAAGCCTGTCCGATACAAAGCACAACATACGATCGGTAATTTGATACGCGATACTAACACTGATTCAAGCCCGATTAACAGTATCGGCATACAAGCCCGATAGTCAGTATTGGCATCTAAGCCTGTTCGCTAGAATGCACAGCATATGTCTGTAATTTGCAACGCAATGTCAATACTGATTTAAGCCCGATAACCATTATCGGCATCTCTCTATCATGAACGACAACATGAGGGTGCGGTTCTCTACCACTTCTTTGAGCTCTACTCTCCGCCTCGGCGGGCATGCCTGGCACAAAGTAGGGGCCATTGATATACCCGAACTGGATTGGAGCCCTGCTCATCTAGATTGGGCCTATTTCATAGCCCAATAACAGATCTTGGGCCTCTATCCCCTTAGTCCGCAATTCGTGAGCCAGATCCTGCCCGCCGTTCGTAAGCCGGGTTCAGTCCATAATTCATAAGTCGGATCCTATCCACCGCGCATAAGCCGGACCCCTTTTCACTCCGAGGCCTCGGATACAGTGGAACCCCCCATATTATCAGGATGACATCAAGACAAGACAGATATGTGTCCGGCCAACATATGAGTCCGCTGTCCGTCATACTTATCTAGACAGCTGGCCAGTCCACTTGTATCTAGTTGTATGATTATCTCTAATATATCCTTTAAATGTCTTGTCATGAATAGTCCTACCGACTTAGTCCCAGCCTATATATATGGTATCACAATGTTATGAGAAGGCATCCAAGAACTAATATACACAGAGCTATTTTGTCAATTTGTCGACTCACTTGTGTTTCCTTTTATAAAGCATAGTCCGACCGCCTAGTTCTTAATATCCGCCACCTTCTCCCCGGAGAAATCATACATACACAACCTTATATCCACAATATAATACTGTTACCGCAAATCTGGTATTCACAGCAATATCAGTACTTACCTCTAGAATTGGTCGGGTGAGTCAAAGTGAATCTTGGAGCATACTCATTGGCTCCTAGGTCATCCATCTTCCAAGTTGTTACCTGGTTCATAAAATACTTCCGGAAACTATGAGTAACATGCGAAGGGCAATAAGAAAATAAGGTGGCGGTAATTGTGCAGACCGAAGGAATGCGCAAAAACAGTTTAAGCCACTTTATTCGTTATTGGCCTAAGCAAGACGCGAAAACTTTTACGAGGGTATCACATGAGAATCGTGAAGGAAAAAACCATATATATCCCTAGGCAGACGACCGAAGATATATGTGATGAAAAAAACCTTGCGATTGTCATGCTACTTTATTGACTCAAAATAAACAAAAATAAACAAAAGCAACGAAATAGTACGAGTTAACATCCCGGCTCGAATGTACTAATAGGGCTCCTTTATTGTCAACGTAAAGACTTCCAACTCGGGGTTATACTAGGTAAAGCGTGGCCGTTACTATGAACGTTTTCCCCAGTATTCATTTCTAACTTCACACGCGCCGAATTGAAAACTTTTGTGACTACGTCATCTAATTTCGGGAAAAAGACCGAATTATATACCAGCACCTTATCTCCTACTTGAAATGTGCGGTTAAGAATCTTTTTATCATGCAGGCGCTTCATTCTCTCCTTATAAATCTTTGCATTCTCATACGCTCGAAGTCTAAACTCCTCCAATTTATTCAATTCTAATAATCTCTTCTCACCGGCTAAACTTTCATCCATGTTTAGAAACCTCGTAGCCCACAGCGCTCGGTGCTCGAGTTTTACCGATAAATGACACACTTTTCCAAACACTATCATATACGGTGACATCCCAATTGTGGTCCTATAAGTGGTTCTATACGCCCAAAGAGCGTCATCTAATTTCAAAGACCAATCCTTCCTCGTGGGATTCACAGTCTTCTCTAAGATCATCTTTATCTCTCTGTTCGTGACCTCCATTTGTCCACTCGTTTGGGGGTGATATGCTGCTGCAATCTTATGTCTAACCCCATATCTCAACATCAATTTCTCAAACAACCTATTACAGAAATGACTCCCACTGTCACTAATTATTGCTTTGGGCACTCCAAACCTCGTCAAAATATTTTTCTTAAGAAACCTCAGGACAACCTTGGCATCATTAGTAGGTGAGGCCACTACCTCCACCCGTTTGGAAACATAATCTACTGTTACCAGGATGTAACGATTTGACTCTGACGATGTAACAGGCCCAAGAAAATCAATTCCCCATACATCGAATAACTCCACTTCTAAGATACATTGCAGTGGCATATCATTCCGCTTAGAAATGTTGCCGGTCATTTGACATGAATGACAGGATCTTGTAAACTCGTAAGCAGATTTATGAATTGTTTGACAATAGAGTCCACACTGCAATACCTTTGCTGCTGTCTTGTCCGGCCCATAGTGACCTCCGACTTCTCTAGAATGACATTGGCTCAAAATACTTGGAATCTCATCATCATGGACGCATCGCCTAAGAATGGTATCAGGGCACAACTTGTATAGGTAGGGATCGTCCCAATGATAATGCTTCAAACCCGTAAATAACTTCTTCTTATCCGCTTATGAGAATTCCGGTGGTAGGTACCTTCATGCTAGATAATTGATAATATTAGCAAGCCACAGGTATACCTTGCCCACTCTTGATGTATTTCGTCGGGGCTGAGATTCAACTCGAGCTACCACTGAGAGGGCAAAAAGTTGTTCATCGGGAAAGCTCTCTCTGATCTCAGTCGGTTGCTCTTCTTCCAGCAAAGTTAATCTCGACAGGTGATCAGCCACCTGGTTCTCAGATACCTTTTTATCCTTAATCTCGACATCAAACTCTTGCAAGAGTAGAATCCATCTCAACAATCTCGGCTTGGAGTCTTGCTTTGTTATAAGATATTTCAAAACTGCATGGTCAGTGAATACATTGACTTTCGATACTATCAGATATGGTCGAAACTTGTCAAATGCAAAGATAACAGCTAAGAGTTCCTTCTCTGTAGTCACGTAATTCCTTGGGCACTATTAAGGGTACGACTGGCGTAATAGATAGGCTAAAAGAGTTTATCCGCCCTTTGTCCTAGGCTGCTCCAACTGCCCTGTCTCTTGCATCACACATAAGCTCGAAAGGTTTATTCCAATCTGGTGCTACCAGAATTGGGGCGGTTATAAGCATTTTCTTCAATGTGTTGAATGCTTGCTTGCACTCTTATCGAAATACAAAAGGCACATCCTTTGTGTTAGGAACACTTTATTATGTTTTGATGATGGCCATACTAGCTGTTATAGCAAGCCTGAAATAAGTTAGAATTCTCTGTATAAGTCTTTACTTAGAGTCTGACATGTTGTATAAGTTAAAGTCAGACAAGTATTGTACTAGTTGGTAGGACGGCAAAGTAAAACATACATTCGGCAGAGTGAAGCCAGCCAAGCACCAGCAGAGAAGCAATGAAGACTTAATGGTCGACTTATAACCAAGGAAGTCCGTGATGACCTTGGATAAGTCTAAGTTATGTTCCAAGTGATGGAACTAATGTTTAAATATGGTGTACACCGATCTCACCCCAATCAAGGATCGGTGAAGTACAAAGATTCTCCTTAAGGCGAAGTGATGAAGGAAACAGTGAATCGGCAGAGTAAACTGATTTTCGGCTGAGTGAAGACAAAACAGTGAAGGAAGATCTAAACGGCAAAGTCAGATGGATCACTCAACCGGTCAGGGAACGGCGAAGTAAACCTTACCAAATCAGACTTAAAATATGATGAAGATTCAGAGGATCATGCATTAAATGCACAATCAATAGAGGATCAATCAAGGACGGATTTTCTGCCAAACGTTTGAAGAAAAATCCGATCACTGAAATCAAGGAGAATATAATTAAGGGGGAATCAAGAATAAAATCAAGGATTATTCCCTCATTAATATAGCCAACGGACGGAATTTCAAATTAAGGATATTCAAGGCTATAAATAGAAGGCATTGACAGACAAAGAAAGATATTCGAAAAGAAAAAAGAAAAAAACCAAGTAGAAACTCTGTCAATTTGTAAAGCCTTCTCTCTGAACTTACAAGGATTTATCTAGAGATCAACTCTGACATCAGAACTACAATTTCATATTTAGCACTGAGATTGATCAAGCAAGTTTGTGAATCTCATTCACAACAAACCGAAAAGCAAGCGAATCGAAGCCATCGAGAAGGAGTTGTGTTTGTGATAGCCGCCGAAGGATTTGATCTCAAGGAGCGGTGAAAGAGACCGAATCACCGAAGCGTTGCGGTCAAGGAGTGATAGTCTTGTAGATTGTGAAGCTTGGGAAGTCAAGGACAATCTTACTATTGTATCTGTGAAAACAATAGTGAATTCCTCCAATCATCACAGGAGAAGAGTGGATTAAGGGATTACATCACTCCGAACCACTATAAGCCTTGTGTCAACTTACTTTCTGCAATTTACTTTACCACACTCATTTAAATTGCATATATCATAACTTATATTTATGATTGTCTAAACTGCTTTGAAACAACATAGTAAGAAGGGACTTATCCGCTGCCCAAAAGCTTTTAAAAATAAGAAAAGTTTTTGAAACTCCACTATAGTCATTCACCCCCCCCTCTGACTATAGTTTTACCCTTCTCTAGGACCAACAATTGGTATCGGAGCAGTGTTCCTAGTATCAGAACCTGTTCAGATCTAATTTCTGGTAACAAGGAGATCACATATTTTCAAAGTAGTTTTCAAATCTGTGCTTCCTAGATATATATATATATATCTTCTACTTGTACTTATGGATTCATCAAACTTTATGTCAAAAGTACTTGTTTTTAATGTTAACAATTTTGATGAATATAAAATAAGAATGTTGTCCCATCTTGCAGCAACTCATGAGGAGATCTTGGATGTAATCAATGAAGGCCCAATCATGATCATGACTGTGATATCCACAGGAGCAGATCAAGGAAAAAAGGTGGACAAACCTAAGAAGGATTGGACCAAGGATGACAGGAGAAGAGCAAATCTAGACTTTATTGCAAAAGACATGATTTTTAAGACCCTAGATAGCAACATGTTCATGAGAATCAAAGATTGCAAGACAGCAAAGGAGATGTGGGACAAGCTAGCATTGATAAATGAAGGATACGAAGCGAGTTAAAGAAAACAAATTATCTGTTGCAAAACGAGAAATTTGAGAACTTCAAAATGAAGGCTGGTGAATCCATTGATCAAATGGATAATAGATTCTCAAGCATCATCAGTGAAATGCAACAGCTTGGACACACATACCCTCAGAAAGAAGTGTGCTTGAAGATCTTGAGAGACTTACCTGAAAGATGGAAGATCATAACATCAGTAATCAGAGGAACTACAAATCTTGCAAACACTGACACTCTGACCCCGATGTCCCAACTAAAAGCTCATGAATTTGAATTGAACGGTGAAGATGGTGCTCCGGCAGAGACACAAAGAACCAGTGCACTGATAGCACCACATCAAAGTAACTTTGCCGATTGCATCAATGGCAAAGAGACACAAGAACTCAAAGAACAGGTAGCTTTATTAGTTAAACGTTTTGACAAGTTTAGCAAAAAGAAGCCATTCAAAGGAAACTCATCATCAAACAAGAGGTCAAACAAAGACATGAATAAGAAAGATGATGAATACAGATGCTTCAACTGCAACAAGAAAGGTCACTTCAAGGCTGAATGTCCTGAAGAAAATAATAAAGATGATGAAAAGAAGAAGTACAAAACATCTAAAAAGAGGAAAAGCAAGAAGGCACTCAAGTCTGAATCCAGCAGTGAAAAGAATGAAGAATCATCTGTTAATGACTCAGATGATAGTGATGAAGAAGACATCTCAGACAATGAAAAAGCATGTCTATGTCTCATGACCAAAGAATTATATGAAGATGAATGTGACAGCTCAGACACTGAGAAAACAAGTCTATGTCTAATGACCAAAGAATCGATGGCGAGGTAACATCTAGCTCTTACTCTTCATCTAATGCATCCACATCTAACACCGCACAATCTTTCGTTCTCCCATTAGATCCACGAGACCTAGTCCAAAATCTCATGACTAAATTTGATGAAATTGAAATGAATCATGAAATTCGGAAAAGGAATGCAAGGATCTAAGAAAGAAAAATAAAAGATTAAAGAAAGAAGCTGGATAAAGCAAAAGTTGAACTAACTAGTAAGGAGACATACTTAAATGATCAACAAAAAACGAGATGATCATGCATACGTTATTGACATATAGTTAAGAAAGTCTCCTACCGAGTTAAGATAACCACTGCACCACTAAATGAACCGGCTTACAAACCCTCAAAAAGGTATGGATCCGGATACGGTCTTGGCTACAATAGTCGGGATGAAAGTAGAAACAATGGTCAACACAATTCTAAATTCGGGACCAACAATGGACCAAAATTTAGAAAGGGACGGACCATAGTTCCAACCAATCATCCTGCACCGGTGAAGTCAAAACCTAGTGTAGTGAAACAACAGACAAAATCCTCATTCCAGTCAACCAAAAACAAAAACCTTCTGAAAGGTAAAGGAAGACTTTATCCTTCAGAGGATGATTGGAATGTTGCACCTCCAAAATACAGGAAGAAACCATTGAATGATATGCATCATGTGTTTAAGAAAAATCAATCTAGATATGTCCCTAGACACATGAAGCAACATAGGTTTCCCACTGCATATTGGAAAGTGAAGAAGGATGCAAATGCACCAAAAAGTAGAGAAAAATATCATAATATCTTCAGTAAAAATATTAGAAGCTATTCTGCCATGCCTTATACATATGAAGTTGATGACTTTAATTATCCAAAAAGAAGATCATTTGGATATACACTTGGTATGAGGAGGCATGACTGCTAATAGGTATGGACCCAAACAGTGTTGGGTACCTAAATTTAATTAATTTGTTTTGTAGGATGTCCGGTACATAGACAGTGGATGTTCCAGACATATGACAGGAAACAAGAGATGGCTCACTGACTTCAAAGCTTTTGATGGACCCAAAGTCACATTTGGAGGCAAAGAAAACCCTGGCAAGATTAAGGGGGAAGGCACAATACTCAAGAACAATTTGAAGATTCAAAATGTAGCATATGTTAAGGGACTTAAATTCAATCTGATGAGCATCAGTCAATTCTGTGACAAAGGCTACAATGTGCACTTCAACAAGGAAGGATGCAAAGTCAATCACGGCCAAACCAACACGGTAGTACTTGCGGGAAGAAGAAAAGATAACATGTATGTGGTGGATTGGAAAACGACCAAAGCGAGAAACATGTTTGTTTGTCAAAAACAAACAATCAACTATTTGGATCGGCATAGAAGATTAAATCACCGAATTTCAAAACCATCAACACATTATCAAAGAACAAGTTAGTTGAAGGTCCCGCCAGAAATCACATTCAAGAAAGAAAGTCTATTTGATGCATGTCGAAAGGAAACAAATCAAAAAATTCAAGTCAAAGCCCTATCAATCAACAACAAGAATTCTACATCTGTTACATATGGACCTGTTTGGACCAATCACACCAGTAAGTGTAAGTGGGAAGAAATACACCCTAGTAGTGGTGGATGACTTTTCAAAATACACCTGGACCATTTTCATGAACAAGAAGAAAGAGACACTCAAAAAGCTGCCAAATTTGCTGAGAAGACTCCAAAATGAGAAAGAACTGAAAATTATCAAGATCAGATCAGATAGAGGCACTGAATTTGTTAATGAAATTATCAGAACCTATTGTGAAGAAAATGGAGTACTACATCAATTATCGCAGCGGGAACTCCACAACAAAATGGTGTAGCAGAAAGAAGAAACAGAACTCTTAAAGAAGCAGTCAGAACAATGATTGCAGAAGCATGCTTACCAAAGAGGTTTTGGGCTGAAGCAGCAAATGCAACATGCCATACACAAAACAGATCAATCATCAACAAACACCATGGAAAGACTCCATATGAAATATGGAATGGTAGAAAACCTAATATCTCATATTTGCATATGTTTGGATCAAAATGTTTTGTTTTGAACATGAATCAGATGCATACCTTTGATGAAATGGCTGATGAAGCAATCTTTATGGGATACTCAGACACCAGCAAAGCATTCAGAGTACTCAACAAAAGAACATTGGTAATTGAAGAATCAACACATGTAGTTTTTGATGAACCAAATACAAATGGTGAAGATCTTCAAGATCAAGAAGAAGAAGCAACACATAGGGAAATATATACAAATGCAACTATACCAACTTCCATCCTGAATCATCATTTTGGAAATCAAGATGAGCCACATATCAATACAACAGAAGAAGCACCAGAACTTGAAGTTCATACACAACATGAAGGTGTGGAAGCATCAAGTGAAGAACAACTTCAACCTGATCTCAACTGGCTAAGAGATCATCCTGAAGAACAAGTTATTAGAGACATTCACACAGGAGTTAGAACCAGAAGACAACTGGAGCATATGCTAACATGTTTTCTATCACAAGTAGAACCCAAGACAATAGATGATGCAATTCAAGATGCAGATTGGATCACGACCATGCAAGAAGAACTTAATGAATTTGAAAGAAAAAAGTACGGGAACTTGTTGACGGACCGAGATATGGCCAACATCATTGGAACAAAATGGGTATTCAGAAACAAGATGGATGAGCAAGGAACAGTTGTCAGAAACAAAGCAAGGCTAGTTGCAAAAGGCTACTCTCAAGCAGAAGGAATAGATTATGATGAAACATTTGCACCAGTAGCAAGACTGGAAGCAATTAGACTCTTTCTAGCCTTTGCTGCACATAAAGACTTCAAAGTCTATCAAATGGATGTCAAGAGTGCATTTCTGAATGGACTTTTGGAAGAAGAAGTATATGTGGAACAACCTCCTGGTTTCCAACTCAAAGGAAAGGAAGACAAAGTATACAAACTCAAGAAGGCTCTCTATGGACTCAAACAGGCACCCAGAGCTTGGTATGAAACACTATCACAATTTCTGATCAAGAATGGATTCAACAAGGGAACTATAGATAAGACTCTATTCAAATTAGAGGAAGGAACAAGCACATTGCTGGTACAAATCTATGTTGATGACATCATCTTCGGATCAGAGGATGAAAAGCTGTGTGTTGCAAACCTGATGAAGAGCAAATTTCAGATGAGCATGATGGGAGAATTAAATTACTTTCTTGGTCTTCAAGTAAAGCAAATGAAGGATGGTATTTTCATTAGTCAAGCCAAGTATACAAAAGACCTAATACACAAGTATGGTATGGATACAAGTTTGCAGATACACCAATGTGCAAGAGTCATTCTTGGAAAAGAGCTGGAAAGGATGTTGATCGAGAAAATCTATAGAGGAATCATTGGATCTACTATAAGCGCAAGCAAAACGATATAGCATTTGTAGTAGGAGTATGTGCAAGATTTCATGCTCAACCAAAAGAATCACATCTAGCGACCAAAAGAATAATCAAATACCTGAAAAACACTATTAATGTTGGAATTTGGTATCCAAAAGATGGAGGATTCAAGTTGATATCATTTTCAGACTCAGACTATGCTGGATGCAAGATAGATAGAAAAAGCACCTCTGGAACTTGCCAAATGCTAGGCAGCATACTAGTTTCATGGTTTAGTAAAAAGCAAAACTCCATATCTAAATCAACAGGTGAAGCAGAATATATAGCAGCAGTTGTTGTGCACAAGTACTTTGGATTAGACAACAGCTAAGGGATTATGGAGTGGAGGAGAAAACAATTTCAATCATGTGTGATAACACAAGTGCAATATCTATTACTGAAAATCCAGTGTTGCATTCAAGAACAAAGCACATTGATGTGAGACATCATTTTATCAGAGATCATGTTGAAAAAGGAGATGTCATCCTAAAATACATACCCACTGAAGATCAATTGGCTGACATCTTCACTAAACCACTCAGTTATGAAAGATTTAACATGTTGAGAACTGAGTTAGGAATGATTGAAATTGACTAATTACCAAAGAGCGGCTAACTGGAGTAACCGGCTAAGTAACTTCATCAACTGTTTAAACCTTTGCCGTTACAGGGGATGTAGCAGGTAAGGCACTGGTATCCAGCGAAGTTGACTTAACTGATTGTTAGGAACATGCAAATAAAGTAGCTCAGTGAAAAAATCACTACATCGGCTAAGTGACCAGCCAAGACACTTCACCGAAATAAAGATTGAAATCGTGGGAAAATTAAAGTGTGAACAAAATCAATTTTTATACATGTGGAGAATAAGGGAGTTATGGAAGATTATTCTGAGGATGATTACACACGTGGAGATCAACTTTTAATCATAGAGGTAACCATATTATCTTTCGAATTACAAACGCCTCGATTCCCGGGCTCTATCATTACTTACCTCAATCCACTCCCCCACTTCACTCGAATATCGCGATTTACATACACAAAATCACGCCATTATGTCATAAAATCCTTCCATATTCAAACCACGTTCACACTACCCAAATCATCCTATATAAACGATACTTAGAGATTTTCAGAAATCTTTACGCTCTTTTGCAAATTACTAACCCTACTTTTGATTCTCTCTGAAAACTCGAAGTGTTCTTTTATAAACATCAATCACCTATCAATGGCTTCATCCTCCTCAAACACCCAAGCTGGGTATGAAAAATCGATTGCCACTGGATCATTCTTCCAAGAAGAACACTACTTAAAACTATGCGGAAATGATGAAGAAGCAAAACGATTGGCAGCAGGATGCAAAAACCTAAAATTATCAACCTTTCTCAATCCTCCAATAACCGAAGTTTGCTATGAAAATCTCATCTCCTTATGGAAATCTGCAAAATACGATATGGGCTCCTTGCTGAAGAAGGTGACGAGTGGGAAAAAGACAAGATTGTTGCATCCGTCAATGGCAAAGAAGTGGTCATTACAGAAAAGGTAATTCGAAAACATCTTAAACTTTCAAATAAGGGTCAAGCAAAAGTAACCTTGGTACCACAAAACATGGATGATTTCTGGCCAACTATCGCCAAAACGGTCAAACCCAGGGTCTAAGAAGGTCAATTGTCTTAGATCTGCTTTAAAGAAACCATTCAGTGAGTTCAGTGCCCAAATTGACAAAAGCATTGAAGGAAAGTTGGGAGCAAATAATGCTATGACAGAAATCAGAATGCGGCTAATGGGAATCATCTACGACAATCTAGAGTTCAATTGGGCAAAATACTTCTTTTTAAGAATCAAAGAACAAATCCAAGGTGAAGTAAAAGCGGCCGAAAAGGGGACAACAGAAAGAAAGACGAAGAAAGGACAATTCTGGGTGAAAAAGTCATATGGGATTCAGTTACACTATCTGATGCAATGCCTCAAAGTCCCTGTTGTACAACTTCACAAATTGCATGAGTCCAAGGTCATGTTTACCTATGTTAAACAGCAAAAGCAAGCCGGAGGAGGGAAGAGAAAGAAAACCACAACTCATCCCTACAGTCAAAGAAAGAAGCAAAATATTCAACGCAATCTGGACAAGACAGCCTTTGGAAAATTAATTGATGAAGAAGAAAAAGAAGAAGATTCTGATGTTGAGGCAGAACAACAAGAAGAAGAAAATGAAAGTGAGGATGAACAACCTCCAATTGAGGAAGTTACATGAGACACTGGAGTTGTTGAGGAATCTCCAGAAGAACCTGCACAAATGTCTGCAAATGATATTGATGATCGAATTGTAGAATATCTTGAATGGAAAGAAGGTGATTCTAAAAATCAGCTTCTAGATTCAGAACACATGCTTGCTGAGGAGGCATGGCTCTTTAACTTTCTGGGAATCACAAACGGTTGGTGTACTTGGCGTACTTGATGAATCCCACGGTGATGACTCGGAGGATGGGGACATGGTGATCAAGATGATGGAGATGATATGATGCAATGAAAGGCAAAAGCGATAATCGTGACAAACCCGAGATACTCTACGTCGGATGCAATTGATGATGACTCTAAGTGGAGGATGGTGGAGATGATGATGATAATACTGATCAAGATGATGGAGATGATCATGATGACAATGATAATGATGATCATCATGCTGATAATCATGACAAACAAGGAAAAGAGGATACTCCTACACCGGATGCAATTGATGATAACATTCTTCTAAGTTCTTTCCTACTGACCACATGCATCCACCAAGTCAACAACACCAAACCAAGACAACACCTCAACCACTATCTGCGTTGAAACTCCGGCGAGACAACATAAACGTAGTGGACAACGCTCGGCTCGATTCTTGCCACTCCAGTCAAGGAAATCCCCAGCACAGAGAAATGGGGAACAACAGCCCAACCTACACCAGCATACACATCCACCAAAATACTTGAAGATTTGGAAATCGGTGCAGATGGCACTCAACATCAAGACAGAGGACACCAAACAGATCCAGAACCAGCTGACATTCGACACAAACTCTCTCTCACCGCCCACCGGCATCGCAAATGAAACTTTTGAAAAAAGCAGACGGTCTGGTCGAAGAATTGGAGCAACAAGCCATGTATCTCAGATCCATGACTTCAGCATTTAATGATAAAAGCTCCTCCATTGAGCAAATGTTCCAGGCCATTGCAGAGTACATCGATGCACAGAATATTGTTGTTCAACAACAAGGAAATACGATGAGACGACTCAACATCAATATCACAAACAACCTTGCGGGTCTCGACAACACATTTCCCAAGAAAATGATTCAATGGCATTGGCATTTGGCACTAGATTTCGCAGTGTCATTGAGAAACTGACTGATCATGACAACAAGTTTACATCCATTGAGTCAAAATTGGACTCTCTGATTGGACAGCAGATGCTACAAATAGCATCTTACTCCAACAAAAGGGATGATCGCCAAAAAGGGGAAATCGGGATAAGCCTGAAGGATCAACTATTAGACCCCAAACTTCATCGAAGAACAGCGAGAGCAAGGGATAGAGAAATCAGAATCAGAATTGAAGCAGAAGAACAACGAAGGAGGGCTAGAGAAGAAAGAGAAAAGGCCCTAAATGAACCCTGCACTGGATTTTCTCTTCCTATGCAAAGAAGAGATGATGACAGAGATAGATCCGGCAAACAGCAAAGGCCTGGATCTAGTCAGAAAAGGAGATCAGAAAGTCAACACAGACTTAGCACCAGAGGAAACACCGGCAGCGGAAGCGGCTCCGGATACAGGGAGCACGAACGTTCCCAACTCACGAAGCAAAGCAGAATATGAAGCAGACATACTGGACCACGTAAGAGAATTTTTTAGAGTACGGGAAGGACTTTACCCTCATTCTTCGCAAGATGAAGCATGGGCTGATTGGCTAAGCTATCAGGATGAAAGAATGAGAACTGATATGGCCAAAATCTACAACGATGTCAAAAGAGAATTTGCACTTCTAAAACAAACAACCTGCAAGCCAAGTTCAGCCATACCTCTCTCTGCAAAAGGACCAGAAGACTTGCCAATAACAAGAAGACTTCAACTATATGGCAAAATTCTTCAATCCTATGGGGAAAATGAACAAACAAGACCAGTGGAGTCTGTACAAAAGTCTCAAGTTTGCTGACTCACACATTGCAGAAGCTAGAGAGAGACTTGAGAAGTGCTTTGGAGAGCCCAGGGCAAATGAAACCATTCCTGACTTTAACAGACTTTTTGCCAAAAGAGTTTTTCAAGGAGTATCTGAATACACTGCTATGGCATACTGGAAGTGGAAGTTTCCAGAAATCAATTGGAAAGACGTTGAGGAGGTTCAGACTACAAAGTTCAAAAGATACAAGGCTAATTTAAGCAAAATGTAGTGTAACACTTGAATAAATTTTGAACTTGTTGCCCTTGAATAGATGAATAAAATTGTTGAGTTTTATTCTGTGAATTATTATAAAAAATTTGGCTTACTTATGTTCAGGCTTATGAGGGTTTTGGCATCATCAAAAAGGGGGAAATTGTTAGGAACACTTTATTATGTTTTGATGATAGCTGTTATAGCAAGCCTGAAATAAGTTAGAATTCTCTGTATAAGTCTTTACTTAGAGTCTGACATGTTGTATAAGTTAAAGTCAGACAAGTATTGTACTAGTTGGTAGGACGGCAAAGTAAAACAGACATTCGGCAGAGTGAAGCCAGCCAAGCACCAGCAGAGAAGCAATAAAGACTTAATGGTCTTACTTATAACCAAGGAAGTCTGTAATGACCTTGGATAAGTCTAAGTTATGTTTCAAGTGATGGAACTCACTGTTTAAATATGGTGTACACTGATCTCACCCCAATCAAGGATCAGTGAAGTACAAAGATTCTCCTTAAACTGAAGTGATGAAGGAAACAGTGAATCGGCAGAGTAAACTGACTTTCGGCTGAGTGAAGACAAAACAGTGAAGGAAGATCTAAACGGCAAAGTCAGATGGATCACTCAACCGCTCAGGGAACGGCGAAGTAAACCTTACCAAATCAGACTTAAAATATGATGAAGATTCCAGAGGATCATGCATTAAATGCACAATCAATAGAGGATCAATCAAGGACGTATTTTCTGCCAAACGTTTGAAGAAAAATCCGATCACTGAAATCAAGGAGAATATAATTAAGGGGGAATCAAGAATAAAATCAAGGATTATTCCCTCATTAATATAGCCAAAGGACGGAATTTCAAATTAAGGATATTCAAGGCTATAAATAGAAGGCATTGACAGACAAAGAAAGATATTCGAAAAAAAAAGAAAAAAACCAAGCATAAACTTTGTCAATTTGTAAAGCCTTCTCTCTGAGCTTACAAGGATTTATCTAGAGATCAACTCAGACATCAGAACTACAATTTCATATTTAGCACTGAGATTGATCAAGCAAGTTTGTGAATCTCATTCACAACAAACTGAAGCAACTGAATCAGAAGCCATCTGAGAAGGAGTTGTGTTTGTGATAGCTGCTGAAGGATTTGATCTCAAGGAGCAGTGAAAGAGACTGAATCACTGAAGCTGTTGCAGTCAAGGAGTGATAGTCTTGTAGATTGTGAAGCTTGGGAAGTCAAGGACAATCTTACTATTGTATCTGTGAAAACAATAGTGAATTCCTCCAATCATCACAGGAGAATAGTGGATTAAGGGATTACACCACCCTGAACCACTATAAGCCTTGTGTCAACTTACTTTCTGCAATTTACTTTACCACACTCATTTAAATTGCATATATCATAACTTATATCTGTGATTGTCTAAACTGCTTTGAAACAACATAGTAAGAATGGACTTATCCGCTGCCTAAAAGCTTTTAAAAATAAGAAAAGTTTTTGAAACTCCACTATAGTCATTCACCCCCCCCCCTCTCGACTATAGTTTTACCCTTCTCTGGGACCAACACTTTGCCAGTAATTCCGTCAAAGGTCTAGAAACTTTAGAGAAATCCTGAATAAACCTCCTATAGAATCCTGCGTGGCCAAGAAAGGCTCGCAATGTCATTAAGTTCATTGGAGGGGGTAACATCTTTATTACCTCTATATTTGCCTTATCAACCATCATTCCTTTCTTTGAAATCTTATGTCCCAACACTATTCCTTTTGTTACCATGAAATGACATTTTTCCCAGTTAAGTACGAGGTTGGTCTCTTCACATCTCTTCAGCACTCTACTCAAGTTGTCCAAGCTTTTATCAAAGATATCTCCAAATACAGAAAAATCTTCCATGAAAATCTCCAAAAAGTCCTCCACCATGTCCGTAAATAATGACATCATGCAACTTTGGAATGTTGCTGGTGCATTACAAAGTCCAAAAGACATGATTGTATGCAAAAGTTCCATAGGGACATGTGAAAGTTGTTTTCTCTCGATCCTCGGGGGAAATATGGATCTGATAGTAACCAGAATATCCATCTAAGAAACAATAAAAAGCATGGCCGCTTAATCTTTCCAACATCTGATCAACGAATGGTAAGGGAAAATGATCTTTACGAGTTACGTCATTCAGTTTCCTAAAATCAATGCAAACTCGATGTCCATTAATCAGCCTCACATGTATTAACTCATCAAACTCATTAGGTTGGACAGTGAATCCTCCCTTCTTGGGCACCACATGAATCGGGCTAACCCATTCACTGTTTGTAATTGGGAAAATGATTCTCATTTCCAACATCTTTTTGATCTCCTCCTTAACAACATCGTTCAGTTGTGGCGTCATCCTCCTTTGAGGTTGTGCTACTGCTTTCTTCTCAGGGTCTACAGAGATTTTATGCATGCACACCAACGGGCTTATTCCTCTAATATCTGCAATCGTCCACCCAAACGCTCTCTTATGCTCTCTCAGTACTCTTAATAGTTTCTCTTCCTCTAAAGGTGATAGTAACGATGAAATTATAAGGGGAAGAGTATCATCTTGTAAGTATACGTAGTTCAGATGAGATGGCAAAGGTTTCAACGTTAACTTCCTTGGTGGCTCTTGTAGTGATGACCTTAACAGCTTACCAGTCAATTGTAAGTCAAAGAACTTATGCCACAAAGGTCTATGAATTGTTCCTCCTAAATCCACATAAGATATAGGCTCTACTTCTCGCACTTGACCTTCGCTACACCCAGGCCAGGTTTCCTGATAACTTTCTTCTTCCTTCAGGAGCAAAGTCTCTGCTACTTCAAGGTCTAGTGCCACCTGCTGATATAACTCAAAAACAAGCTCGTCTATGGCATCTAGCATGTAACACGCTTCTCCTTCGTCTTGAGCATACCTCATTGTTTTCATCACATTGAATACTACTCTGTCCTCATTCACTCTTATAATCAATTCACCTTTATGAACATCTATCAATGTCTTACTTCTTGCTAGGAAAGGTCTTCCTAGGATCCGTGGAACATCCTGATTAGCTTCCATGTCTAGCACTACAAAGTCTATGGGGAATACGAACTTATCAACTTTCACTAGAACGTCCTCCACCACTCCACACGGTTGCTTCATAGACCTATCAGTCGGTTGAAGGGTTATGGATGTTTTATTCAAACCTTTCATGCCTAACTTATGAAATATGGAGAGTGACATTAAATTGATACTGGCTCCAAGATCACACAATGCTTTATTCATGCATACTCCTCCAATTGTGCAAGGTATGAGGAAGCTCCCGGGATCTTTACACTTAGGAGGCAGTTTGCGTTGTAAAACTGCCGAGCATTCCTCGGTAAGGCAAATTGTCTCAAGGTCTAATAATTTCCTTTTGGTAGAGATTGCTTCTTTCAAGAATTTTGCATACTCTGGCATTCTGGCCAGAGCTTTTACCAAAGCTATATTCACTTGCAACTTCTTAAACATCTCTATGAACTTTTTATAACGAGCATCATCATTGTTCGGTTTAAATTTCCTAGGGGGATAGGGTAAAATAAAAGGATTAATGGTTACAGTTTGTGAACACTTACCTGCTGCCTGCTGCTGCTCTGCCTGCTCGTCTGCTGAATTTTTAGACGCCCGGTAAATCGGCGTGGTGTTCCGGTTTACCGGCCCCTCTTTTTCTCCTAATTCTACTGCGTTCTGCTATTGACTACTTTCTGATTCTTCCTGGACAGTTAGTATAACTGGTCCAGGCAGTTCCTTTCCGCTTCTAGTTATCATTGCATTCACGTCCTTTGGTTTTTTTTCAATATTACTTGGCAATCCTCCCGGAGGACGGGCTGACACTTGTTCGGCGATCTCTTGGGGTGCAACAGATTCTGCACTAAGGCTTTATGATTGGTCAGTCTTGTATCATTCTTCTGACAAATATGTGGTGAAGTTTGTATTCAGCACAGTCATGGATTTAGTAAGTTGATGGACCGTATCGGTCACAGTTGAGCTCATTTTATCTATGGCTGCTTCCCAACCACCTGATTTGTTGAATTGAGGCATGAATCCACCAGTTTGTCTTGGTCTCTCTCCGCCTGTAGAGTCATTTTGTCGAAAACCCCCAGTAGGGTCACTCAGTCAAAAACCAGGGTGGTCATGAGAACCTGGGCGATATCCGCCCCATAAGGATTTCCTTGCCTCCCTATATAGTTCACATCTTTGGTGTTGGTTGCTTCGATCTCTTGTACTTTCTCAACCTTGGCAATGCGATCTTGCATGCCATATATCTTCTTGTTCATTGCCATTAGCTGGTATAAGATCTTTTGAGAAGTACCTTCTCCAAATACGCCTTCAGCTACTTTGGCGGTCTCAATTTGATGCGTGCCCCATTGACTTATAAGTGCGACTTGCTCCAGTTTTTCTTCGGCTTCTTCAGGCGATAACAACGCAAAACACCCGTTGCTCGATGCATCCACTCTCATTTGTTCACTTGGCCGTAATCCGTGATAGAAACTATGCATTCGTACGGGCAGAGTGATATCATGGTGAGGACATCTCTATTGTGCTTCCTTAAACCTTTCCCAAGATTCTTCGAAAGTTTCAGTGGGTTTTTGCTTGAAATTCATGATGTCTTGTCTCATCTGTAGTGACTGTTAGGTGTAGTGCCAGAAAGACGATTTTGTAATTGTTTTATTTAAATAAATGACATAATTATATATTCATTTTATTATTTGCATTTATGCTTATATTATACACTGCTGAAAACCCTAAGTATATCGGTATGTAATCACATAGCTCAGTGTATAGCATACACACGAGGATTGAGTTAGTGATGATATGCTTAAAACTAGTTAGTCCGTGGTGATTTAATCAGAGTATGGGTCTCATGATTAATATACCAATAATGCACCCAGAACACTTAATGGTGTGACCGTCTTATCCGGACCGTCGGTATAGGGTACTTAGTGGGGCATTTATATATGATGTCTATCATATAGGACTGGACGATTTGATTTGAATTCTCGATATAATTCCGTGATCGAGAAATCTTATCGAATCACAAGATGATCATATATGGATTAATCTCAATCCTGATGTGATCACGATCTCTTCGCTTGGTTCAAAGTAGGGTTTGATGTGTTAGTTAAGGATCACTTGGATACGTGTGATATGAACACTTCTCGTTGGCTCTATTCTGGAATGAGTGAGTAGTCTGTGACTTCACAGATATGGAATTCATTCCTTCCTGCGGAAAGTAGACAGATAGTTCCCTTATTTATTAATCCTAGAAACTGATCGATGGGCCCAGTTCATATTATATTAGTTATGAACTAATTGATCACTAGGGGTTAATGGTAAATAAGGATAAGATGTTTTGAGAAGGGTTTACGGAAATATCCCGAATCAAAACGAACAGTCTATGGAGGATTTATCCGTATGTAATGATTATATCAATGGACGCTTTTACTCAATGATTAGAGTGTAAGTATATATCTATAATCGATAGAGTTCAGTTTTGGGTTTATGGTGGCGTAATCCCGGAATTAATAGATTGAATAAGAATTGTTCGTTCGTTCGATGAATAATTTTATTTAATTTATTGTAGCTACCGGTTATAGGTCCATGGTCCCCGATGTGGCTCCTAACATGCATATGTTTCTTGACGTTGGGCCTCAATGATAATTAAGTAGTTGGACTATTTAATTGATGTGCGAATAATTATTTAGTGGCTAAATAATTAAATACATGGAAAAGACATTTTTCGTGGACTCGGCCCATCATTAAGTGTGGCGTGTGAAACCCTAATTTTAGCGGTGAATGCCGTGTGGCTACATGTTGCAATTAGAAAGAAATTAGTTTTCTTGGATAATTACTTGTCATGTGATTAATTGTTTATTTGTTAAATAATTAATCGGAAGATATTAGATATTATCTATTATATATATCTAAATTAGTTTTAGAATATATTAGATTTATCTTATATTTAATAAAGAATTATTATGATTGATTATATAATTAATTATTAAATCCTTTGAGGACAATGATTTCTTTCCTATATAAAGAGAGTTATCCTAAGCCTTTTGAAAACACATATAACACGCATTATACACACAAAAGGCTTGGAATTTTTGGCCAAAGCTTGGGGTTTAGAGTTGGGGAAATCTTCGGGATGTTCCGGGTAGCATATCGATGAGGTCAAGCATCAAGGATCAACATCCACCGGTTGTTGCTTGGAGATACACATCGGAAGATCGTGGCATCTCAAATTGGATCTCGACTATCAATCTTTTAGATCTCCCCTTTTGATTGGTAAGTAGATCTAACCTTCTTGTAGTTTAGATCTATTTATTTATATGTTTTAATTTGTATTGATCGTGATCCTTGTTATTCCGTTGCGTAATCGGGCGGATCTAGATCCGTCCGGCGATATTACATCCAACAGTGACTTCCCAGGCGGGCAGTACTTGTTCATAAACTTCTGCAGCAGAACGGTCCAAGTTTGGATCGATCCTGGTGCTAGAGACAATACCATATCTTCGCTTTGTCTTTCAGAGTGAATGAAAACAACTTCAGCTTAATGTTATCTTCAGGTACTCCTGCTGATTTGACGGTGCTGACTATCTCCAAGAAGTTGGTGACGTGTACACTAGGATCTTCGTTTGGTACTCCATGGAAGGTAGTGTAATTGGTCACCATTTGTATCACGTTTGGCTTCGGATGAAAGATCTCATCCGCATTCTCTGGCTGAACAATTGCTGGCACAAACTACTCAATCGTCGGCATTGCATAACTCTGTAGAGTTCTCTTATCTTCTTGTACCACAACTTCTTCTCCGTTTCCTCTTCCTTTGACACCGTTTTGTCCATTCTGCGCCATTGTGTTATCGTATCCTCCTTCGTGCGAACTCAAGACTCAACAAATATAAAAAGTTAGTGACTTGCCTCGGCGGCTGTTACACTCGCCTAGCAGACTCAAAAATACAGACTCTGACTACTGACTCGATGCTGAATCGACAAAACCGATTCCGCCGAATCTGGGACCCTCGATTTACTGCGGTTAACCCCCGATAAACCGGATGCAATTTTTTCCAGATTTAAACATAACTGACTCTGTACGACTCCAATATAGACAGACTATAAAACAGACTCAATTAAACAGACTCGAATATATAGAGACACTCAATCTCAAAGAAAAAGTATTTTTGACATGAGTCCCCAACAACGACGCCAGAAAATCTTGATCGCATGCAAAGCACTTACTAGCAATAGGACTAGGTCTATCGTAGTTTAGTACTGGCGAGTCAAGGTCGATCCCATAGAGACTCGTAATAACGTCAAATTATCAAGATTGAGCTTGTCATAAATAACGGTCTACGACCAACCATAATCTAGACAGTAGTAAAATTGGTCTCACACACTAACAAGACTACGCCAATTCACACGGAGCAAACATGAGTTTCTAATGTATTAGTTCAATTATGAGTAATTAGTTATTCCCCCCACACATGCAATATTCCTCCCATTGGTGAATTTTAATTCATCATCAGCTACGGGTACAACTCCTAACCCTATCTACTCCGACCATGGTAGTAGATAATCTATATGCAAGCTACCCTCCTTAATTGGTCCGTAATAGCCTATACGCATAAAGAACTAGAATTTCCGGTATTGAGCGTTAACCCATACCGCTAACCCGCTTAGGCAGCTATCGACACTGATTAGCACGTTCTTAGGGTCCATCGAAACAAGGTCCTAATTAACACTTCACTATCAATACTTCATGCTAATTTACGATGACTTGCAAATAGTTGATCAGGCTACTAACATGTGAATTAAATCTGTCGATCAACGTAGCTAGCGCCGATTATCATGAACTTGTAATTTACTAGGTATTCTGATCTAGCGATATAGACCATCACAGATCTGAAGAACACAATCACTACTTCATGATTTCTTCACCAACGAATTAGATCGATAATAAATGGGATAAAATAAACTAACTACTACATAATTAAACTAAATAAACAATTAGCACATACTAGTCGAATAGAACAATGACAGATCTACATATTACAAAAGACAGAAAATCATACCCTCGAAGATGAGCGTAGATCTCCCTCGGATATATCCCTAGGCGGTGACTCCGTCGTCTCTTCGACCAGAACTCATAAATAAAGAAAATAAAGAACAAAGAACTTTTATTGCATAATACTTGTAATAGTTGTGTGGTTGATGTAAGTCAACCGAATGATGTATTTTTATCCCAATCCTTAAGCTTTTAGTGGCGCTTTCATATCAAATTCATGCAATTATGTGATAAAATAGGTCAAGAGTTGTAAATAAGTTCAAATTAATTAACCCCGTAATTTTAGGTTTTTATGCCAAATTTTGTTATCGGAATTACGCGAGGTATCGTTTTTGGCTTTGTTTTGTAGATACCCAGGTTGGATATTAGTTTTGGAAGATCTTGGAATAGCCATCGAGCTTTAGAAAGGTTTCTTGTTGAAGAAGTTAAAGAATCAAGCTAAGAGTAGAAAATCGGTGTACGCCGAGTGCAAATGGTGGACGCCGGAATTTGACAGTTGAGAATCTAAGCAGCATTTATTGACTCTGACTTACTTTGCTACCAGCCAGAATTCGGTGCACGCCGAGTGCACAGACGGCGGACGCCGAATGAACCGGATTTCAAGTTTTAAAGCTTATTCTTGACTTCATTTCGAGTGGGGCTGAAAAAATACAACTTTTCTCTATCTTGAAGGCACTTCCACTTTCAAGGCTCATCTAGCCAAAATTTCCATACTTAGCTCTTAAATTGAAAGTATAAACATTAAGAATTCTTGTTTTGATTCCTTGGATGGATTCTAGTTGGAAAAGTTTGTAGCTTTTGGGATACACTCACTCCATTGGAGCTTTTGAAGGTTGAAATGCAAGTCTTCCTTTTTCAAGTTATTAGCTTGTGATTGGTATAATTCTTAGCCTTTACTTTTCTTTAATTGTTCATGTTGCTATGAATACTAGCCTTGACATGTTGGTACTTATAATTATGAGTGGCTAGTTTCACAACTAGCCAAGATAATGCGAAGTGAAGATGGATTCTTTTGATTGTGAATGAGTTGGTAGTTTTGCATTAGAGTTTCTTGTAGTGTTGAACCTTTCTTTTACTTGATATTGTTGATAGCAATCTAGGAAGTAATTAACCCTAGTTTGCCAACACACACTTGGTAGAAGCCGAAAGGATATATTAAGTGTAGGAAATGAGTAGAAGAATCGAAAGGTAAACCGACCTTAACTGGAATTCGGTTTCTTATCCGAGGGTAGCTTCGGCTTGTGTTCAAGTGCATATCATGTTGGATTATTAGACTTAGGGTACCTAAGTCAAGGAGGAGGCATATAGTGATCTCATTCATTCGAAAGAAGGGGGATTGCTAGTCTAGGAACACACCGGTTCACGCTCTTGAACATCTTAAGAAGGAAGGTAGGTAGCCAACACACTCCTTGTGGGATACGACCTTGACTCACCAACTAGGCTACAGTTGACCCGGTACACTGCTGGTTAGACTGAACACCCAGTAGGGACACGTCAATGGTACATTGAATTCTGAGGCGAAGCCTCTTATTTATAGCTACATAAACTGACTTAGAAACACCTAGATCTACCCTCGTCCAAGAAAACGTGTTTCGGATGATTCTGGACTCTTGGTAAGTCGGCGGCATCTCCCAGTAAACCGAGGGTATTTTTGTCTTTTTCTCTCTGCCGACTTAGCTTGGAAGGTTCTGGAATACCCTAGGCCCAATCCTTTCGTTCAGTCCACTCCAGATTCGCCCATGATGCTTAGTCCAATATTTCGTATCCTGAAAATAACCAAATTACACACAAAATAATATCGAAATAAGGAAAATAAACGTTAAGTGCAGATTACTCGACTCACGAACCCGACATATGATATTCAACTTGAATGGTTCATAATTATAGGTCGAAACAACTATTTTTAGCTCATAATGGATAGAATGTTGATGCCGTAGGATAGACTATTTTAACCGTCATTAGCTACAGAAGACTTACTTGCAAATTCCTTCAAACGAGTCTTGATCGGCAAATTTTCGCAAGGATGGCCGTCACTAGAACTTATTAAGAAATTCTTGGTGGTTCAGGACTACAAAGGTAGTTTCACCTATGGTCTACTCGATAACAAGCATGTTATCATACGATTTGAGCGCGATGAGGACTACATACGCCTTTCACGACCTTTCTGGCATGTATGTAACAAAAATATGAGAATTTTTAAACGGACTCCTGATTTTTATGTTGATCGTGAACCCTCTATTGTTCCTGTTTGGATTTCGCTGCCAAAATTACCTATTCATTTGATGAACAAGACCTTTATCTTTTCTTTAATGGGCACGGTGGGGAACCCCTTGCGTATTGATTCTGCCACTGCTGAATTGCATCGGCCATCTTTAGCTCGAGTTCAGGTTAAAGTTGATGTCCTAAAAGGATTAACTGCTAAAATATGGATTTAGAAAGAAGGTGGTGTAGGTTTTTGGCAGCCGATACTTCCAGAAGGACAACGCTCGTCATATTGTCGACATTGCTAGCACTTAGGCCACAATGAGAATGAATGTATGCACAAAAACCCTGAATTGAAACTTGTCAATAAATCGACAGAACCTCCCAAGCAAGTTTATGTGGCCAAAACCACCCCCGTCGATCCTATAACTAATACGGATCAGTCAAGTTCTTTGTCTGTTGTTGATAAGATGCAAGTTGTAGTTGTGGAAACCACTTTGAGCACAAAACAAGATGCAAAATTTGACTAGGCCTTTAAGTTATTAATTCAGCCATAGGAAACTTTGTTGAACTGGTGAACAACAAACATGATAAGGAAATTGAAACTGTGGTTGAGGATCTGAACGCTAGGGAAGCACCGACTCATGATATAACCACAAAAAACAAAGGCACTCAGAATTCACAAGCAACCCCACGCCAAACAAGGCTGAGGCCGAGTCTTCAAATATTAACACATATGTCAAAAGCAGATCCAAGCCAAATGCGGTTGAAATTGAATTACCAAAAAGTACCAAAAGCTCCTAATCTGATACGATCCTTGAGGAGGAAATACAAGAGGCAAGATTGACAACAAATCGGGAGACAACTCAACGAAAAGTAGATATTCAAGTTACTTCTTCACCAATTCATAAGGACATTATCACCAAGCAGACGAGTTTGGACACTGATTGAGAACTTTTAGAGATTTTGAATGCAACGCCTTGAAAAATCAAGAAAAAGAAAAACTTCTCTCCTGATTTAAAAAAGGAAACATTTGAAGTTGAAAAAATACATATGATGACTAGAAAAACGAGAAAGAAAAATAAGCCTTACCTCCAAAATTTTGTAATTTGAGTCATGAAACTTGGCTTGTGAATTTTAAAAATATTTTATCTTCTAACAAAATTGTTGTTTATTAAAAATAAAAATAAAAATAAAAACACTTCTATGTAAAAGGTAAACTTGTGTATTCCTATTATTCAAAATTATTTACGTAGATATTGGATTAACTCAAATTATTGTATCTACACCGTAATATCTACTATTAATACCTCTTATACTCTTGGATTAACTCAAATTGTTGTATCTACACCGTAATATCTACTATTAATACCTCTTATACTCTTATACTCTTATACTCATATACCAGTGAAATAACATAATGAAAATTTTCCTTCTTCTTTATACTTTGTATTTTTTCTTTGATGTACTTTCTCTTGTTATTTCTCCGTTCTTTATTTAATTTTATGACAAACATTATCACACTTTCTTCTTAAACAGAGTTATCACATTTCCCCAAACTAAATTTCTAAACAATACTATTATAGCTCTAAATTAACCGAAAAGGAAACCAATCAAAAGAATTTCTCAACAATAATTGTAAGTGTAAATAAGCAAGTTTGGTCCCTATCTTTACCAAAAAATAATGTCTTAATCCTCTTCTTTGATTTTGGTTTGACCAGTCTTTCATCTTTTAATTTTTTTTGCAATTTTGGTTCATTTAACGGATAGTCAACAAAAAGTTAACGGAAAAGTTAACGGAATTATTATGCGTGTTTTTCACGCACCGTTTGCTTATGAGAAAATTATTATTTTAATAAATTATATCAATCCCATGAAAAAACACAATCATCCCAATTTATTCTGCAAATACCAGTATATCTATCAAAACAGAATCTTCACACACCTATTTTTCCTCCCGTCGTGCTCATCTGCCCTCAATGGAGTTTCCTCAAGGGCTCGAATTTAGGAATTTCTTCCCATTTTCATCTTCTTATAATCACTGCTATAAGTATTCATGAAATCGTTTTTCCAAATCATTATTGCTTGGCATGGGCTGTTCAAATTGGTCGATTTTCAGGTATTGTGTAATCTCTGAAAAAATGTCGAATTGAAGGAGGATAGGAAGGGAAAATTTGAAATTGGGAAAAACAATTTGGTGATTAATTAATGGAAGTTTACAACATAAATTTGGAGCAGTGTTGTTAAGAAGATGAAACTGGGGAGAAATATCTGAATTCGAGCAGTTGAGCACGACGTTAGAAAAAATAGGTGTGTGAAGCTTGTATTTTGATAGATATACATACGGGTATTTGCAGGATAAATTGGAATAAGTGGTTTTTTTTTTTTTTTTTGGTGGGGGGTGTGGTGGGATTGATATAATTTATTAAAATAATAGTTTTTTCATAAGCAAACGGCGCGTGAAAAACACGCAAAAGAATTTCGTTAAATTTTCCGTTAACTTTTTGTTGACTATCCGTTAAATGGACCAAAATTACAAAGAAATTAAAAAATAAGGGACTGGTCAAATAAAAACCAAAAAAAAGGGTTAAGACACTCCTTTTTGGTAAAGATAGAGGACGAAACTTGCTATTTACTCTTAATTATAAACTATAAACTGAATAGGAAACCAATACACAGCAAAGCCTTTATTTTCCTCTCTGCACAGAGAAAACTTGATGTCCAAACCATGGATTGATCCTACCTACCTCAAATGCAACATATTAAAGCCATCATCAACACTAAAACTAACATCTTCAATTTTTTCGCACTTCGGAAGCTTCACCACAGAAAACCTCTCGAATAAATTATTCCTATAATCGTAAGAATAAATCGGTGTGAACGGATCATCTGTTCCAAAAATCGCAAACAAAACCTCCCCCGTCGGAAGACTACCGACCGGAAAAAACCTGCGATATGTTTTCTCCCTCAATTCTCGAGTCACTTTGCATGGCAATGTGATAATATGCCTTGTCCAAGCAAATCCATCTTTATCATCTAATGTATGGAGGGATATTAAACCACCAGGTGCAGGCTGATGATTAACTTTCTGACAACTAAACAAAGCCAACCGGCCTCTAAATTGCGTTATTATACTATCCATAATAATGTTCGGATAATCCTTCGGGGGTGTAATGCGACGAAATTTCTATTCGATTAGATCGAACGAATATAGGTACCGTGCACAAGTACTGTATGGAAACATTTCATCATCAAACTGCCAGAATAGAGATCCATTAATTGAGAAACTCTGTGTCTCCAAATATGGAGGACATCCAAACCCTGTTCCGAACACCACCAGATGATCACTACTTTTAGGCACCTTTCTCCAACACATGTCGCCGCTCAGAGTGAGGATTTGGCAATCAAAAGAGTTGGAATTAATGGTATCCGAAAAGAAATATTGTATAGGTTTACCTAACGTAAGCAATTTGTAGACACCACTAACAGGTTCGAAACCTAGAAAATAATAAGCAAGCCGGTGACCTGGATACGGGAGTTGCATTACAATTTCACCGCTTCGTACGTTGACAAGCGATAAACATGATCTGAGGTTGTTTGAGTCGTAGTTGTGACGAACACATACCATTCCGTTAACTGTTTGTGTGATTCGAATTGCGTTCTTCACATTTAACGAATTCACGAATTCATGTGGGATTGCATCATCATCTTTGCAATTGTGCTCAAGGATCGAATAATAGAAGTTGTGGCTGGTCTCGTTATCGTCAGAAACACTAATGATCAGGGCATTCGGGTTTCGGTAACGGTATAATTCGTGAAAATATGGGTTCATGATCACAGAACGCCATAGTCTCGATACGCAGGTTAATTCAAACACCTTTTTAACAGGGAGCCTTGTTAAAACTTCCGTCAGTATATCCGGGTGGAGGTAATTTTTTTGCTTGTCGAATTTCGCCTTCTTCCTCGCATGGAGGTAATTTTCTTGCCTGTCAAAACTCGCCTTCTGCATCTTTGTCACCTCAAATTTTGCTACTACTTTTTTTTTCTCTCTCCTCGTGTTTTGCTTTTCAATATGGTTGTGTGTGTATATATATATATAGCTTTAATTAAGGTTAATTACTCTTTCCTAATCAAATTTGGTTTCTTTTACTCTTTCCTAGTCAAATTTGGTTTCGTTTACTCTTTCATTAATCCGAGCTCAAAAATTAGGAATTCACTACCTAATATCCACTAATCCACCATTGATTAAAGTGTAATAATTAAAATCAATGGATAGAAAATGTGCATTGATTTTCATTATATGTTATGTGTGATGGATGTATCACCTCTTAAAAATTGAGTAGTGATACATCCAGTATTTATTTTACTACAACATCTTACACAACATAATCAACATCATTGATTTTGTTAGGACCAATCACAATAAATACTTCATCACTTTAATTAATGGAAATAAAGAATGTAGTGTAAAGTACACTACACAAATGTATACTGCACATACCATTTCTCCCAAAAAAAAAAAAAAAAAATTTATACTAAAATGCTTTTTTATTTAGCTATAATGACCCTTCTTTATACTCTCCATTAAAAAACATTAAAAGAAAACTAGAAACATATAAAATTTAAAAATTTATATATAGTCCTACCAACGGGAAATTTTTTCCTAGTTACTTCATTTGCACCGTAAACCGACGTGGATGAATCAGGGCCACACAATTTGAATTTAATTTGTAACAATATGGGTCTGATTCATCCACATGCGTCTACGGTGTAAATGGAGTAACAAAGGAAGAAATACCCCTGCCAACCCCTCCCCCCGCCTTCCAAGCATTTTTTTTTCTTTATCTATAAAAACAATAGTAAAATTTACCGTATGAAGTCTCATATCAGACTTGAAGTCTTAGACCTGATCAGAAGATATTTCAAAGATGTAGAAAAAAACAAGTTTAACGTTCATTCAAGGGATAAAAGATAAGGTTAATCAAGCATTTAATACGGCTCAGGACAGTTGTACAAGCAATTAATGCGGCCAGTCGGAAATTGCAAAAATGGGTCATTCTACAAATTACAAAAAGACAACATCTTATCTATTCGTACTAGAAACGTTCAAAAACCAAATCATGTCAGTATCAGCGCCTAAATCAACAGTACTCCAAGACAAAGATTCGTAAAATATTACAACGGTTATATTATAAAGAAGATTCCAGAATTGATTGAAAAAGAAGATTCAGATCTGAAGAAGATGAACTCATACGTGATGAGGATTATCAGACTTGAAGAATGCCACTACTATAAATAGATAACGTGGACGCTTGAGGAACCATAACACTTGCGGAACTTTTGTGCATTCTAACAATTTATTCTCTAATTCCTAAGGCAGTCTCTCCACATTTTTAAACATTCAAAGAGCCTAAAAGCAATATCTAGAAATTCAAGAGTTAGCAATCTTCAAATCTTCAAAGTCATATCAAGCTAGCTACTCTTGAATACGTTGAGCAAACCCAGATTTTCACATATAAAACATCAAGAAAGGCTCAACAACTCTTCAAATCAACTTCTTGATTCGGGACTCTTACTCCAACTTGATTTAATCAACAAGGAGGTTAATCAGCTACCAGCTTTGAAGGACTGAAATGGTTGAAGCACAAGTCATTTCTGTCAATGAGTTGTGTTGTGTGATAGTTGTTGAAGGTAACTCCGAAAGAACAACAAAGCAGGATCAATGAAGCAGCTTGGTCAAGTTGTAAAGGATTGATTGCTCAAATTGTGAAGCACCTGAGAGAGTTTGTCAAGGACAACCGTCACTGTTGTATCGGTGTCCTAGAACAATAGTGAATTCCTCCAACATCACAGGAGAAGAATGAACTAAGGGAATACACCACAATGAACCACTATAAATTTTATGTCTTTTATTTTCTGCACTTCTAGTTTCTTCAAGTTTAATTTCCCGCATTGCCCTTCAGATTTGATTAACACACAAACTTTGAAAAACACTTTTCAAAGACTTCATTCCGCTGCATAACTTTCTGATAAGTTATAACTCATTTCAAAGAGTCGGAAAAAGTTTTTAACACACAAGTTCATTCACAACCCCATCCCCCCCTCCCTCATTTGAACATGTTCTAGCATTTCTTTGGGACCAACACTATTGTTTGCCCCCACCACACCCTACCCTGATGCTACCCATCTTCATCTTATCTTACCTTACCATGCTTATCACCTCACCCTATCGACTACCATTCACCTCACCACCCCAACACCATTTTACGTACACATCTACCTCACCCTTACCTTACTTTATACCTAGCCCTACCCCTCATCCCTGCCCTACAATTTCACCCTGCCACCTTATCCATCCATCCACCTTTTCCTACTACTTCACCTCTACCTTACCATACTTTATCCCACACCACATCACCTTACCCTATCACCATCATCGAACCCTACTATGCTCATCAACACCACCCATTCTAATCATATCTACCTTTCACTCCTACCCTATTACCTTACCCCTCACCTACCACCCCACCTCTTATGCCACCCCGCACCGCCTACTACCATTTGGTGTATCACCTATTTTAAAATGAGGCGCGTTTCATTTTTCACATGTCAAACACAATATTGAAATTTCCTCATTCCATTCTATTACCTTTCAGGTACTAAACTTATGAATCAAATCATGCTTAAACATTCCAAAGTAGTAGGCTAAAATGCAAACTTCTCCTACTAAAGGTTTTCATCTTCCTTTCCTTTTTAAACTAGTTTTCAAATTTCATTTAAAATCATCAATGAAATTAACAATATTTGTCCTTTAGCGCCGGAACATGGAGAAATATAGCGGATTTCTACCATACAAGCTTGTTCTAAAATAATATGACCCAATTATTTTACTAGACAACTTAGAGATTGTAAATTGTTTATTCAGACCGGAAAATTTAACCATTTTCATACAACTTACCATAATTCAGAAAACAAAAGGAATCAAAGCTTTTACATTCTTAGGGAAGTCTTCAAATTTGGACAGGTACCATTTCCTGGTAACATAACTCCTTGCACTCAAGTATAAAGCACAGCCAATCGCGACGGAATACGAAAACAATGTCTGGGAGATTAAAGAGACCCCAATCAAAGCAATAATCTCAAAAAGATAATGCGGGCATACCACGAAATTGAACAGCCCGCCACGGGGGATTTTATAGCCCGTTTCATTCTCCTTTCGAAGCTTGGACAGCAAGTAATGATGATAGAAATTGCCGCATGTTCCTACTGCGAAAACCACAAGTCCTAGGTACTTTAGATCAATGGAAGGTTCTGGAAATCCATTAGTCATAGTTTGGATATAAATAATGCCTGCTGCAGCAAAAAGGTAGCTGCTTGAAATGAGAATGGCGGAGTCCAGCATCATAACGCCGCTGTATTTATGCACAAAAAGTGACTGCAAAAAACAGGATGAAAATTCAGTCAGATCTGCAATGAACTTTCTTGTTCTAAAGATTTGAGAAAGAATACGCAACACGACATATGAGATTGCTAAAACAAACTGGAGGAATCATGACACCACATTCACAGGACAAGATACGGATTACTACATCAAAGAGGGCATTATGTGGATCATCGGTTTGTAAGTTATTGTAAGAACATGGGATTTAACTCTTAGCAGATACTGCCAATGAAGTAAAGAGTAGATGCACATACATACATACATTGCTACAGCATTTAAGCTGCATATGGGAAGTTTTCTAGGCATCGGAACGCTCCTCAGAGAAACAATTAATAATAGATACAGATTTTTCCTCTGTAATGGACTGGATATGCTAGTAATCATCAAAAGGATGGAGAGGGCATCTCATCCAGATATTCAGACAACACAGAAAAAACTACATCGAATTGTGTAACGTTCAGAACCGGGTAAGAATCTGTTCTGTTGTTCATCATGATTGAGTAATTAGTTACTTTGAATGACAGCACTTGAATACAGAGTACAGGTTCAGTATTTAGCCAAGAAAGCAAGCTGAAACCAAATCTTCGTGATCAGCAAAATAGATTTGTGTTATTCCACACTTATGATCTTTTCTATATGTACGTTAATTGCAAAATTCTACCATTTTATTCCCAAAAATAGGAATCTCATGATAATCAAATTAGAAATAGCCCTTTCAGATCAAATAAGCAGTGTCCAGAAATGTGGAGTCCTTACCTAAACCTAATATTTCCTCCAATTGGCCAAGCAAGAAATTGATTGATCAAAAACCCATAAACTAATTTTCTGGCAAAAAGAGTTTATTTTTCTCATTTTGATCCAGCTATTTATTTCCCAAGCAGCTAGAAAAACCAAAAACAAATTACAATTGAGTGATTACCTCAAAGACCCTCTTGCAGAAATGGATAGAAACAGCAGCTTTAACCATCAAGAACCTAATATCACCACCAGGGAAGATAAAGAAGGACAAAACACCAAAAAACGCAGCTGGGCCATACAGCAAAAGAAATCCACTTCTGCTGGATATCTTAATCTGCTTAATAGAGTTGGCTGAATTCACGTTCCAGAATTTAGAATACTTGAGATGCTTACCCACGGCTTCTGAGATTCCTAAATAAGCAAGAAACAAGAGTGTCAAAGCAGAGACAGTTGTGATGTATATGGAAGACGGTTCTTCAAACACCAAATTTTGGAGAATTTCAGCCATTTCTTTCGCCTCCCAGGTTAATTATATCGTTTTTGTGGAGAAATTTTGAGAAACTAAAATGGAAGCTGAGGGGAAGATAGAGAAGAAAGTATTCATTTATTAATTCGCAGACGACGGTGTTGACGGCTGAAGCGTTGTTTTCAACAGCTTCAAAGAGCCACAGACGAGATAGCCATCGTGTCACGACCAGAAAGTTTTTGCCTAGTATCTCTATATGCACCGGAATGACGGCAGAAATGATCTGAACCACACAGTTTGAATCCAGTTTAAAAACAAATGATTACTGTAATGTCACACGTACCATTTAGAATTATCGTTATTGAATTATCGTTGTGTGTGCAATAGTGCGCACTCTGATTATGATGGATATATATTATGTTCAATTTAGAATTATCATTATTGAATTTGATACAACGATCGTGTACGTACCATTATTTAGCCTATCTAAAGAGATCACATGTATGTCGGCATAATACAGTAGTCATGTTTTATTATGTAAATGGTAACTTTTAATCACATGTATGTCGGTATAATAGAGTAGTCACATATGCTAGTGCAGTAGGCAGTCTGATGCATGTCATGATCTGCGCTCGGTCTGATTTCGCTCAGACAATCAGTGTTGTCAACATGTTCATTACTTAACTTGGAAAGAACACTGGAACGCTGTGAAGAGGGTGTTTAGGTACCTAAGGGGTATGTTGGTTTCATTTATGGATGAGGTACTAAATGTTTGGTCACATGGTAGTCTGATATCGATTATGCTACTGATGTGGACAACATGATATTTATGACTAGGTATGTATTTACTTATGTGGTTCTATGGTAAGTTGGAAGGCAACTTTACACGCAACGGTGACATTATCTATCACCGATATTTGGAAAATTCGATTTTCGGGAAAAGATAGATGTGTCGTTTTGCGACAAAGAAAATGATATATATATATATATATATATTTATATAATATATATATATATATATATATATATGTGTTGAATTATATGTATATATATTTTAAGGGAAAATTCGATTTGTAAGGGTAATTAAGGAAAATAAGGGATTAGGTTGATTATATGAGATTTTTCCTACTTAAGGAAAAATAAACCTCATTAGTTTCCCTAACCTTTTGAATCAGAATTTTCTCCTCCTAATCTCCCCTTTCTGCGTGTGAGAGCTTGAGAAAAGGGCTGAGAGATTTCTTCCGTTTTCTAAGTCGAATATCAACCGTTTTTAGATTCAAGTAGAGCGTTGGAATCGGCGTGAAAGGAGCGCCGTTTCAATACTTAAAGATCAGAGCTTTGTTAAGGTATGTAATTCGACCTAGATGTGTTCTTGGATGAGTTTTGAAGATAAAAAACTCATACCTTTCGTAGTTTTGTTATTATAGAAGCGTGTGATCGTATCTAATGTATTTAGGGATTGATCACAACGGTTCCTGTAGAAAAAGGTTCGAGTTTGTTGAAGTTTTCTGAGTTTTTGGACTTGGATTGGCTTGCTAAAAGGTAAGAGGGTCTTCCTACACGTTAATTACGGCTTATAGGTTTTAAGTTGTGATGTTGTTGATGCTTTGGATGTTAGAATTCATGCTATGAGTTGTTTAAGAATCATAGGATGTTATGGTCCTGTAAAGGTCAAGTTTTTCCGCTTTTTTCTGAGCATATTGATGTAGAATAAGTTTGAGAATGATTAGGGATTGATTAGGGTTCAAAAACTGAGATTTTAGGAGTTGCCGCGCTTGGTGCAGGCGCACCAAGCCCAGAGTGCTTGTGCTGGCGCACTAGACGAGCAGAAACTGAGTTTTTACATACAGAGGCTCAGTGCGTGCGCACTGAACCCAGTGTAGGCGCACTGGACCTCCTTTTGATGAATAAGATGATTTTTAGCTATGATATGAATCCTAAATGTTGTTCTTGAATCTTATAACATTAATTAAGCTTGAACAAGCCTCGATTGATCTTTCGATTCGTTTAGTTTCGGCACCGGATGTACTCTTAAAGGGAGTTGAAGTTCGGATCCGTCGGAAGGGCATGAAAGGGCTTGTGCTTTGATGAACTAGAGTTCATCAATGTCTGTGTTACTTGATAGGATGTGACGTCTAGCTGTCTAAGTGAGAGAGTAGAGTTGATAAGGTGAGTTTTGTCTTGAAAACACTTAGGTGGCTAGTTAATACACAATAATAATTACATAAGTGTAGTAAAAGATAAAACGTCACCTATTATTGGTTAGGCACTGTTTCATATCGGCAATGTGATACGTTCATAAAACGGTGAACAACGCTACTGGCTCAAAAGGCTGAAGGGTAGTGGAGGAAATTCATCGAATGTATATGCATACCGGGGAGATCCCGGGACTATCGGTGCTAATCACCGTAGTTGGCAAGTATATCTCGTGATGGATACGCATCATGCATAGTGCCCTTGAGTGCTGACGTAACCAAGATAAGTTAAGCTAGAAACGTATAGTTACGATATGTTGATGGAAATAGAATGAACCTCAGATCGAGTCGGTCTCATAAAGATAATTATTATAATAAAACTTGTTAAAGAGCCTTAGTTAATTTGTAACTTCTACTTCTTACTATGTACAATGTACTTACCTCAAATGCATGTTTATTTATGTGTTTGAGGGAGAGAAGACAAACAGGTAAATCCGGAGTTCGAGGAGGACTTTGACGACGACATTTAAGGACGCCGAAGTTGAAGATAGTTTACTTATTTTTGCTTTCATTATACTTTAGAATTGTTTGGAAACGTTGTAATTTCCTTTCAGTATTTTTTGGAGGTTTCGTACGTTTTGGTTCGTTTGGTTTTCCAATGTAATAAATGTTACATTTCTCTCTTTAGACATTGAGTTCTTATTCTTGGTTATTTGGAAAAATTTACCCAAGTCTTTTGCTTCCGTTTTTCTTAACTCGATACGACGTAGTAGAGGCTTACGTATAAAGTGAAATTTATATTATTTTATACGTGCTGAACGTTCCTTTTCCGGATAAGGACTCGGTGTCCGAGAACGGGGCGTTACAGTTGGTATCAGAGCGAAGCGTCCTTTAGGCTTCTTTCCTTAAGATAAGATCTCTTTAGACCACATAGTAACATTCTGATCCTTCCTGATCATTCAGAATGTTAGGTAACCTCAGAGATACTCGTGTTGATAAGTTTGGAATTGGATTATCTAGGGCCCAACAAGAAGCGAGTGGTTTGGTTCAAGATGGGGGTCTAGTAGTTAAGGTTCATCTAAAAGATGTTGATGATTGTGTTGGATTTTACCGGAGAGCGGTGGTTTGGTTCAACATATTCCTTTTTACTTTTACTTCTTAACTTGGAGAGCAGAAAATGGTGGTAAAAGTTGCCGAATATTCCGATGAGGAACAGAGAAATCCCGATAGGGGTGAGATCGGTCGGCGGTTCCGGGAAGCCATTAGACAGATGCTGAGCATATATCAATGTTGCGGTGAAGAGAAAATAGCTGAGAGAGATCACTATTGAAGCTTCCACATCCATGGCGGAACTGAACTTGTGAACAAATAATGCCTAAACAACAATGTCACACATAAGAATGAATGAATGAAAATCTCTTCAAATACAATGAATTCATTATGATTTTGCTTAATCAAATCAGAAGATACTTGCAAATTTAGCGCAGGGGTGTTTAGGTACCGTAAGGGTACTTCTAATGTTGGTCTCATTTATAGATGTGGTACTCAATGTTTGGTCATATGGTAGTATGATATATTGATTATGCTACTGATGTGGACAACATGATATTTATGACTGGGTATGTGTTTACTTTGTGTGGTTTTATGGTAAGTTGGAAGACAACTTTACACGCAACGGTGACATTATCTATCATTGAGGCATAATATATGACACTGACATAAGTAGTTAGTCAATAATCTGATTTTGTATCAAGATCAAGTTGAAGTGTAATATGTTAGGAAATCTACGTGGAAACGCAGCAGAATTCAAAATTTATTTCCTTTTAACCAAGATCGACTTCGTTTAAGCAACAAACATAATAAGCTAGTAGACGGTAGTTACCTTGCTTGATCTAAAAGATCAACGTTTTGACCGTCTAAGGAGAGTAGTGATGCACGGAGCCACCCAAGTGTTCGGCTTCTACCGCTAGGCCACACGAACAACCTGCCGGAATCCACCCTTGGACTGGTACTAGAAAAATCCGGTTGCTAAACCGGTCTTTTCTCTCTCTCAAAAACTTCCCAGAAAAGCTCTCTATTTTTCACAAGAACTATTAGCTCTTGGAATTGTGTTGCACAAAAGAGCTAGCCAACCCCTTTCTTATATAGGTGTTGGGGCACCCCTCATGTCTCCCAATCTGATTGGGATTAGCTTCTTAGTAGATTGAGAAGAAAGAAAACCTTTTACTAGTAAAATAAGGAAAATAAATATTCTAGATTTATCTAATTAGATACTCAATATCTTATATTAAATATTTTCAAGTTATATATTGACAATATCTTATATTGAATATATCTTTATTATATTACCATAAATCAATTTACAAATGTGTATATATCACATAAATAAATTACACATATAAATCTATATTCATATATGTACATTGCATGTGCACACATGTATATCACAAATATACACCACACGCATATACCATGTATATACGCACAAATATCTAATATTAGTAAATAATATAATACTATGATTAATTAATTTGCAAAATCCATATGTATCACATACACATAAATTTCGACCCATATGTCATTAATAGGCTTCCGGAATATTCTTTAATTAATAAACACAATTAATATCTTGTATTTAATTTATTCATAATAAATGAATACCACCATATTAATTTACCAACACTTTATAGTCGAGATAAAAATTTTCTTATTTGGTTATCGCTATAACCGCATTTTAATCCGGCTAGATGTTCTTATGTGTGTGACCCGATAGGCTTCCGAATATGCTAGCCGTAGATACAAAGTGCAAAAGACAAAAATGCCCTTCATACCTAACGATCACGGAATAACGTCTAGCAACACACCGTGACCCCCAATCATCGGAAGTGTCAAATTCAATGACTGCTACCTTTCATGTGCAATGGTTACCATGTAAATAGAATCTTATCGCTGTAATAATCCATACGGTCGTTCGTCGAGTGTCAAACATCAACGACCATATCTTATAATCTGGATATCATGCTATCTCAAAGTAACTCATTTACTTCATCTTTGCAAAGATTCACGAGAGTAAGACATTCCTTATAAGAAGGCCCTTTCGGATATTCACTCCTAATCATAGGATACACGATTCCCGGACGAGCAAACATGTATGCTACGCATGCTTCAGTATCACACACAATCACTACCGCATGATTGCCACATGGCTAGGGGAAACCTCAATAGTGTCAAAGAATGACAATCCACACCGTGATGCCATGAAGATTCCGGTCTTAGATAATTACACAACCTCCACATAGTGTGACACTTAATAAAGCAAGTGGGTCAGTCTAATGTACGCATTCTCTAATACACGTCCACGTACAGTCCAAGTGTCTCTACACTTCGATAGACGAGATCTATCCCTATCTTCAATAAGATAGAAGACATCTAATACATGCTAGTCTAATCGTACTGTCAATGTCCTGTTTGACGGTACACACGACTAGAGACATTTAAATATCAAACATTTTAAAGTTAGCCGAGATCTCATCAACCATGATCACTATCATGGTTTCTCTCTCACAGTTTGACACTAGGGACGTTATCATATATACAATCACAAATTGGTCCGTTAAACGAACAACTATATAATAACAGAAAAGTCATTTATCATATGTATAAATATAAAGAAATAGTAGAAATGATCCAACCCGTTCGGATCCGGTCCAACCCGATTGGGTTTAGGACACTATTTCAACATAATATGTTTGGCTAAGGCCAGATTCATCGTAAGAGAACTAAGCATATTGATGTGAGATACCATTTTCTGAGGAATGAGAGGGGGGTCAAGGTCAAGAAGATTAGCATTGATAGCGCATGTTTTTTTTTCTTCTTGTTTATACATAAATAAATTGAAAACTAATTGAGAACGTACTTACCAAAAGTTAATCCAGAAATTTTGATTTTGATTATTCAAACGATGCTTATCAAAACATTGGCGTTCTGTAATCTTGCACCCTTCTTTACTGATTTTTACCGTTCCCGGAACCCGAGTGCCCTTGTTATTACTGTATGTAACAATGATGATGACGATGATTCTAGCCATGGCTTTTATTACAATTTGCTTACAACAAAAATGGAAAGACAGACTTAACATTCCTGGGAAAATCATCGAACTTCGACTCATACTATTTCCTGGTGGCAATTCTTCTCCCTATATATCAGATACATCATTGTCCCGAAAGCTACAGCAAATCCATACAACGTTTGAGAAATGAACGCCATCCCGAAGAAATCTATGATCTCGAAAAGGTAATGTGGGCAAATCACCAAATCAAATAGTCCACCCTTTGGTATAACATATTCCTTTTTGCTTTTACTTCTTAACTTGGAGAGCAAAAAATGGAGCAAAATTAGAAAAATAGTCCTCTAAGTTGGCCTACTATGGATTTTAGTCCTGCTGATGCTCCGGTGAGGAAAATGGTCCTCTAGTGGCAGCCACGTGGGATCCTACGTGTCTTTTGGGTCCTATTTCTCCTCCATTTACTAAAAATTAAAAGAGCAGAAAATGGGGCAAAATTAGAAAAAAAAAATAGTCCTCTAAGTTGGCCTACTATGTATTTTAGTCCTGCTGATGCTCCGGTGAGGAAAATGGTCCTCTAGTGGCAGCCACGTGGGATCCTACGTGGCTTGTGGGTCCATTTCTCCTCCATTTACTAAAAATTAAAAGAAGGATTCGAACCGGCGACCTAGTGGAAAAATATCAAGCACTTAGCCATCCAAGCTACAACTTCAATGTTTATACTATGACAAGATTTATTACTTATGCATAAGTAATATGGTTTCCTTTGGCTTAATTTGACATTTCAAGTTATTTACTGAATTCCCTATACAAATGTTTTTACGTTTATAATTTCAAGATTTAGAATGTCAAATGTGCTGATTTAAGCCTTGATTTTCCTTGTGAATTTGATGTAGTTCTTTTTTAAAATATAAAAAATAATACTGTCTACGTCCCTAAATTTAAGTGGATTTAGAATTTTCATATACATTAATAAAGTGATTAATTTTTTCTTTTGATACATAGTAATTAAATATATTAAACTATAAGTTTATTTCAATTAGGCGCATACAATGTTGGAAGGAATGTTATTGTGCATAAGTAATAAATCTTGACATAGTATAACTGTTGAAGTTGTAGCTTGGATGGTAAAGTGCTTTATATTTTACCACTAGCTCGCCGGTTCGAATCCTTCTTGCATCAACTTTTAATTTTTAATAAATGGAGGAGAAATGGGACCCACAAGCCACGTAGGATCCCTAGTGGCAGCCAAGTCAGTAATTTTAAAAGATTCCGACGCTCAGTCAGGAATATCGGGCGGATAGGACCATTTTTCAAAAAAAATGCAACTTAGAGGACCATTTTCCTTACCGGAGCAGGAGCAGGACTAAAATCCATACTAGGCCAAGTTAGAGGACCATTTTTCTAATTTTGTCCAGAAAATGGTGGTAAAAGTTGCCGGAGATTCCGATAAGGAACAGAGAAATTCCGAGATGGGTGAGATCCGTTCGTGGTTCGGGGAATCCGTTAGACAGATGCTGACCATAGATCAATGTTGCAGTAGAGAGAAAATAGCTGAGAGAGATCACAATTGAAGCTTCCACATCCATGGCGGAACTGAACTTGTGAACAAATAATGCCTAAACAACAATGTCACACATAAGAATGAGTGAATGAAAATCTCTTCAAATACAATGAATTCATTATGCTTTTGCTTAATCAAATCAAAAGATACTTGAAAATTTAGCGTTATAGTCTTGATTTTGCTCCGGTCGCAATTCTAGTCCTGTAACTAGGATTTTTTTTTCTTCTTTCTGCAATTTTAGTCCTATGACGACCGGAGAATGCTGACGTGGTAAAATTTAGCATGATTTTTCTCAATGTCTTTTAGTCCTCTCTCGCCCGGAGAATGCCGACGTGCATGGCAAAATTTGGCATGATTTTTCTCAATGTCATTTGATTTAGGGGGAAATTCGATTTTGGCAAGAAAATTACAAAATTAGTCCTTCAACTTACACAAAAAGGACATAATCTCTTAATAATTTCAAGTTAAAGGTCGGAATTTGCAATTGTTTCCCGGTTTTTTTTATGCCTTCTAAGTGCCACGAGAGACATATCCCCGCTAATTCAGCAGCCTCCAACAATGGAAGACTAAAATTGGAAGGAAAAAAATTGAAAAAAATAAAAACAAATTCTTGGACTAAAATTGTAGTTCGAGCAAGAATAGGACTAAATTGCTAACTAAGCAATTAAAAGGGATTAATTTTTCAATTTAGCCGATTATCGTAGTATTATTATTACCTCAAGGATTCGTTTGCAGAAATGAATGGTTAAAGCCTAACGAACCAAACCAAATCTCAAATTCACATCTGGTAAAAACACCAAAGAGGCAGCGCCGGCAAGAAAGGCTGGAGTATTGCATGTTTTTTCCTCTGATTCCATCACCAATTGTTCACAATGGTGTGAACCACAATTGTGCTACGTGGCACAACCCAAGAGCCCGAGTTTTCTTTGCCCACATAAAAATTTATTTAGACTAATAATTCGGATAGACGAGTCAAAATCCTCTTAAGTACTAGACTGATCTTTTAAATTCACGTGATTTAGCCACACATCTAAAATGTGAAATTAATCTAACTGTTCTCTCTTTAAAACTATGTCATTTTGTTTATAATGTCTAAAAATACTTGTTACAGATTGCAATATAGAAGAACAAAAGTAAAGATCAAACACACAAGGACACAGAGATTTAACATGGTTTGCAGCAATGTGTCAATAAGTCCATGGGCAGAAAATGAAGAATTATATTATCATAATGTTTACAGATTTTTCTCGCAATCACACTACAGTAGATTACAATAGGTGAGTATTTGTAGTGCTCATACTTAAACCCTAACCGAAAATTACAAAATTAGTCCTTCAATTACAAAATTTTGAAAATGTGTTCTATTCATTAATTTAGTTACTAATATTTTTGTCTTGTTCCTAAAAATAAAAATAAAAATACTTATAAATAATCCCTTTGGTTCAAGTAAAACGCCCACAATTGATCAAAAAATAAATAAATAAAAAATTCCAATTTTGAAATGGAAAAGGATAAACATAATTGAAACTCTATATATATTGAAAGAATATATATATTTATATATGTAAATTATGTGTAAAAGGGTATATGTGTAACTTTACTCCTTAGGGTTTTGGTGATATTGTACTATAAATATGTGCCTTATGTGAATAATAAAGATCATCATTTTCCCAATTACATTGTCTTTAACATGGTATCGAGCACTCTAAATTAGAGATCGGTTCCGTATCTTTTTTTTTTTTTTTTTTCTGTCGTGCATCGATCGATTCATTCAAAAAAAAAAAAAAAAAAAAAAAAATATATATATATATATATATATATATATATATATATATATATATATATATATACCCGTAACTTCGAACGGCGTCGAAGCATGTCCGAAGTAGACTCCGGCACCAAGGTGGTTCGCTATGAACCGTTCTCGGCGTACTACCTTCACCCTAGCGAAGGCACCGGCGCCGTCATCAGCCCGACCCTCCTGAAAGGTGATAATTATGAACATTGGTCACGCTCCCATCGTAATAATTTACGAGCCAAAAATAAGCTCGTTTTATTGACGGCACCATCAAGATTCCGGATGAAAAATCGCCGGATTTTGAACAATGGGGTATCATCAATTCCATGTTGGTGGCTTGGATTGTCAATACCCTCAACGTTTCGATCCGTACTACTATTCGCTATCCCGATCATGTTAAAGATTTGTGGGACGAGCTCCGTGATCGCTACTCCCTTGCTAATGGTCCCCGTATTTTCGAACTGAAATCTCAAATTGCTAACTGTAAGCAACAAAATAGGTCGGTTGCGGCCTATTACGCGAGCTTCGACGCTTGCGGGATGAGTTGGCCGGATACTCCAAAATTCCGGCGTGTATCCGTGCCGCGGATCCGATTACATCAAATTACGGGAACATGAATGGTTCCACCGATTTTGTATGGGACTTGATCCCAAACGTTTTGGTAGCGAGCGTTTCGGCGTTGTTAATGATGGATCCGATCCCCACTTTGAACATCGCTTACGCGAAAATTATTTCCGAAGAACGCAAGCACACGGTTTCCGAGGGCGGGAATCACCTCGTCGATGCACTCGGCTTTGCGCCCTAGCGGAAACAGGCCGGCCAAGGCCGCTGCGGGGACGATTCTCGTATTTGTACACATTGTGGTCGGTCCGGCCATGCTAAGGACCACTGTTTCGAGATTATCGGGTACCCCGATTGGTATACTGGTCCCACCCGTGGTGGTGGCCATGGTGGTCGTGCTGGACGTGCTCCGAATTGTGGTGGTCGGGGTGGACGCGGCGGTGGTCGCTCTTTTCGCTAATGTGGGAGGACGGAGAGCCAAGCAAACTCCTCTCGATGTTGCACACGGGGATCGTTCCACCTTGCCAACTATCACGGATGACCAATGGAATCAATTATTAAATGCTTTAAAACATGCCAAGCCTCCTGCTTCTTCTGAAAAATTATCCGGTATGTCTTATTCCGGTGATTGACTTATTGATACGGGTGCATCAAATCATATGTCTGGTAACATTTCACTGTTTAAAAATTTGCATGATATATCATCTTCGGTCGGTTTGCCTAATGGGCACAATGCCACTGCCACCAAAGCCGGCACTATTATATTAAGTTCTGAGCTAATTTTGGATGATGTTCTTTATGTCCCCGACCTCACGTGCAATTTGTTATCGGTTTCTCATTTGCTTGCCAATCGCCAATATATTGTTATTTTCACTGACAAACTGTGTATCGTACAAGACCATATTTCGAGGAACCTGATTGGAGTGGGGGTGCAGTGTAGTGGGGTCTATTATTTTCGACATCTCAGTTCTTCCAACATTCAAGCCAATAAAATTGATGTTTCCGATGCAAGTGTTTTGTGGCATAGGTGGATGGGTCATCCCTCTATGACAGTGGTTACTTCTTTTCTTCGTAATAATTCTTTGGATAAACTCTGTGATGTTGACTGTTCTATGTGTTTTATGAGTAAACAACCTCTTAATTCTTTCCCTTTGAGTACGAATAAAGCATCGGATATTTTTTATTTAATCCATTGTGATATTTGGGGTCCTTATCGAGTGACTTCCAGTTGTGATGCTCGATTTTTTCTTACTATTGTTGATGATTGTTCCCGTGCCACGTGGGTTTATTTGTTGATTGGAAAACATGAGGTTGGCCACTTGATTCAGAATTTTTACGAGATGGTAGTGACTCAATTTAATAAACGAATTAAGACTTTGCTCAGTGATAATGGTCAAGAATTTTTAACCTTAGGTTCCTTTTTTGAATCCAAGGGTATTTTACACCAGACGTCTATTGTTGACACTGCCCAACAAAATGGCCGCATTGAACGTAAGCATTGCCACATCCTTAATGTTGCCCGCGCTTTACGTTTTCTAGCAAAATTGTCTACATATTTTTTGGGAGAATGTGTTCTTACTGCTGTTCACTTGATTAATTTAACTCCTACTCGTGTCCTCCGTGGTAAAACCTCTTACGAATGTCTCTATGGCCGTCTCCCGTCTTATGATCATGTCTGGGTTTTTGGTTGTTTAGCTATGCTGCGGTCCGCCCTCGCAACCCGGATAAGTTTGCTTCTCGTTCCCGCCGGTGTATTTTTATTGGGTATCCATTTGGTAAAAAAGGTTGGCGTCTATATGATCTCGACTCTCACGATTTTTTTGATAGTCGAGATGTCACATTTTTCGAGGATCAGTTTCCCTTTCTCGACTCCTTACCCGACCATGCCCGTACTCAATGGGAACGTTATTTTAATCAACCGCCGTTATGGGCTGATGATGGTTATGATACTGAGGATTCGGATCCCCCGGTTAGGACAGGTGTTCCTTCCCCCCAACAGACCTCAGATTTACGGGGGCATGTAGACATGGTGGATGATGCTCCGGGTGGCCCGGTCTCCTTACTTGAACAACCTTTGGGTCGCGGTCATCGCACCAGGATTCCTTCCACGAAGCTCCGTGATTATGTTACGAATACGGTCGTTCTTCCTCCACAGGACCCCACTGCATCTGCTTCCTCCTCTCCTCCCGGCTCCTCAGGTAAACCTGTTGACATAGCTTGTTATGTTGCTTATAATAATTTTTCTGCACACACAAATGTTTTTTGACAGCTCTTACTAAAGGAAAAGAGCCGGCCACTTTTCGTGAAGCTGTTCAGTTGACTGGGTGGCGTCGGGCCATGCAAGAGGAGATTGATGCGTTAGAACGCAATGGCACTTGGTCTTTGGAGGTTCTTCCTCCCGGTAAACGTGCCATCGGTTGTGGTTAGGTGTATAAAATTAAATACACCTCCACTGGCGACGTGGAACGCCTCAAAGCTCGGCTTGTTGTTCGAGGAAATCGGCAGGTTGAAGGAGTTGATTATAATGAAACGTTTGCTCCGGTCGCCAAAATAGGAACGGTTCGTGTTTTTTATCCATTGCAGGGGCATGGAATTGGGAAAATGGACGTCTATAACGCGTTCTTACATGGTGATTTGGCTGAGGAGGTCTATATGCACCTTCCTCCTGGATATCATGCTTCCTCTCCTGGCACGGTTTGTCGATTACGTAAATCCCTATATGGGTTGAAACAGGCTCCTCGACAGTGGTTTGCCAAGCTTTTGACTGCTTTGAAACATTTTGGTTTTGTCCAATCTTACGCCGACTACTCGCTGTTCAGTTATAATCGGGCTGATGTTCCCTCCACGTTCTGGTTTATGTCGATGACTTAATCATTGTTGGTTCTTCCCATGACGCCCTTGTTCGCTTCAAGGGCGTTGGTGTTCAACAAGAAACACCAGTGACACTGACGTTCACTTTAAAAAAAATCACCAGGTGCCGAAGTAATCTTTTGTGGTGCCGGGAGCAATAGTGTGCCGAAAATAAATAGAGGTGTGCCGATAAAACCCCAAAAAAAAAAACAAGTGTTGGGCCTCTCTCTCTTACATGTCCACACCTCCCAAACAAAAATAAACAAACAAATCAAGTGTTGGCATCTCTCCTCTCTTATAGGCCCCCCACTTGAAGGGGATATTGAGATATATAATGTTAATTATCTACCTTCTTATCAGCTTAAACTTTTAGGACAGATGGTAATTCAACAAACCCGAATACCTTAATCATTAGTGTTTCTACTGAAAACGATTCAAGCCACGGCTTCTATTATTTCAATCCTTAAAAGCAATTGCAATATTAATGAAGACGAAGCAATCCCACATGAATTCGTGAATTCGTTAAATGTGAAGAACGCAATTCGAATCACACAAACTGTTAACGGAATGGTATGTGTTCGTTACAACGTCGACTCAAACAACCTCAGATCATGTTTGTCACTTGCTAGCGTACGAAGCGGTGAAACTATAATGGAACTTCCGTATCCAGGAGGTTACCGGCTTGCTTATTTTCTAGGTTAGATACCTGTTAGTGGTGTCTACAAATTGCTTACGTTAGGTAAACCTATACAATATTTCTTTTCGGATACCATTAATTCCAACTCTTTTGATTGCCAAATTCTCACTCTGAGCGGCGACATGCGTTGGAGAAAGGTGCCTAAAAGTAGTGATCCGGTGGTGTTCGTACCTATATTCGTTTGGTCTAACCAAAGAGATTTTCCGTCGCATTACACCCCGGAGGACTATCCGAATATTATTATGGATAGCGTAAAATAACGCAATTTAGAGGCCAACTGGCTTTGTTTAGTTGTCAGAAAGTTGATCGTCGGCCTGGAGGTTTAATATTCCTCCATACCTTATACGATAAACAAGTATTTTCTTGGAGAAGACATATTATCGCAATGCCATGCGAAGTGACTCGAGAATTGAGGGAGAAGACATATCGCAGATTTTTTCCGGTTGGTAGTCTTCTTGAGAGTTGAGGTAGAATACATATCGGATTTTTTCCGGGGGGGGGGGGAGGTTTTGTTTGCGGTTTAATTTTGGAAAAGATGATCCGTTCACACCGATTTATTCTTACGATTATAGGAAAAATTTATTGGAGAGGTTTGCTGTGGTGAAGCTTCCCAAGTTCGTAAAATTGAAGATGTTCGTTTTAGTGTTGATGATGGCTTTAATCTGTTGCATTTGATGTAGGTAAGGATCAATCCATGGTTTGCTTTGCAGTATTGGCTTTTTTTTTTTTTTTTTTTCCCTAATAACAACGCGAAAGGACGAAAGTTTTATTAATATCAAACATAAACTAATTTTAAAAAAAAACTAGCCATCGGCTAGACTAAGAGACACAACCCACTACTGGACTATGACCCAGCACGAAGCTAGACTACTATGAACACTAACCAAACCTAGAACCCAACATACAACAGAGCCAAATAATGAACAGGAGAGACCTGCTGAGCAATAAAAATAGGGGGATTCTATTTGGAGCCTCCTATTTACTACTTGCACCCACTTACTACTTGTACCACAAAAAATTACTACTTGCACCACATGATTTTTTATATAGGAACATCGATCAGCACAGCTTTGTTAACACCAGGCTAATGACGTCGATCGCGGTGCGTTGGTGTTCCTGTGACGTTGGTGTTCCACACTAACACGAGTGTGACCGACGTTCCCTATATAAAAAAGTGTTAAATCTTAGAACGTCGGTCCACGACTTTTCACTTTGGTGTTCACAGTGGCATACCAACGCGCGTCGGTGACACCGCGTTGGTGTGCACAATGAACACCTGTGCACGTGTGAGTGACGTTTTTTTCACCCGAAAAAATATTCATTAATGTGGTGCAAGTAGTAAATAGGGGGGTCCAAATAGAATCCCCTAAAAATATTCATCAAATATAAAAGTGCTCAGACAATGAACCTAATAGCCATTTCATTACTTGACAACACGGTACAAAACAACGACGAAAAATAACCAAATATTACAATAAAATTTCCGAAACAGACTCCAGCTAACTCCACCACACGCCGCCACCGCACGGTATAAGGAGCCCGGCCCGCAAACCCCGAATAAGCGAACAGCCGACAGATCACGGGCAGCACCGGAAATCACCACCAGCGATCCAAAGGTCCAGCACCAACACCCGAACAGAACAAAAAGTCCGGAAGAAGGGCTGTAAAAAAGCACCGACAACCTGAAAGCTCCGGCGGCGAAGCACCGTACCCCTCAGGACCTGTAGCAGAGTAAACAAGCCGGAGTCCGAGCCAAAACCAACAGAAGGCCGCCGAACTTGCACCTACTACGCCAGCAAACAACAGATCTGCAAGAATCGTCGGATCATGGGAGCAAGCAAGCTGGTGACCGAATCCGGCCTCCAAAGGACCAGGTCAATACTCAACACTCGATAGGCCGGGTAAACAACACAAAAATAAAAGAAACAATACAAACCAAACATAGGAATGATATATATATTAGATCTTGAATTGAAAACAGAAACTCGAACAGAAACTTGAACTGAAAACAGAAACTTAATAGTATCTAAATACTAGATCTTGAACAGAAACTAAATTACCAAAAACTATGAAAAACAAAACGAACATCAAATTAAAGGCCCCAAAAGGCATCATCAACACTAAAACGAACATTATCTGCGATATTATTCCCTTGGATATCTGTGTTTATTATGCCCTCTGGAAACTTCCCCACGATAAACCTCTGGAACAAACCGTTTCTATAATCGTAGGAATAAACCGGTACAAAAGGATCATCTGTTCCCAAAACAGCAAACACAAGCTCCCCTGTCGCAAGATTACCAACCGGAAAAACCCTGCAAGATTTTCTCTCATCTCCCAATTCTCGACCCACTTCTTCAAACGGCAATGTGATAACATGCTTAGACCAATCAAATCCATCTTTATCATCCAATGTATAAACGTATATTATTAAAGCTGCAGGCTGATGATTATCTTCTTGTCTACACAAAGCCAACTTGCCTCTAAAGTTTGTAAAGTTACCATGTTTAAGGATATCTTGAGCATCCATCTCCGTCGGAGGAGGTGTAATGTAGTGGAATTTCTCTTCATTAAGGTCAAAACAAAACAGGTATTGACGATTAAATCCATGAAACAACCATAATAGAAATCCATTAACTGAAAAACTCTGCATACTCTGTATTTCCCAATACTCAGCGACCACGGTTCTCTGATCGTGGACCCAAGAACTACTTATAGGTAGCTTTCTCCAACCGTTTTTGCAGCTCAAGGTGATAATTTCACAAATTTGATAGTTTGAATCAACACGACGGACTAAACTCAAAAAGAAATAAAAGAAGAAATTTAAAGAGTAGTCGACTATTGCAAGCACTTTATAAACTCCACGAATAGGTTCAAACCCAAGAAAATAATGATCAACTCGATTAGCTTTGGCGCCAGGAGAAGGTGGGAGTCCCATGATAAATTGATGGTTCCGTACTCTCATAACCCACCACAAATGCCTACCATACCTATCTGCTGGATCGCCGCCGTAACAAACACAAACAAACCCGTTAACCGCTTTTGTGATTTGTTTCGCGCGCTTGAGGCTTAAACAACTAACAAATTTATGTGGAGGCGATGATGCATCATTAATATTGCTGCGGTGTTTAAGGATAGAATAATAAAAGACATGGCTAGAATCATCATCATCATTGTTGGAGACACAGTAATAACTAGAGCACTAGGGTTCCGGGAACGGTAAAAATCAGGAAAAGAAGGGTGTAAGATCACAGAACGCCAATGTTTTGATAAGCATGTAAATTGAAACACTTGCTTTATCGAAAGCCTGCAGAAAACATTCAGCAATACATCTAGAGGTAAATCTAATTGTTTCTTCACCTTCTGTGGTCTATCGATTGCTGCATTAATTCCTGTCGTTTCCTTCATCGATCGTTTGGATTGGATTGATGCAATCAATCAGATTTTGCCTGCTTATATTTTGGCTTATATTTCTCAATTTATTTTGTATAAATTTAGGGGGTTCCTTTTCCGGCCGCCAACAATAGGGTTATTATTCTCAATTTATTTTTTTGTATAAATTATTGGATGATATAATGGTTATAAAGGACAATAGAGGAAGCATAAATTGTCAAAACATACATTGGTAGTGAAAATTGTGAAAAGGGACGAAAACATCTGAAATGACGAAATTACTTTTAACACATTTAAAGACTTCAATTTCATCCTAAACAAATCTACTAATACAAAAAACGGAAGAAGGGTGACGATACCGAATATCGTCCAACAATATTTTCGGGCCGTACTCAATTTGGTGACGATAAATTCAAGAAAAAATAATGAACGGGGTGGTGTTTTGGCGTATTTTTTAGACTGAGCCTGTGATGTGATTTCTCAAGTTGTCTACGTATCCTGTTAATTAATTAGGAATCAAGTCTTTCGTAGTTCCTTAGTGATTATTTATATAGAAGACGTTTCATCCATTTTCTTGTCCAACAAGGATTCCGATTCTTAATCACTAAGGATTATCACGTATTTATCCTTATCATTAGGAGATAATCATTAATATATTTGAATACCAGGATCAGAGTCTTAATTACTTAGGATTCTTTCCATATTTATCCCGTATTTGAGGGCAAAATTAGGATTTTAGTCCTCTAACTTGGCCTATTTTGGATTTTAGTCATGTTCCTGCTCCGGTGAGGAAAATGGTCCTCTAAGTTGGTTTTTTTGGATTTTAGTCTATCCGCCGGAAATAATTGATTGGGCACGGAATTTTTAAAAATAGTCCTCTAACTAGGCGCCACGTAAGCGTTTTTTAAAGATTCCGGTGCCAATCGCCTATTTCCGGCGGATAGGACTAAAATCCAAAATAAAAACCAACTTAGAGGACCATTTTCCTTACCGGAGCAGGAACATGACTAAAATCCAAAATAGGTCAAGTTAGAGGACTAAAATCCTAATTTTCCCCGTATTTGAGACATGTGCGTATTTCGGATAAGGATGGCTCTGGCCGACATGCATCGAGCCCCCAGGGGCATCTCGGCCTACATTGTATTACCTGACGTCCACCATTACCGAGCCGACCTACGGTGGTACGTTAAGGAGGACATGGCAGACCTTACACCTGGGGTTTAGGTATGTTCTGTGGTTTGGCATAAAGCTCATGGCCTTTATTGTTTGTTATTTCTCTGTCTTCATTAATTGCTTAGACATTCTGCAACTGATACGTGGTAAGGGCTAATCCGACCCTCGTTATAAGCCCCCCAGGTCTGTCTGAGCTATGATCGTCAGGTCGATTTGATAAAGGTGGAGGTTGGCTTCCGTCTCTCGGATTTGTAAAACTTCACAAGGACTTGATCTGCCACGTGGAGGACTTGCTCTGCCACGTGGCAGAGTCACCGTTATGACACTGTCATAACGGTCCTGGGAAACGAGACGTAAAGTGACGATTAAATCCATGAAACAACTATAAGAAAAATCCATCAACTAAAAAACTCTGCATACTCTGTATTTTCCAATACTCTGCGCCCACAGTTCTCCAATCGTGGACCCAAGAACTACTTATAGCCAAGTAGTAGCTTTCTCCAACTGTTGATTTTCCAATACTCTGCGCCCACACTACTATGGCTTTTTTTTTTTTTCAATTTATTTATGTATAAATTAGGGTTCTTATTCTTAATTAATTTTTGTATAAATTATTATAGTATAAACAATTTAGGGTTTCTTTTCCTTTTTTTTTTTTTGACAGATAGGGGTTTTTTTTGTATAAATTATAGAAAGAAACGCGAACACGAGATACGTTAAATAAACACACGCACGGTCATCGACCACTTACTGGAGGCTCGAACCCAGAACTTCCTAGTCAATTACCGCAGTATTTACCGCTGGACCGATGTCATATGTTGGCGGCAAGAAATTAGACTCAGACTCAGTTTTGTTTGTTGTTTTTCCGACCAAAGCTCGTAAGGCAGGCAGCTTTCAATGATGTTAGGTTCATCACATCGTCTTTCAAAACATTTTCAAGATTATTATTGGATTCATTATCTTTCGTATTAGCCAAAACGTTTGAGCAATTTCGCTACCTTGATGTTCCATCGTTTCTGGAGTCAAAATTCAGTTAACATCGTATGGACTAATGGTTCATATATATATTAGATATTAAATAAGAACATATACTAAACTTGATCTTTAGCCAAAAGGCCGAGAAAGGTACGAAAGGTGAATGAAAAACTAAAGCCAACATTCATCCGAAATCCGGTGCAATAAATACTTTAGTATAAACAGAGGGATCCAATCATTAATAAACAAAGGAAACCCAAATAGTACGATCTATCTTTTGACAAACAACTAAATCATGTCTCCTTCATAAACTCAGGAAACTACTATATATGTTCTATCAAAAAAAAAAAAAAAAAAAAAAAAAAAAAAAAAAAAATTGAGTATGCAAAAAAACAAAAAAAATGACAGCACGGGCGACGGCTACTTAATTATGACAATTGCGAAGATTATATCTCTTCTTTGAAACTGAAGTTTCAACCAATGAATCAACCCCAATTTCTTTATAGCACAAATAGTCAGGATCTTGCAAGCTATCTATATCTTCGGGCAAATCTTCGTCAATCCACGTAGACCATTCCACCTCACTATCTGTATCGGAATCCCATGTCAAGTCGTTGCCTTTTTGCATTCTGTTCACCTTTTCCATTAGTGTAATCAACAGTTGATGGTTCAATACTTCGTAATCTCTGCATTCGCATTCGTATATAACAGACATGAAAACAAACTGTCAGAAGAAAACCGAAGATTCTTTACTGAAATGAAAAATATGGTAACATTCCTAGAATTTTCGGGGGGGTTTTTTTTAGGGTATATTTTCGGGTTGAATACCTGTAAATGTATACAGAATATAGAAGTTGGCTTGAACCAAGAAGCAGAAAGAGTGATCGAACCAGATTAATCATCCACCCTTGTTTCTCGATATCATAGGCAGTGGACCGCAGTACAATCAATTCAACCAAGAATGTGATGCATAAACCTGAGGTTAAAAATACAAATAATGCCTGTTAGAACACCCTTAAAAAATTGCAAATCAGGACAGTAATATTGTTTATTAAGGTTACCTATATACATTGTAGGCCGTACGTTGTACGTTTGTTTCGTACTGGTGAACATGTAAATAAGGAATATGGCCAATGAATACACCAAGAATGCTTTTATCAACCGGGATTCCAATAGCATCGCATTGTGAATCGCGAATAGCTTGTCCAAGGCAACGAACATCTTTGTTTGTTTTGATTCAAAAGCTTCCTGTAAAAAAAGTAGTTTTTTATGTTAACAAAGTGCAAAACATGTATAAAAGTTTGGATGAATCGTATAGAAATAAGTAAGCCTACCTGAGCGGCTAGTATCGTCTTGGAATTTTCAACGAGATGATCCACGAGATGATTCTGGGCTTGTTGAAGTTGTTCTTGTCTTTGAAGAAGCTCTTGTTGTTGTTTATGGCCAAATTCAGCCAATTGTTGCAAAGCCCCCCTGTAAATTAAAATCAAAAGTTTCTAGGATTATTATCCTTCGAATCAAATCTTGATTTCAATAATATTGGTGAAGTGATTTAATGAATTACCTGCTTTCTTCAAGAGCTTTGGATTGAAACTCTGTGAGAACATGAAGTCCATTAAGAGCCATTGATTGTCCATCTAGTAATTGTTTTTGCTTCTCGATCGAACTTTCCGCCATGTTTCCAATATCATCTGTTTTCGTTTGTAAAGTGTTCATCTTTGAAAACATTGCATCTCCAACTTTACTAATCTCCTTTTCGATTTCAACCGCTTCGTTCTTCAGATTATTAATCTCATCTCCTAAATTATTGTAAGAATCATGAAGAATCCTCATTCCTTCCTTCATATTCTCCTTCATATTTTCTTGCCCTTTACTTAATTCCATCTGTGATGCTGCAATTTCCTGTGATTGATCATAAAGTCCCTTAGAATAGTTGTATACTTTTTCAACATGATTCTCAACGTTCTTCGTCGCCTCGTGCAATTCTCGTGTTCTTGTATCAACTTGATTCAATGAATCATAAACCTCTTTTGATGTCTCCAAAAGCCTTCCACCTTGTATTTCTATGTTCTCTAACTTCTCTTCTGCATATTCTGCAGATTTCTTCAATTCATTTACTAGCCTCTCTGTTTGCCTTCTAAATGCTTCGATCCTGCAACATAATCAAAGTTATTACTTCACCCCATTAAAAAAAAAAATCAAATCTTTTTAAGAAAAAAAACACTGATTGATCTTTAAAAAAACGAAAAGAGACGCATATTATTTCACCCCATCAAAAAAAAAATCGAATATTTTTCAAGAAAAAACACTGATTGCTGATCTTTAAAAGAGCGAAAAGAGACACGTACTGTAATCGATGACAAATGGAATTAGTCTCGATATGGTATTGAAGATAAACTGCTTTAACTTCAGATTGATGCACATTTTTCAGACATTTTTCGACGCTAGATTTCGGATCACAATACGGTAGAGATTGTTGTCCTGAATGTTCTAAAAAACACTCTGTTAAACGCCACGCGAATCTGTTTCGTGATTCTTCATCAGCATGAAACTGTGAACAGCCTGTAAACAAACTCTGATAAGCCTTCTGCGAACATGAGGCGGCTTTGCCGGAGCCCATTAACATCTTAGCATTCTCAAGCTTTTGAATTTCCAATTTGTCATTAAAAGCTTCCATGGAGAATTCAGACACTGCATCTCTTGAATACATCTGATAACTTTCGGAATTGTCTGATTTCTTGTCTGTGTTCTTCTTATTATTATTATTATTATTTGAGAAAAGAGACCAACCCCATGAATAATTAACTTGTAAAATCACCAAAAAGAAAATCATCAAAACCTTAAAATTCATCATCATCTTCATTGAAATTCTGGGATTTTCAATCAGCCAACTTAAATCTCTATCAAATCAAAATCGGTGCTGTCCTTTTTTTTATTCAAAGAAAAGAATATATCACTTGAAGGCCAAGTTCTGGTTTAAAAACAAAAAACTTGAAGGCCAAGTGATTGAAATTTGAAAGAAGACGATGATTGATTGATTGTTCATCTATTTTATATAAATAATAATAATAATAATAAGAGGGAAAGGGACATTCAAAAGTTTCCAAAAAAATAGTGTAGATTGCAAACAACCGACATGTCTCTTCAGTTTTTTATTTTATTTTAACGTTTTTTTGGTTTGTTTCTTTCTTTCCAAAAGGCACGATGAATTATAAATATAAAATTATTAATGATTGTCAATGGGCAAAAGAGTTCGGATGATTTATTACTTCATAAAACACCCACACGTTTTTCTTTCATATTTTTATTTATTTTTTTATTGCAGGGTCTTTGATGACTATATTTGTATTCACTAATTTTCAAAATACGTTGTCGAAATTCACTAATTTTCGGGATTATTTATCGAAAAGATTTCGGGATTCGTTGTTTTTATAAAAATTACTCCTTCTCCCGACACCATTCGCATTCTTAAAAATTTCGATTATGTCCTTATCGCTATTTTATATTTTTTATTGCGTCTTTGGTGACTATATTTGTATTCACGGGGTTAAAGCGTCGTCCGACGTTTACATAAAAATTTAGTGTGCTATTTAAAAAAACGTTACAACGTTTACGTTATAAAAATGTCACAACCTAAAAACGTCAGTCCACGACTTTTCACTGACGTTGATATTGAATAGCAACGTCAGTGTTATTCAATATCAACGTCAGTATGATTGACATTTTTTTCATTAAAAAAATATTGAATGCCGAAAGTAAAAACGGGATGTCTTTAGAACCCTTATATTTATTGGATACTATAGTCCGAATTTGGAAAGGTGGTTTAATAAATGAATTTTTTTTTTTGAACTATTTTTTATCTTTACTTTAATTTATTTATTTTCTCGTAACATGTAAATCCACATACTTCGTGCCAATTCGTAAAAAAAAAAAAATAAAAAATAAAATAGGATCGGAGTCCATAAAAACATGTTTTAAACTTAAATGGTTGAGAAGAACTGTCACTTACTATATGTTACTATATTTTTTTACATGTGTTACTATATGTGTTAAAACACACATACTTTGTGCCCAAGTATTATAACGATGATTGCATCATTTTTAAATGTTTTTTTGAATATTCGCAATATGTTTTAATTTACAGAAAGGAAAAAAAAAAACAGGAAAAAAAAACACACACATATATTTTTGCCAAAGTGTAATCATGAGGTATATATACATATATATCATCCAAACGTTCAGGAAAAATTAAAAGGCACGAATTTATATTGGGGATTATATATAAGTGGCAAAGAATTTAAGGTTAAAATAATTCTGAAAATCCTACACGATTTGTTTCCTTCAATTTGCACTGCCATTCATTCCTTTAATTTACGTAATCATGTATGTATGTATTTACACTTTTGACGTAAAAAATGTGTAAATGTGTTTATATATATATATATATACATATACACACTTTATATATATGTTAAATGTTTATAACATCATAATATGCTTCAGGCAATTATTCATTTCAAATGGTTTATGTATTTTGAAACATAGTGATCATCACTTTAAGAACCTCATTTTATAAAATTAATTTGTATATTTCTTATGAAAACCCCTACAATATTGAAACAACTAAACACGTTATATTCTATTGGTGGCTTCTATTGGCACAACATTTTTACTATAAGCGTTCTTTTCGTGAAATATTTTTTAAATATCCGGCACCGCTCATGTATTCATTTATTTTTTTACTTTCGGAAAAACACTATGAACTAGGGGAGTAGGGGTGGCATCGGGTCGGGACCCGACCCGTAAACCTACTACTCGAACCTGTCCCGAAAAGATTCGTGATTGTCGAAGACATTATTACAAATACCGTTAATACTTAATATTTACATATTGTATTATAAATTACTTGTTGTGTAGTTACCTAGATACCCTTGTATGTGTATATATATACCCACTATTGTAATACTTTGAACATACAATAATATACACAAATTACCACATGGTATCGGAGCCACAGTAAACAAACAAAAAAAAACCCTACCGCAAAAAACAAAAAAAAAAAACTACAGCTGCCGCATCTTTCTTCTTCTTCTTCGACGCAACCAGCCGCCGCCATCTCTTCACCGGCAACCATGTCCGACGATGGCTTATCCTCTGTAGCAACCAGCAAATATCCCACCTTTGTTCGATCGTCCTCGTTGCACATTACCAAACTGACTCGCACTAATTACAACCTATGGCGTGCTCAGATTCTAACCTACCTTCGTGGCCAAGGTGTTTTTGGCTTCATTGATGGCACACTACCACCGCCGACCAAAACCATTACCACCGCCTTTGGCAAAACAGAAGAAAATACCGATTATGAGGACGAATTGGCTGCATGGACCAAAACCGATCAGATGATTCTGTCGACTATCACCTCATCTCTTTCTGACGAGGTGCTGCTTCAAGTATACACCGCCGCCACCTCGGCTGCCATATGGGCTGCACTCCAGACCTCTTTCGCCTCTCAAAGTCGTGCCAAATTGGTTCAATTACGAACCGAACTTGCATCCACCAGGAAGAACGAACTCACTGCTACTGAATACTTCTTTAAAATGAAAACCATTGCCGATGAACTGCACCTCGCCGGCCATCCATTGCGGGACGACGGGCCAATCTCTCGCCATTTGGACTCGGGCACGATTACGACTCTCTGGTTACCCTGGTCTCCGCACGTGACTCAATCTCCCCTGATGAACTCTATGCGCTTCTACTCACCACTGAAAGCCGCATTCAGCACAATCGGCCGACTCCTCTTGCACCAGTCTCGGCCACCAACACTCCTCAAGCCAATCTTGCACGCAACAGCTCATACCCAGGCAGCTACAACAACACCCAGCACAACTCCGCTCCTAACCGTGGCCGCGGCCACTCTCCTAATTATCGGGGGCATGGTGGTCGTGGTCGCGGACGTGGCACTTCTCGTCAAAACAATGCTGGTAACGATCCTACTTCCTCTATTTGTCAAATTTGTGCAAAAGTAGGGCATACTGCCCATGCATGTTATCAGAGGTATGAGCAATCTGCTGAACCGGCAGCCAACCCACCACCAACCCATAACCCATGCCCTCCCCAAGCTTATGCAACCCACCCTGCCTACCCCCCAACGCTGAATGGCTTCCCGACACGGGTGCCACCCATCACCTTACAAATGATTTCCGCAATCTAAATGTCAACTCTGAAGCCTATGACGGTCCTGAGCAAGTTCACATTGGCGATGGTTCAGGTTTGCCTATTTCTCCCCCTTCCCCTACAACTCAGACCGTTTTATTACCTTCGTTCTTACCACCCGTTCCCACTGCTCCGCGAACCACCATTCCCAAACCCACACCCGCATCGCATTCCTCCCCACCTGGGACCCCACCAACAGCAAGCTCCCCACAACCCGCGCCTACCTCGCCTGTTTCACCAAACACCGACCTCTCCTCATCACCCTCACCGCACCCTCGACCACCCCCCTCCCTCGGCACCCTATGACCACTTGCACCCACACCAAAACGCTAAAGCCTAAACAAAACCCCGATTTTATTAAATCCCCTCTTCCCAAAGCCCTTATTGCCACCACTACACATTCTGATCCCACTTCCTACACCGAAGCCTCCAAACACAAAGTCTGGCGTGATGCCATGCAAGACAAAATTAATGCTCTACTTCGTACTAACACATGGGAACTAGTGCCCTATCACACGAATATGAATTTAGTTGGAAATAAATGGGTGTTTCGCACCAAACACCATGCGGATGGTCATGTTGAACGTCACAAGGCTCGCCTCGTTGCCAAAGGTTTTCATCGGGCGAGAGGGCATTGATTACACCGAAACGTTTAGTCTGTTGTTAAACCCGTAACTATACGTGTTCGTTGTCTCTTGCTATTTCACGAAATTTGGTCACTTCGGCAAGTGGATATTCAAAATGCGTTTCTTCATGGCAACCTCACCGAGACGGTGTATATGGCTCAACCTCCCGGTTTTGCTCACCCCGATCATCCAGACTATGTTTGCCGCTTAAAGCGGAGCCTATATGGCCTTAAACAGGCACCTCGGGCATGGTTCTCTCGTTTCACTGACATTCTCACCCGGTTTGGCTTTGTCGGCTCCAAAGCTGATACGTCCTTGTATGTTTACTCTAGCGGCCCTATTCGGTTATACATCCTTATTTATGTGGATGATGTTATCATCACTGGCAACAGCGCTATTCACATTGAAGAGGTTATTCGGTTTCTGGGCACCCATTTCCCGGTCAAGGATCTCGGCAATTTATCTTACTTCCTTGGTGTCGAGGCACTTCACACCACGGATGGTTTGTTTCTCACGCAGCGCAAATATATCCTTCAACTACTCCAAAAGGCAAATATGGACAATTCTAAACCGTGCTCGACCCCTATGGCTGCCTCCACTCGCCTATACCACGATCCGGGTCCTTTATTCTCTGATCCGGCTCTTTATCGTACAGTAGTTGGAGGCCTTCAAAACTTGAGTTTTACCCGTCCAGATATTGCCTTTGCGGTTCATAAGGCCAGCAAATTTATGCATGCCCCAACCGAGGCTCATTGGTTAGCGGTTAAGCGTTTACTTCGATATCTCAAGGCCACGATTTCTGAGGGTCTTTTCTTCTCTCACCGCTCCTCCTTGCATCTGCGCGCCTACTCTGACTCTGACTGGGCTGCTGATCCGGATAACCGGCGGTCTATTGGGGCTTACTGTATTTTTCTTGGCGATCACCTTATTAGCTGGCGTTCCAAACAACACCTTACCGTCTCCAAAAGTAGCACTGAAGCCGAGTACAAGACCTTGTCTAACACTGCCGCCGAGATACAATGGATCCGCAATCTCCTCACCAATATGCTTACTAGTTCCCCCACGCCCACCTTATGGTGTGACAACATTGGTGCTACCTATCTTGCACACAACCCCGTCTTTCATGCGCGCACTAAGCATATAGAAATTGACTTTCATCATGTCCGTGAGCTTATTACTGCCAAGAAACTCAATGTTGCCTTCCTCACTTCCAAAGATCAACTTGCAGACTTGCTTACCAAGCCGTTGGGGAATCCGCGATTTGCCAACCTGAAGACCAATCTCCTTGTCTACTCTATACCCACGGGATTGCGGGGGCGTGTCGAAGACATTATTACAAATACCGTTAATACTTAAAATTTACATATTGTATTATAATTACTTGTTGTGTAGTTACCTAGATACCCTTGTATGGTGTATATATATACCCACCATTGTAATACTTTGATTATATAATAATATACACAAATTACCACAGTGATTTCATTTTTCTTCCCGAGCTCGTACCCGATAAGCGTCGGGTCCCAACAATCGGGATACCCGAATGTTTAGGATCCCGTCGGGTCGGGAATGGATGTCCCGAACATATTATCTTAAAAAATATTAATGTTAATATAAAAAAATGACAACAATTACTTGATCGAAATAATAGTTCAAAAGGTGGGGGCCGGAGAAATGAGTTAACGGTGATAGAGTCGACAACCGGTGGAAGCGGTTGGCTTTTGTGAGGAAGAACACTTTAGAATATTAGAGAGCAGAAGAGAGGTGCAGAGAAAATGAGAAACGGCGAAAGCAGAGGGTGTAGCAGGTTTATGTTTTTAGTATTTAGGGTTGTGTGTATTCGTGATGAAAAATGTTACATATATATATTCGGATCGGGATCGGGAACCTGATGGGATTGAGTTTATACCCGATCCTTTCCCGCATTTTTCGGGTCGGAAAAAATCTCAAAATTTTTTGTCGGAAAATTTTCAAGGTCGGGATTATCGGGATTATCGAGAAATTGTACACATCTCATACACCGAATTATGAGTTTTGTGGTCCATGTTTTTTGGTCTTTTTCCTTTTTCTTTTTTAGTTTGATAATGTATGGTTTAAAATGATTCTGTGTACTTTTTATGATTATTTTGTATGTGCCTAAATCATCATCCTTTGCATAAAGCTCTTAGCTCATTGTAAAAATATTTAAACTTGTGCACCGATTTATGTTTTTCTTTATATTGAATTTAAAAATTACATTAAATAAAATAGTTTATTACAATCTTCCTAGTGGCTTCACCAAGCCAATTGGAGAAAAAAATGCATGACAATAAAATAAAATTAAAAAAAAAAACGATAAAATTACCTATAACATAATTATCAAGATTCTTTGGAAATGTTGTAAACCGTAAATTGTTATGGGCGCGCGTTTGAAAGAGGAATCACCAAAATTTGGTTTTTCTAACAAGATAGTACTTCTTCCACGCTAGAGCTTGAATCCATGATTCGATTTGATTGTGTCTGATTACCCAAGTTTGAAGATATTCATTCTTCGGATTAAAGAGCACCTCATGATATATGACCGAAAAAAAATAACAAAATTTCATTGTGACAAAAAAATCTCCACTAGAGGAAGAGCGTTACTTCCACACCTAATGTTGTCATTTGTGAGTGAAGAAGAAGAAGACCTCGTGGCAAAAGGACGAAGAGCAAGACTACGACGGAGAACGAAGAAAAAACAACTGCCGCAGAGCGATTTTCCATGTGGGGTGAAACAATTTATCAATCCATGCATTTTTTAAGCCAACTTGTAAGAGATTATTGGATGAGTTTGCCTTCTTTTTCTTTTGTTTCTGTTTTCAGCTTCTTATGAACGACTGCGAAGTGCTTGCGGGTATTGAGGGATTCATATTGCTTTTATTGCTAATTGCATTGGTTGCAAGCAGGTATTGAGGGATTAATATTGCTTATTGTCTGTTCAAAGATGTTATTTTATACTGATGATTGCGTTGGTTGCCTTTTACCGAGTCTTCGTTTCATAAGTTCAACTAATCCTTTTCTTTTTAGGCACTTCAGTTCCTCATTTATTGGAGTAGCCGTAATTAAACTTCCACTTCCAGTACCTTTTCAACACTGTGATGCATACATTTGTGAATAGCATCGTGCATCTACATACTCAATTTGTCTCATCCATTTAGAAAAGTTGTTTGTATTTTACAATTTCAGATATTTTTGTTTCGGCTTCTAGGTTTAGGCCTTACTAACAATCTTTGGTGCATTATTCACATTAAGGACAATTCTGCTTACTGTTCACCATGCCAATATGAATGCAAGTATGTGTTAGTGATATATTACATACTTACCTTCACAAAAAAAAAAACATGATTAATGCCAAGATGCAGTCTTATAATTGAAAAGAAAAACATGTAGACATGTCAATCCTTACATTAGACATCGTCTGACTACATGTCTGAAAAACTGTAGGGAATTCTTCTATAACATTGATGCTATTGTGATTTACTTGGAAAAAAAAACTATTATTCTCACTACAAGGCTGAAAAATTATGTGGATGGACTTTTACTGCTCTTTCAAGTCTTAATGACCACACTTGTGAAATAGTTTAGATGAAGGAAATACATGTATTTATGGCTAACAGTTGTATTTGATGTTGGTTTCCTCTTGCATACGAGAAATTTCAAAAAAAATGGCTCACGGGAGATACTCCCACGTGTATTGATGGCCTTTGCTCTTGTTTTTGTGATAATTTTTTTTTTTTATTTTTACTCAATACTCATTTTGTTAAAACCTCTTTGCGTCCATGTAGTTTTTTTATTGGTTTTCTAGAATTGTTCTCTTATTGTTTTTTTTAAACTACCCATCTGTTTGGTTTGGTTTGGTTTGGTATATATATATATATATATATATATATATATATATATATAAGTTACCTGCAACAATACGTTGTTTTAAGCAAGTTAATGGTGAAATATACTTTCTAGTTGAGATGTTTGAATTGAAAATATGCTTTCTAATTGAGACTAAATTCATGAGGCAGGGTGCGGCCAAATTTATTACGGAGGTCTGGGAACAAATTTTCCGACGGTTCCATGTGTGATTCTCGTATATCCACATTTGTCGCTTGGTAATGTAGCTTCATGATAATCATTGCGTGAACAACACCTTATGTAGAATTTTTTTAAAGGCAGTTGGCATATAACTCATATAAAGATAAACTCACTTTTGCATTTCAACCTTTCATTGTGCATGCTGTCTTTTTACTCTTCTTTGTCATTTGATTTTGGTTTCGATTTCATTATTAAAATAATCATTTTTTTATAGACAAACATGAGCATTTGAAATGACGTGCTTATTATTTATCTTCTTATGCTTTTCCATAGACCCTGGAAAAATTCATGCCATGGCACCCTGGTGAGTATTTGATCTGCATGTGTTTTATCTCTCTATATGATTTAACTCCTTTAAACAAAATGTAGACCTTTCTAAGAATTAAGATGAATACTAATAATGTAGCTGGATTGAGGAAACAAGATGAATTGGCATACACCACAAAAGAAAGCCATGAAAACAAAGCTGTTGGTTACTTAATGGGTGGACATAAAACAATTAATTAATAAATATTCAGGCGATGGTATGTGCAAAAGCCTATTTGCAAAATCTCTCCCTTAGTTGATAATGTCTTTCGATAGATCTTGTTGTTTCAGTTCATTCATGTGTTTAGTTTTGCTTACGTGAAATTGCTGGGTAGCTTCTTTAAATATCCGGATTTTTTTTATGATTCTGGTTGTATGTTTGCTACCGATTGTTTCGAAAGCTTTATTATAGTCAGATTAGCAAAAATTAATGTTGGATTTAGGTCTAACTTTGGTTTGACAGCAGTGTTCAACCCTCAAGTGCAAAGAGAATCATACAATTTGAAAGCTTTACCGATGACGAAATGAAAGGCTTGGACTTATTGACCCCCCAAGTAAAAATATATTTACTAACAATTGTTTTCTATAAGTTTACATAATTGCATTCTATTTTATTATACATTTTTTCCCCTTCATCCGGCAGGCTTACGCTACTGGTCACTTTGAATGACGAGAATACAAACTTCGAAAGCACAATGAAATTCCCATATGCCGAAAAGCTTTGTCCATTCACTACAGCTCAGATAAAGACACTGGAAGAATAGGTACACATTTAAATATTCATATTGCCACGTGAATTGATTGTTTAACATTATATCAGCTGGCTTCATTATTGAATTCATTATTTACTGTTAAGATCATTTTCAATTTGATATATATTTACACAGGTAACTGAATTCATTGTTTGCTTTCTTCACTATAATATGTTACTAAAACCAGTTGTAGCCATAACAATGAATTCACGTGGCACAATGCCTTCTTACCTACCTGCTGCAACTGAAATAATATATGTTGCTTACACATGCTGAAACTGCTTTTTGTGCTATTTCAAAGATGTGCTATTTCAAAGATGTCATATTTCTGTCTGTCAATGTCCCGATCGCATATGTAGTATAATATTATTCAAAAACACATTCATTCAAAGCAATATTATCATATCCTTCATTATGGTTACCAAAATATAAGTGCTTACGACATCTATTTTGTTGGCTATAACATCTGCTTAAGTATATGCTGGTTCTTTTCTAGGCCTACAAACGTTTCCTGGTCCATTAAATGTTTCCCTACAAAATTTTTGTTCCTGTTGTCGTTCAAATAAGCGTGTTTCATATGTTTGGTAGTTCAAACAAATACCATGATAACACAAAAGCATGATATTGCAGGGAAAGTGTGTTTTGAACGACATTTCCATTGCAATGGATAACAGTGAGGTTGTTTGCTTTGTCAAGTACTACGATAAGCCGATGAATGGTGAGATGCTTCAAAGGTTTTTATGCTGAAGACTACACAGTTGACGAAATGAAAGCATTTACTCAGAACACAGCACCAGAGATAGCTCCAACTACAAGCCTTGGTTCAACAATCGAGGCAGCTGTATTGAATGATATAACACTGTTGTCATGTAGCTCATGCAAAATACATACCACAGAAACTCAGTTCTTTACACCATCTACTAAAAGAATTCTTGAAGAACTTAACCAAGAATGTGTCCTTGAACAGTCTAGCACTTCTGAGGCTCCTACTATTAAGAGAGCCATTAACTTTGGCACGATAACTGATGTAGATTTGGGAAATGTTAGGTCACAGCTGCCTGATTCGGAAGTTAACAAGATGATTTAGTCACCGAAGAAGAAAAATAAAGGACAAGACAAGAATGTTTAGAATGTTAGTTAATACTAACACAAACACCTTTTCATTGTAAAAAATTCAACCTGCTAAGACATTTCCCGTTTTGTTTATTTTGCTCTCTTGCATCCATCACAATCTTTTGGCAAGGATGCTGATGGTAGCCTGATAAAGACGCTTGCATGATTATCAAGTCAGCAAACTTTGTTAAATCGTGAATTCTGCAAGTAATATCAACTTAGCAGATCTTTTTATATGCTCTACCTGTTTGTTTCAAGTTACAACAATGTGCTGCTTTACGTTCTCTTATGCCTTTGTGTATTTTGCTCCATTTTTCATTCTTAACTCTGGATGTTCATGTTATTGTTTTCCTACAATGAGTATGTTTAAATGCAATACCAAAGTTAGCATATCCAGGCTATTTACAAAAAGTCTTGCAGTTTGAACTGTTGTTTCAAATTCAATTGGTACTCATGCATTCAAAACAAAATACAATCAAACTATTTCAAAATTAGGAGCCTTGCGGTGCAAGGCCTAAGCACTCTAGTAATAATAATAGGAAAGGAGATGTGGGTCTAAAAAAAATTAAAATAAAAGAAAGCCAGCAAGTGGTCAAGTGTCAAGAAAGACGCAAGGAGATGCATAGCGTGTGGTGATCGAAATCGAAATCGAGAAATAGATTTTGTGAGGAGGAAGCTGCGTGGGTGAGGGCCTAGTGTTAGGACGACAGAAATTAACGCTGAAAAAAAAATGCAGGAACGGGAGATGAGAAGCTGATGCAGAAATTTCCGGTGGTAATTTAAGTCGGCGGGAAGGAGAGCAAACAGGTTGGGGAGGGGATGATTATTGCGGTAAGAACATAAAAAGTTAATGTAGAAAAAGAAAATTGAGGGGTGAGGGGTGCTACTATATTTCCTTATATCACGCCCCCTCAAGTGTGGGTCCATAAGAAGGGAGAGATGCCCAACATTTGACTTGTTTTTTTTGTTTTTGTTTTTTTAATTGTGTTGGAAGCGGGGATTAGACATTTTTTATTTTTGTTTTTTTAATTGTGTTGGAAGCAAGGATTGAACTCGGGATCTCTTGCTCCGATACCATAATTGAGAAATATAAAAGAGATTGTATTGCATTGATTAATAAAACTGATAGAATATTACAATATTTATAGACTAATAAATGATAAGTAGAAGTTTATCTAAACAAAATAATATATCCTAATATAATTTAAATTCAAACATAATTATCTAAACAACTCAATCTTGTCATTATCTCAAACAGTTTTCGAGCCACTTCAGATGGCAACATGATAAGATGTCTTGTCCAACTTGAGTCAAAAAACGATGATTATTCTGACTCAATTCAAGTTAAAATTGTTAGATATGTTTTCATAAATGTTTTATAATCGTATGCTTACGAGTTGTCGTATAGATTAATGTTGCTGCAACAAAACGGGGTTCGACCTGTCCGGTCAGGTCGCGGTGGGTCGAGGGGGCAGCGCCCCTTTGGGGCTCGGGGTCGGATCTGACCTAGTGATACAAATTATTTCACAAAATTAATACCAAATTTAAACTTACTAGATGAATCTCAAATGCAGCAAAAACCATCATTAGCACTAAATTGAATATGATCAGTTTTAACTTCGGTTTTTCAAGCCGCAATAGAGGTGTAATTTTAAACATGGATGTAAAAGATTAATCGGGGTGTGAAAAAAAATTAAACTTCAACTCAATTTTGTCACATAACTCATGCATTCATTAATTATTACATAGCAAAGAAATCACTAGCACCATTGTTAATTAGGCAAAAGGCGAAGGCGAAGGCGCTCCTTTTGGTGGAAGATGGCGGCGAGAGTGGTGGACATGGTCGACGTCTCCATGTTCCTTCTCAGGTACATACTCATCCGGGACTTCAGATGACGGAGCTGGGCTTTTCAAGTGTGTTATCTTCGGCCTTTCTATCCACTCAAAACCATCGTTGCCCGATTTGTCTGAAAACTCGTGCTCGTTTTCAAGGATTTCAATTGAGGGAGGTGGGGTTTTCAAGTGTATTATCTTTGGCCTTTCTATCCACTCAAAACCATCGTTGTTGCCCGAATTTTCTGAATTTTTTTCTAGATCAAGCTGGTTTTTAAGGATTTCAATTTCAATTGATGGAAGAGGACCATCGTTCCCTTTTGTTGGAGGGGCGAGCGAAAGAACAAAAGAAAGAAGCACCAAGACCGAAAAGAACTTTGAAGCCATTGCTAAGTTGGTTGAAGTTATGAGTATTGTTGAGATGGAAATGATTAATAGGGGAGTTGCTCCTTATATAGATGAGTTTGTCCTTTTTTATTCAATAAAGTAGTAGTCTTCCTTCATAAAATATAAATTGTTTTTTGTTTTTTTCCGTAATAATATAAATCATTTTAGAATGTCAAGAAAGTATTTATGCGTTATTTTAGAATACAAATAAAGTACTCTTATGTCTTAAAATATAAGTCATATATTTTGAATGTATTTATACGGATTAAGAAAATGTATGAATGTCACAAATTTTAAAGAGAAATATTGCCTAAAATATGATTTGACTATCATTAATGAAATTGTCATAAAATACTGAAAAGTAGTTGGATTATTAATAAATTGGGATAAGTTAGAGAAAATAGTGTTAAATGATTCATTGGTAATGTACAATAACTCATATTCTGGGATAAACAAAAGTACTACCTCCATTCCAAAATGTAAGTCCGTTTAGACTTTTTCACACTTATTAGGAAAGTTAGTTAAATTTGTTATGTGTCATTAATTTTGATTAAAAGACTAAAATGACATTTCATTGATATTAATTCAAAGTAATAAAAAGTGGTTGGGTATATAATAAATGAGGGGTAGAATGAGAAAAATGTAATAAAAGTTTTATTGGTTTTCTAAATGGACTTATATTTTGTGACAAAACCAAAAAACTAAATGAACTTACATTTTGGGACGGAGATAGTAATAGAGTGCTTAGATTCTGGGACGAATTGTCTATTTATAACATTATTTTAATTTCCCCTTAATTTATTACCAATCAAGTTAATTTTTATCATTTTATGACTATTCAATTAGTTATTGTATAAAAATATTTTGAGTTTTTGTGATTAAAATCATAAGGCCTTCGAGAAGTACATGTTTCGCTAAAAAAAAAAAAATTCGTGTAGATTTAATCCGATCCAACCTAATATAATATGTTAATTTTCTTTTTTGATAAAGGCCCAAATTTTTTTTTTACTCCTATCGATAAAGCTCCCAATAAAAATTTTTACTTGGCCAAAAAAAATAGATATACAAACAAGTTTTATTAATTTTTTGTGTGGAAACAATAGTAATTAAAAATAATATATTATTTTATATTATTATATATCTATATTATATAATTAATTTTTTGTTTGAAAAACTATAGAAATTAAAAAGAATATATTATTTGTTTGAGTACTTTTTTGTGATTAGAAAAAACGTTAATAACGTTGTCTTTTAAGAGTCCACACGATTTGTCACTAAGGGATCAAACGAAAATCTCTTAAGGTGTTTGATTCAAACGGTGACTTGTTTGAATCAAACCGAGGACACTCAAAGTTTTTCGATGATCTTTGTCAAAATGAACTTACGCATACTTGTGCTTTACATCAAGTACCCCATAAATGAAAATATAGGGTAGGGTTTATTTTACCGGATGAAAGCATGCAACCCTTACACGAAAGGGTAAGTACATATCGGTTCGAAAATGCATGTATCCGAAAATCCGAAAATGCATATCCCTTCATTAACCGATGCATGTATTGGTTTAGATTTTGGGGGCGTTGCCCCCGAACCCCCAGTTGGCGCGCCCCTTGACTCCCCGCGACCCGACGGACGGGAGTCGAACCCCGTTTCGTTGCAATAACATTAATTCGTACGGAAACTCGTATGTAAACGATTATAAAATATTTACTTTATGAAAAAATATCTAACATTATTTTATATTATTATTATATATCTATATAAAAAAAAAGCTTACAAAGAAAAATAAAAAGTATGTTTTGTGTATACGTATGAATTTGGTTTTTGTTTATAAATATGCTTAGAAAAGACTACTTTGAGCGTGTTTTGGCTATCAATAAATTGACTTTTGTATTTACGGATGTTAAAAACGCAATAAGTATGTTTTAAAAAAAAACCTTCAACTAAAAGACCCAATTCTGGAACTTGGTCTTAAGCCCAATGAATGCGAGGGCCGGCCCTGATTAAAATTTATTGTCATTCAGCTAATTTTTAATCTGTGTAAATACCTTTAACATGACTTACTACATCGGGTCCAAAATATAAGTTATTTTAGCTCAAGTGGTAAGTGATTTAAGAATGTCTAGGAGTCACCGGTTCGATTCTTCTCTGAGGCGCCATGTTGAAAAAGAGCCCCCGAGGTAAGAGCGCCGAACGAACCGGATTAGTCGGACAGGTGGGTTCCGGATTAGTCGGACCAGTGGGTTCCGGATACCGGGGGCTTTAAGCAAAAAAAATAAAATTGTTGAGTATCATAAATTTAAAGGTTAAATGTCTAAAATAGCGTGCATTGACTATCATTAATGCGATAGTTGTTAAGTAATAAAAAATGGTTGGATTGATAATAAACTATGGGTAAGACAGAGAAAAGAGCAAAAAAAATATTGCATTGGTAATTTATAACGACTTATATATAACGCCCCAGACCCTGGGTCTGGTAGCGCTAAATGAGTCATAAATGGTCCGGTCAACTGCTTTGGCCGCCATCTTTGCTTGGTCTAAAAGGGCTAACCCGAGTTGATAAAACATTTATGTCTCACACTTATATGGTGGTGATGTGTTTCTCTCACTCTCAATGTGGGACATCACATTATATCATAGGACAAATTATTTAGATACAGGATGATTTATATTTTGAGACGGATGTAGTATATATTTTAGGACATGGGTATTAACTAATGTGTTGGTATTTAATTGCGTAAGAAAAAACTCTTTTTTATTTAGGAAGATACATGCAAAGCTTTCTAGTCAACAATAATTCATTATAAAATAAAAATAATTAATGGTTACTTAACTGAATGTTGGTAGAAATCATAAATGACAAATTTAGGAACGGTTGATTTGTTGATTCACGGTCAATAGTGACAATAAGAACAAAAGAAATCACCAATTTTTTTTCAAAACCCACATACCGCCGCTTCCACCACCACCACCCAACTACCCCGAACACTTAGTATCATAGGAAAATATGAGCATTACAATATAACGATAGTAAAACAAAATAATCGTAAACCACCACCACTCAACTACCCTTGAATACGTAGCATCGCAGGAGAAAATGATAGAATAAAATTCATAGTGACAAACCAAAAATCGTCGATGATAAATCCGAACCCGTTTTCTCTAAAGACAACTTGCACAAGCTTCAAAAACACTATAAAAACTATGAAAAGGAGGAGGGTGTTTTGGTGGTGGTTTAGACTGGACTTGAGATGTTATTTCTAAAGCTGCCTACGTATCCAATGCGTGTATTGAAATCAAGTCTTCGTTGTTCTTTAGGGATGGTTTATATAGAGGAGAGTTATGCCCTAAGGCGGCGTGGGCCTTGTCTTTGTTGGGCCTCGATTTCGTGTTCCCTAAGGTAAAGATAACTACGATTTAATCTCCTTAATTGTTGGAGATAATTATGGAGATATTTGATTGTAAGAATCAGAGTATTAAATATGGGATTCTTCCCATATTTATTTGCTTACCACACTCGTGGGAAATACGATTGAGGAGTGTCTCTGACCGACTTAGATGGCCCGGGCTGAACTGGCTAAACCCTTCGGTGTTTGGGCCGACCTACGGAGGTCGGGGAAGATAGCCGAGCTATAATCAACTCGGATTCTTGTGTGCATAAGAGGTTTGGCCCGAGAGGGACTTGAGCCGACCTATAAGGTCGGTCAGGGACAGGTTTGATCACAAGTACAGGCCGACCTGGAGGGGTTGGAGGATGGTGACCGAGCTCATGCAGCTCGGGTACCGGGGGTTCTGGCCCTTAATGAAGGTTTTTCTCTATCTTTATTTATTATTGTGCTGTTGTGGAGGCGACACGTGGGTGAGGTCAACTTTTGGCATCGTCATAAACCCCCAAGATCCAGCTGAGATCTTGAGGTTAGCTCGGATCTGCTTAAGGTTGCTCGGCCACGTTTCTCTGGACTTGAAGAGTTTATACGCAGCTTATTCTGACAATCTGGCAGAGTTCCATTGTAACTCTGCTATGACTTTGCGGAATGCGAGGCGTTTTATCCCACCACGGTGGTTGCGCGGTGGCGCTCAAGAACAAGGATGAAGAAAATTTTTGATTATGAGCTGAGCCGTAGAAGGCTGCCTACGTACCCTTAACTTGTAAGGGATCAAGCCCAATTTACGTAGTTCTTCGAAAATGAGAGCCCCCTTTTGTCAAGGTTGCGATGCTGCTAATTATAGGGCCATGAGCTTGCTGTCACCAGGCTATTAGACGAGCTGGCACACTGGGGAGCTGCCGAACCGAGATCGGTCTTAGAGTGCCGAGCTGAAGAGCTGGCGAAACGAGAGCCTTTAGCAAGCTGGGAACTTTGAGGCATGAGAGCGTTGTTTATGAACTTTGTTGCCTAATTGCGTTGGCTTTATTCGCGTTGAAGGATGGCGGACTGGAGGGGCGAGCGGGTCAATCCCCCAATGCTTTGTATCAAGCCAGCTGCTTGTTACTTCATTCATGTTGCCTTGGATCACGACAGGAATCGTGATGGTGCGAGACGGGCTTGATCGTGCTTAGCTTGGTCCAGCCTGCTAAAGGGAGGACTGGCAAGGCCGAGGGGTCCATCCGTTTTTGGGCTTACGTATGGCCAGGTTTGGATCCATGGGCTCTTTCCGGAACTAGGGGACTTGGACTGATGCGATACATCAATGCCACGTACTCTTTAAGCTTTCAGATGTGTAAACGAGAGTCATGGTGTAAAGTTGTAACGACTTAATACACCGTTTGTTGAGGTGACTTGTTCTAGAGCGATGTACTGAGATAACGTAAGGCTCATATAGCGTAGTGCACCGGTGTTGTGCTAAGATAGCAACCGGTTTTAAGCGCGTCAGGATCGAGAGCGTAAGGACACAATTTTGAGAAGATTCGCTCGGGGCGAGCTTTAAATACGGTGTCGAGGTAGAGTCGGACATATAAAAGATTCACTCGAGGGCTTATCAGACTGACTTCTAGCGTAAAGCTTCCCGGCGAGCAGGTCCAGGTCGGACTGACCTTTCGCGTGCAAGTTTAAGATGAGCAGGGCCAGGCTAGTGCTGACTTCTCGTTTAAAAGCATGGCGAGTTGGGGTCTAGGTCGGACTGACTTCTCGCGTTATTAAGCGGACGGGCTATGATGCCATTCTATTAATCGGATTCAATGTACGTTTTAGTTGACCTATGCTTGTTGTGCCCTACATGCAAAGCTCAGATTGTGTGTCCTACAGACTTTATTGAGTTCGAACTATGAAACAGGAGCCGGTATTTGGGATGACTGATGTGGAGCTAGCGGACGTTGGCTTCAAGGCCATGGAATACGCAAGCTTGCTTTTCGTACTCGAGTGTTGTACTTTGATAGTGTTTCTTGCTTGCAAGGAACCTGGATTGGCTAGGACGTTTTCCCCGGGATGGGAAAGTTTACTGGAGATTTGAAGAAGATTGCCGACCTGAGGTAAGGTCGGCTTAACCATGGCTACACTCTAGGGGTGGATAAGGCCAAGGGTCATATTTCTGATTTTGTCGGGGACAATCTCCCCAACGAGGGTTTAAGATGGGCATGGAGCGGTCTATGACAACCGTCTGAAGGACTTTCCGGAGGGAGTGGACATTGTGTCCGAGTACTCCTGCCGTACTGCGGCGCTCTTACCTTGGCTCTTGTTTTTTTCCTAGCCACCGTAAAGTCCAGCCCCCGGTTCTTAGGTTAGAAGGCTTATGGACTTGTAGTTTTTACTTTGAAATTTTATTTCAAATGAAATTGTAATCAGTACAATTTGATAACATAATGAGTATTTTGTTAAGTTCTCAGCCTTAACTTTGTCACTGTGGTCTTTTTCGCTCCCACGGCTTCCTTGAACTCTGCCTCTCGAGCAGCTGCCAACTGAGGCACAACTTTATGGTAGGCATTAATGAGCTCACTGATTTTCCTCTGGTCATCATTATCGACCTCGCCCCCGGTTGCAGCCTCACCAATTACCTCGACTTCCTCTTCATCTTCCTCAGTGCCAGAGTCAGACTCGACTTCGATCGCCCCTTCTTCTTCTTCGACTACCTCCTCATCGTCACTTGTATCGACCTCCTCCATGTCGACCTCCTATGAGCCGTAGCCGGCGGTAGCCCAAACTTCTTCATCTGACGGTGTATATTCTGAAGACATCCTGGAAAAGAAACAGGGCGAGGTGGAGCCATTAATCACCTAGACATGGAAGTCGGGCCGAGGTGAGAGTAATCACACCCCGACACCTCACCCCTCCGTTTTCCTTAACAAACAACCCAAAAAAGCCCCCAATCAACCCAGAAAAAACCCCAAGCAAAATATTCAAAATAAACCATGGCAACAACCTGGGTATCAATCCACCGATGAACTTCGGGAGGGGGCAGAAGTATATCAAAGCATAAAAGGATGATTTTACGATTCACATCAGAGAAACCCTAAATTCTAAACACGATTCCTGCAACATACAGCTTTCTAGCCGGGGGAAAAGCAAAATCGAAGCAAATGAGCAAGAAAACCATACGAAATCAAACCTGAATAATGAAATAGGGGATGAAATGTGTTGTCTTTTGCTTGAGAATGTTTGCTTGCCGGAATGCTCTTACTTTCGCATGAATTCTTTTGCTTATATGCCGGAAAAATATACGTATCGAAAGGGGAAAGTGTAAGAGTGAGGGAGGAAGCCCCTATTTATAGATGAAAAATGGAGGGAGGCGTCGTTTGGAATTCAAAATTCAAACGCAATTATTGCCAGGAACGGTTATCGATTCCCCTCAGCCAATCAGAAGAGAGGACGGTTCTCCTCAAACGTCGTGTCAATTAATGCAACCGACGTGACGTCTCGCGAACCCATACAACTGTTATAGCCTCAACTGCTCCAGCCTACACGGCTTACGGCCTCTACTCAAACGGCTTACGGCCTCAACTCAAAAAACGGCTTGCTAAACTTAACATAGCACGGTATTTAAAATGGCTTACGGCCACTTAAACCCGATTCTTTTCATAGCACGGTATTTAAGCCCGATAGAGCGTTAACACTAATTTCTACCACTTCTTTGAGCTCTACTCTCCGCCTCGGTAGGCACGCCAGGCACAAAGTAAGGGCCCATTGATATACCCGAACTGGATTGGGGCCCTACTCATCTAGATTGGACCGATTTCATAGCCCAATAACAGATCTTGGGCCTCTATCCCCTTAGTCTGCAATTCATGAGCCGGATCCTGCCCGCCGTTCATAAGCCGGGTTCAGTCTGCAATTCATAAGTCGGATCCTATCCGCCGCGTATAAGCCGGACCCCTTTTCACTCCGAGGCCTCGGATACAGTGGAACCCCCCATATTATCAGGATGACATAAAGACAAGGCAGATATGAGTCCGGCCAACATATGAGTCCGATGTCCGCCATACTTATCCAGACAGCTGGACGGTCCACTTGTATCTAGTTGTATGATTATCTCTAATTATATCCTTTAAATGTCTTGTCATGAATAGTCCTACCGACTTAGTCCCACCGACTTAGTCCTAGACTATATATATGGGATCACAATGTAATGAGAAGGCATCCAAGAACTAATATACACAAAGCTACTCTGTCAATTTGTCGACTCACTTGTGTTTCCTTTCATAAAGCATAGTCCGACCGCCTAGTTCTTAATATCCTCCACCTACTCCCCGGAGAAATCATACATACACAGCCTTATATCCACAATATAATACTGTTACTGCAAATCCGGTATTCACAGCAATATCGGTACTTAGCCGAGGAATTGGTCGGCTGAGTCAAAGTAAATCCTGGAGCATACTCATTGGCTCCTATATAGGTCATCCATCTTCCAAGTTGTTACCCGCTTTCCAAAATACTTCCAAAAACTGTGAGTAACATGCGAAGGGCAATAAGAAAATAAGGTGGAGGTAATTGTGCAGACCGAAGGAATGCGCAAAAAAGAGTTTAAGCCACTTTATTCTTTATTGGCCTAAGAAAGACGCGAAAACCTTTACGAGGGTATCACATGAGAATCGTGAAAGAAAAAACGATATATATATCCCTAGTCAGACGACCGAAGATATATGTGATGAAAAGAAACCTTGTGATTGTCATTCTACTTTATTGACTCAAAATAAACAAAAATAAACAAAAGCAATTAATAAGGGCTTAGAAAAAGTTCTGAGTTTATAGTCGCTAGCTTGACTGTACTAATAGGGCTCCTTTATTCGTAATTTGGATCTGTCAACGTAAAGACTTCCAACTCAGGGTTATACTTGTGCTCTAGGTAATGCTTCAGCTTGTGGCCGTTTACTATGAACGTTTTCCCAGAGTATTCATTTCTAACTTCACACGCGCCTGAATTGAAAAATTTTGTGACTACATGTGGTCCATACCATCTAGACTTCAATTTCCCAGGAAAAAGACGAAGACGCGAATTATATACCAGCACCTTATCTCCTACTTGAAATGTGCGGTTAAGAATCTTCTTATCATGCAGACGCTTCGTTCTCTCTTTATAAATCATTGCATTCTCATACGCTCGAAGTCTAAACTCCTCCAATTTATTCAATTCTAATAATCTCTTCTCACCGGCTAAACTGTTATCCAATGTTCTAAAACTCGCTAGGCGAAGTCGGTACGCTACAGGGGCGCCTAGGCGCTTTTTGGGTTTTAAGGGGGGTTTTAAGGTTTTAAGGGGGGTTTTAGGGTTTTTACGGGGGGTTTAGGGTTTTAAAGGGGGTTTTAGGATTTTTACGAGGGTTTTAAGGTTTGTACGGGGGGTTTAAGGTTTTAAGGGGGGTTTTAGGGTTTTATGCCTCTTTCTTGTCTAAACACCTGGGAAAACTTGGATGTTCGCCCAGATGGAAACCTAATTTCCTAGAAGGGCCTAAGAGCGCCTAGAAGGGCCTATGAGCGCCTAGAAGGGCCTAGGAGCTCCTAGAAGGGCCCAGGAGCGCCCAGAAAATCGCCCAGCACACTTGAGCACCCAGATAAATCGCCTAGAGCCAAGTCGAGACGCCCGAGGATCGTCCAGGGCCTAGGCGGCGCCTAGGCGATCGCCCAGGGTGATTTTTAGAACACTGCTTTTATCCATGTTTAGAAACCTCATAGCCCACAGCGCTCGGTGCTCGAGTTCTACCGGTAAATGACAAGTTTTTCCAAACACTATCATATACGGTGACATCCCAATTGTGGTCCTATAAGCGGTTCTATATGCCCAAAGAGTGTCATCCAATTTCAAACACCAATCCTTCCTTGTGGGATTCACAGTCTTCTCTAAGATCATCTTTATCTCTCTGTTTGTGACCTCCACTTGTCCACTCGTTTGGGGGTGATATGCTGCTGCAATCTTATGTCTAACCCCATATCTCAACATCAATTTCTCAAACAACCTATACAGAAATGACTCCCTCCGTCACTAATTATTGCTCTGGGCACTCCAAACCTCGTCAAAAGGTTTTTCTTAAGAAACCTCAGGACAACCCTGGCATCATTAGTAGGTGAGGCCACTGCCTCCACCTATTTGGAAACATAATCAATGCTACCAGAATGTAACAATTTGACTCTGACGATGTGACAGGCCCAAGAAAATCAATTCCCCATACATCGATAACTCCACTTCTAAGATACTTTGTAGTGGCATCTCATTCCGCTTAGAAATGTTGCCGGTCATTTGACAGGAATGACAGGCTCTTGTAAACTCGTAAACAGATTTATGAAGTGTTGGCCAATAGAATCCACACTGCAATACCTTTGCTGCTATCTTGTCCAGCCCATAACTACAAGAAAATCGATTTTTAACGAGGGGAAATCCGGTCACTAAAAGTCACTTTCCCGTCTCTAAAGACTTTTAGTGACGGGAAAGTTACTCTGGTCGCCCGTCCTTACTGCTTCTCTATATAAAGGCATATAATGAGAGTAAAATGTTCCGTTGTTATTGATGACTCATTAATGAGAGGTAATTTAGTATTATTAAAAATGTTGCTTTAATGAGAGTAAAATACCCATCACTGATTAGAACCATCAATAACGACAGGACCTTTTACTCTCATTATATGTCTTTATATAGAGAAGCAATATGGATAGGCGACGAGAGTAAATTTCCCATCATTAAAAGTCAATTACGGGAAAGCGACTTTTAGTGACCGAATTTTCCTACTAGTTACATTGCAAAATATTTGTCTCGATTATACACAACTATAGGAATAGCAATGGCATCATGTACAACATCACTTGAAAGTATCTCTCACCATTTATATAACAACAAATCCTTCAATCATGTACTTACAACAAATCCAGAAATCATGTAGGAATAACAAAGGATATCCACAAAATTGGTAAAACAACATCCAAACTAATACCAAGGCATAATAAACCTTTACTTAAGAAAAAGTTGTTTAACGTCCCATAAAATGAATAAAGTCCACCTTGAGTTGAAATTCTTTCTTGGTCATTTCTGAAGCATGATCAAATAAATCTTTTGTAGCTGCTCCGAGTAACAACAGTAGGTATGCATTTCCTGCCTGAAAACATAATCAACAAAAGTCATTATTTTCTCAACCCTTTATACTTCAGCTTAAAATATCTTGCAACTGATTTAGTTATCTTAAAGAGAAGAAAAAACACAATCAAGTTTAGAACATTATGTGTCATTATTATCATTATTTTTATTTCTGCCAATCAACTCATCTCATTTGTAAGCATACATCCATGGCTCCATTCAAGTCCAATCCACATAGGACTATTGTTCATTTATGTCAAACCAACGTATATGGACAAGCATGTATTGTGTGGATAAATATAGTACTTCTTCAACCACAATTAACCACCAGATTTACCACAAGTATACATTTTAACTTGCCAAATCTGTACACATACAAGACCACCCAATCACAAACCATAAACAAGCAAACATAGATAGGGTAGAGGATAATCTCCTGTTACAGCTTAAAATGATCTTTAAAATTTTAATCAAAAAACTTATTAAAGTTGAAGTTTATGAAAGTGGATGCATGATACTAACCATCAAGCCTTATTGAAGGGCCACTTTCTTTTCCATTTGAACAGCTTCATCACTTGATAGATGCATTCAAAAATTGAAGGAGACACAGAGTCATGCAACCACCTACACAAGCTAGAATTGAGTACCTAAAAACTGCTGCATGAGAGGTTACTTTAACCAAGTGAACTGAACATTTACATGACACTCAACTTATATCATGAGGAAAACGACATCGAGAACAAAATGAAAATATGAATTCATTAGCAGAAAATGTAGCTATCAAAATTCTACACCCACGGGCGAGTTGGATAAGAGCATAAGTTAAGAGTTGAAGAAACCATTAAAATAAATTGACATAAACACACATGATAACATCAAAAAGAGCAAGCCAACACTAAATAATTACATGAATTCCAAAAATTAAGTTCCTTAAGCAGAGCAGGCATTGACTGGTTAACATAATTTTTGTCCAAAGCCCGGTGGTACATGTCGAATATCATCGAGCTCAAAAGAGGTTGGCTACATATAAAAAAAGTGCTTAAAGGAGTGTAGTGAAAAGAAGGGATTGATATAGAATAATTATAACAATATTAAACCACTGCCTAAACTAACCATATTTGATCGAACAATACCTTTATAATGCGAGGATGGCACTCTAGTGATTATTAAGGCAAAAAAGCATAAAGAGCAGCTACCAAGGATTTTCTCGACTCTGCTCCGGTTGTAGCTGCTTCAGCAAAGAGAACAAATATTTACACAAATGACAAAAAGGACACTCACTTTTTCAATCTTCCAGAGGATTACAATAGCACTGCAACAAACTAAAAAGTGAGTCAAGTTTTGAGTAATAATTATATCAAGAAAAGGAAATATAATAGCAGACAAACCTCCACACTTGATGTTGACCTCAAAGCAAATCTGAAATGTATTTCTCAAATCGCCTATCGCTTTCTCTTCCTTTTGATTGTTGGCAAGTCAACTACTATTGGCTCATGGTCTGTTCTCAAAATATTCTGAACAATCCCATCAAAAGAACTTGTCTGACCACAATCATAATTGAAAGATTCACCATGTTGACATGCTTCATCTAAATCAGCTGCATCATTGTCTTCATCTGTAACATCATTTGTGATGCAATCTGACAAATATTCAAAATAATTTATTTTAGAATTAAACTATAAGGAGAACAACAAACACATAAAAACAAATAATAATAGCAACCAATTTGCAGTAGCATTCTTTGAAATCAATGCTTCTAGTCATGATGTTTTTAATCAGAACAAAGAATCATCTTCGAAAAAGAGTCAAACAGACATATGATATTTAGGAAAAGCATATAACATATCATGTTTATCCAGAAACCAGCTCCAAGAGCTCATGCCAATTGTTACACAAAGAGCAGCTTCGTAGCAGCAAAACACAGAAGATCATAGCAGCAAACACACTTGGAAGCAACTGAACTAAATTGGGAAGATATCATGTAGCATTTAAAACACTGTTGTAACATATTCCAGAGTAGCAACAAATTTATGTAAGCATTTAGTGATAAACACCATGCAATTCAAATAGAAGAAATATGAGATAATGCTGAAGACAATATGGAGTGCATCTCAGATAGTTGATAAATACTTATATTAGAAGATTAAGAATAGATTGTATAATTTTTCAATACTGAAGATATCAGATTGGTTGATTGAAAAAGTATTATTCTAAACTTCTAAAGAGAGAAACACAAACACATGTGAAGAAATCCAGATGGTTGTTACAAAAAACCCTTGAGAATCTCATGTGTGATAGTGTTAGCTCTTTTTGATGAAAAGCTTGCCATGAATGGAGCTGGCTTTGTCTGCATTTGAGTTGTCGCACATGTAATATAACCCTCAGGAGACCTGGAAAAAAGTTTCATGTATTTAGAAAGAGGTACCACTTCCCTGTCACGACTATAAGTTACTAGTGCTACGTATTAAGAAGATGGATGAACAGAAGTTGCTACACCCGGGGCATACTACGTACTTTGTGGAGGAGTTAAAATAAGACAACAAAGTCTGACCATCTGGATATATAACATGTGAGGCAGGGAGGACATGAGGTTCTGCAATAACTTCATTCCCAGATGCCATATTGTTGATAAGAATCATCCTCACTGCACCTGCCGAGGCAGCTTGCTAACCGTTGTCCACTCTTGTATTATTTCATCTTAGGCACACCCATATCTTCCTCTTTGCCTCGTTTGGATCCAGTGTTACTGCCTTGCACAGCATACTGAAATTGAATAAGCAATCAAGAGAGAAAATTTCTGGTTAGCAATGCCCAAGAATGGCATGAGTTTAAAAAACACAAGTTTGATTTGTACGATTGTACTTAGGCATCATCAGCTGATGCACTATCAGCTTTAACGGATTCAGCCGTAACAATAGGAAAGAGCTTGTTGTGTGGCAATGTGGAAGCTGAAAGGCTTTCCCCCTGCACACAAGATTATACAAGCACAAGAAATGAATATGAGGATATGTAAATGTATATATAGACAATCGAAGGAAACTTACAGTCAAACGCTTATTGTGACCTAGGAGGACGGTATAACTAGGAAAAGTACGATCCATAGTGCTTGCACCGACTATAATCTGCCAAATAGCTGTATTCAAAACAGTAGCAGGAGCAGGTCCTGAATTACCACCAGAACAGACCCTTACAATCCCATGGCTAACAGCACGGAACAAACTGATAGCTAAGCTGTCATCAAAAAAGGGTGCAGCATCCCCTCCTAGTGATAACGAAATCACATCTTACCCATCAAAAATAGCCATATCAAAAGCAGCCAAAACATCTGCATCAAAGCACTCGTTATCTCCCACCGGAGGCCAGCACACTTTGTAAGAAGCAACTCATGTTTGTCTATCAAACTCTGGCTGTCCCGTTGGCAAATCCAAATATGTTGGCACCTGCTACAAAGTTACAACCAGCTGTTGATAAAGTATGTGAACCATGGCCTTCGTGGTCTCGTGGGGATTCATAGGTTGAATTCAGAAGACCCGTGCAGTAGCACCATATCCTTTGTTGAAGTATCTTGCTCCAATCATCTTCCTTCATATTTTTTATATATAATTTTCGACTAGTATAGAATCATGTTAATGATGATGGGTTTCATTAAAGTATCGTCAATGTTAAAGTTCTGTGAAGAACATAACCTGTTACACTTAAAAGTCGAGTCTTTTTCATTCTGACAATGTCCTTTCCACTTCCGAAAAAGGGATTTATCTCTCAAATAAATATGGATAAAGCATAGTATTTTCATTACTGCTTTTATCACAAAGCTGTGAATAAATTGCATTGATTTACCATAAAAAAATATGAAGATCGATTTTTCTCTTTTACCTTGAGCTTTTACATTTAGAAGTAAGTAGTTCAGTTAATAAAGCCACTAATCAACACGCTTAAAACAGAACAGAGAAAGAACAGATTCTAAAACAGTCATGTTCACTTAAACAGACTGATTACAACAGGATTCAGAACAAAAATGTTGGTTCTAATTTCCACATACATTGTCAATTTATGTTACTCAGGTAAGTCTTCAACTTGATAGATACAAATGCCACTTAGTCAGGCAGGCTGCTGGACTGATTCGTAACATAAGGCAAGACACTGAATCATGCAAAGATCAGTCAGGTAGATAAAACTGGCTGAAACACAGATCTTTAAGGCATATACACAGATTGACAAATTTAAATCAAAACCATTTTGAAATCAGGCACACACCGAAGCTTAGACTGAAACTCAATGCATAACAAAATTCTAATCACAGGCAATTTGGACAAACATATGCATATTCAGTTAGACACATAAATAGAAGTTCAAAGAATGCCAAGCTAGCTCAGATTGAACTTAAAACATATGTTATTCAACTGGATAAAAATACACAATAATCAAGTTGATTAAACCAGAAAGAATAGACTGCATAACCTCAGTCAAATAGAGAACTAATCATAAGCTCACTAACATGATGTGCTCACTTATTACAAAACCCCAAAAATCGCACCCAGATTGAAAGAACAAAAACCGGTTGGAGAGGAAAGAAAAGATGAAGGAATAAAAAACAACGCAACATCGAAGAAGACTAACGAAATCGGCAACCTTGTATTAAAAGCATAAGATGATAAGCTTAAAACTCAGAACCCAAACCATAAATTTGATTCTCTTTGATGAGAAAGTAGATTGAGACAAGAGGCAATTCTAGCCACCACCGTGATAATCAAACTGCAAGCCTGACTGGTTCCACGAGAATTTCTTCTTCTTTTTCTTCATGTTTACAGTTCTCAAACTTACCATTTCTTGACCGTCACAAGTGGCCAGCAGAAAAAATTTACTACTAGCACTAGCCCACGGCATGAATGGACGAATTCTACATCACTATCCTCAAAAGCTAGATAGGTCGCTAAGAAACGATGAGCAGATACAAGAGTGCTAGACAAGGAAATTTGAGTTAGAAACAACTAAGAAAGCTAGCTGATAGATAACCAAAAAAAATAATGAATTAGATGCTTAAATCACAGTTACACCTTGAAGCTTTTTTCTTCTACAACAAACTCTAGGGCACATGAATCACATGAAAAATAGCCGTGCCATTCATTAAGTGTCCCCTCCACCATTAGGATTAAAAATTCTAGACAAATAACAAACATAATTACTAGGAACATAACCAAACTAGCAAATACTGAAGGAAGGACTCAACTGTAAAATGAGCACCACCCTTCTGTTGATACCGTTTAAAGGGATATCACCTCAGAAAAGCAACACAATGTACAAGAAGATGCTTAGTGCAGGGTTGCTAAACAATCTAGTATATGCTTACTTTTACGAATTGACAACATATATTGGATGGAAAAATGGTCGGTTCACACATATTTCCCCAAACAATAGATTTAAGCATACAACTAAATGAATAAAGCAAAATTTTCCACCGAATAGCTCAAACCCAAACTAAACAAATCTTGTGTTACCAAAACCTAGGACAAAAAAGAAGACATTTTTGCAAATCCTAAGAGAAACATATATCTCTGTATCATCATAGGCACCATTTCTCATTAGAGAACTAAGAGTCGTAAAAAAAATTACAAACCTAACCCAAAAATCTCAAGCCGACACAAAAATTATACTTACCTTAAGGCCCCGTTTGGATTGAAGGATTTACATAGAAAGGAAAAGGAAAGATAGTAACAGAAAAGAAAGGAGAGGAGAAAGAGGGATTGTGAAGTCTATTTTGAGTGTTTGGATAGAACTAGACAGCAAGGAAAGAGATACAAGGATTGTCAGTACATTTATAAGAAAAATGCATTGTTTCCTTCCGTTTCTCACCTGTTTTGGAAGGAAATGAGACCACCTAAGTTATAAAGAACCTTATCCCTCGTTTTCCCTTTACTCTCATTTCCTTTCTTTCAAACGAAAACAATCCAAACACCGAAATTTAAATCCGTCCAAATCATATCATTTCCTTTCCCTTCAAATCATTCAATCCAAACAGGGCCTAACTGACTGGCTCTTAGACTTGGTAGGAAGAATGCTATTGGGTTGATTTGATGATACTAATCCTTCATTTGTGGTTGCAATTGATGCTCGCCGATGCTGCTACAAAACCCTAAAGATTAGATCAAAATGAAAACAAACAATTGATCGATTGATGCTAAGAAATAGGAGATTAAGAATAACATTATATCAGACAGAAAATCTCACACTGTGACTGAAAAGCAGAGGAAGAATCGCCTGTTGAAGAGCTTACAAAGGGTGAAATTTTTTTTTTTTTTTTTTTTTTTGAAAGTTAGGGTGAAACATTTTAGCTCAATGAATTTTGGTTCATCGGTGGTAGAAGAAGGCTCGAGTCGTCCTTTGCTGACTTCAATAACTTTATTGCCAATTGTAATCTTGTTGATATTGGTTTCTCTGGTCACTTTTGGACTTGGTGTAGGCTTAGAGAATGGGAGGACCCCATCTTGGAAAGATTGGATAGAGTACTTGTATCACCAAGCTGGAATTCAGTTTTTGACAAAGCCCAGGTTAGTCATATGGACATGGCTGTATCCGACCACTGTCTTCTGGATTTGGTTTGCATCCCAGCTTTTAGCCCCGGGAGAAAAAAATTCTTTTTTGATGATAGATGGATAGGTAAGCCGGGTTTCTTCGATGCGGTCTCGAATGGGTGGTCTGTTCGCTTTAATGGAACTCCATTCTACAAGATTTTGTGCAAAGTGAAGGAAGTTCGAATGAGGCTTAACATCTGGAGAAGATCCAATATGCCCAATTTTGCCTCTAAAATAACGCAGCTCAAAGGCCAAATTCATGATGAAATGCAGCATCCTGTTTCAATCCCATTTCTGAGAGCTCTCAAATCTGATCTTAATAACGCATATGCTGAAGAGGAAGCTTATTGGAGGTCAGCGGCTAGGATTAAATGGCTCAAGGAAGGAGACAAAAACACAAAAAAATTTCACTCCATCGCTAACGGGAAAAGAAAGAGAAGCCGCATCTCGGGACTTTTCAACCCCACGACACTTGTGTGGACTGATTCTCAGCAAGAGATTGCGCAGGAATTCCAGAATTTCTACTCCAACCTATTCAACTCTACCGGCGTCGACCACAATCTATTGCAAATCTTCAGCGACTTGGAGCCTTGTATCACTTCTGAAAGGAATGCCGCTCTTTTGACGGAGATTACTGAACAGGAGGCCAAAGCTGCTATCTTTCAGATGCGTTCTGCAACGGCCCCAGGGCCTGATGGTATGTCTCCTGGTTTTTATAAAATTTGCTTTAATATCATTAAGCATGACTTAGTAGCCGCTCTCAATAATTTCTTGAATCAAGGAAAGTTTCCCAGTGAAATTAATCATACTTGCATCGCTCTTATACCCAAAGTTGACCACCCTTGTGAAGCCTCCCACTTCAGGCCTATTAGCTTGTGCAATGTCCTTTATAAAATTATCTCGAAAGTACTAGCTAATAGGCTAAAAAAAGTCTTACATGTGTGCATCTCTGACAGTCAAAATGCTTTTGTCCCAAATAGACAGCTCTTAGATAGCTACATTATTGCTCATGAGACCTTACACTATATGCTTAATAAAAGAAGGGGTAGAGACTGCTATATGGCTGTAAAACTTGACATCTCCAAAGCCTTTGATAGGATTGAATGGCCTTTCCTCTTCTTCATGATGGAAAAAATGGGTTTTGATGTGAAATGGATCTCCCTTATTAGGCAATGTGTTTCATCAGTGTCGTTCTCGTTCCTTATTAATGGTAACAGGGTTGGCTTTCTCAAACCGAAACGCAACATCAGGCAAGGGGACCCCCTTTCCCCTTACCTCTTCATAATTTGTGCTCAAGGTCTTAGCTTCCTTCTCAATAAAGCGCTAAATGAGAAGTCCATACCTGGTATAAAAATTGCTCGAGCCAGCCCGCCGGTCAATCACTTCTTTTTTGCGGATGATTCCCTCATTCTTACTAAAGCTGATGCGATGTGTGCCTCTAATCTTCAAAGCACTCTTAACCTTTACGAGAGGGTGTCGGGCCAAGCTATAAACTATCAGAAATCAGCCTCATTCTTCAGTAAAAATACTTCCACAGGCTCTAAGTCTGAAGTTTTCAGCCATCTACGCGGCTGACGTGATCCGTTTCCGTCAGGTAGTTTGAAAGGAAGACTTGGACGTGGGATATCTGGCCTCTTCGTGGTGCTCCGGTCAGTGAGGTTATCGCCGTCGGACGGTGGCGTTTATTGACGTCGGTGATGAGCCCGCGGTGGTAATATGAAATAAATATGAGAGAGAGAACAGTGCCGATAGAAATAAATGTGCAAAAGTTGTTCTATATTTCTCCCTCTTCATTGATGTCACAGTGGGGGTATTTATAGGGAAAGGATAAAGCTGTAAAAGACTACTCTTGCTAGCGGCGCCGATGCCCGACAGATGGCAGTTGGCCTCGCATTCTATCTAAGCTTATGAACTTTCCATTAACTGATATTCTCATAGGAATGGGCCCGCGATCGCCGCGGGGCGGCCCCCTTATGCTTATGAGGATGGCGGGATGGCCATCAAGTTGGCGACGTCGCGCGCTTATGCTCGGGGAAAGAGTTTGACTTATGTCCTCGGACGAGTTGACCGGGGATAATGGGACCGTGTCGGGTTCCGTATCATCAATGGCCCCCTACTCGCGGCGGAAATTTGTTGCGGCGTAGAGTAGTATACTTGGTCGAGGAGTCTCCGTTGTCGAACACTCTTGGAAGACAAAAGTTGAGCGGACCCAGATTAGGGATACAAACTCGTAGAGCCTCATCAAAACCTTTCTTAAGAAAAACCCGGTGGGAAAAAATCTTAAGCAAGGGAAAAGAGTACTCTCTGTTTGTATCGAAATCTCAAGACTCGCTCCTTCGAGAGGCGAGGCGGGGTTGCGACATGAAGTTGATGCAACATATCCCGCGAGCGCTTCGTGAAGTTGAAGCTATACGAAAGGCTTGCCAATCACTACAAGCGGGTTTCCTCCTCCTAGTACACGTTAGTGGTGATCTGGAGTCGTCGTCGCGCTCGGTAGTTCGCAGTCAGTCGCAAGCAACAAGGGATCTGACCTACCAGGCCGCCCCTTTTCGATATAGGAAGCGATCTTCTCTCGTCCGGCGGCTACCGGGTCGTCTTCCCCTCATATGGAAGCGATCCTCTCTCATCTTGGATCTCGGCTTGCGGACTCGGTGATTGTAAAGGGCCCATTTCGGTGAAAGACGCTTTGCCATTCTTCCCGGACGGCGTCGACCATGGCCCCCGGCGGTTTCCATTCCGGACTAGACGCACAAACTTTTTGAACGGCTTGCTTTGTGCGGTCCGTGGATCCGATCGCCGATGAATACCTCGATCCTCCCGTGAGCCCGCGGGACTCGGATTCACTTATCTCGCCTTCCTCCTCACGCTCTAACTCCGCAATCTCGGGCGGCAAGAAGGCGGCGGCGGTATCAAGATTCTCGTTCCATTTCCACTCGTGGTATTGAAATTGGGGGTTGTCCTTCCCCCGAAGGGTTATGGAGGAAGTGCAGTCCGGATTCCGGATGCTCGTTGCCTTTGTAATCCTCCATAAATTCGTATTCAACATTATCCGACTGAGACATTCTTGTTTTTCTGGGATTTTGTAAGAAGAAAAAAACGAGTGATTCGAATGGGAGAAGAAGCATCTGTGGAAGAGGCAGTGAAATGGCTGGCTTTTATAGAGGGAGGTGGCGTGTTTGGCATGGACTACCATAATGGTGGACAGACAGAACGACGGCTATCTGAAGAGACAGTCATAATGACCGGCGTAATGATGGTTATCTGAGAGGTTTACCATCATTATGAGCATTCGAAGGGACGGTTATTTATGGTGGGTAATCATGGGCTATTTTTCGTCCAAAGCATAGTCCCTAGTCAAAGTAGCCCTATTAAACACGGCTAAAACTCGGGAAGACCACCAATGATGGCTTTTGAACCGTTCCATCCGTTGGGATACCCGACGGTTGTGGACGCGGCGGGGAGATGCGACGACACCGCGGACCGCGATTTGAGGTGCACAAAGCATAGAGCGATCCGGATATGCCGCGAGGAGCTTTTTCGGTCGCCGCGATCGCGGCTTGAGAGCTTGCGATGGAAATCGTCCGTGCTCGTTGGTCCGATCGAGGTCGACATGTTGAGGTGCACGGCGTAGAGCGATCCGGATATGCCGCGAGGAGGCGTTCGGTCGCCGCGGCCGCGGCTCGAGAGCTTGCGATGGAAATCGTCCGTGCTCGTTGGTCCGACCGAGGTCGACATGTTGAGGTGCACGGCATGTAGAGCGATCCGATATGCCGCGAGGAGGCGTTCGGTCGCCGCGGCGCGGCTTGAGAGCTTGCGATGGAAATCGTCCGTGCTCTTTGGTCCGACCGAGGTCGACATGTTGAGGTGCACAAAGCATGAGCGATCCGGATATGCCGCGATGAGTCGTTCGGTCGCCGCGATCGCGGCTTCGAGAGCTTGCGATGGAAATCGTCCGTGCTCTTTGGTCCGACCGAGGTCGACATGTTGAGGTGCACGAGCATGTAGCGATCCGGATATGCCGCGAGAGCGTTCGGTCGCCGCGACTGCGGCTTGAGAGCTTGCGATGGAAATCGTCCGTGCTCTTTGGTCTGACCGAGGTCGACATGTTGAGTTTCTGGGAGTTATCATTTTCTGCGATCCCAGGCGAGATGGCGAAGTCATTTGTGTTGGCGAGAGCGAAAACTGTACAAGCGAGCTATTACAGGTGGCGTGCCACGTGGAGCAATATAAATGGGCTGCAGAACGCTGCGTATCATTAAATGTGGCGTCCTTTCAGTTCTGACAAGGTGACGTTTCGCCGCAGGACGTGACGGCTGGTGATGATGGCTTTTCGTTTTTTACGCAAACTTCAAATTTCAAAGCGTCGTGTCGGATTCTGAAACTTTTCGCTTTCCCGCGTAAACCCGAACCGTTGGATGTAGATAATCACAGCCGCTGGTTGGTTGAATGCCTCGTCTATTTAAGGGGGTGTTGCCCCTCTTTTTGCCACTTTTTCGAAAACCTCCTCCAAAATTCTCAGGCCGATCAAGCCGAAATCAAGAGCATCCTGTGGTGATTCAGAACCAAGTTTCCAGAATTCTGAGGCTGAGGTTGTGTTTGAACTTCATCGGAGTGAGCCTTTTTCAGCGATCGGAGCGATCATCCTTGTCTTCCCAATTTTCTGCCATCCAGATCATAAAGGTACCATCTTTATCCGATCTAACACTGGGTTTTTCTTTGTTGATCGTCTTTTTGTGGTTGATTCTTGGCCTGTATAGATCATAAGTATGCTTTTTGTCCCGTAGATATTCGGATTTTTGAGGTTTTCTAACCGGTGATAGAATACGTATGTCTAAACCCTTCTTTTGTGAATTTGAAGCCCTCAGGGATTAGGGTGCAATTTTCAATTTTTCCGTGTAGTATTTCTTTATGACCCCGTACCCCCTGTGCTGTTTGGCTTGCGCGGAAATGGGGGGGGCGGTGTCGACCTGAACGAAGCGTTGATCCACCTCTCTTCATTTTGCGGCATGTCGCACGGCCGGGGACGACGGCGATAAAGAGGAATTTAGTTATGGGGACGGCGGGGCCGAGGAAATGGCTGGCGGCGAGGTTTCATCTTCCCATTCTGACGAAGAGGACTCGCGTCCTGCGATCGGCGAGGCCCAAAGGCTACTTATAGCGAGGGCACTCACCGCTTTTCGAATCCTTGCGCACTTAGCTCCCGAGAGCGAATTCCTAAGACCGCCGGTGAAAGGATTCAGACGGCGTCCGCCCCAAAGCCGCAGGCGGGGGGGACGGCCGTGGGGGCACCCAAACCTCGCTAGCTCCGCCCCGCGGAGGGGAAAATCCGGATCGGCTTGGAGGCTGCGGAGTCTTTGGAAGAGGGTGGCAAGCTGAAGGCCATGCATCGCGCCGTCGATGTAGAATGGAAATCTTTGTTGACCGCGGCGCCTGATTTTAACACCGCTATCCGCGTCCGATACCGGCTTTCCGACAACTATCATTTTTGTCCGTGCATGGACGGCCGACAAGTATGATTATACTTGTGGACGCTCTACCGGGGACCGCTTGTATGTTCCTTTCGACAATTTTCGGCGGGGTTCGGTGCCCCCTTTCGATCCTTTTTTGGTGGAGGTGATGTATTTCTTTGGAAGCCTTGCCGGCGGACTTTCACCCCTAATCGTCGTTAGGGCCTTGGCGGCGTTTATTGCGACGTGCCGCCTTAATGGAATTGAGCCCTCCTTGGGCTCGTTTAGGGAGTTCCATGATTTCGTCGGCACCTAAACTCCGGGTCGGGTGAGCGTGAGGGCGCGTGAGGGGAGGCCTCGCCCTTTTTACCCCGCCGACAACAAAATCTACAACCGGAGCCAAAGAGTGATGCGCGTGCAATCCAGGGTCGGATGGCCGTTCCCGCATTTTTGGGAGTCGGGCGCACGGGGACTAGACTCCAAGTGGCTCAAAGGCGAGTGGTCCCTCTCGCAAGTCCCGAAGAAGTAGAGGCGATTGTGGCCTTGATAAGCTCGCGGACGGATCCGCACAGTCCGCATGATCGGCGTTCGGATGTTGACGAACGTAAAGCTTGGTAGCGCGAGGATGGCGGGGATCCCGGGTGTTTGGAGTCGGGGATTTTGCCTGTCGTGAACATTCCCCCGCCATCTGTGGAGTTTAGTGATCCTGACTGGGTCGGCGAGTGCCACTTGGGTAGGAACTTTCCGACGCAATGCGAAGAGTGTGGCGGCGATTGGTCGAGCCGCCAGGGTAAAACCATTTCTTCTCTATTTTTGTTTTTGCTAACCCAAAAATACGCGGCCCCTGTGCGCGGGGTCGGGGCGGCGCTGGGCACAGTCCCCCTATTCCCCCCCCCCCTTTTTTTTTTTTGACTTGTAAATTTCTGATTGCTTCCTCTCTTTTTCTTTTTTCAGAGATGCCGGCATCCGGTCTTCGCAGGAGCGCCATGCCGCCGTCGCTAATGCCGCGAGGAAGACGCGGGAGGAAGCGTTGGCGAGGGTAGATCCCGTGATCATACCGATTGTTCATGTGGGGATCAATCGGGGAGTGACCGTTGCCGCGGCGGGTACGCGTCCGAGGCGGGGACTTCCTCTCGGTATTGCGATCGCCGGAGCGATTACGAGAAAATGTCCGCCCCCCCCGCCACCGAAGGCTCGAGCGCCGCCCGGTAGCGCCCGGTAGAGTTTGAAGATGTTCTTGAAGACGTCCCCCTTTCCCGGAAAAGACCAAGAGTGGATGCGCCATCCGAGGTTGTCGACAGAGGGTCTTGACTCTTCCCCTCTCAACCTTGCACCTCTTTATGAATTCGTGCCGCAGGAACGCGCACGGCAAGAAGCTTCGGCGAGCGCTGACATTCCTTTATATTTTGACGAGGCTTTCTGCGCCGATCAATCATCGCCTGACTGGGGTGTGATGATGGAGTCAGCTCTGTCAGCGGTTCCCCCTCTTCCTGTACTTACCAGAAAATGGAGCGCTGAGGCTCGCCTATCCGTGGGGACCGGACTGATAAAGAGGATTGCTCCTGTCAACATCGGCAACGGCTCTATTGATCCCCGCGAGGCTATGAGGGCTGCCGTCGCCGAGTACGGGATGTCGGCGCATAAGGTAAATATGTTTCCTCGCACGAATTTCCTTTTATTTTCCAAGTGCTTACTGTGTCTTTTTGTAGGTCTCGCGTTGCATGCTTGCCGCTTTAGATACTGTTGAGAAGTTGATGGAGAGCGAACAACGAACGAGCGACGAGCTAGCGAAGAAGGCGCAGGAGAACCAGGAGTTGGTGCAGACGATGAAGGACCTGGAGGCCAAAGTTGGCGACGCCAAGGCTCTATATACCGCTAAAGAAAAGACCTGGGCGGACAAGATAGCGGAGTTGGAGCGCCAGGTTACTCATGAGAAGAATCATTGCAAGAAGGTCGAAGCCGCCCGGGTGCTCGTGAGCAAAAGTTGAAAACCGCCGAGGATGCTATCGCCGGTGGTGCCGCTAAGAAACCGAGGATGCCCGTCGGAAAGCCGGGAAGCTATCAAAAGGGCCGAGGACCTTGCCTCGGATGTCCGGGCCAAAATCGAGGCCGCCCTTGCCGAATATAAGGACGGCGCCGAATATTGGAAGGATCGGGTGACAATTATGACCAAGGTCGCTATCATACGGCGAGGTGTGTCCGTAGGTCGATGCACCGGCGAGAGGGTCCCCGCCTTACATGATATGGCGGCGTGGACTCGGGAGAATTCCTTCGGTCGAGCTCATTCAATATCATCCCGTGGTTCCATATTCCGAGGAGGAGATCGCGGAATACCGCGAGCGATGTAGGGTTGATGGTTTACGGGCGGCGGTATTTCCGGCGGCCGCAAAAGAGAACATGCGATCACTCGTGCGGGCGATCTTGGATGGGGCCCATACGAGAGGAGATCGGGGCGGCTCCGGGTGGTGAGGAGGGGGTGCGGCCGGGAGATTCGCAAGGCGGCCTTGATTCCGGAAGCGTTTGATTCTCCTTTTGTTATTGACAGAAACTTTGTTATTGGTTTGTAATATTAACTTTTGTTTCCGGGCCGATGTGGGGCTCGCCACCCCGTTAACTTTGATCCTTTTCCTTCGTGCACACGGGGGCCGCCGCATGGCCATTTCGTTTTATGCCTTTGCTCTCTGCTTTGGTATTTTGAGTTGTTTTTGTTTTTGCTAACCCAAAAATACACAAGCCTGTGCGCGGGGTCGGGGCGGCGCTGGGCACAGTCCCCCTACTCCCCTTTTTTTTTTTTTTTTTTTTTTTTTTTTTGCGCAAAAAGGAAGAAAAATATATACACAAGGAACAAAAACTTCCAAAAAACGAGAGGACTACATGTAATATCTCTTGAGGTTGTCGGCATGCCAAGTATTCTCATATTCACGGCCATTCCTGTCTTTGAGATAATATGTCCCCTTCTTTAGCTCGCGAGAGATCTGAAGGGGTCCCTCCCAATTGTTGTCTAACTTTTTGGGTTTGCGGCCGGCGGCTTCACATTTAATTAATATCGAAATCTCCCGCCTTGAAAAAATGGTGGCGTACCTTCTTATCGTGGTGTCGCTTAGCGGCCATCTTGAAGTTAGCCAAACGGGTCGCCGCTTGCAGTCTTTTTTCTTCGAGCATTTCGAGCTCAAACTCACGCGATCGTTCGTTGGTGTCCTCGTTGAAATGCGACACTCTGATGCTAGGTAGAGACATCTCCACCGTTGTCATCGCCTCCGAACCATAAGTCGGGGAGAATGGGGTTTCTCCCTGTGGTGGACTTTTTGGCGGTCCGGAGCGACCATAAGATCGCGGGCGCCTCATCTACCCACCGCCTTTCTTTCCGCATAGAGTGCGTTTCGGGCCTCCGAGCACTTGTTTGTTTGCGTTCTCTCGCCCGACCATTACTTTGAGGATAGCCGACCGAAGACGTCGCATGAATGACGCCATGCTCTTTACAAAACTCGTCGAATTCCGTTCGAAGCGTGGTCCATGGTCGATATGATGATGCGAGGTACCCCGAAACGAGTCCACACTTGATCCATTAAAAAATAGATGACCCGGGTGGTGGCAATCTCTCCGAGGGGCTTCGCCCGTCCATTTGGTGTAATAATCGCCGCTACTACTATGTATTCACATCCTCCGCGCCCTTTAGGCATTGGACCGACGAGGTCGATGCCCCACATTTCGAAAGGCCATGAAGCGGTGACGATGCTCGCTCTACGGAGGGTAACACGGGTATATCTCGCGTACCTTTGACGGGGGTCGCATTCCCTAACGAATATATCCGCATCCCTCAACAAGGTAGGCCGCAAGAGTATCCCGCGGTGATCGCCCTTTGTGCGAGGGTTCGACAGTGGATGCCCGCCGCACACTCCTTGACGAAGCTCATGGAGGATACCTCTACTTGCTCCGGCCCGACGCGGCGGAGCGAGGTTTGGAGAAAGAGCGCCCGTAAAGTATCCCATTTTGTACGACATATCTTGCCGCTCGGCGAGCCAAGGTTCTCGCCTCTATCTTGTCCGAAGGCAAAACTCCATGCTCAATATAATCTTTGACCTCATCGATCCCGGCGGCGCGAGGAGGGTTGAATATCCATGACCTCGCATACGTTGATAGAAGGTTCCCCGAGGTATTCCAAAGGGATGTCAGGAGCGAGCGCCGCGTCAGCGTCGGATAACTTGGATAAATAGTCTGCCCTCAAATTCTGAGTGCGTGGTATATAAGAGAGCTCGCAATATCCGAACTGACGACGTAACTTCGGACCGGTCGATGTACCGCGCAGCTTTCGAACAATAAATCTTATAACCTCCGTTCACTTGATTGACAACCGGTTGTGAGTCGCAAAAGACGTGTATGTTCTCAACTCTCATTGCGAGGGCGAGCTCAAGGCTGCGATGAGCGCCTCATATTCGCCTTGGTTGTTTGACGCCGTGAAATCGAAGCGAAGCGCTTTCTCAATTTCTTCGGACGTTCCCGGCTCGAGCAAGACGATGCCGGCCCCGCAAGCTCCAATTCCACTAGCGCCGTCAACGAACAACCGCCAACGTTGGCCGGGCCTCGCGGGGCCGCCGGGAGCCGGTTTGTCGGGCGAGTTGGTCGGGGGGAAGTGGGTTGTGTTGTCGAGGGATCTCGGAAGCTTGCTTCAAGAATGAACTCGGCCGGGCTCGTGCCTTGATTGCCCTTCGAGGCTCGTACTTGATGTCGAATTCGGTGAGCTCAATTGCCCATTTCGGAGACGACCGGCGAGGTCCGGCTTATGTAAAACCCGACGCGGCGGACTATCCGATAGTACAATGATCGTATGTGATGAAAAATATGCACGGAGCTTTCTAGCCGCTATAACAAGAGAGTAAGCCAATTTCTCTCGTATTAAAATATCGACCTTCCACGGGGACCGAGAGCCTTCGAAACATAGTAAATGGGCTTTTGAACGGGCTTCTCGGAGTCCCTCTTCCTTTACAAGAAGCGCGGCGACGCCCCTATCCGAGGCCGCCAAATATAAATAAAGCCGGTCGCCTATGATAGGACTTACTAAAAGAGGCGGGCGACCGAGTATTGCTTGAGCTCTTCAAAGGCTTCGGTGCATTCTTCGGTCCATTCAAACCCCTTGCCGCCGCCTTTCAAAATTTTATAAAAAGGAAGGCACCGTCCGCCGATTTCGAAATGAAACGCCCCGGAGCGGTTATCCTTCCATTCGGCCTCCGAACCTCTTTCACGGTCGTGGGAGGTGCCATGTCCGAATGGCTCGATTTTCTCGGGATTTGCTTCGATGCCGCGCCGTGTGACCATGAAGCCTAAGAATTTTCCGGCTTTAACCCCAAACGTGCATTTGACTCGGGTTTAGCTTCATGTTGTTTTTTCGTACGTTCGCGAAAGTTTCCTCAAATCGCTGCGAAGTCGCATCCGTCGGATTTGATGACCATGTCATCTATGTAAGCTTCCATGTTGCGGCCGATTTGAGTGTGGAAGACCCGGTTGATCATCCTCCGGAATGTTGAACCCGCATTCTTCGGGCCGAAGGGCATCATTTTGTAATAATACATGCCGCCTCCGGCTACGAAAGCGCAAGTTGTCCTTCGTCCCCGGCCATACGGACCCGATGGTATCCGAATAGGCGTCGACGAAACCGAGGATTTCAAAACCCGCTATCCGATCTACCATTACGTCTATGCGGGGTAGCTCATAGGGATCCTTGGGGCGGGCTTTGTTCAAGTCGGTGAAATCTACGCACATTCGCCACTTGCCGTTGTGCTTCAAAACCATAACGACGTTGGCTAGCCAAGTAGGATACCGTAGTTCTTCAATGATATCCGCCGCAAGTAGTTTGGCGATCTCAATTTTTACGGCCCTCTTCCTTTGCGGTTGAAAATTGGCGAGCCCGCCGCCGAATTGGCTTGAAGTGGGGATTCACGTTGAGACGGTGGAGTGCGACCTCGGGGTCGACGCCTCGCATGTCGGTGACCTCCCCAAGCAAAGGCCTCCGGTGTTCTCTTTCGGTACGTTGATCGGCGCGGACATATCGGCCTTGCCGAGGTGCGCCCCGACTTTGATCTTTTGGTCGGGGTATCTCTCATTGATGATTACCTCGACGAGCTCCCCCTCTACTTCAATGCTTGGATCATCTCGTATCTGCAATGTGTCGCATACAATTTCCTTTTGTTGTTTCTTAAGCGGCGGAGGGTCGTTCGTGTCTTGTCCCCGCTCGATATGGGCTTCCCGGCGCTCTTTTCTTAGCGCTCGCCTCTAACTCGGCCATGGACTCACCTATCCGGGGGTTGAGTCGTCCGGCGTACTTGGGATCTCACCGTATCGATTATCACTAGAGCTTCTCCCAACGATTTATTGAATTAGTGATGGGGTTAGTCCCCGCCGGTGCGACGGGAGGTGTAGCATGAGCTTGTCCTAGCACACCTTGGACTTCGGGCTCCCGTGCCCTTTTCAACCCTGCCTTTGATTTTGCCAAGTGGTCAAGATAAGTCTGTGGTCGGCTAATCGCCTGGCCTATCCTGCCATTTTCTGTATAAAATTTGACCCTCTGATGCGGAATGGAAGACACCATCTGAAATTTGCGCATCGCAGGTATGCCCAGGATCATATGGTAGCGAGCTGGCAGATCGACCACCAGAAATTCTATTTTTTCGATCCGGAAGGGCTCGAAGTCTCCGATGCGGACCTCCAGGTCAATCATTCCTTTAACTTTTACCTCATGGTTGGTAAAACCTCTAGCGAGCCCGGGTACGGTTTCGCATTGGCCTCGGTGAAATTCAAACCTTTGAGGCGGTCAAGATAGATGATGTCTCCGGCGGCACCCGTATCCACCGGGACTCGTTAACCCCGCACTTGCCGATCCCGATTTTGATTATGAGGGGCATCTCCATTGCTCCCGTAACAAAGCTAAGCTCGCTCTTTGTGAAAGTCAAGGCCTCTTCATCCGGCCGCGAGTTCTAGGCCGCTCTCGTCCAAATTCTTTGATCGAGTTGATCCGTTCTTTTATCCGCCCGTTGCTAGGCGGGCTTTCGTGGATGACATTAAGCTCGCGCTCATACCGGGCCGCGACGAGTCTCCGGTTGGCACCGCCCGCCAATTTGAATCGATCTAACTTTCCCTCCCGGGCCATTTTGTCTAGATCCTTATCGGGGAAAAACAATCATCCGTGTTATGGCCGTGATAATTATGAAACTCACGAATTTGCTTGTGTCCGCTTTACGAACGGTGTCTTCGCTACGATTGTCGCGGGGCTTCCGGATGTGTTCCGAAATTTCGTTCGGGATCGCCGACGGTCGGGCATTCGCCGGAATGTAATCTTTTACGTCGAACTTTTGCGGCCTTTTGAAATCACGGTCGTCCGTTCTTTCGCCGGATTGACGGCCTCCTCCTTTCTTTGGGGATCGGCCTTGAGTACTATTAGACGGGGCCGTGGGATCAGATTGAAGGCCCCGGTTTCGGCGGGGATGACCTCGACGGTAGTAAACTTCCGGGCTCGCTCCAACATGTCCCTCAAGTTGGTCGGAGCGTGCATCGTTAAGTGTGTCTTAAGTTCGCCGCCCACCCGGTCCGATTAAGAATGCCATCATGACCGTGGGTTCGGGCTCGTCCCGTGTTTGATCGTAAACTTGGACGAATTTCTCGTAATACGACCGGGCGGACTCCCGGTGTCCTCGCTTTATCAAAAACAGATCGGTTGTGGTCTTGCGAGGTCTATGCGCTCGTCTTGAATTCGTTAGGAACTTTGTCCGCATATCCTCCCACCGTTAACCGATCCGGTCGGCAATTTGCGAAGCCATGTAGAGGCTCTATCTTTCATGCAACCCACCATAGCCACGCACCGGGCGCGCTATGGCGCGTAGCGAGCATCATTTTGCTCTCGAACGAGGCTATCCATTCGTATGGGTCCGACTTACCCCGATAATCTGTTATGTTGATGTTGGAGACTCGGCGTCGAGGAGGCTCGCGCGAGCGAGTCCGAAAGTGCGTCCATAGCGGCGCTGGGTTCCTTATCCTCTTCTCGTTTGTTCTTTTTCATTTCCGTAACCATCGGCCTCGCATCTTCAAATCGCCGGTTGGTCCGGGCTCGAGGTGCGCCCCGAGAGTGGGCGTCATCCTCGTCACCGCCGTGCCTTTCGTTTCGGCCCGTGCTCTTCTTCTCGGGATAATGTTCCGGGGATTTTCACCGAGGGACCCAATCTCCGTCCGACGTTGCCTCGCGTTCCTTTATCTTCATCCCTCGGTGGTGATGGTAAAGCTCTACGTTTTCCCGTGCGGTCGTGCGCCGATATTCTAGTTTGGCCGTGTTCACCGTGCCGAGAGGAGGATACGCTTTCCCTCGATGCTCGTGACGCCGAGCTCGCGTTGTTTCCCCCATGTTTGGCCCTTTCCACGGAGGGGCGATGACGTTAGGTCCGGCGTTCATGCCCCTACGGTTGGGGGAGGATCAATTGCTAGCGCGGGCTGGCCGGTGGAGATTAAGATCTCGTTGGCTGCCTTCATTTTCGCCGCGTATTCACCATAACTCTTCATTCTTGCCAGGTCAACCTCGCTAGGAACCAGCGGGGCGGGGGCCTCTTTGTCTGGGCCCTCGGTGTTAATCTGTCTTCGGGCGAGCTCTGCCTCTAACTGAGTGTTTTTCTTTCTTAACTCCAAGAACTCGCGGTAATCGACGGTTGTACGGGCGGGGTCACTCTCATGAGACCTCGTTGGGGCGATCTGCTTTTCTGCCGGGTTGGGTGTGACGGGGTTAGGCGAAGGGTTAGCCATGATGGGAGGTCCGATGCCAATCTGACAACAAGCTTTCCAAGGTAGCAAGTGGGATTATTGCCTCTGACACAAGCCGACTCTAGTATCCTTTTCAAAAGGTAGTTGATGTGACGTGATGTGATGTGATCTGCTGTCAGATTTTATGTACGCAACATCCGATGAACCTTTTACCCTCCTACAAGCAATCGATCCCAACACAGAGATGCTACAAGTCGAATTTTATGGCGTTCACACCGTCCCGATCAACATACAAATCGGAAAACGCTAACCACGGCCGTTTCTTAGCGGTTCATATAAGATTATCCCAATAGTGGTGAATCTTCAAATGCAAGATTGGGATAGTCTACATAAACACATGAGCTATCTTTCAACGGATGTGAAGACAAAGATAACCGATTTGATGATGATAAACCGGAATAACAAACCTTTTATACAAGGGAGACGGAGATCGGTACAAGCTGAGCAACTATGGAGTCCACGAAGGTGTTGAATCCTTTGAAGAAAACGTTCCCGGTAACGGAGCCAATTGACGTGATCCGTTATCGTCCAGGTAGTTTGAAAGGAAGACTTGGACGTGGGATATCTGGCCTCTTCGTGGTGCTCCGGTCAGTGAGGTTATCGCCGTCGGACGGTGGCGTTTATCGACGTCGGTGATGAGCCCGCGGTGGTAATATGAAATAAATATGAGAGAGAGAACGATCGATAGAAATAAATGTGCAAAAGTTGTTCTATATTTCTCCCTCTTCATTGATGTCACAGTGGGGGTATTTATAGGGAAAGGATAAAGCTGTAAAAGACTACTCGTGCTAGCGGCGCCGATGCCCGACGGATGGCGATTGGCCTCGCATTCTATCTAAGCTTATGAACTTTCCATTAACCGATATTCTCATAGGAATGGGCCCGCAGCGTCGCGGGGCGGCCCCCTTATGCTTATGAGGATGGCGGGATGGCCATCAAGTTGGCGACGTCGCGCGCTTATGCTCAGGGAAAGAGTTTGACTTATGTCCTCAGACGAGTTGACCGGGGATAATGGGACCGTGTCAGGTTCCGTATCATCAGCGGCTTATGTGAAGTCCATCACTCTAGGTACCTGGGCCTCCCCATTGTCATAGGAAGATCAAAAAAGCAAATCTTCTCTTATGTCATCGATAAGTGTAAAAGTAAGTTGCATAATTGGAAATACAAGTTCTTGAGTGCAGGTGGCAAGGCTGTCCTTCTTTCATCCACCCTATTTTCCATCCCTAACTTAACGATGTCCTGTGTCAAGCTTCCTAAAGGCATTATAGATAAGCTCCATTCCTTAATGGCAAAGTTTTGGTGGGGGTCTTCTAGCAAAGAATATGCTGGATATCACTGGATCAATTGGAATGAGCTCTGTCTTCCTAAGGGAAGAGGGGGGCTGGGGTTTAGAAATTTGGAAGCGGCTAATATTATCGCTCTGGCAAGAACCCTTTGGAGAGTCCATAATAATCCTAACTTGCTCCTCTCAAAGATTCTGAAAGGAAAATATTTTAATAAATCCAATGTTTTTGATTGCAAAGTCCCCTCTAGTGCTTCTTTTGTTTGGAAAAGCTTAATGTCGGCCCAAGCGTTCTTAAAAAACAACAACTATTTTTATGTGGGCAATGGTCAATCTATTAGAGTTTGGAAAGACCCCTGGATCACCGGAAACCCGGGCTTTAAGCCAATTAGTCCTGTTAGCAATTCGAACCCTGATATGTTGGTGGCTAACCTTTTGCACAACCAATCTTGGGATACCTCTAAATTAAATTCTCTCTTTTGGCAGGTGGATGTTAACCAAATCCAAAAAATTCCAGTCAGTACATTTTCTGTTCCGGATAAAACTTTATGTTCTTTTAGTAGCAACGGCAAGTTTGTCTCCAAGGCTGCCTATGACTGCTACCTTTCCACCCGCAACTCTCAAAATTCCTCTCTTCTAGTTCACCCTTCAATTCCAAGTTTTGGAAAAGGATATGGGCCCTATCTCTGCCTGCAAAAATAAAAATTTTCATTTGGAAGTGTCTTAAATCAGCCTTACCAGTGTCAACTATAATTGCTAGGAGGTTTGGCTCTGTAGTTGACTATTGTACAGCTTGTGGGGAGTCCTTAGAAACTATCGATCATTTATTTATTTCATGTAGCTTCGCTAAAAATGTTTGGAAGTGTGCAGGTATTTCTTGGGATGTTCTCTCCTTACAAAATGCCACTCTTTGCATGTGGTGGGAAAAGGTTTCGGCTAGTCCTTTTTCGCTAGATCGCATGGACAGAGTTATATTGTCTTGTTTTGTTCTTTGGTATATTTGGAAGGCTAGATGTAATAGAACCTTTGGAAATGTTAACTGGAGCTTTATGGAAACTGCCACTTTAGCTATCGGGGCAAAATTTGACTTTGAGCAGGCCTCTTCTTCGGGAAGGAATAACACTAATATTTTTCCCCTTCCTATGATTTGCAGCACATTGCCTTTCCTGATGATGCGGTGAAGGCTTATGTTGATGCAGCCTGGAAGTCAGACACATGCTCTGCTGGTTTGGGTGCAGTCACTTATGAGGCTAATGGTTCGCTTCTGGAAGCTTGGGTCTCTCCTAGAACTCGCTATCCGTCAGTTTTTGCGGCCGAAGCTGGTGCACTTAGGTGGTGCTTACAAAGATGCTTAGCTCTTGGAATCACCAAAATTGCCTGCTTCACGGATAATATTAGCTTAGTTAACTGTTGCTCCAGAAGTCAAGACCCTCCATAAGATTCTTGGGCTATTTTGGAAGATATTTTTTGCCTTATGAACCATTTTGAACATTGTAAAGTTATGTATATCAGTAGGGGTAACAACAGAGTAGCTCATAGCTTAGCTGCTGCTTCATTTGCGGTGGATTTTGGTATCGCTTACAGGCACTCTATCCCTTTTTGGCTTTGTAATTATTGACTCTTCGGGTTAATATAACTTTCGTCTTTGGTGGAAAAAAAAAAGAAAAAAAAAAGAATTTTGGTTCTTTTTTCTTTCTGAAAACGATTTTGGTCTGATAAGGTTTTGGTCTGCTTGATTGATTTTTTATTACACCATAAATGAATACATGTGTATATATATTTATAAAAGTGGGTTGTTATATTTGGAAATTAGATTTTTGCCTGAAAAAAATTGGAGGGAATGTTTGCCGCTGTTTTCACTAAAAAAATATCATTGGGTGTCCAAATTTTGGAACAGAAAAAAAAATGAGTATTATACGGATACAACCGTTGTGTCACAATAAATGGTACAATGGTCATCTATAATCATGATGGATTTATATTATGATCAATTTAGACTCATCTTTATCAACGTTGTAAATGATCGTTGTGTGACTCATTGTGACACGGTTGTGGTTGTATCATTACACTAAAAAAATGAAGAAAAAGTAATTTGTTTAATGAGAGGACCATTTAAGTGTGTGAATAAGGACGGGATACGATACAATTAGTGATGGGAATAGAGTGTCTATAACTAAAACTACATCAATTAGCTATATAAATTTTTTACTCTCACCAAAAGTTTAAATTATATGACTTTTGTGAGAGGATTTGAATGCTCTCACAATAAACCTTTTTTCTTGTAGTATATATATAGTGACCTCCAACTTCTCTAGAACGACATTGGCTCAAAATACTTGGAATCTCATCATCATGGACACATCGCCTAAGAATGGTATCAGGGCACAGCTTGTATAGGTAGGGATCGTCCCAATGATAATGCTTCTGTTATAAAACTGATGGAGATAACTTCAGATGCAAGAAACAGAAACAGAAGCAATCAAACATTAACAATCAAAGGAGATAACAGAAACAAGAAGAACACAGATTTAACGTGGAAAACCTCTCAGTGGGAGAGGTAAAAAACCACGGGCCGAAAAGAGATATTTTATTATGCACTGAATTTTACAGATTTCAACACACTCGGATAATGAGACAACGAAATTTGTATTTATAGGCACAAATCCCTAAACCCTAGCCGCAAGGAATCTTTGTCTGATGCACCATAAATACCCCTACACGTGTCCTCCTTTTAATGACGCTGTATAGCTGTCACATAACAGAATTAACAGATGTGGGACCCTGCTGTATTCTAGTACTCAGCAGACTATCACCCTGCCGATAGTTACCTGGCGACGAAGCCTCGTAGACTCCACCCTACCGATGCACGTAATTGAATACACCTCTCACCGTCCATCACACACTCGAGTCTTCGATTGGTTCCACCAGATGTAGAGTTTAAGTCACTTTGCTGACAAATCTCCACCTTGACTTCAACTCTCACTAGAGTCAAACAGATTGCATAACCAGATGTACTTGTACCAGATGCATTCGTCAATGCCAGGTGTACTTGTACCATACTATCTCCACAGCATCCACTCCACTGATCTGCCCTCAGTAAAGTTTCCAGAAACAGATTATAAGCTTTGAATATTCGGTAAGTCCAGGCAAAGCCGGAACTTACCGTCTTCGAATCGGTCTAGTGAACATATCGCAGGATTCTCCTTTGTGCCAATCTTCTTCACCACAACCCTCTTCTCATTCCTCAAGAAATGATACCTGACATCAATATGTTTGGTTCTCTCATGATGAACCCGATCCTTGGCTAAACATATTGCACTAAGACGTCACAATATATATCGACGATGCGATGCAACCCCAAATCACCGACTAGCCCCTTCAACCGGATACCCTCCTTAGCCGCTTCAAGTAAGAGCCATGTATTCTCGCTTCGTAGTTGATAAGGCTACCGTAGCCCGAAGAGTAGCTTTCCACCGACCACCGCATTTCCCAATGTAAACACATACCCGGTCATTGATTTTCTACCGTCAACATCACTGCATAATCGAATCACAAGAACTCCGTGACCGGACCGCATCACCTCCATAAATGAGACCAACATCACCGTACCTCTCGGGTATCCGAATATCCTTTTAACGGCCTTTCCAGTGTTCCTTACCAGGTTGAGCCATAAACCCGTCGACAACACCGACCGCCCGAGCCGATCGTGCCTAGTGCACACCATGGCATACATCGGATCGCCAACCGCACTAGCATAGGGAACTTTTGACATATACTCATTCTCTTCAGCTGACTGTGAAGCATAGACAGATAAATGAATATTTGATGCCATAGGAGTATCTATTGGTTTTGCAAACAGACATCCCAAACTTGGCCGATCTTTCGCACATAACCCCGCCGAGACAAGAACAATTTCTTCGACTTCTATCTCTCCGGATCTCCATCCCCAAGATTTTCTTGGCCGCACCTAAATCCTTCATTTCAAATTCAGCACTAAGAAGGTTCTTCAGATTTTGAACATCAGACTTTCTTGCAGCAGCAATCAACATGTCATCCACATACAAAACAAGATAGATATGTGATCCATCTTTCAGCAGATTGTGGTATACACAACAGTCATAAGGACTTCGTTGTAACCCTGCTGAAGCATAAAACTGTCAAACCTTTTATACCACTGCCTTGGAGCTTGCTTCAAACCATACAATGATTTCTTCAACTTGCAAACATAATTTTCCTTTCCGGGAACTTGAAAACCCTCAAAGCCGTGTCATGTATATCTCCTTATCCACCTCACCATGTAGAAAAGCAGTTTTCACATCTAATTGCTCAAGTTTTAGATCCTGCTGTGCCACCATTGCTAGTAACACCCTGATTGAAGTGTGTCTGACCACTGGTGAAAATATTTCATCAAAGTCAACCCCTTCCTTTTGACCGAATCCTCTTGCAACCAAACGTGCCTTATACCCGACCCCTTCGTCTTAGTTATTCCTTCCTTTTTCTTGAAAATCCATTTACAAGTCACAACTCCCTTGTCGCAGGTCGTTTGACTAATTCCCAAGTCCGATTCTTCGATAATGACTCCATTTCATCTCCCATGGCGGCATGCCACCGAGATGCTTCGTACATGTCACCGCTTCCCCGTAAGTAGTAGGTTCGGCAACCTCTACTTCTTTCGCAACTTAAAGTGCATATCCACCAAATCATCATATCCATATCTCCTTGGAGGTATCCCAACATTAGATCTTCTAGGCTGTGGCGTAGACTCGCCGATCAATGTTTGTATGACGCCCGCCGAGGTCTCGTAGGTCGGCTTGGATCGATTCGGTTCATTATCCGGATCGGTATAGTGTTGATTTTGGTCCACCGATTGTTGCATATCGTAGACTCCACCGAAGCTCCACATGTTTCTCAACACTATCGATTCAAGATCGGTTTCAGACTCAGTAGACCTCCCCACTGATGAGTTAAACATAGAATTTTTATCAAACACAACGTCCCCGCCGAGGATTACTCGGACTCGCTCGATGACCAAATCCTATATCCTTTCACTCCATCACCATACCCCACAAACACTCCCTTCTTGGCTCTTGGCTCCAACTTCCCTTCACTAACATGATAGTAAGCCGTACTTCCAAAAACCCTTAGAACCGAGTAGTCGCACAGGCTTGCCGACCACATCTCAAATGGTGTCTTGAGATTGATTCCCTGTGTGAGGGCTCCGTTGATTAAGTAGCAAGCTGTCTTAACAGCTTCTGCCCAAAATCTCCTTGATAAACCAGCTTGAGAAAGCATACATCTTGCCCTCTCCAGTAGAGTTTGATTCATCCTTTCAGCTACACCATTCCGCCGAGGTGTATTCCTTACAGTATGATGTCTGGCAATACCCTCAGCTGCACAAACTGAATCAAAATCCGTCCAGCAGAATTCCAGACCATTATCTGTACGAAGCTTCTTGATTTTCTTGCCTAACTGATTCTCCACTAGGGCTTTCCATTGCTTGAAGTTATTGAATGCATCACTTTTGTTCTTCATCATCACCACCCAAGTCATCCTTGAATAGTCATCTATGAATGACACAAAATATCCGTGACCACCCAATGACTCAACTTTTGATGGACCCCGGCATCGAATGGATATAATCAAGTGATGCCTTTGTGTTGTGCAACCCTGCTGAGAACTTACTTCTGTGCAACTTCCCAAACACACAATGTTCACAAAAGTCCATATTCTTGACCTTATATCCCCCAAGAAAACCTGCTGAAGAAAGAACTTGCATACCCCTTTCACCCATGTGACCAATTCTCATGTGCCACAGCTGAGTCTGCTGAGACTGGTGAACTGCTGAGGATGCAACAGAAGCAGTGCCAGATACAGTAGATCCTTGTAATATATACAAGGTTCCCCTCTTGATGCCTTTGAGGACTACAACTGAATCTTTAAAGACATTTAGTTGTCCACCTTCACCCTTGAAATTGAACCCCTTGCTGTCCAGTAGACTGAGAGATACCAAATTCTTGGTCATCTGTGGAACATGTCTTACATCCTTCAGTGTACAAAATTTACCATCCTCTCGTCCTTAACTTTACCGAGCCAATTCCCACAACTTTGCAAACCTTGCCGTTGGCCATATAGATTTGACCACCATCCATCTCGCTCATAAGTAGAAAACCACTCCCCGTTTGGACAAATATGGTAGGATGCTCCGAGTCCAAAGTATCCACACATCATTGTGGTGTGTAGAATCCCCCGCAACTAGAACCGGATCCTCATCGTATTGCTCGGCAGCCAAGGCTACCGTGCGAATTGCCTTCCCCTCGTTTCTTCTTGGACAATTGGACTCCCAATGTCCCTCGCTCCTTACAATAATTACGGACATCGGTAGACTTAGGACCTTTGGACCACGACTTCTTTTTCTTCTTTCGTCCATATCCTTTTCCACTATTGTCGCTAGCTACTAGCCCGAAAGCCTGACGATCGTCCGTCCCCAGCGGCCTTGTGTCTAAGCTCCCGGCATGTAAGGCGGACCTCACATCCTCTAAAGCTACCGTATCCTTCCCAACTATGAAAGATCGCACAAAGTTTTCATATGATGCCGGTAATGACACCAACGGGATTAAAGTGGCCGCATCTTCATCTTCAATTTTAACATCAATATTCCTTAAATCAAGTAATATTGTGTTTAGCCCAGTCAAGATGTTCCCTCGGTGGACTCCCTTCATGCATCTTCAAACCGAACAACCTCTGTTTCAACAACAACTTGTTGGTCGGTGACTTGGTCATATACAAGCTTTCAAGCTTTTTCCACAACTTGGTCGCGGTGTCTTCCTCAAAGCAACCTCGGTGATAACATCATCGATAAGCACAACATGATGGTTGAATGTGCTTTCTCTTCCAGACCGGCATAATCCGTCGCACTTGTATTTGGTTTGTCGATAATGGATTCCACAAACCTGTTTGTTTCAACAAAGTGCACGCATCTTGATTTGCCACGGACCAAAGCTGTTCCTTCCCGTAAATTTATCGATTTTTACGTTTACCGCCGACATCTTTCCTTGCTAAAGATCACAACTTTATCACGATCCTAGCACCTTGTTGAAGGTCTTGGTGAAGATGAAGTTGATCGTACGATTGTTTTCTCCGGAACCTTTCTCGGATACCACTTGTTATAAAAGCGATGGAGATAACTTCGGATGCAAGAAACGAAAAACGAAGCAATCAAACATAAACAATCAAAGGAGATAACGAAACAAGAAGAACACAGATTTAACGTGGAAAACCTCTCGGTGGGAGAGGTAAAAAACCACGGCGAGAAAAGAGATATTTTATTATGCACCGAATTTTGATTTCAACACACTCGGATAATGAGACAACAAGCGTATTTATAGGCACAAATCCCTAAACCCTAGCCGCAAGGAATCTTTGTCGATGCACCATAAATACCCCTACACGTGTCCTCCTTTTAATGACACCGTATAGCCGTCACATAACGTAATTAACGGATGTGGGACCCCGTCGTATTCCAAGTACTGCGGACTATCACCCCGCCGATAGTTACCCCGCCGACGAAGCCTCGTAGACTCCACCCTACCGATGCACGTAATTGAATACACCTCTCAGCTGTCCATCACACAGCTGAGTCTTCAGATTGGTTCCACCAGATGTAGAGTTTAAGTCACTTTGCTGACAGCTTCAGACCCGTAAAGAACTTCTTCTTATCCGCATTTGTGAATTCCGGTGGTAGGTACCTTCCTGCTAGATAATTGATAATATTAGCAAACCACGGGTATACCTTGCCCACTCTTGATGTATTTCATCGGGGCTGAGATTCAACTCGAGCTACCACTGAGAGGGCAAAAAGTTGTTTATCGGGAAAGCTCTCCCTGATCTCAGTCGGTTGCTCATCTTCCAGCAAAGTTAATCTCAATAGGTGATCAACCACCTGGTTCTCAGATCCTTTTTTATCCTTAATCTCGACATCAAACTCTTGTAAGAGTAGAATCCATCTCAACAATCTCGGCTTGAAGTCTTTCTTAGTTATAAGATATTTCAAAGCTGCATGGTCAGTGAATACATTGACTCTCGATCCTATCAAGTATGGTCGAAACTTGTCAAATGCAAAGATAACAGCTAAGAGTTCCTTCTCTGTAGTCGCGTAATTCCTCTGGGCACTGTTAAGGGTACGACTGGCGTAATAGAGAGGCTTAAAGAGTTTATCTTCCATTTGTCCCAAGGCTGCTCCAACTGCCGTGTCGCTTGCATCACACGTAAGCTCGAAAGGTTTATTCCAATTTGGTGCTACCAGAATTGGGGCGGTTATAAGCATTTGCTTCAATGTGTTGAATGCTTGCTTGCACTCTTCTCCAAATACAAAAGGCACATCATTTGCAAGTAATTCTGTCAAAGGTCTAGAAACTTTAGAGAAATCCTTAATAAACCTCCTATAGAATCTTGCGTGGCCAAGAAAGGCTCGAAATGTCTTTAAGTTCTTTGGAGGGGGTAACATCTCTATTACCTCTATATTTGCCTTATCAACCTCCATTCGTTTCTTTGAAATCTTATGTCCCAACACTATTCCTTCCGTTACCATGAAATGTCATTTTTCCCAATTAAGTACGTGGTTGGTCTCTTCACATCTCTTTAGCACTCTACTCAAGTTGTCCAAGCATTTTTCAAAGCTATCTCCAAATACAGAAAAATCATCCATGAAAATCCCCAGAAAGTCCTCCACCATGTCCGCAAATAATGACATCATGCGTAAACGATCGAGTGTTAAACTTATCGAGTCGAGTGTATTTAAAATTTTATTAACACGAGCTCGAACATCAATTCAACATGACCATCGAATTCAAACTCGAGTACGAACACCTCTAAGTTATAACAAAAAGTTTTTTGTTTTTTATTTCAAAAAACGATGAGAAAGATAAAATAATATTGATACTTTCTTTCTAAGCTAATATTCTAAAAGGAAAACCATTTATTCATTGAAACATACCCATTCGTTTCAAAATATAAGTCATTTTAGATGTTTTCACAAAATTTAAAAAAGTTGTTGAATATAATAAATTTTAATGAGAAATACCTAAAATATTCTTTGACTATCATTAATGAAATGGTTATAAAGTATTGAAAAATAGTTTGATTATTAATAAATTAGAAGTAAGATAGAAAAAATAATAATAAACACTTCACTGGTAATATAGAATTACTTATATTCTGATGTAAAAAAAAAGGTGGAGTGACTTATATTCTGAGATGGAGGTGGAATGAATTCTCGATTGAATTCACACACACACACACACACACAAAAAAAAAAAAAAAAAAAAAAAAAACATTAAAGTGCAAAATTTAACAAATATAAATTCAGATTTTACATAAAAGCATTTTAATTTGAGGATGCTCGTGAACTAACGAGTCGAGTATAAAATTGTTTGAGATCAACTATATAGTATTTGAAAACTAATGAGTCGAGTATAAAATTGTTTGAGATCAACTTATATAGTTTGAATAATATTCGAGTCAAGTCTAATCGTTCTCAAGTATTAATTGAACCAAACTATGCGATCAAAAACATATTCAAACTCAAACTATTTTACTCATTTACACCACCAGTAGAAACATGCAACTTGTAAGAATATTATTTGTCATATTGTCACCTGAAATAAAAATAAAAGCTAAAAACTCCATTTATAAATAATATTCTTCATAGATACACAGCCAGAAGCAAACTAGGATACTGAACTTATCAAAAAAATTAACTCAAGAGTTCACTCTTGGGGGAAAAAAATTAACAAGAGTTCGACTCTCAGAAAGTCGATCCAATTTCATTTAACTCAAAGAATCGACTCTCAGAAATTCGACCCAATGTGATGTGTTAGTATGACGCCTCGGTAAAGGCAAATAAATATATCAAAGAATCCAAAAAAAATAGTGCTCATACTATAGAATTGAACCAAAATTACCAAATATATGTCTCCAAACAAATACTTCAAATTGCAAAAAATCAAAAACCCAAAAGTTGAAGATAGTATGGTATATGATTGATTCCCACCTATGCACAATCTCACCAACCCAAAATCATGTGCATTACTCTATTATAACAATAACAACCCTCATATTTTATAGCAGAAACAAACAGGTGTACAAAAAAAATGATGCCGGTCTGAGATTACAGACACCTTGCATTGATATGTTTTCCTTTATGTTTGTATCCACACCGGCCGGTACACAGCTACCTACATACATATTCTTCCCATTCTTCTCGTCTCGACCTTTAGTTGTATATCTTCACAGGTTTATCAAATGTGTGTCGATTCTGCAGAATAAAAAAAAATCCTCGTGTGTAAAGCGTCGTGTAACATATACAAACTAAAAGAAAACTTTATCGAATGTGTGCTGATTCTACGGTACGGTGTATACCTGATTTGCGGCGTAAGACCTTCTAGAGGTAGAATCAGAGTGCTCCAACCCAAGATATTGTTCCCAAGCACCATATACATCTCTTCTCTGCAATCCAGTATATAGAGACACTCTCAACTAGCATATAAGATAATCTAGAAGCTACTACTAGAAAGGAAATACGTAAAAGCTAAACGTTACCTGAAAATGAGTGGCCACAATGTCTGTATCCTCAAGGTATTCAGGACGTCCCATAGATAAAAATGCAATCTTCCACTGAAATAATGAACAATAGTTTTACATTTCATGAATAATAATAATAGATGCTATTACATAATTGCACGATAGCCTAAAAACTACCTTTGAGAACTCATCGTCTGGGACTCGTAGCTTCTTTTGTATCCTCAATTTAATATCAGCTAAGGTCTCGGCTTCATGAATCACAAGGAAAAAGGGCTCTCCAAAATTATGAATTTGCTGCAGTGCAAAGATAGTAAATCAGTTGTACAGTTTTGAATCTGAAATACAGGTTTTACCATGGGTTTTAAAAGATTAAACATTACACAGGTACTAAATTTACTATAAAAATGAGTCATTGAAAAATCATAATTCAAAGATATACCCCTGAATTCTGAGCCGTGTCTTTCACGAAATGGTAAACATGAATCACACGATCATTAGGTCCAAGGTTTTTCTCCTCTTCAGGAATCTGTGCAACATGGAAAACTGATGAGAATTGATACTAAACATGTACCAGGTTTTTTACAAATAATAATTGCAAAAGCTATTATACATTGGGAAAAGGTTTGTTTTTTCACTTCTTTTTGTCACGCCAACCCTATTGTATCTTCCGGGCAGGGGATGATGCAGTAAAAGGAATGCAAGCAAGCTTACCTCTTCAGCACGTAGTGTCCAGTATTGATCATTTATGTTCTCAATCTTTTCATGGAGAGGGAAAATCTGACAGAGAATAGAAGATAAAAAAGAAAAGACATCAGGAGAGCTCAATGTAATCCAGGACGGATGCATTAGACATGGTGTATCTTCTTACTGAAGAAACATAATTACCATTATTGAGTTTATACCATCAAATAATATATGGAAAGATAATGCAGCATGATAGGAGATTTGATTAGATTCTTCCAATAGAGATTTGATTAGAGATTTGATTAGATACTAGTATGTAAAGGCTCTTTATTTCCTTCAAATAGGAGATTTGATTAGATTCTTCCAAGGTAATTACATTGCCTTTAATAGCAGATTATCTAGATCCATATGTTATACCCTCAAGTAGAAAGTTATGAAAAACAAACTTTTTCATCCCTTTACCAAATTTCCTATCCACTCTCTTATACCATCAAACAAAAATGATCTTATAGTTTTCGTACATTCAAAGAACCACTTTCGAGTTTTCCATCAGAAGAAAAGCAGCCAAAAAGCGGCAACAACCAACCATTCATCACCATTAGTGGAGTTTTCCCCATAAAAATATCGCCCAAGGGATTTCAAAATACTTGGCAATAACCCACTTGAAGAAAAGCAACAAAAATTTGCAGGACACAATCATATCATAAACAAAATTCCAGACTCTTACAAAGCAGTACCTCAAGAAGCTACCGTGAAACAACAGCTAAACAGAAAATACGGGTGCGGAAAAGTACCTTGTAGATTTTGTTGTAAAAAACCTCAAGTAATCGTAGTTCAGCATCGGGATGAGACAACTCAACCTGACATGTAATACCAACAGAGGATTAATTTCAGGCACAGACAAGAAGAATAATTTCAAGATCCATATATCAAAGACCATAAGCTTCATGCATGATCTTGGCTAGATTTGAAAAATCAGAAGTGGGGTCACCTTTGTCTTCAAGTCATTAAGGACATCACCAACACAGCCCTGTTTTGGTAGCCTGATCATATGGGTAACTACCTGAAACAGTTGAAATATACTGTTGGAGGAAGTTCAAGACCAAGCCAGTATAGAAACATAAAAGACTGGTAAAAAGCCACTCACTTCATCCTTGGTTGCATGATGAAATGCAACTTTGAGAGTTTTTAGACCTTGCAGCTCTGGTAATGGAATATCCAGTACTTCGTAATATAAAATATCCGAACTCTATCAAACAACCATTTCAGAATAAGTTTAGACGATCCATCGAACACAGAAAATACAACCCCCCCCCCCCCCTTATAGTGGAAGTCGCATATATTCTACCTGGTTATAATGTACTAGCATGTCTGTCAGACGCTCTACTCCACGATACTTGATATATTGGGGCTTGGGTTGCTGAGAGTAACAGTTATGAGGGGTAAGCCTAATTTTAGATGGATCGTCCAAAGATAGATGGCGAGCAATACACTCCACGACATCATCATAAGTGCTCTGCTTTGACCTGGATGTTAAAGACAATCATCATATACAAATAATATTTACAGAACAGAAAAACTTGTCATACCGATGTTGATAATGAATACAATAAAAAGAAAGAAAAAGGCATACAGCTCAAGACAAAACTCATCTTCCTTGGGCTTTTCAAGTGGACGAAAGCGTACAACCTGTGAATAATGAAATTGAGAAATTTAAGTTAGTAAAATTGCCACTCAGATACATGCAGCAAAAGATGAAGTTTAAAAACTTAGAGATGACGAAGAGCAAATCTTCCAGAAATAAACAAGCCACAAAGATTAATTTTCTTCTTCACTTGCTAAATTTCAGAAGCCAGACACCCAACTCAAAGATAAAAGAGTCAAAAGTACAAAAAGATAGGGTCAATGTTACGAGTAATTGCAGGAACGGCCGAAAAGCATGTGATATAGAAGGACCAAGTTTTATGAGGTCGACAGACAATGAGGGCCAAAGAAAATGTTCATGCTATTGAGACATCCTAAGCCTAATATAAACAAAAAGGTCTGAAGTTTCACCAGCCGATTATGCACAAACTCCAGAAATGATGGAACATCAGGGTAGCGAAATTGCCCAATGTTTTGGCCATGAAGTGATTTTTGAAAACAAACGATGTCTCCATTTTCAAGCTGCAGGACAAATGAAAACAACTTTTCACTAACTTGCAACAGAAAACAAGTAAAGTAGGCATTGGCAAGAAAAAGCTTCATGAGCATATATTAAACTTACCTGACTGCTGCGAAATGTTTGTCTCTTTTCAATACGCTCACACATGACATTAGGTTCAAATTTAATTTCCTGGATGAAGTAAACGAGATTGTGATTATCTTGTAGACTGACACACAAACTACACAGCTCACGACATGATGGAATGATAAGTAAAAGACCAACGGTATACCTCAAAGAGTTCAATTTCTTCATCCGGAGCAAAGCCAGCCAATTCATTCAGCTTACTCAATATCTCTATTGGCTTACTACTACCATTCACAAACAGCCTTCCAGCATAACTGAAATTGCAGAGACAATAGGTAAGCACATACAACAAAAAGGCCAGCTCTTACAACCCATGAAGCTGACCAGATGCGTAATAGCAATATATCAATCTCCCTATAATTTTTGCAAATGAATCTCCCTGTAAATTTTGCTCGCAGCAAACATATTACACTACATGTGACTCAGTTGAACAGCAAACAATATATCTCCGTTACGTTACTATCTACTGCTGATGCAAAGCATTCAATGTTATTGGAAAGAAGTTAGCAGTATAGTCTTTTGAAAAGCTAGAGAAGTGCATTCTTCGTAAGCAAATGTGGAAGTCCGCCATCACTGTTCAAGAAAAGCTGAGAATACACATGAATGGTTGCAGAGGAAACAAATATGTCTGGTCCAAATAAAAGAGAATCATGTAACTTGGGTTTGCAGGCCAAATGCCATTAATTTGGTAAAAAAAAAAAACAAATATCACAAAAGTTGCATACATATGTCAACAACTGACAGGTCCAATTTCTCAGGATGAAAATTATTGATGTGAGACTTGACTCTTAAAACTGCTGTGCACACAAATAAAAATAAAATTTTAAAAAGTATTTTGCAAAAAAAATGCATAACTATCATTGATACAGAATAAAAGCACCATTGGAATTTCTTAGAAAACCTTTGCTTTCACATTCCCAATTGAACAATAACAGGAAACCTTGAGCTTATTCATAAAAACCAATCAGACAATTCCATCTGCTCAAGAGTAATGCTCCGGCACTTCAAGTTTTTTCCATTTAATTGTTAAAGGCTAAAATGAAATAGACTTAACAGCTTAGAGGGCCTACATAAAATCATTGTCTAGTCTGAAATTTGCATCACGTCCAAAAGAAGATTGACTTGCATGGCAAAAAGTAAGAGCAAAAACAATATGATCCTATGTTCTGCTCTGATCAAAAAGCTAAAAGGAAGCTCTTTACATCTAATGGCAATACTGTCAATCATGAAAATACTCCGTACAACTACAAGCTCAAGCAGCTAACAGAACTGTTTAAAAATAAATAAAGAACACTACCGTAATTCCTCTTTAGAAGGGTCGTAGAGCTTAAAAAACAGAAGAATCTCGTCTTTATTTGTCTCAGGCAGAGGCACTGGCTGCAAATCCTGCAACAAGTATGAGCCAATTAGAGAAAATAAACGAAAAATCGACTACAGAAATGAACAAATTTGCACGTAAGAAAACAAACAGATCAGTCAGAAGGAAAGAAGAACTTAGTAAAAAAGCTACCTGGCCAAGCTCTACTTCCAAGAATAATTTCAACTCAGAGTTATTTGTTTTATTAGATACCTCTCTAAGTTGCCCAACCTGACCAATCAAAATAATATCATCAGTCTAAAGGGTCAGACAGAAACTGAATACAAGGGTAAAGAACCCTCAGCATCAATTTTCCCACCAACAAACACAGGTGAAAAATAAGGCTACATACTGATTGAGCCTCCTCGTGAGGTGTCAGTGTCCGATTTGGACGATATGTGTGGTTTTGACGCTTGGCCCATAGCCAGAAACGTTGACAATGAACTGGTATACCAAACTCTTTAGCCACTTCTTCCTGAAAATCGACAAAGCAATTTGAAAAACCAGTAGATGGCACGAGGAGAGTAACTACAGTAGATGAGATGTCATCTGCTCTTGTTTTTCTTTATATTAATACCATATCATGCCATCAAGAAATATTTTCACAGAACGCTAACCTATGCGCAAAATAAGTGATTAGATACGATCATAAGCCGCATATAGCTTAACATATCTTTAACATCAATGGCCTCTTAAGATTGATACCGAAATGCCGCAGGATAACTCATTTTCCATATCACGCCAGTAATAAAAGTAATACACATCAATTCGTTATGCAGCTTTATCCAATGCTTTATGTACATAAACACGTGTTCCTTTTACATTCTCCTCTAGTGTCAAACTAGAATGTTAAGCTCCTAATTCTGAGCTTGACACACAGGGTCAAGAGCGAGCGAGCAAGAACGCTAAAGAATTTCTCAATAGCACCAGAATACAGAACAAACTTTATGTTGCCATTTCGTAGTCAGATCATTTTTTTAGTCATTGTGATTAAAGTCAAAGCTTGTCATGAGAGATGTCACGAATCTCTGTTTAATTGTTGTGGCGAGTAAATTTTGAGTCCAGACATTTAATGCAAGAAATATAAATTCTCATTTTATGAACAATGCAATAGATAATTTGAACTAATTGATATTCAAGCAATTTCTTTTCCGTATGGTAAAAAGGCCACTCATTTGGAAAATAGGATCTCATTACTGGGCTTTTGTTCAAAAGGTTAAAGGCCTGAGTCAATTTGATTCAAATCAAGATTCGAAAAATCAAAACGAACGGCCAAGAAATTTGAGGACTATCATTTATATCATTCTCAAGAACAGGTTTTTTAATTAACCAAGGTGTAATTATATGAACATAAGCAATTTACTAGAAGATAGTCACTACTCAAATCAACTATGTAAGAATCCGCATGCCACTGCAAATACTTTAACAGCACCCAGAAGATGAAGCTTCACAGAGTGAGGGTACTAATACAAGCAATCAAAAGTGTGCCACAAAAGAATACGACTCAACAAATATCCATCAGTCAAACAGAAACTTTAGCACAGAAAGTAACTCTACAGGCACGTATGCTCAGGAAAGTACCTTTAAGACGCTAAAGGGCATCTGTTTCTGGATGGAAAAGCGACGAACTTTATCATGATCAACAAGATCAAAATATACGTTCCTTCCGATTTGTTCAACCAGGTCCTCATCACGAGCTACCTGTAAACATGAATACATCACAAGTTTCACATTATAAAACTCCCACAAAGCAAGCAGTGGTCTTCAAGTTGAAACCTTAACAACTGTGGAAAGGTGTGCCGCTGCTTTCTCCTTTCTCTTTTGCTCCTTTTCTTCTTGTTCCTTCTTCAACCTTATCTGATAAATAAAAAAAAAATTTGAGGAATGATAGGTTAATTAATAAGCACATTTACACTTACACATAATAAAATGGATATTGAACCTTGGCCAGTATGTGCAACATGAATCTGAGCAAAATACAAATATCTTACCCTCAAGTGTTCGGCGATATCCTTTTCCTCCACATTGCAAATTATTTTATCTTTCTCGCTTTCTCGTATATAGACAAGCATATAGGCATTTGAGTGCTTTGTGAATTTAAATGGTGAGTTGTTAAGTCCAGGGTTTGCGTATGGGAGCTGGTCCATAGAAACAGAAAATGAGCATAAACAACAGCTCATGTAGAGATCAAAATTAAGGAGAGAGCACTCACACACACATGAATAAGAAAACATACCTCTTCCTCACCGCCATACTGTTCTTCCAAAGCCTTCTTCACATCCTCCTTTGTTACATGTTCATCATCAAATTTAAACCTTCAAAACTCAAAAGCGAAAATCAAGTTAAGAATCTAACTTAAACGTCAAAATACCGAAGGCAAAAGACAAGTCAAAACAAACATGATCAACAAGGACAAAAACTTGAACACACCTATCAGTTGTCAACGATCTAACCAAGGGAGAGGTAAGACTATTGGTAAAGATAAAGGCAGAAAAGTAGATTATTACCAGAATAAATAATCCCAGAAAAAAACAAATACAAGGAAATATTTCAGATGTAGCAAATGCTGTCATGGCAAACAACGGCATTAAATATAGGGGTCACGGGCTAGAAGGACAAAATAGGGGTTATTCCCTACCTTCATCAAATAGCCCAAAAACTTCATTTAGAGTTGAAAGTATATCCCAGAGACAAAATTATGCATTTGAAAATAATTAATTAGCAAAGAAAAAGAAAGCGGAACTGGAGGAAGTGCCAATTCACATCACTGAATTTCAGAAACCATAGTCAGAGTTTTGACAAGTATTTCATAGGCAAGAGTGTCCAAATTAAAAAATACATACATACATACATACATACTATATATATATATAAGAAACAGCCAGAATTAATTGCAGTAATAATGCATATCACTCCCGTAAAAAAATCCATACCACTGATCTGAGAGTGTCGGCCTGATGTAGGCATAGTAATGTCCACCATGAATCCCACCACTATGAACCAAGACACTGAAAATTTATAACACAAAAAAAGGACGGAAAGAGAACAACATGTCAATGAACTACAATAAATAGCTAAAAGCTAACCAAAGATATTTGAAGTGAAATCTAAGTGTAATCATGCATCGATCTTCCGAAATTTCATTCCAATAACCACTTTCTGCTTTAAGACGTAATTTAAAGGAAAATTGGGTAAACATGAAATGTATGGCTATTGGAACCATTGGAAGAAAAGGCTTCTGGGGTAAATCTGACAGTATTAATGCATATCACTCAATTGTACTGACAAATCAGGAAAGATATACACCACCTTTATGCATGCCAATGACACAAGCAACCACAATAAATACAAGAGTCTTAACGTCTGCAAATTAATTCCCTTTATTTACACCATTTTTTCCATTTTAATAAAGTACTTCTCTTTCTCTTGCTTTTCTCCTCATAATGCACTAACACCCACTTTATTCAACACGATACCCGATGCATTACAAACAACATCTTAACCAAATATTCATTGAAAAGAATAAAGGCAAAATATCTCACCTCCAAATGGACCCTAAGTACTTTGATTCACTATTTACCCTCTGTCCCTTTCTAGTAGGGGGAGGGCGATGGAAAAAATAGAGAGAAGAAAATCCAGTGATAATAGATTAGGTAGTTATTTCACATGAAGACAGTATGAAACTGATACCTGTGAAGACTGTATAGGTTTCGCACACTCTGGTCAGCATCTGGGGACAAATATTTCCTATTCTCCCTATCGAGATCAAGTTCCAAGGGGAATTCATATCGGTCATTTATCTGTTTAGAGAGTAGAATGTATAAGGAAACAAGAAAAGATATTTACGACTGAAGTGTCTGAGAAGACATGACTCGTGGAAAGAAGGAAGAAAAGCCCAAGTAAGTATTTAAATCTCCACAATAACAACAAACAAGAAGGGGGGGGGGGGGGGGAGGGGGAGGGAGAGAGAGAGAACTGAAACCAACTTTGCCAACCGAAACAAAGGAAACTTGTTCATATATGGCAAATGCACTTAAGATAAGTAATAAATTCACTTAAGTAATACATCTTAAACTTGTAACCCTAATTAAATGAGGAAACATATTCATGAAAGAAGTCAAAAGGGCAATGCTAGACAGCTAGAGTATTCTACATATATTCTTCTCCTAAATCTTAACAACCCCGGGTTATTAAATTTATATATTTATTGGTGTGGGAGAGGGAGAGGGAGAGGGGGAGGGGGGCTAGTTCAGTTCATAAAAAAAAATCAAATCTACTGTGGTAAAACCAGATATTTAAAATTCCAGTTCCTTTTCAAGAAAAAAGGAAACTCAGGGGGAATGGACTTTTGCATAGACTATAGATATTTAAAGGCAATTCCTCAACTTGGTACCACATAGTTGCAAGACTCATGCACAACAAAGACCAAAAAATGTTAATCATGGTGGTAATCAGATGGATTAAGCTCACCTTGACCATAGTATCCCGCATAAAATCATACTCAAACCGTTTCAATTGCAGTTGCAATATAGGAGGGAAGTCGATGAACAGGACACCCTTCTTTGCATCCTGAAAGGCCAAATAGCAGAAGAAACTAAGAAAGAAGAATACAAGCACCAAAAAAGCCATTGGCCAAGATGAAACAACCAATTTGTCACCCGAAACAAAAACAACCCAATAAGCATTTTACTTTTTCTGGTATACCTAATGGTGGAGGGGGTGGAATTCACGCTAAAGATCGGTGAACTGAATGTTAGCACCTAAACCGCTCAAGCTATTTTTAATCTCCAGAGGCAACTAAATTCAAATAAATATCGTTTACATTTTCACGTTTTGAATAGGAACATTAGATTTAGAGCAGCGGTAAAAGTTGCCACACACGGGTTCTAGCCACGAAAACAGCCTCTTAATAGAACATAAGGTGAGGCTACGATAGTAGGCCTTAGTGGCCCAGCCCTTCATGAGACCTTGTATAGGCAGGATGCTTCCATGCACAGGGCTGCCCTATTTTCTATATCACGCTTTCTTGGAATGGTATTAGAAAATTCATGAAGCAACAATCAACAGGATTTAACTATCAATCCTTTGCACTACTTCAGAAGCAATTACATTTTAGTATTTTGAGATAAAAAGGCCCAGTAGTTATATAAGAGAGTTTAACATGAATGACCACAAACTTTAGAAAGCATACACAAACGATTGAAATAAACTCTTGACCTGTAGTCCATGGCGTTCGGCATGGTATTTATTATCACCCTCGAGACGTTCCACTTCCACATACTTGTCAAAAGATGAATAAACATTGCAGCAACCTTTGACATCAAGTTGGAGATCTGAATGGACCACATACATCAGTAAACCATCACATATATCGCGACTCTCAAAAACTGACAATCAAACATACCATAAAAAGATTCTTTTCTTGTTGACTTGTAATCAACATTAATACATTCAATATAGTTCATGTGATGTCCTTCAAATAATTTCTGAATTGTGCCCTCCACAACAGTTCCCTGAACCAGACAAAAATGAAGTTAAGAAGTGTTTGATGTCTTTCTTGTATGGGCATCAGACTATCAGAGTTGCATTTTCTTTATTTACCTTCATTTTGTCTTCAAGCTTCTCGCATAGGACTCTGTTAAGTTCTTGAACATCATGTTGCATGAATGAGTCATGCGCGTCCCAGCCAAAAGATTTTGTCAAGTCTTTGGTAGCCACACTAGTGTCACTATACTGAAGCTTATAGAACAAGCTCTGTAAGGCCAAAGGAATGCTTCCTGATGGCAGATCATTTTCAGTCGTTGGCATGTGATACACAGCCTACAATGATTTTCAAGTCACAGGTGTTTCTCAAGACAGAATCAATTTAAAAAGGAGAACGTAAAAGGCAGCACACGAAGCAGTATACCTTCCTAAAATATGGAATGTGATACAATGTCTGAAGAAGAGAATTCATATAACAAGTTGCTCCCTGATTCTTAAGTCCAACATAGCCAGTTTCTTTTTTCGAGTCATGTAACCGGTAATCTGAACCGCTATGAACGGCTACATCAGCTTCAATAACACATGTATCGTTTACAAGATACCCCCTCCCTGGATCATATAACTCATTGAGAGGCATGAAAGAAGTGAAACCCCAATCGCTTTCTCTTAAATGAAATCGGTGTTGTGTATCTGCAAAATGGAGCTTGCAACGTTAAAAGAAAAAGATGACAGTTCTGAGTGTTGCGAAAACAAGAAACTACAAAAGAATAAAACTTGTAGGAACTTTTTTTGTTTTATCAAATAGACAGTTATCTAATGTTAATCGGCCTTTGTCCCTTTTCTACAGTCCTTTTTTTTTTCTAAGTACAACTTATTAAGGGGATACAATACAAAATTTGTTTTTTGTCATTTTCTACTGTGTTTCTATGCAATTAATGCAGTATCTCTGCAACTAATGCATTGTATGCAACTTATAAGGGTAATATTGGAAGTAAACGCGAATTCGATAAGTTTATTAACGTAAGTTAACACAATTAGGAACATCCACAAAAGGAATAGAGGCTAATTTAATTCAGATAGAGGGAATAAAAGATAGTGCCGGATATTTTCTTTCAATGCCACGTCCATTTTTTATTGTACTGCAGAAAGTAGTAATATATTTCAACAAAACAAAAATATATAATAATAATAATAATAATAATAATAATAATATCAAACATAGTGGTAGTACACACCAAAAAAGAAAACAGGAATGGCAGTAATAATAAGGATGATAATCATAACCAATATCATAATTACCGTCATCGTGTGGAAAAAAAAATACCTTTTCTTACTGTGAACTTGCTATGAATTTGATTTATCACACCTATGCTAAAATGTGCATGCCTACTCCAGCCATATGGCAAGGTGGCAGCATCTGCAACATCTAGATACATAGACAAATGATCCACATTGTTTCCTTTGGGGAATATAAGCACCCTCCTGTGCCAACCATAACACGGAAAGTAAACTAATCAAAACCAGGAAGTAAAATCTCCTCGGAGAAAGAAAAAATTCGCAAGAACGTACCATTTATATCCTCCCACGTAAAAAGTATCTGAATAAAGCTTCTTAATATTCAACCTCGAAAAATTCTCGATCGTCCATGTGAATCTTGCTGATGGTGGTTCCACAGTTGCTTGTGTATCCCCTGCCCCTTCTACTAGTGCAACTAAATTCAGAAAAGGGAGAAGAAAAAATCAAAAAAAAAAAAAAGAGTTCCACACATACCCTCACACCAAGTCCATTAATTAACAGGAAAAAAATGTGCATTCACTGAATTGACGCTAAAAACGTAACAATGAGACAGGTCGACCAATTGAAATTTCCACTAGATGACATTTTTGCATACAAATTCATTCGTGTAGAGGAACACATACCTTCCATTGGTTGTGGGCCTTCAGGAATTAAATCTGACTGAGGTACTAGCATCTCATCATTCGCTGCCTGCCAAAGACAGAAACAAATACATTCAAAGCAACAACAAAAAACGATTCATGGATCTGATTGATTTTCCCTATTGAAAAAGAATCTTAAACACTACAATTGATGCAATTCTAAAAAAACACCAATCCTCACTCGTCACTTTTCTAAAGAACAACAACATTTCCTTATTTCTCAACAAACACAAGTAACCCTCAAAAAAAAAAAAAAAACACACGTAATTTCCACTTCAAGGCTTAACTCAACAAAAAAAAAACACCATTGATGTTAAAAAAACAGCAACAACAACAACAAAAAAAGAGGATTCATGGATCTGATTAAGTTTCTCTATTGAAAAAAAAAATCCTAAACCCTACAATTGATGTAATTCTAAACAACACCGATCGTCACTTTTCTCAAACACAACAACATTTCCTTAATTCTCAAAAAACACAAGTAATTTCCACTTCAAAGCTTCCCTGAACAAGAAGGAAAAAAAAAAAAGCAGCAAAAACACAGTGACAGCAAAATAGATTCGTAAACAAATAACCTAACAGGTGGTGTGTAAGAATTCGTAGTTATATACACAAACAACAAACGAAGGACAAAGATAAGCAGGAGGATTACTTCCATTGGCGGATGAGTCGCGGTCGTCATTGACAAAGATAGCAGGAGGAGCGGAGAATCGGCGAATTGAAGCGAATTGAACACGAATTGCTCAGAGAAAGATGTATGTTTCACTGTTTTTCTGAAGAAATTTGAGAAATAACTGTGCGGGGGAAATTAATAAAGGAGTTTGTTATTGCAGAAGAAAAAGAAGAGGAGGAGGAGGGAGGGAGGGAGGGAGAAGAAGTACAAAGCGGTGTGTTGAAGGTTTTAGGACGATAGAGTTTTTGAAGCAATAGAATAATAAAAGAATGTAAGCGACTTTTGTTGAAATTTATACTGCCAACACCTGTCTTGAAAATAAATTTGTGAAAAAATTATAATTATAAAGTTAGAAGATTATAAAATGTAAAGATATCTTCTTCTTCTTTTCTTTTTTGAGGAAAATGTAAAGATATCTTATAGGTATCTCATATAGTAAATATTATATATAAATACACACATATACACATATATAAACATGTATATATACAGACATATATTGAGTAAATATATATATATATATATATACACACACATATATAAACATAAATATATATAGAGAGACATACATAAATACATATACTTATGTACGGATGCAAATCCATAAAAAATAACTCAACGGGTGAATAGTTTTTTCGCAAATTTTAATATTGTCGATATGGTGATTCAGAACCAATAGGATATTTGATAAATAGATGGGTCCTCAATTTTATTATGGGAATATCTTTTCACACAGCACACACTATTTTGACCCTATATGAGTTTGAATGTTGTTGATTATTCTCGCTTAATTTCACTCGGAATTTAAGCGTTTTCTAGACTCAGTACCCGTCAGAATGACTATTTCATACATTCTGACCCAAATTCGGACAGAAAAATTCAACAGTCTGTCTAAAATTGAGTCAGGATAAATTCTATCTAAATATGTCTTAAGATATTTTTGTTTGTGAATTGAAAAGACATTGACGTACATGGTATCTACATTATTTCACCTATTTTAAAATTTTTGATTGGCGTAACGGGTATGAATGACATGGTGTACATGGATCACTATAAAACTGAAGTAGTTCTTTTTTTAGGTAGTATTTATTTTCAGCTGGTGCATAATCTTATTATAGTATAATATTTATTATATTTTACGGTTGAGCGGGTCTACGGACCCCACTGTTGACTACGCAAACCTGCCTTTGTGTGTGTATGTATATTTTATAAACACCGGCAGATGCAGACAAAAAAATCAACGGATGCATAGATTTTTTTTTAAATACGGTAGTTTTTTCTTTAAGTGGGTGCACAAACTTTTTCTCGTATAATATTACAATATTTTCCGGTTGAGCGGTGTCTGGTGACCCCACTGTTGACTATACAAAAATCCGCCTGGTGTGTATATATATATATATATATATATATATATATATATATATATATATATATATATATATATATATATATATATATATATACTACCGTTTCAAAATATAAGTCTTTTTGGACCTTTCACATGGATTTAAAAAGTGGTTTAAGTATCATTAATATTAATGGTAAAAAATCTATAATACCCTATGCCTCACATGAATGTAATAGTTATAAAATATGTGAATGTGTAATAAATTAAGGGTAAAATAAAAAAAAAAATGTAATAAACGTTTCATTATAGTACAAATTCATATGTACACACACGTTGTACACAAAATATTGTACATGACTCAGTCATATATAAATGCCCATTTGGAAAACCCAACATTGATGTTCCGGATAAGACAGTTACGCCATAAAGTGTCATGAACACATTCATGGCGATTTAATCAATGTACCATATACTTCAATTAAGGTCACCACGGAACTAAGTTTAAATGTATCAAATCATCCGTGTTACACACATTAAGTTATATGGCTACAATGATACTAATAGGATTATTTATTAGAATAAAACAAAAACAATAGGATGATAAAAAATCTGTTATTTATTAATTAAAAACAATTAACATAAATTGTTTTTCGGATACTACATCTAACAACAAGTTGCCGAAAAAAAAACCCTAGCTCGCGGTCTTGGGGTCTTACATTACCGAGGTGTAGTGTTCGTAACTTGGAAACCCTTAAAAACGAAAAAATTCAGAAAACTTATGTTTAGGTCAATTAAGAGCCCTGTTACATGTTTTAGAACAATTAAGGTGGGGTGAAATTGACTTGGAGCCCAAAAAAAAAAAAAAAAAAAAAAAAAAAAAAAAAAACCTTAATTAACTCTAGTTAAGTTTGAATTAAGAAAAGGGGGAAAAAAAGTTATTTTTGAAATAATTTTTCTTAAAAGTTCGTGGTTTGACAAAAATAATGATATATCTCATTTAACAAAGTATGTCGACCTTTGGACATTTATGTAAACATGTATTGAAGAATGCGCACATTGGAAAGACCACTTATTTTATTAAGTGTCTTGATTTTAGTGACGGTTGTATATAATTGTCCTTAGACCGAAAATCGTTATAACGTCACGCCTTGTATTGTCATGTTCAGATTCTATTGAGGTTTTTTATAATAAAAAAAGACAATCATGCACTTCAGATTTGATGTGATATTGAAGAATGCATAAGATTTATATTCAATCATTCGAAGTTCATGTTTCATTATTGTATAAATGAATATCCAATATTGGTCATCTTATAAACACACAAAAAGATTATTCACAAAATCTTTGTAGAGTTGAAATAAGTGTTCTCTTTGATATAATATTACGTTTTAGAAAATAAGAAATAATAATTGATGATGTTGAACACTAGAATAATAACTCTGTGGATATTGATGATGTAAAATGATGTATTTATACGGGTTGTCAATATCTTGGCTATTTCGAATAATTGGCAGCCGGCTCCCCTGCTCTTATTTCATCAGGCTGTGATACATTTTAGCTCTACGATATTTTTTATTTTAATTATTTAAAGTTTTGGCTAGAAATTCATATTTTACCCCTCCCTCAATTGTCATAACACCATTTTCGTGGGAGGGGCACACAAGAGAATCATGCCTCGAATAGTTACATATTGTTACTCGTTAGCCATAATCGTTAAAAATACGGAGTAATAATTAATGAATGATAAATTAAATAATGTAGTTTATGTAATTTTATTTATATAATTATAATTTTTATTTACGGCCGATATAATTCGGAAATCTAATCAGATACATTGAATATTTTTTTTGAGGAAATAATTCGGAAATCTAATCAGATATAATTCGGAAATCTAATCGGACATTGATACATTGAATATTTGGATTAATATATAATTATCATGTAATAATTTAATAATTATCATTATCACTTTCCTTTTCATTTATTCGGCGTTTGGTTAATGTCTCAAAGACTTTTCGTTAGCTCAGATATGGTTTTTCGTCACAGGTTCGGAAATGGGGCCCCTTCCCCATTCCCTCCTTTCGTATCCGAAAAATAAAAGTTTTTTATATATATATATATATATATATATATATATATATATATATATATATATATATATATATCATCTAATAATTATTAATTAAAATATATATGTCTCTACCACAACTATGGAAAGTGACTGATAATTATTAATTAAAATATATATGTCTCTACCACAACTATGGAAAGTGACTCTAGAATTCCTTGAATATATTAGGAAAACAAAGCATAAATATCTAGAATTGTTTTTTTTAGGCGCCGATTGTTTTTTCTCTGAAGCTATTCAGCCATAAAATCAACTAAAGTTTTTTTTTTTAGGTGAAAATCAACTAAAGTTAAGTCACTAAAATCAACTGAATCCTCTAAAAAAAAAAATATATCAACTGAAGCTTGAATTTTTTTTTTTTTTTTTTTTTGAAGGGAAGCTTTAAGTTTTTTACAACATAAAATCGGTATTATGGGTTTGGGAGGTGAATTCCATGAGATTATTCGCATTGATTAACCAGATACTGCTTGTAGGATTTCTTTTTTTCCAAGTATAATGTTAATAAAGTCATTGTCTTGTGTTCTTGAATCATGATTCTGTCATGTTTTGTTGATCAGTTTAGTACCTCCACTTAAGAAACAATGAAGATTGTGCGTAGAGACCTCGTTCCATGTGGTCCGGGGAGCGTCAAGGTATCTTATGGAGCAGCACATCATGTATTTAGCAATTGAATTGATTGACAAGAGATGGGTGGATTAGTTAATTGTCCTAATTATTTCATTATTAGATTGTTCCTAATTAAAGAAACAGACGATTTATGGCATTTGTGTAACTTGATTGCTAAAGGGGACTCTGTATTAGCAGTTACTGATAGGTATTAATTTTTCTTCTAATTTATCTTTCTTTGTTTGTAATTTATGGTTTTTCTTAAAACAATGGAAAGTTTTGTTTGAATTTGGTTTCTTTGCAGAAAAGTTTTGAGGGAAGCTGCATCAGGAGGTAGAGATGCAGAAAGGGTAAAAACATGAGAACCCTTTTCCTATTTGTCCCTTTTTCTATGGTTCTATAGCATCACAAATCTAAATATTTCCTATTGCTTGCAGATTGGAGCATTTCACACCCTGGAAATCGAGTTGCACAAAGAACTTGTTTTAAGGAAGGTATTTGCTATCCACTTTTGCTTCTCTTATATTGTCAGTTATGTCTGTTATATATTTCCAATACGTCTTTATAACATATATTGTGCTATTAATTAAAGGACACCGAATTCTTATGTAAGGGATAAGGACACAATCCGAAATATTTTTAAGAATAACGGGACAACTACATATTTTTATATAGGGAGAAGGACCCGTTCGTGAATCTCCTAGTGAATCCCGAAATCGGTGAATTTCGATAGTGAATTTCACATGTGAATCCCGAAAATTAGTGAATTTCGACGATGAATTTTGAAAAATAGTGAATTTCGACAGTTGAATTTCGTCGGTGAATTTATGAATTTCGAACACAAGTGAATTTCGAAACGAACGCAAAAGTTTCAAAAAGCGTCCTTGTATAATATTAAATATAATCTAATATTATACATAAGCTTTACGTCATATATCATAAACACAATGCGAAACGAAACGACTCGGGGAAATAAATTCCAAAGACCAACTAAACCAGATTCAATGCTGCACTAAAATCAAAAAAAAAAAAGGAAAATGAAACGTCTTACATCAATTCCAAAACAAAAAAAACCAAAGGTCTAGGCTTACAACAAAGGCCACTAAAACGAGCCAAAAGAAAACAACATTCAAAAGTAATGACAACATAGTTTATACTTAAACTTGAAATAATTAAAAGTCTTCAAAACTTCAACACAAGTTAACTTCGTATCCAAAAGCATCAAACATCTTCGTCATACTTATCTTCATCAAAAACCTGTTCATCTTCTCATCCCAAAACATATAACGGGTAAGTACATACGTACTTAGTAACGAGTAGAAGCTATTGAAATCATGCGCTTTATAACGGAAACTATTCAAACAACAACTTGTTATTAGGCCAAAAGAACATGATCTTACATCTAACTATCACATTATATTCATGGTATAATATGAGGTCCCTAGTGGTTACTAGCTTAGCTTATCTTTGTTACATCATGTTTGCGAGGCACTACACTTAGTGAGGAATGCACTAAGACAAAAGACGCAACCCTATAGAGATAAATCTCTAGCGGTCCCGAGACAATCACCTCACTTTGACTGGCTAGCTCTATAGGCTATCCTGTGAATGACTATCTCGTTCGTGAGGTTGTCCGGCGGTATGATCACTACTTTAACTGGCTTTGTCTAGAATCCGGCAGTGACCATCACCACTTTATCTGGCCAACCAACACATTGCCGATATTGTACCATGCCTATCCAAGCTCTCATGATGTTTAATCTTTTATCTAGTCAAGTTCGTTTATTAAGCGATTAACTAAGCACCTAGGTTCATTCAGTACAAAAGCTCCCTACTCCCTCTTCTTAGACTTCTAGACTCAATCTAGCAAATACACAGACATTGATGAATACTAATTCACCAAAGCACAAGGCCACTCCTATTATTCCGACGGTCCCGAACTTCAATTCCCTTTATGAATACATTCGGTGCGTAACCAAACGCATCGGAAGATTATTCATGGCTTTGTCATGTTCATTAGAGGTTATAACATCAAAAGGTAACATTTAGAACTCACCACATGGCTTAAGACACATTATAAAGGAAGACAAGACTATCCGGACGGACAAAAAGATATCCGGACGGACGGTTAGCTAGTGTCCGGACGGATAAATTGACCCGCCCGGACGGCTATATCTCGGTTTACTCTCTCGCCCGACTAGTGAAATATCCGTACGGATAACGGTTCTATCCGTTCGGACAGGGCCCGACTGCATCAGAAAACCAGATTTCTGCCCTAAAACCAACACCTAACGATTTCTAAACGATTCTACTCCAAGCCACTTCATTCTAAACTCAAAAAAAGATGCAGTAAGAACACATGAAATACATCATAAAACAACAATCCTTCAATATGAAAACCCCGTTACCTTAATTGCGAGCAACAACGATCCAACTCCAACAAATACCTAGCTCTCAACTCAACCTTCTCCAAACTTGGAGAAACTTGTATCCACACGATCCTTGCATCACGTGGAGTCTTTTCTCCTTGAGATGTCTGCACAATCGAGCAATGGTTAGCCTTCGATTATCGAAAGTCTCCTTTTTCTCCGAAGAGATGAAAGTGGCGCCTCTTGCCAATTTCTCTGATGCTAAACGCAAAACTGAATATCTGATTAGGTTATTAGGAGTATTTCCTTTTTAATAACTCCCAATAATTAAACAATTTCCTTAAATATCCTTTTATTTCCAAAATTAAAATAAATCTAATATTCTGATTTCCGTTAAATGACTGAAATGCCCTTTCTAAAAAATCAGGATATTACATTCCTCCCCCTTTAAGAGGAGTTTCGTCCTCGAAACTTGAACGTACCTGGAAGATCCAGAAACTCTGGGAACTCGGCTGTCATCACATCTTCCTCTTCCCATGTCGCTTCACTTGGTGAATGATTGCTCCATTGCACCAAGACCAAAGGAACCATCCTTCTCTTGACCATCTTCTCTTTCCTATCAAGAATCTTAACCGGCTTCTCAACATAGGATAGGTTATCTTGAAGCAATTCCAGATCAAACTGAGATTCCACATCCGTAGAAGATAGACACTTCTTAAGCATGGATACATGGAAGACATTATGTACCCAAGACATCGATTCCGGTAACCGAAGTCTATATGCTAACTTTCCAATCCTTTCGATGATGTCAAAAGGCCCCACATATCTCGGACTCAGTTTCCCTTTCTGCCCAAACCTCTTAACACCCTTCATCGGAGAAGCTCGTAGATACACTCGTCCCCAACCGCAAACTCTAACGGTCTTCTTCTCGATATCCGCCCAACTCTTTCGTCGGTCTTGAGCGGCTTTAAGATTCTTCCGTATCAGCTCAACTTTCTCTTTAGCCTGCTTAACTAACTCCGGCCCTGTCAGCTGCTTTTCCCCAACTTCGTCCCAATAAAGTGGAGTCCGGCATTTCCTACCATACAAGGCCTCAAACGGTGGCATCCCCAAACTAGCGTGGTAACTGTTGTTATAAGAGAATTCTGCCACTGAGAGGAACTCATCCCATGATCCCCCTTCTTCAAGAACGCAAGCTCTAAGCATGTCCTCGAGAGTCTGAATCGTCCTCTCGGATTGACCGTCTGTCTACGGGTGAAAGGCTGTACTCAAGTCCATCTTTGTTCCAAAAGCCTTTTGCAATCCTTTCCAGAAGTGACTTATTAATCTACTATCCCTGTCGGATACGATAGATAAAGGCACACCATGAAGTCTCACTATATTATCCAAATACAGTTGAGTGAACTTCTTAATAGGCATGTCAACCTTACATAGCAAGAAATGGGCTGATTTCGTGAGTCTGTCAACAATCACCCAAATCATGTCATGGCCACTCTTCGTACGCGGTAAACCGGTGATGAAGTCCATCGTGATGTTCTCCCATTTCCATTCCGGTACCTCCAAAGGCTTCAACAAACCTCCGGCCTTCGTGCTCGCTTTAACTCTCGGCATGTATCACACTTTGCCACAAACTCGCAATATCCAACTTCATGCCAGGCCACCAATACCTCTCTTTGAGATCTCCGTACATCTTGGTAGATCCTGGATGAACCGCAAAGGCAATCTTATGGGCTTCATCCATGACTTGCGCCTTAGTCCATCAACATCGGGCACACACAAACGATTACCATACCAAAGATGTCCACTCTTATCAAGCGATAACCCACTTGTAGGTTTCTCTCGAGCTACGCGCTTCAAATCCACTAACACTGGGTCTTTGTCTTGCTTTGCCCGGATATCATCTAACAACTCTGACCTTGCCATCAATGGCGCAAAACACTGAGCTTCACCTTCCCGTTCAACCACTTGAATCTGTAAACCGTCTAAATGATTGACCACTTCTTGCAAAGTAGTGATAGCATTAACCGGTCTCCGGCTAAGTGCATCCGCTACAACATTCGCTTTACCCGGATGGTATTGAATGTCCAAGTCATAGTCTTTCACAAACTCCAACCATCTTCTTTGCCTCATATTCAAATTCTCTTGAGTGAAAAAGAACTTAAGGCTCTTATGATCCGTGAATATTCTTGCCTTAACTCCATAAAGATAGTGTCTCCACTCTTTCAAAGCAAAAACCACTGCTGCCAACTCCAAGTCATGTGTAGGATAGTTCTTCTCATGAACCTTTAACTCGCCTGAGGCATAAGCTATTACCTTTCCCGCTTGCATCGAACACATCCCAAACCTTGACTCGAAGCATCCGTATACACGTCATAGTTATCAAAGACCCTCGGCAAAGCTAACACGAAAGCTTTGCAGTCAACTTATCCTTCAACGCCCGAAAAGCTTCCTCACACTCCTTTGTCCACTCAAACTTGATGTTTTTTCGAGTAAGTCTAAGTGAGAGGAGTTGCTATCTTCGAGAAATCTTGTACAAACTTCCTGTAGTAGCCCGCTAAACCCAGAAAACTTCTTATCTCTGTCACTGTAGTAGGTCTAGGCCACTTAGAAACGGCTTCTACCTTCGCAGGGTCAACTTGAATTCCATCTCCAGAAATTACATGGCCAAGAAAACTAACTTGTTTTAACCAAAATTCACACTTAGAAAACTTGGCATACAATTTCTTTTCTCTTAAAGTTTGCAAAACAATCCTTAGATGCTCCTCATGCTCCTTCTCATCCTTAGAGTATATCAAGATATCATCTATGAATACCACCACAAATTTATCAAGATAAGGCATGAAGACTCTTTGCATTAGATCCATAAACGCTGATGGAGCATTAGTGAGTCCAAAAGGCATGACAAGGAACTCATAATGTCCATACCTTGTACTAAATTTGTCTTCGGCCTATCGCAACCTTGATCTTCAAGCGGTGATAACGACCTAAGGTCAATCTTAGAAAACACCTTCTTTCCTTGCAATTTGGTTAAACAAGTCATCAATCCTAGGCAAGGGATACTTATTCTAGATTGTCAGGTTATTCAAGGCTCTGTAGTCGATGCACATCCTCAAACTACCATCTTCTTCTTCACAAACAAAACCGGTGCTCCCCAAGGCGATGTACTTGGTTGAATCACATTCCTTTCTAACATGTCCTTAAGTTTGTACTTTTAACTCTTTTAATTCGGCCGGTGCCATCCTATAAGGTGCCTTGGGTTGTAGATCTTGCTCCCGGAATTAAGCGTATCTCAAACTCTATATCCTGTCGGGCATATTTCCGGCAACTCATCCGGAAAAACTTCGGGGAAATCCTTAACTATAGGAGTTTCTTCTAACTTAGGAGTATGCTTCTCTCGTGTTCATAGCATAAAGAACATACCTTCACAACCCTTCTACAAAGCCTTCATGGCTCTAACCGCTGATATTATCGGATGCCTCTTCTTACTTGGCTTATAAATGTTACCCTGAAAGGTCTTATCGACTTACGGAACTCGAAGACCACTTTCTTACCTCTACAATCCACATGAACAAAATTCTTGGATAGCCAATCCATCCCCAGAATTACATCAAAGTACGTGAAGTCCAAAGCTGTCAAGTCGATTTACACCTATAAGTTCCAACTCTAACGTCGACTTGAGGTAAAACTTGTGCAACTTTAGTAACTCTTCCCAAAGGTGTAGTGATACTTAGGGGTTTCTCCAACTCGAAGTGGTAGGTTCAACTTCCTAGCTATCTTAGAAGACACAAAAGTACCTGAGGCTCCAGTATCAAACAAGGCTGACACTGCTAAGCTATCTATGATTATGGTACCTAGCAAGTGGATCAATTTAAGTACAATAAATAACATCATATGCGTCCATATAATATTAAGTATTCATAATAAACACAAACACTTAAAATGTACCTGTAACGACAAGATCATCAGGCTCTTCTGGTTCCACATCAATAGCAAAGACACGAGTAGGTCTGCTAGAGGATCCACGGTTTGCATTCTGATTCCCTCTGTTATCTGCTGGGTTCCGCTGAGATAAGTTCTTAGGACAATTCCTGGAGAAGTGCCCCGTTTCTCCACAACTAAAACAACCGTTACCTCCGACTCTGCACTCTCCTGCATGCGCCTTGTTGCATTTAGAACATACTTGCGGGTGGACCACTTTTCGATTAGCGTCGCCGGTGCCTTTGCGGTCTTCTTAAAGTTCGCTGCGGTGCCCCACGATTATTACTCGAAAATATCCAAACGGCCTCTTATTCCCAACTACAACAAGTAGCTTTCTTCCTAAAAGTCTCAACCTCCAAAGCCTTGTTCATAAGCTCGGCCATATTCTGGTTGTAAAACCCAACATACCCGATCGTATTTCATAAGCCAACCCATCCTTGTACAAGTGCCATCTTTCTTTCTTCAACTCTCGTCGGTTCGGGATAGAACCTCCCCAACTCATTGAACTTGTTGGTGTACCGAGATACCGTATCGTAATCCTTGCTTGAGTTTTAAAAAGCGGCGGCCTTGTCCGTCCGTACTTGTTGTTGGAAAGTACTCGTTGTAGAACATAACCTTAAATCCTTCCCAATCAGTTACCTTTCCATTACTACTCTGAATGGCGTCGATCCAAGCTTCAGCTGCCCCTAAGAGAAAACTGACTGCCAACTGGGCCATCTCAGATTCAGGAACATGAATATTCCTGCAGGCCTTTTTAAAACTTCTTAACCATTCTTCGGCCTTTGAAGGTTCCACATTCCCGAAAAAGTCCTGAACCTTGTTCCTTCTTAGTCTGGTGTACCAGTCCACCGGTGGTGCCTGATCAACCGCTGGTCTCACTAGAGGATAAACAGGTGGATAAACTGGTGGATAAACGGGTGGATAACCAAAGGGTACATGGGGTACCTGAGGTGGATAAGGTGGTGGATAAGGCTGCTGAGGTTGTTGTGGTTGCATCACAGGCGGTGCTTGTTGGTAAGGATAGTATCCTGGGTGATGTTGTGGAGTGTGGTACGGCTGATGTAGTCCATAAGGTGGGTATCCGAAACCGTGATGGTGATCAAACCGTGGTGATGGAGGGATAGCATGTTGAGGTTGGAAACTCGTAGGTGGAGGGAGGTTTCTTTGGTAAGGAGGGTAAGCGTGGTTGGCGGATAGCTTACTGGTGGTGGTGGGGGATAAACCTCAGTCACCGGTGGAACAAAGCCCGCTGGAATGTCACTTACCATAGTAAACTGTACCGAACTCCCCACATGCCATTGTGGAGGTTGATCCTGATGAGACCGTGGTGTGGGGGTCGCAGTATGAGGAGGTGGTGAAAGGCTTGGGTGAGGTGAGGGATTCTGCCTCACAAAACCTCTTCCCACAACTGGTGTAGCATTATCTGCCCCTGGTCTAACCCCTGAACTCCCAGCTTCATGAGCACCTCTCCTTGTTGTCACCATTCTGAAAGGTCAAGAAGATCAGAATGTTACTAAGAGATCTAAAGGAACTTATCTCAAGAAAGTCAAGTCCTAAGCAGCAAAGAACATTGTCTCTGATACCAACTGTGACGCCCCGTTCCCGGACACCGAGTCCTTATCCGGAAACGAACGCCCGGCATGTATAATATTAAATATAATCTAATATTATACATAAGCCTTACGTCATATATCATAAACACAATGCGGAAACAAAACGACTCGGGAAAATAAATTCCAAAGACCAACTAAACCAGATTCAATGCTGCACTAAAATCAAAAAAAAAAAAAAAGGAAAATGAAACGTCTTACATCAATTCCAAAACAAAAGAAACCAAAGGTCTAGGCTTACAACAAAGGCCACTAAAACGAGCCAAAAGAAAACAACATTCAAAAGTAATGACAACATAGTTTATACTTAAACTTGAAATAATTAAAAGTCTTCAAAACTTCAACACAAGTTAACTTCGTATCCAAAAGCATCAAACATCTTCGTCATACTCATCTTCATCAAAAACATGTTCATCTTCTCATCCCAAAACATATAACGGGTAAGTACATACGTACTTAGTAACGAGTAGAAGCTATTGAAATCATGCGCTTTATAACGGAAACTATTCAAACAACAACTTGTTATTAGGCCAAAAGAACATGATCTTACATCTAACTATCACATTATATTCATGGTATAATATGAGGTCCCTAGGGTTACTAGCTTAGCTTATCTTTGTTACATCATGTTTGCGAGGGCACTACACTTAGTGAGGAATGCACTAAGACAAAAGACGCAACCCTATAGAGATAAATCTCAAGCGGTCCCGAGACAATCACCTCACTTTGGTGGCTAGCTCTATAGGCTATCCGGTGAATGACTATCTCGTTCGTGAGGTTGTCCGGCGGTATGATCACTACTTTAGCGGCTTTGTCTAGAATCCGGCGGTGACCATCACCACTTTATCTGGCCAACCAACACAATGCCGATATTGTACCATGCCTATCCAAGCTCTCATGATGTTTAATCTTTTATCTAGTCAAGTTCGTTTATTAAGCGATTAACTAGGCACCTAGGTTCATTCAGTACAAAAGCTCCCTACTCCCTCTTCTTAGACTTCTAGACTCAATCTAGCAAATACACAGACATTGATGAATACTAATTCACCAAAGCACAAGGCCACTCCTATTATTCCGACGGTCCCGAACTTCAATTCCCTTTATGAATACATTCGGTGCAGAACCAAACGCATCGGAAGATTATTCATGGCTTTGTCATGTTCATTAGAGGTTATAACATCAAAAGGTAACATTTAGAACTCACCACATGGCTTAAGACACATTATAAAGGAAAACAGCACTATCCGGACGGACAAAAAGATATCCGGACGGACAGTTAGGTGTCCGGACGGATAAATTGACCCAGCCGGACGGCTATATCTCTGGTTTACTCTCTGCCCGACTAGTGAAATATCCGTACGGATAACGGTTCTATCCGTACGGACAGGGCCCGACTGCATCAGAAAACCAGATTTCTGCCCTAAAACCAACACCTAACGATTTCTAAACGATTCTACTCCAAGCCACTTCATTCTAAACTCAAAAAAGATGCAGTAAGAACATAGGAAATACATCATAAAACAACAATCCTTCAATATGAAAACCCCGTTACCTTAATTGCGAGCAACAACGATCCAACTCCAACAAATACCTAGCTCTCAACTCAACCTTCTCCAAACTTGGAGAAACTTGTATCCACACGATCCTTGCGTCACGTGGAGTCTTTTCTCCTTGAGATGTCTGCACAATCGAGCAATGGTTAGCCTTCGATTATCGAAAGTCTCCTTTTTCTCCAAAGAGATGAAAGTGGCGTCTCTTGCCAATTTCTCTGATGCTAAACGCAAAACTGAAAATCTGATTAGGTTATTAGGAGTATTTCCTTTTTAATAACTCCCAATAATTAATCAATTTCCTTAAATATCCTTTTATTTCCAAAATTAAAATAAATCTAATATTCTGATTTCCGTTAAATGACTGAAATGCCCTTTTCTCAAAAATCAGGATATTACATGTAAGGTTGGATTTTGCGATTGATTTGTTTGTTTTTTTTGGAGCCTAATAAACTTTGTTTCTTTTGCTATAGGCATTCCTCAAAGACACTGACAATTGGAACTCAAAAATTCATATGGCAGGACTCGGGTGAGACTAGAACTTCATTTTAAAATACACATATTACAGTGTAATATTATGTATTGTTAGTCGCATGTTATTTAAAACAATTTTTCATACAAGTAGTATACTAATTATTTCTGCATCCTATGGTACGACGACGAAACGACGTCGTTTATGCACATTATCAGCTTCATTTCATGCCCAATCAATTCACCTCGTTCTCAGACTTTCAGTGCGCTCACGTCACTGCACCACCACCGCTTTCGCTTGTTCGTTCCTCCACCACCGCCTTGCTTTCTTTTCTCCTATAAATATGCACCGTCATGAATCAAGAATTTTTTCTGGCATTACCGTTGTTTTTGTGGTGAGTTCTTCCTCTTCTCTGTGTTTTTTCCCTGGTGTTTTCGTTTTGGGTTTTAAATGTGTGGTGAATGCGATCGTTTTTGCAGCTTGGTTCATCTGGGGACTGGTCAGCTTGGTTCATCTGGGGACTGATCGTTTTTGCAGATCGTTTTCAGTTAAGAAATACATCCATTTTTTCTCTCTTACATAGTACTTGGACTGTAGTATATCTTCAATTTCCTGTTGAATTCATTTTGCCTCACTCATGCAGGTCGATTGTTCCCTTGATCTAATAGGGGAGAGGGAAAAGAAGAAAGGGAAAAAAGATGAGGAATTATCAAAGAAGGATGAAAAGGGCTCAGAAACAGTGGAGAAAATGAAGGAAAAATGGGGGAGAATTGCATCATTATAGTTCCGTTTTTTGCTTGGAGGTTGGTAAAATCGACCCTTCATCAAATATATATAGGTAGAGATATTTCTTTTTTTTTTTTTTGTTGTGCGAATCGACGAATCCGGCATTGGTGGTAGTGGTGGCGGTGGGCGGCGGATCCAGCCGTTAAAAGCAAGTCAACAAAACCAACGGCGCAGATCATTTCACCGGTGGAAAGAATACTCGCATTCTGTCAGTAGATTTCATCAAGGCACGTCGGCGGGGATTGCTAAGAAACCAAACCCACCCTTTTAAGCTCAGCTCTCCTCCTCTTTCATTTCCAAGCCATTTCTTCTTGCTATCGATTCTTCAAGTTACCGTTGTCTTCTATTCCGTAAAGGTAATTCTGAGATTTCTTTATTATTAGTTTTTTTGTGGTAATTTTTTCCGGTTTCTTTTGGAGTTTGATTTGAGATGTATGTGCGTGATTTGTGTCCGGATGCGGGATTGAGTTACGAAATTGGAGCTAATTTAGGTAGCATTCTGTTATGGCTTTCTTTTCTTTGATTAGTTTAATTAACTCTTTGTTATTAGTTTTTTTTGTTTGTTTATTCACCCGATGGATCCGTGTTGTTCATTTCTTTATTGAGTAATCGATTGGAGTTTGAATTGAGATGTTTGTATGGTTTTAGCTCGATTTGAAGTAGAATTAAGGTGCCCTTTGGAAGGAATTTTTGAAATCGTTCCTGTGATTATGAATTTTAGACTTGCCTAAATTTTGAAGTGGGTGATACGATTTGTGTCTTTTTCATTGATTGATTTGGGATCAATTGAATAAGCAACCCAACATGATTTTTCGAATCACGGGTGTGATGGTAGCTTTTCGTTTTCTTTTTCATCTAATAATTGGATTTTTTTGTTTGAATGCCCGAGTTTTGGGGTGAAAGAGCTCACCGGTTGTATAATTGTTTTCTGCGAGTACGTGTGGTTGGTTTATTGTTTTTTTATTATGTATATGTTTATTGTTGTATACGGGATAATTTGACTTATGAGCTTTCGACAATCTCAATATATTCTCCGTCTATTTGGAATCTCAATATATCGAGGTAGTGTCGATGGATATTTCGACAATCCATTTGCATACAATCTTGTTGATGAGCTTATTTTGGTTTGCTCACTTTGAATTTTGAAATTTGAAGGAAATGAAGAAATGGGGTTCTTGATTTGGGTTCAGATTGAGAAAATTTGGAGGAAAGATTAATGTTGGGAAGAGATTTAGAGGAGAGTAATGGGAGTGTTACCAAAGATTCAGTAAGCAAATCGTATCATATTGCGTCATAGTCTTCTTCCCAGGTTGATCTAACAATCTCAATATATTCGGTTGTTGCTACAATTATGCAATGGTTAGTTTCTTGGATGTCCTTCTAGAACTAAATTTGCATTCTTTGCTACTTTAACGTTTCTTAATATCTTTTATACTTGCAGGACAGAAACGGAATTCCTTCACAAACAAATGGTGCACCCCTTTATTTCGTTAGATTATGTTTTACTTCGCCATTTATTTCTTTGTGGTTGCTAACAAACAAATGATTACTTTTTTTGCTTTTCCTAATAACGTTTCTGCTTGTGGTTTTACAGAAATGGTGCACAAAAGCTATTAGGCATCCTTTTAAATGAAAAGGTACCATGTTTTATATTGGAATATATTTCAGTTCCCCTCTCATTAGCCTCTCATGTCACAGTTTCAAAGAACTTGTTGCCAGTCGGCCTCTTTCAGAGTTGCGGACCGATGAGGAAGTTCTTTGCCGCGGCTCTTGCCCATTACGGACCAAATGATCAAACTACGGAGGGAGAAACCCATCCACATTACGTTAAACGATCTATACCTCTAAGTGCAAGCTTAAAAGATGCCGAGGAATTGGAGAAATATATCGTTGTTAGAGAAGAGATGTTTAAGAAAGAAAAAGAGTTCGATTTTAGGATCATTGGTTTTGAAACGACTATACGAAGTCCATACTTTCACGTCCGCCCTAAAAATCTTTGCGAAACTTGAAAATTGGCACAATTATCTTGATTTTATCGAAGGAGTAAGAGACCGAATAAGGTATTTCAACTATTTTCATTTGAATTTGTGTTTTTCTTTGGTTTCTAGCTTTAGTTGCCCTTGTTAAGCACTAACATACAGTTAAAAAAATCTGCTGCAATTATTGGCTAAAACGGGGTATTGAACTTGGACTAAAGCATGGGCTTTCCATTTGCTTTTGATAAGGCTAGGTACTTCAAACTCTCATTTGTGAGTCGAAATTCTGGGATTCTACAAACAGGTTTTACTTGTTTTATACCGTAAATCATGCTTATATCCAGATGCATTTCATGAAAAACCTATATTAAGTGTGTTTTTACTGTTGGTGAACAAGAAATCCATGTGATGCACTTGTTGAGGCATTCATGAAGACAGACGATGCATTCTGGAAAGAATTAAACTCTCATCGGGATACCAACAAAGGCATTCAGAAAGATTGGCATCCTGGTTGTAATCGCTATTCTTTGCTCTTGTCATTAAAAACAGGCTTTTTGTTGCTAATGCTGGGGACTGCAGAACAATCTTGTGTCGCGGTGGTCACCCATATTCCCTAAGCAAAGTATGATTGACCCCCTCCCCGCCGCCCAGTATTACATTTTCATGTACTTGATCTTATGGCTTTTACTAACTAGGTGAATTTAACATGGTAGGATCATGTGGCAAGTTTCCCGGAGGAGAGGCAACGAGTAATTAATGCTGGTGGCGATGTAAAATGGATAATGGATACATTGAGGGTTGGTCAGGCTGGTCTTCAGGTTCTTTCTCCTCCTGTTTTTTCCTTGTTTATGATTTTGTTGGATTAATTTTTCTGGCATTTTTCATTCTGTTTTTTGTTGAAAGTGGCCATTTTACTAGCTATGGATTTTTAAGTCAATGAAATTTCTTTCTACAAGTTACGCGCTCCATCGGCGATGATGATCTTAAGCCTGTTGTAACTGTTGAACCTGAGATCACAGCAACTTTTCTATCTATGGAAGATGAATACATTGTAAGTGTTCTAAATAGTTACTACTTTGTTGAATTGGCAAATTCTTTTAACTCGTATCGGCGTATCGCAAGAATATGATGAGGCTTTATGGTTATTATGGGACTGAGTAATGTCAGCATGTGATTACAGGTAACTTACCTTATTCAATGAGTCACATTTGAAACGATTTTCGAAGCACTATCATCTATAATGAATTACCATCTTTATCAAAAGCTTTAAGCTGTTAAAAACGTGGGTAATCGAAAAATTTATGAACTTCAACACGTTTTAAACAGACACGAAGGCATATAAATTATTGTGCCAATAAAATGGTGTTTCTTTGGCGGTTTCTTGTCATGTTTAAGCACCTTGTTCGTCTATAAAAATCTCGGCGAGAGAGTTTATATTATTGTCGAGTGATGGCTAACGATGGGCTTTGGGATGTTGCTAGCAACACAGATGTAGTAAGCATAATTGACACTGTAAAAGAGCCTGGAATGTGTGCAAAAAGACTGGCTACCGAGGCGGTTGAGTGCGGCAGCAAAGACAACGTCACGGTAATCGTCGTCTTCCTCCGTCCCGTCTCCACCGCGGAAAGAATTTACTGACATAACGGAGCCTGGTGCAGGTTACTGCACCCAGTAACCTACAACACCAGTGGGCACCTTCTGTAACTATTTTGTCCTAGAATGTAAATTCATCTCGCCTATGTAATACCAACTGCAAAAACACCTACGTTGTCTATATAATTACGCTTACACGCATCTAACAAAAGCCTCAGAATTTACCTGTATAATTTACGCACACAAAAAACCGTAAAAACGAGGGCAAAAACGTGCATCGCACGTTGGCGGCTCTAGTATGTATAAATATGTTACACAAGATAGATGCATAAGTATATAAGTTATTTTTGTATTACTTTTGGAAAAATGATAGGATACTAGCTCTCAAAATCAATATCTACATCTACATCATCTTATCACACATTATTTATTAGTGAAAAATAAATTAACACATAGAAATAATCATAACAACAAAATGATGTTAGGAATAGACGTGATTTAGATTTGAAGAGTAACTTTTTAGTTAATTCATTGTGTGATTAATTATATCAAAATAAATGTCCATACTTATGTCCTCATCTACCCACATATCATTTATCAATACAACTGGCAATAAAAAATTGGAATACTAGCGTTATAAATCACTAACATTCATAACTATAGTCTCGTTAAATAAAAGACTGAGTTAAATAAAATAAAATCTTAACTCAATAACGAGGTGTGATGAGAGTCTCCGGTGTTTTCAATTGATGCATGTTTTCCTCCCCGTTTATGACTTATTTGGCATGATTCCGGAGTATTTAGTCGATATTTGACACATTCTCACCACGTATCGCTTGTCACGGGGTTATAGTTTTGTTTCTTTTGCTATAGGCATTCCTCAAAGACATCGATTTCAAGACCATGCGATGTGTTGTGATTGCTAGTCCTGGATTCACAAATGTTCGTTTGCTTTAGCATATCAGTTACTTCTTGACTTGATGGACTCCTGATTCCTAAATGCACCATGAGTTTGCAAGAATATAGCTTTATGTTGTGAAGAGATTAGGTTAACTGTGTGAATGTTGCAGTAATGGTCCTTTTTTCCTCATGAGCAGGAACAGTTTCATAAGCACTTAATGGAGGAGGCTAAGAGTAAGCAGCTGAGGACCATCATCGAGAATGAATCTCGCATAATTCTTGTACCGACAACCTCAGGATATAAGTAAGATATTTCACAATCTCCTCCCTCTCTCTTTCAATTCTCTCCCCCTTTTCCTTTTCAAGTAAATATAGCTTGGGTTTAAATGGACATGGTGGTTGTGGTTGCAATGATTACCGCATGGTAAGAATTAGGTTCACTTAAATATCGAGTTATTAGCATCCTCTGTTGCATTTCATGGGTGGAAATGAATCGGGTGTATGACCATGCATCTTTAAATAGGGAAAGGACATTCAAATACTCCCTCCGTTTTTTTTTTCTTCTTAAAACTGTCACTTTAAAGAAGTTGTTTTGTTCACATTATATATATATATGCATAATTTTGTTTTGTTTTGCAGGAGTTCTGATATATAGCTACAAGGAAAAGGTACGTCGATTTGGTAAGCTCGGTGAAGGATTCTAGAGGAACTGTTTACATCTTCTTGTCCATGCATGTTTCAGGAGAACGTAAGTGCTTTCTTATTTGTTAAGCTTGCTTTCCGATTAAAGCACTTTCACTAGATACTGTAAAATCAGGTAAATCTGTAAAATAGGGATTCAAATCATCCAGATCCATCAGTAACCATCTCTCTACTCAGATTCGTGAAATACAGAATCTCTAAATTTTGTACTACTTTATAGTTCACGAAAGGCACAATATACAGATTCTTAATTCAATTATACATTTGAGAGATTATGATGCATTTCACTGTGAATAGAGATTCTTTAAAATAGAGAAAAATGGTGTTTGAATCAATAAAATATAAATCATCCCTTTGTCTGCCCTTCTTGTCTTTTATGGATTTAACAGAGCTGGATGAGATGACGGGTGTTGCAGCAATCCTTTGTTTTCCTCTGCCAGATTTGGATGATATTGAAATGGGATTATTCGTGTAGATAGTGACCAGCTCGTGGACGAGTTTTTGCGCGTATGAACTCTGGATTTGAAGATATAGGGGAAATTTGAGATGTTAGGTGTAGTTTTCTGTTTTATTGAAATGTTATATCATTTTGAAATCGTAAATTGGAATTGCATATGCCATAAATTGTTAATGTACAGATCAATACATGGAGTAGGTACATGGTGAAGTATTATCTTAGATAATTGTGTTATGAATTTCTGTTCTTGAAGAATTCATAATGCAGTAACACCTGAAAATCTGCCAACACACGTAGTAACACATGGCTTTTTCATCATGTAGTAACACCACTATGCACACTCCATAAGATGTAGTAACACAGTGAAAGTCCACAAATGTAGTAACAACAACAGCACACGCAATCAATTTCACTATACACCCAATCTGATTCATAATCATAAGGTATAGTGACACCATTATGCTAACTCGTTGTAACACCATTATGCGCATAGAATGTCATGCAGTAACACACAATGCAATTACACTAAAACGTACGATACATCAACTTCATTTGCATCCACTCACAACAGCAAACAAAATCAACTTCAATATACACCTAATTCAATTTAAAATCCAAGGACGTAGTAACACGATTATGCTAAGACGTAGTAACACGATTATGCTAAGACATAGTAACACAATCATGCACGTAGTAACACACAATGATGTTACATTGTTGAAAAATCAAACAAAGTAAACCGGACGATTCATCAACATTATATGCAATTACTCCCAACAACACACAATCAAATTCAATATACAACTAATTCAATCCAAAATCCACAGAAATTCAATCAATTTCTCTAATATTCCCAAATAGTGTCATCTGCTATAATCAACAAAAGAAATTCTCCAACACATATCAATTGACGTCACCAAACCGGACCTTAGAAACGGCGTCAAGAAAGGGACGGACCTTTTCTAGGTTAGACGGATCTAACCGGCGGTGTACCGGGTCAAATTGTAGTGATAAAGTGGTGAGTCAGGTGTCGAATCCTCAGGGAAAAAAGTGGTAATTCTTTTAAGTGTGGTTAAACACCAAAGAGCTGCTATTAACTCGATCTAAACCGCAATTTTATAACACGATTACTACTACTCTAACCAACATAAAATAAATGCGTAATTTAAAAGTTATTCTAATATAATATATATAGATATATAAATATATATAGATGTACATAAATAGTAAAATATATATATATATATATAAATATATAGATACCAATATATAGTTTATAGACTAGACTAGCCAAAGTATATGTAATCAATTTATTCGATCTTTTCAATTAATAGAATGTGTTCGATCTTCCTTTTTATTAGGTCCAATTGAGTAAATGAAACGGTGTACTCCTAATGTCAACAATTTCTCCTCACACGAGCGTATGAAATTGTCATATGTCAAATTGTCATCGGTCCAATGTCCACAAGCTGCCCCATGCTAAACTTAGTTAGTCAAAACAGTACCGAGCACAAATCTACCCCGGATAAAAGAGGTGATTCCATTTGTCGGATGGCCGATGTTATTCAAGAGGCTCCGGTTGTCAAGCGGATCGATTTAATACAAACGGTGTAGTTTCAATTAAGCTGTGATTTTAACATTATTAAGATCTCGAGTACAAAGTTAATAAGATTTGTTTTATTAGGACAAATGCGCCCCGGAGTAGGAAATAGGATTCCGTTAATCGGACGGCCATTTTTACCCTCCGGTTTTTCTATTTTTACTCGTATCACGACTTCTGCGGTCGGTTCATCGTCGAGTTATATGTGGTATTCATCATGATTGATTACGTCATTCCGAATATGTTATCAATACGTAGCGAAATAGAAAAAGATTCATTTTAACTCAATTTTAATCATTTTTACTTTAACATCATTCTTTTAACGAAAAGATCGAAATAATACGATTACATAACTTTGGCTAGTTATTAGATTTAGCCTAATAACATTATAAAAACTAAAAAGAAGAAAATAACAAACATAAACATAATTATTATAGAAATTACCCGATTACAAGCTTGACTCGAAATCGTCTTTTCCCGGGTATTCAACGATTTCGACAACACCGAACCTTCGAGAATTTCCCGAACATTATTACGATACTACTATTACTACATTATTTTGGCATAAGGCCTATTTACAAACTAAAGAAAAGAAAAGAAAAGAGAAAGAGGAGGGAGAGAATATATATAGGATAGGGTATATATATATTGGTACACTTTGAAAGTGAGCTCGATCTCCCTATTTATAGACTTAGCTCCTTCCCGGACCGGTCTGAAAATGCCGGATCGGTCCGGTGTAATGATGACAATCATTACGGTTAGTTATCGCATGTGCAAGCATGTTACTCACTAATCATCACTTGTCTTTGTGTTGTAATTATATATAATTATATATAATTACACACTAACTTCTAAAAATCGTAACTTGAATTCTTGATATCAGAATGACATAATCGAACTTCCGTTGAAAAGCTCGTTGAATTCTCTACAACTTTTATCAAGATCACTTCTTCAGAAAACGTATTCTCGATGAGCCATTTGTATTATACGTCCTTTTTCGAGATTCAGAAACAATTATTCCCTTGATCATATATATCAGTGACGCTTTATAACTTCCTTTCTTGATTTGAATTGACTTCAAAAAGTATGTCGTACTCGGGATTTCGGTTCATCTTAGGATTACGCAATGAAATAAACACAAAATACCCGTGTAAAATAGACACAATATTCCGGTCACTAAAACCGGTACAAAAACTACAACTTTTTACTATAAATACTAACTTTTACTACTAACTATACCAAACTATAAAGATTAATATTTTATACTAATTATATCATAATTTCATATATTTTATATAGAATTTGTCGATAAAACATAATAAAATCACGTAAATTCAATCATATAAAAATAATACATCAAATTACTCCCCACTTAGCTTTTGATCGTCCTCGAGCAAAAATAAGCGGTAATATATAAATAACAGATAATATAATTGATCAGATTAAAATTTCAAAAGTAATATATATCGTCAATATTACAAACATATAATTTATAAATTTTATAGAAATTTAAGAAAGAAAGATTATATAACTTAAATGAATTAAGTATCAAATATGAATTAGATGGAAACATGCATGCAATAATTCAGAAATATAAATAAAATATTAGAAATACTTTCTATCTCGATTATTACGAATTTCTGGAATCATTAACTAAGTCAGATAGAAGACACATTGGCTTAATATATTAGGATAGGACATTAGTTAATCGAAAAGATAGAAAAGGAAATCAAAAAAAAAGAAAGATGCAAGTCGTACGTACTACGTCTTCACATTCTTGATCAAAAACGATTCGATTAGTAACATCCTTTTATTCCAACTATTTTTCGAGATTTTCTCTCTTTTTTTTTTTTTTTAATATTAAGAACTAAAGCGTGAGTGTGTGTAGAAAATCAAACTTACAAGCATTGCTTCATCAAGATTGATCGGAGTACTACTCTTTCGATCTAAAATTACGAGTCCGGTTTCCTTAAACCGTAATTATTCTTGAGATCTTATGATTCGAATTTTTATCGGGAGCTTTATACCTCGTAGTGATATAGGACGTTTTAGATAACCCCCTACTACACTCAAATCATTGGTAGCTACTACCGATATATTTTATTTTTATATTGTCGATCAAAGATAGGGAAGATACACGATATTTGATTAATTACGTGTAAAAATGGTGCTTTGTTCTTAATATAATTTTCATATGATACTAACATATCGAACTCATTCCAATCTCGGCATATACCATTTTTCTCAACTCTTAACTCTTTTGTCATCATCTCTCTCTCATAAGTACGTACAAACTCGAAGGATGTCAAAGAAATGTAGACCAAAACAAGCTAAGGGTCGGAAATTTCTAGTTAATCAAAATGGCTAAATTCGAGTGAGGTCTTGATCACTCTTTAAAAAGGCTGAGGTGGGGTCAAAAATTGGAAATTTTATTCGGGGAAATTTATTTGGTATAGTTATATTTTTGTGGTGTCCAAAAATCATCATTCCTAATTTTGATTCCAAATTCATAATTTATCTTGAAAAGAAATTTATCTAAAAATTTATTTATAAATATAAAAATTACTTGAATAATTCCATAAAAGAAATATTTGACAAAAATTATTTAGTTATACATACTCAAAATCTTAAAAATCTTATAAAAGATATAAAATATATTCATAATATATCTAATATATTTTACTAAATCAAAAATTAATCTTCTCAAATTATATCATTTTTATTCATATATTAACTAACTTAAATCATTCAAGAAAAATTAAAACTAAGAAATAAGTAATTAAAGTACTAATTTATATGAAAAAGGTTATATTTTATAAAATATTTTTTAATTTTTTTCGAAAATTTTAATGAAATTTTCAAACCTAACTCTACTCCCCACTTACGAAGTGGCATCGTCCCGATGTTCAATGAGTATGAAAAAGTAGGTTCGAAAATTAAATTAAAATTATAGATGATCGTTAATATTGAATAATGTTTACTACAACAAAAATTAAACAAAAGCATATATATTAAACAAAAGAAACTATTACAAACTAAAAGATTCAAAATAAAACAAACTTACTAACTAACTTACTAACCTTAATCAACTTACTAACTTATTAAAGCAAACCAACCTTAAATAGACTTAAATAAAAACTAACAACAACTATCTCAAATAGTTGACGAACAACCCGGATTCTCACCGGTAGCAATCCCTACGATAATCACGAGACGGATATATCTCGTCAGATGCAATTTCAGGGACTTCATTCAAATGAATACATAACCTTGAAATTAACCAAGCAAAAGGCATCGGCCTTCCATTATTATACCGTTCCACTGCAAAGTTTACTGCCGTCTTAAAAATCAAAATCCCCAGGTCCACGTGAGCTCCGCTTATCAACGCAAACAACAAAAGTATCTCGTCATCACTAACCCACGCAAAGTCACTAGTCGGATAGACTCGTGAGTTAATGAAGTGTTTCCATGCTCTCGGATTAGCGGTAGAGCTGAAGTGGTAGAGTCGTAATTTTGATCGAACTGCGGAAACAAATACGGAAAAGCTTCCGTGACATAGTTGACAACGTTAAAGGAGTTCCACTAACGCCCATTGATATTCAAAATGAAGATTATGGATTTGATCGAAAATCGGTATTTCGTAAATATGATTGATAATATGAGGTGACAAGTGAATAAGTGTACCACGAACGGATACAAGTTGTGACGGATCGACAGTACTGACAGTAGACAGAGCGGAATAAAATTCCCTAACGATAGAAACATTAATCCTACCTCTTGGATTCCTTACAAACTTTCTCCAACCTCTATTCTGAATTAAATCCTTCCCTGGTGATCAATTTTTTCATAGTTGATACCACTTTTCTACCAAAATTGGAGAATTTGCAAACCTTGCACTCACCAATAAATTAACATTTGAAGCGCTAGACTCCGGGACAAAAACATCTACGCCTCCGGATCGTATGAATTGATTGATGGTGATGACCGGTTTGACATTTTAGTTGAAACGAGATGAAAATAATTAAACGGATAGAAAGGTGAAAGTAAGCGAGTGAATTTGCAATTTTTCACTCTCGGCTTTCTTTCCTTAAATGGACAAATTTGAGAGTATACGTGGCTGCATATTAACACTCTCAATCATGACTAAGCAAATTTAACTCCCGGATCGGTCTGAAAGCCCGACCGGACCGGTCCGGCTTTAAGATATTTTTACCGTGTACAGGTTGTAAAGTTCAAGTTTGCTTGTTTATCTTTAATAGGCTCATGGCTATTAGAGTTTAAATAAGTTAATAAAACATATCTAAATGATACGGATAAACGATACACGAATTATATTTTAAAAACGACATATGAAAATATTTTTTTTGTTCTTAGATTTTTTATGAAATATTTAAATACTATTAAAAATGATTAAATTTACTACTACGACATAAAACGATTATGAAAACGAAAAACTATTAAATTAGCAAACTTAGTATTTAATAAAGTTAAAATGCGGAAAATAAAATAAACAGACAGAAAATGTTTAAAACTAACAAAGTTGTACGAAATCAAATAATGTCAACATCATCATCCTAAATTTGGATAAGCTGGATCATTCAAACTTGGAACCGATGACGTAGCGCGTTTGTGGAAACGTAGTCGTGGTCCGGCGAGCTGTCGAGACCTATCGAACTCATACTTGACGTCATCCTTGCAAAATCCGAAAATCCTCCCCGGCTAGATGTGACACCACGAGAACTGTATAAAAGACACCACGACCACTAGGCGGCTTCCAAAAGGATTTGGCATATGATGAAAGCTACGAGATGGTGGAATAGGTGCTATCCATTACGGTAAAGTATATGGGTTAGATTGACGGGCGGATAGGCGGTTTTATCGAAAGAAGGATCAAGATGCATCTGCTCGTGTCTCAACATCCTCTACGTAAATCATCACTCCACTGCCTACTACTGCGCTCGGCAAACAAAGCCATATTGCTTTGTCCTCGGGCTACATCGACACTAAAGATTGAAACATATCGTATGTAATGGTGCTTGGGAAAAGAAGGCTAGCTGGCGATCGAGAAAAAGATGAAAATGCGAAAGCGGGTGGGCGGGTGGAGGTGCACTACGCCTAACTATCGAGTCTATCGAACCCTGCGGAGACCTCCTCGGACTAGGGCCTATCGGGGACTCATACGCCATAGTTAATTTGTCGTTAGATAGGAAAGGAACTCACGATCTACGACATAAATCCGAAATAAAGCCGGGAAAGTACATGTGACTCCCTGCCTTGGCGTAACAATAAACTCGAAAACCCCTTCTATACATAATCTTCCCCACATCCACCTTAATATCATGAATCATCGCCCAAGTAATGCATAAATCTTCTTTACCAAAGGCGGTGTGTTTGGTAGTGGGATAGAGAGTATGGCTCAAAAATCTTTTGATTGCCCTCGGATCTCTAAAACACTTCCCGTAATTAAATCTGTTGTCCACCCCTCTGCTTTGTAGCATCAAATTCCCTACGAGCTCTAGAGGCAATGCGCTCATACATAGCGGGATCATCTAATCCATAAACGGCTACGTAATCCTCTTCATACGGAAAAACTTCTACCCACTAAAAACGGCATTAATAAGTTCCGGACTAAAAGACACATATCAGACCTAAGGGGAATAGACTACATCATACTACCCTCGGTGGGTGTCAAAGTAGACGAGCGCATAAAACTACGCCACTAAGGTAGTATTGATCTCTCTCTGTCCTACGAGTTGCAAAATCCAACCATTGGCGTCTCGCAAAAATACGCCTAACTTCCTCTCCTAAGTCATCAAAATCTAAGCCTCTTTCCAACACAACTCCACACTTACTATAGATATTCTTATAAGCATTCTTAGCTTGAGGTGAAGGCATGTAGCGACAAAACTAACGAGACTCTTCTTCCGGTGTTAAATCTTTAAGACCTACGGCGGTACTTCTATTGGAATATTAGGCTTTCGTTTCTTAGAGATTTTGCGACTAGATGAGGCCATTCTACGAATTTTGGAATAACAAAAGAACAACAAAAACAACGAAAAAAACAACACAAATAAAATGTCACAACACACTTAAAAATCAAAATAGTTGAAAATAAATCTAAAAATTACAAAAATCATGAAATTGATAACTAGAGTAAACAAATTATACCTTATAGTGAACAAAACGGTGAAAAGTGGCCGGAAAAGTCGTATAAGCCACCGGGATGAAATGGAGCTTGTGTTCGATCTTTTTCGAATTTTTCACTTGTGTTGAAGAGAGGAGAGAAAAAGAGGAAGAATGTATGTAATGGTTTAGTGTAATTTGTATTTTTAAGAGAAAAAGAAAATTTTTGGGGGTGGAAGTGGTCTTTGCGAAAATTTCTTGTTGAAGAAAAGAGGAGAAATGAAGAAGAAAGAAAAGATCCCGTCTTTTTAGGTTAAATCGATCCCGGACCGGTCCGGTTTAAGGGCCGGATCGGTCCGTGTGAAATTTTTATGATTTTTTCGAATTTTTTTATTTTTTTGGATTTTTGATATAAAACTTATAAAACTCAATAAAAACTTAATAAAAATAGAAAATAAAATTTATAAATTTTATAACAATTTCTCAAAATTTATAAAATCTTTATAAAACTTATTTAAAAGTTTATAAAAATTCAATAAATTTATATTAATTCTTATAAAATATCTAAAAACTAAAAAAAACTTTTTATAAAACTTTTATAAAACTCCTTAATTTTATAAAGATCCAATTTTATAAAATTTTCAAAGTTATGCAAAAAAATTTTATAAAACTAAAAACAATAAAAGACTTAAACTTACGGGGTTTCTAATTCTTCAATTTCTATAAACTCGGATTTCTAACATACCGTTCAAGCAAACTATATCCTAGAAATGTAGCGTTTGAATTAAGTCTTGGAAGTCCATCGGGATTTTCGGTTAACCACTAATCGTTCCCTTCTTAATTACATTCAACACTCGTTACGAGATTGAGTTATATTTTTCCCACATTGCCTTGTGTTCAATCTTTCCACATTACGCACTTCCTTAAAAACTTAGCCCTTCTCTTTATCGAGCTTCTCGACGTACCATTACAAACTTCTTTCAATTTTTTCTCTCTCAACAATTGCTTGTTCTTTCCAAAAACTAAGGCTTACATAGTAAAGGCGATATCTCTATTAAAACCAAACTTTAAAAGTAAAACAAAAACTCTAATCTATCTAAAAAAGACATCCAGTTCTTTTACGTCTATCCGGTAAAAGACGAAACTAGTTTAGACATATAAAAGTAAAGATAAAACCTGATTAATTTGATACTTTCAGCTTTTCAGAGCACTGCTTTTTAATCTTTCGGAGGGTCGATCAGCAACATCACTTCATTTATGAGAGAGACTTCTTCACCTTCCAGAAATAGTTTCACCCTGTGACCATTGGCTATAAAAGTTGTATTCCCGTCGGTTAGTTCAACGACTCAATTTATAAACTCGTGTTACTTTAAATGGTCTGTCCATCTTGATTTAAGCTTTCCTGGAAACAACTTTAAACGTGAATTGTACAATAACACTCGATCACCTACATGGAACTCACGACTATAGATTCTCTTGTCATGGAAAGATTTCGTGCGTTCCTTGTAGATTCGAGCATTTTCATATGAATCAAGGCGAAATTCTTCTAATTACGTTAGCGAAGTAGTCTATGATCACCGACGACCTTAGGATCGAAATTCGAAATCTAATAGCCCGAGAATGCTCGGTGTTCTAACTCTCTTGGGAGATGACAAGATTTACCAAAGACTAATTTGTAGGGAGAACGACCAATTGGAGTTTTAAAAGGCATTACGTACGCCCATAATGCATCATCTAGTCTAGCCTTGATTTTACGGTTTGAATCCTTGTTTTTTCTATGATTCTTTTAATCTCTCTATTTGACACTACACGACCCTTTGGTTTGCGGATGATAAGGTGTTCCTAACTTATGCGTTACACCATATTTTTCAATTAACTTAGTAAATGGTCGATTGCAAAAGTGTGAACCTCATCACTTAATGATCGCCCTCGGAATGCCATATCTAGTGAATATGTTCTTCTTAAGGAATCGTATGACAACCTTGGTATCATTAGTGGGAAGAGCTTCAGCTTCTACCCATTTCGAAACATAATCTACCATTACAAGAATAAATCTTTTTCCAAACGATATAGGGAAAGGTCCCATGAAATCTATACCCCAAACATCAAATAACTCACATTCTAAAATAGGTTGCATAGGCATTTCATGTTTTTTCGAAATATTTCCCCATTTTTGACATGATTCACAAGATTTAACATATGTATACGCATCTTTATAAAGTGTAGGCCAATAAAAACCACATTGCAAGACTTTAAAAGCGAGTTTTCCAACCTCCATGATGACCTCTGCCTCACGATCATGACAAAACGATAAAACACTTAAAATTTCATTATCGGGCACACATTTTCGATTATTCCATCCGAACATTTACGGAAAAGATCGGTTCCTCCCGGTAATAAAATTTTAAGTCATAAAAGAATTTCTTTTTCTGTTGCCAAGTCCAATGAGACGGAATGTAATCACAGGTTAAGTAGTTAATGATATCTCCAAACCAAGGTGAATTTTCCTTAGAAGGAATTCTTTTCTTTAATAATTGCATGGTTGAAGGCATATCGATTCTAAACAGTTGTTCATCAGGAAACGAATCCTTAATTTCATTTCCTATTTCTTCATCAGTTTCCATTCTACTTAGATGATGCGCTACTACATTCTCACTTCCTTTTTTATCCTTAATCTCAATATCAAATTCTTGAAGTAGGAGAATCCATCTAAGAAGACGTGGTTTCGCATCTTTCTTACTCGGTAAATATTTCAATTTGAATGGTACGTATAAACTATTACCTTAGAGCCAACAATATACGATCTAAACTTATCTAAGGCAAAAATCACGACCAACGAGTTCTTTTACGTAGTTGCATAGTTCGGTTAATTTGCATTTAACGTATGAGATGCATAGTAAATAGCTTTGAGAATTCTATTATACCTTTGACCTAAAACGGCTCCTACTGACTAAATCGCTTGCATCACACATAATCTCAAAAGGTAAATCCCGATCTGGTGCTACCAATGCGGTGCGGTAATCAACTTCGCTTTCGGGGTCTTAAATGCTTCCATACATTTACTTTCAAAATTAAAAGGTACTTCTTTTTCAAGCAAATGACTTAGAGGTTTTGCTATCTTGAAAAATCTGCAATAAATCTCTATAAAATCCTGCATGTCCAAGAAATCCTCTTAACGTTCTTAGATTAAGCTGGTGGAGGCAATTTTTCTATTACCTCGACTTTAGCTTTATCAACTTCGATTCCTACTTCGAGAGATTCTATGACTAGTACAATTCCTTCGATACCATCAAATGACATTTTTCCCGAGTTAAGCACTAAATTGGTATCCTCACAGCGTTGTAACACTCGTTCTAAGTGTAACAAACAACCATTAAAAGAGTCTCCGTAAACACTAAAGTCGTCCATAAAAATTTCTAAGAATTTCTCAACCATATCAGAAAATATAGACATCATACATCTTTGAAACGTAGCAGGAGCATTACATAAACCAAACGGCATTCTTTTATACGCAAAAGTTCCATAAGGACAAGTGAAAGTAGTCTTTTCCCTATCTCTTTTGCAATGAAAATACGTAAATATCTGAATAACCATCTAAGAAACGAGTAATACTTATGTCCACTTAAACGCTCCAACATTTGCACTATGAATGGAAGTGGATGATGATCTTTCTTAGTATGATCATTTAGTTTTCTAAAATCAATGCACATTCGATATCCTGTAATTTCCCTTGTTGGGATCCATTCATTCTTATCATTCTCTTTCCTTTGTGAAACCTCCTTTCTTTGGTACAACTTGAGTTGGACTTACCCATTCACTATCGATATAGGAAAAATTATTCCCATTTCTAATAGCTTAATAACCTCTTTCTTAACGATTAAGCGCAAATTCGGGTTGAGGCGGCGTTGCGGTTGAATACAAGGTTTAGCATCTTCTTTTAGAATTATCTTATGAGCACATATCTCGGGGCTAATACCTCGAATATCGGCAGCAATTGTCCATCCAAAAGCTTTCTTATGCTTTTTCAACATTCTAAGTAATTGATCTTCTTGTTGCTCCGTTAAAGTTGATGAAATAATAAGCGGTAAAAGATTATCAATTTCAAGAAAAGCATACTTGATTTAAAGGTAACGGTTTCAATTCCGGATTCTTAGGCGGATCTTTATTGATGATTTAAGAGCTGGTCCTTCTAGTTCTAACTCCAAATACTTATGCCATGGTGGTTTAAAAGTAAAAGCTGCCTTCATTTAGAGATAAGATTATCTCTTTCATTTCAATGTCTTCCTCATCTTCTTTATAGATAGATAGAGTTAAGCATTCTTCTAATCTGTCTTCAAAAGTTGGTAGCGATTATCATAGACAGAATGAATATCTTCTATAAAAGAACATGATTACGGTGATGTATATTGATGGTTCATAGCTTTGAAAATATTGAAAGCGACTTCATCTTCATTGACTCTCAAAATTAATTCTCCTTTACGAACATCGATTAAAGTTCTCCTGTAGCTAGAAATGGACGTCCTAAGATAAGTGGCGGCGAAAATCCTTCTTCCATTTCCATAACTACAAAGTCTACTGGAAAATAGAACTTGTCTATCTTAACCAATATGTCCTCAATTATTCCTTTAGGGTACTTAATCGATCTATCTGCCATTTGAAGAGTCATTTCAGTCTTAGTAAGCTTTCCTATGCCTAGCTTTCTATAATCCTCATAAGACATGAGATTTATACTAGCTCGAGATCACATAAGACCTTCTTAAACGAGAAATCCTCCAATTTCACATGGAATGGTAAAACTTCCGGGATCTTTCGGTTTAGGTGGTAACTTATCTTTGCAAAATTGCGAGAACATTCTTCATTTAGGCATATATTCTCATATTCCTCCAATTTTTTCTTATTTGATAGTATATCCTTCAAAAACTTTCCATAGGCAGGCATATTTATCAGAGCTTCGATAACAGGGATATTAACATGAATATGACGAAAAGTATCAAGGAAACGAGCATACTTCTGATCAGTCTTAATCTTTTTAATTTGATCTTTAGGTGGAAAAGGTAAAGATTCTAAATCTATAACCTTTGGTTTCGAAGTCATTCTCTCTTTTCCTTTCTCCTTAAACTTTTGAGTGTTACTTGATCGCCATGTTTCAGGTTCTTGAATTTTTTCTTTTAATTTGTTCCCTGAATCAATCTCTACTTCAGATTCCTTCAGTTCTTCCTGTTTCTCATCCTTATTACCAGTTTCATCTATTCTAACATGTTCCTTGAATAGATTCCTTAAATCTTTATCCATGGGATCTTTCAAAATCCTAGGGATTTTTACCCATTTTCACCTTCATTCTCGGGTTCCAAAATTCTATTCCTTTTCAAGAAATTCTCTATGATTTCTTCTTCCTCATCAGTAAAGTCAAGTTCATCTTTAGTCTCTTCATTTTTATCTAAATCATTTTCTACTTCATTATTCCCGAAGTTTTCTACTCCATTGCTACCGTAGAGTTTCCTACTTCTCGTAACTACAACATTTACCTCTCTTGGGTTTCTTTCAGTATTACTTGGTAATCCTCGGAGGTCTCTTGTTGTTACGTTCTCCTTCCCTACTCAAATGATCTTCCATATTCCTTAATGAAGCTTCTATCGTTCTCATTACGGTATCATGTCCATTCATAGATGTTTTCATTGAACTCGTATCCTTCTTGTTGAACCTATAGAAGTCATCATTGTTTCCATATTCTTAGCTTGAGTAGATACTACACCCATCATATTTTCCATCGAGTTTTTCCCATTTTTCAACCCCTTACGGAGTTGAGTTGAACTACGAGTTCTTGGTATACTTTGAGTGGTATGTTGAGGATAGGATCTAGGTAATGATTGTAAATTCGATTAGATGTATTTCCTTGATAAACTTGATTATTATTCATATTCTTATATCTTGAAGCTGGATACGGCGGTTGTCCTGGCTTACTAGGGTTTTCGGACCATCTAAAAGTTGGGTGATCTCTCCTAATAGCATTAAACGAGTTTGAATATGCATTGTTCAAATTCCTATGTTCTTTGAAGAAAACTCACCTCCTCTCTTGAATATCTGTTGGTTCTTTATCCCTAATGACACATTATCATGATTTGAGTATTCGGTTGGCATACTATTTTACGAATTTTTATTCTTTCCTTGTTGTAATCCATCAAACTTTCTACTCAAATTCTCCAAGTGTGCTAGAACTTCCGTATTTGACGTACATTCTCTGCAAAAGCTACTTTTCTAGTGCTAGAACCGGTTTCCCACATACTGTTATTTTTGGAAATCTTTTCTATAGCATCGTAAAGCTGTTTGAGCTTCACTCATCATTAACGAACCACCACATGCATGATCTACATACGCACGTGAATCCTTTCTTAGTTTACGACGAGAAAATTTGAATTTGCATATCTAAGGAATAACCATGATCGGGACAAGCTCTTAACAATTTTTTAAACCTTTCCCGGGCATTCCCAAGTGTTTCTTCGGATCCTTGTCTAAAGTTAGCAACCTCGACCTTTAATTCCAAATTCCGTCCTGGAGTGAAATATTGTTTCGAAATTCGGTTTGAATATCCTCCCAACTAGTTAACGAGTGGTGTGGAAGAGACATAAACCAATCTCGGGCTCTTCCTTTTAAAGAAAAAGGAAACATAGTCATCCTCGTTAATTCCTTATGAGCACCTTGACTTTTGGTTGTATTGCACGAGTTCTTCAAATAGATAGAGATGATGATGTGGATCTTCATCATCTTCTCCTAGAAATTGGGCTCTTGCGTCAATTAAACCAAAAAGATGAGACTTAATTTCGAAATTATTCGCTCCTTCATTAGGTAAAAGTATGGGATTATTAGTACGGTTTCTCTAACGGTTTGATCACGGATAGGTCGGGGTTTGGCGGATTGTTACGATTATTACGGTTCCGATCTTGATTGATTCTATTATTCGATTATTATTAGGGTTAACGGGGTTTTGGCCATGCCCTAAAGCATGATCTAGCCTACGTTCGTTTGTTTCATCACTAGTTTCGGCCATTTCTTTATTTTTATTAGAAGATGATTCCGTTGGAGATTTTCCAAGGAGTCTAAATTTGGTTTGACCACGTTTACTCTCTATCCGCAGCGCCTTTCGTAAGCGTTTATATCGGGCTTATAAGGAGTAAGTGAGGCTTTACCGCTTACGGTCATCAACTAACGAAAATAGAAAAATGCTCGAGTTTTAAAGAAGAAGAAAATTGGTACTAAAAGAAAGTAGATACCAACGAAAAATAAAAAAAGAAATGTGATAAGAAGAGTGTTGGTTTATCCTCGAGAATTTTTAAGCTAATACAAGTAGTAACCATAGACACAAAAAAAAAAAAATTAGCGACTTTGTATCCCCGGCAACGGCGCCAGAAAGCTGACGTCACCAAACCAGACCTTAGAAACGGCGTCAAGAAAGGGACAGACCTTTTCTAGGTTAGACGGATCCTAACCGGCAGTGTACCGGGTCAAATTGTAGTGATAAAGTGGTGAGTCAGGTGTCGAATCCTCAGGGAAAAAAGTGGTAATTCTTTTAAGTGTGGTTAAACACCAAAGAAAATTTGCTATTAACTCGATCTAAACCGCAATTTTATAACACAGATTACTACTACTCTAACCAACATAAAATAAATGCGTAATTTAAAAGTTATTCTAATATAATATATATAGATATATAAATATATATAGATGTACATAAATAGTAAAATATATATATATATATAAATATATAGATACCAATATATAGTTTATAGACTAGACTAGCCAAAGTATATGTAATCAATTTATTCGATCTTTTCAATTAATAGAATGTGTTCGATCTTCCTTTTTATTAGGTCCAATTGAGTAAATGAAACGGTGTACTCCTAATGTCAACAATTTCTCCTCACACGAGCGTATGAAATTGTCATATGTCAAATTGTCATCGGTCCAATGTCCACAAGCTTGCCCCATGCTAAACTTAGTTAGTCAAAACGGTACCGAGCACAAATCTACCCCGGATAAAAGAGGTGATTCCATTTGTCGGATGGCCGATGTTATTCAAGAGGCTCCGGTTGTCAAGCGGATCGATTTAATACAAACGGTGTAGTTTCAATTAAGCTGTGATTTTAACATTATTAAGATCTCGAGTACAAAGTTAATAAGATTTGTTTTATTAGGACAAATGCGCCCCCGGAGTAGGAAATAGGATTCCGTTAATCGGACGGCCATTTTTACCCTCCGGTTTTTCTATTTTTACTCATATCACGACTTCTGCGGTCGGTTCATCGTCAGGTTATATGTGGTATTCATCATGATTGATTACGTCATTCCGAATATGTTATCAATACGTAGCGAAATAGAAAAAGATTCATTTTAACTCAATTTTAATCATTTTTACTTTAACATCATTCTTTTAACGAAAAGATCGAAATAATACGATTACATAACTTTGGCTAGTTATTAGATTTAGCCTAATAACATTATAAAAACTAAAAAGAAGAAAATAACAAACATAAACATAATTATTATAGAAATTACCCGATTACAACTGCTGACTCAGAAATCGTCTTTTCCCAGGTATTCAACGATTTCAGCAACACCGAACCTTCGAGAATTTCCCGAACATTATTACGATACTACTATTACTACATTATTTTGGCATAAGGCCTATTTACAAACTAAAGAAAAGAAAAGAAAAAGAGAAAGAGGAGGGAGAGAATATATATAGGATATGGTATATATATATTGGTACACTGAAAGTGAGCTACGATCTCCCTATTTATAGAAATAGCTCCTTCCCGGACCGGTCTGAAAATCTTGCCGGATCGGTCCGGTGTAATGATGACAATCATTACGGTTAGTTATCGCATGTGCAAGCATGTTACTCCCTAATCATCACTTGTCTTTGTGTTGTAATTATATATAATTATATATAATTACACACTAACTTCTAAAAATCGTAACTTGAATTCTTGATATCGAATGACATAATCGAACTTCCGTTGAAAAGCTCGTTGAATTCTCTACAACTTTTATCAAGATCACTTCTTCGAGAAAACGTATTCTCGATGAGCCATTTGTATTATACGTCCTTTTCGAGATTCGAAACAATTATTCCCTTGATCATATATATCGGTGACGCTTTATAACTTCCTTTCAACGATTTGAATTGACTTCAAAAAGTATCGTACTCGGGATTTCGGTTCATCTTAGGATTACGCAATGAAATAAACACAAAATACCCGTGTAAAATAGACACAATATTCCGGTCACTAAAACCGGTACAAAAACTACAACTTTTTACTATAAATACTAACTTTTACTACTAACTATACCAAACTATAAAGATTAATATTTTATACTAATTATATCATAATTTCATATATTTTATATAGAATTTGTCGATAAAACATAATAAAATCACGTAAATTCAATCATATAAAAATAATACATCGGGAATACCATGGAGGAAAATTTTGCGCTAGAAGGAGGGACTCTTAGCTCTTTAACCATCATTCATTCAACTTCACAAATTATGATAGTTATTCGCGTAAATAAGTCAGATGGCACCAAATATACGTTTCTTGAGAGGTTTCGAGCCACTACGAATCCTTAGTCGAGTGCGAAGTGAAGAAACTTCAGGCAATCAGGAAGAACTTCACATGCTTTTGTAACATCCGGACCTTCATGGAGGCCAGGAAAATAACCCGCCAATGATATTGTCCTTATCATAGATTTCGATGCAAATTCCTGGCACTAAGCGAACGCCTCAATAACACACAACAGAAACTATGAATTATTCATTTCGATTTTGCTACAAATTGAAATACATAATTCATTTAGCTAAACTACAAGGGTGTTTAGAAATTATACCTAACAGAAAAGAGATGTTGCAAGTTTTTTGAGTTGTATCTACAAACAGTGATTGGTGAATGTCGATCTCGTATTCAAACCTTTTTTTAATATGCTTCAAGAAAGAAGGAAAAACTAGTTTTTCTTTTCTTGATGACCAAGACAAAAAAACTTTTTTTTTTCCTTCTCTTCTCTACTCAAAGTGGCACATATGAATTGTATTTTGGTGTTGGGAGAAGCTCTATTTATATAAAGTAATAACCAAGTCCAATCCCAATTAAACTAGGAGTTTTCTTTAAATCCAAATTACTTTTCCTTAAACATAAGAAAAATTATATCATAAGAAAGCTAATTTCTTATTTAAAAATTATTTGGCACATGTGACATAATTACGAGAAGATTTGTGTTCTCAAAATCACACCGTGGCGCCTGATTTAAGTCAAGGGACAATAGAAATTGTCTTTCTATTTTATATTATTTAGCATATAAATTATATATTTGTATATCCATCAAATAGTCCAACTATTTAATATTTATCGAAGTTCTAAATACGAGAATTCACTTGCATGTTAGGATCTGACCTGAGACCATAAACCTATAACCAATAGCTCCAATAAATTGAATAAAATACTTATCGTACAAAATATATCTAAACAACTTATTAAATTTGGAATTACGCCATCATGAATTTGAAACTGTACTCTATCAATTGTAGATGTTTCTTATTCTCAATATTGTTGAGTTATTGAGTGTCCACTAATATAATCATTTCATTGGGACTAATCCTCCATAGGCAATCCGTAAATGAAATAGAAATTTTTTCGTAAACTTTCTTTGTTACATCTTGTTTTATTTATCATAAACCCGCCAGTGATCAATTACTTTGTAACCAATATAACTCCAGGATTGATCAACTTATAAGATTACAAAGAGGAGGATCCTCTTTCTACTTCCCGCATGAAAAAATGAATTTCGTAACAGTGGAATACATTTTGAGCTAATCATTCCCGAATAATGTCAATGTGAAAGTGATTTGGACCCCGTCACTTAGTAGTCCTTAATGAACACAACAAACTTATTTTGAAGCAAGCAAGAGTCTGTAATCACTTCAAGATTATGATTAATCCACATATAATCAGTTTAATAAGAGTTTTCAATTACATAATTTTATAAGAAATGCAGATTAAATCGGTCATAGTTCTACGAGACTAAGTCATATATAATTTCCCACTTAGAAAAACCAATATAGATGGTCTGGATAAGATAGTCACACCATAAATATACGTAATGAGCACATTGATGGCGATTTAATCAATCTACCTTATACTTTGATAAAGTTCACCATGAGAGCTTCCGGGGCCTTTTCATTTTCAATAAGGCTCGCATAGGGGCGCTCACCCTTTTTTACTTCCCTAAAATCTAATATTTTGAAGTTGGTAAAGTCCCGCCCTTTGTTTCAGTATGAGTTTCAAGCATCGGCAAAACCGGAAGTGCCCCTTCTTTCAAAGATTTCAAAGAGAGGATGACGGGTTATTCACATTTCATTTGATGGTCAAAGGCAAAATGAAAGCAAAGCAGTGGGAATTCTAATGATTCCCAGGGGAAATTCTCCTACATTACTCATAATATGTGGAAGTATCGACGTAATTTCATATAGTCATTCGGTCTGAATGCTACATGAAGAACATAAGACAGATGGTAGAACAGGAAGACCTATGATGTATAAGATCATAACATGAGTTGTTTGGCATGTTTGGATTCATATACCCCCCACCCGGGGACATCGTTGTACGAAATAAAGACTAAACAATTTAAGCGTATCACCATAAACTTAATCATCTGTGTGACACACACTGAGTTATATTACTACATACGATACGACACAAGATTCTCCGTAGTGTATTATTTATTAGCACTAATCAAATAATAAGATGATAATAATATGCCAGTTATTAATTATAAACAATTAATATAAATTATCTTTCGGACACTACACTTAACACCAAGTTGCCGGAAATAACCCTAACTCACAGCTTTGGGGTCTTACCATGCCGAGGTGGACTCCTCGTAACACAAAAACTAAAAAATTCAGAAAACTTATAATGTTTAGGTCAACTAAGAGCCCTTTTGATAGGCTAGCTTTAGAACTCTTAAGGCCAAATTAACTTGACTTGAAGCCGAATAAAAACTAAATTTACTTTAATTGCGTTTGATTTAAGAAGAAGGGAAAATAAGTTGTTTTCGAAAGACAAATTTGCCCTTATGCACTTTTCTTAAACGTTCGGAGTATCACAAATATAGTGATATCTCTCATTTAACAAAGCGTATTGACCTATGGACATATACGTAAACGTGTATTGAAGAGTGTGTACATTAGATTGACCCACTTATTTAAAAGTGTCTTGATTTCTAGTGGTGATCATATAATTGTCCTCAAACCAAATGTCGAAATAATGTCACGGTGTGTATTGCCATTTTTTGACTCCATTGAGTTTTTCTCGAAAATAGACGATAATGCACTTCATATTGGGCGTAGGATTTATGTTCAATCATTCGAGATTCATGTTTCCTTCCGGTAAGAATGAATATCCAATATTGGTCATCTTATATGAAATTTTCATTCACAAATCTTTGCAGGGTTAAAATAAGTGTTTGCTTCAAGATAATATTACGTTAGGATTATAAGAAATAATTGTTGATGTTGGACTCTAGAATAACAACTATGTGAATATTGATTATGTAAATTGATATATTTTTACAGTAAATCATTTCATGGAAAGATAGTAGTCATTACTTGGCTATTTTGAATAATCGGCAGCCGGATCCCCTGCTCTTATTACATTTAGATTGTGACACATTTTAGCGTTGTGGTGTTTTTTTATTTTTATTTTTAAAGTTTTGGCTAGAAATTCTCATTACCCTCTCTTCATAGCCATAACACCCCTTCCATGGGAGGGGCACATAAAAGGATCATACCTCGAATAATTGTGGGGTATGACGTACTGCTACTTGTTAGCACTTGTTAGCCATAATTGTTGAATATATATAGAGTAATAGTTGATGAATGAGGAATTAAATACCGTAATTTATGTAAAAAAATATTTACATAATTTTTTTGTAACCAAAATAATTATATAATTATAATTTTTATTTACGGCCGACATAATTCGCAAATCTAATGTGTCATAGATACATTGAATATTTGGAGTAGAATATAATTATAATAATGTAATAATTATTAAATATTTATGGCTCTACCACAACTATGGAAAGTGACTCTTGAGAATATCTTGTTTTTTCCTTTTTCTTTTTGGAATTCGATTCCCTATTTTTTTTTTTTTTTTATTCATTGTTTTTTTAAGGCGCCGATTGTTTTCTCTCTGAAGCTATTCAGCCATAAAATCAACAGAAGTTAGGCACTAAAATCAACTGAATCCTCTAAAAAAAAAATCCAGCTTTTTACAACATAGAATCGGTAAGCGCATTTTTTTTTTCTTAACTGAAATTTTGAATTATCGGTTTGGAGGGTGAATTGATCAGATTATTCGCATTGATGAACCAGATATTGCTTATTGGATTTTTTTTCCAATTAATGTTAATAAAGTCATTGTCTTGTGTTCTTGAATCATGATTCTGACATGTTTTGTTGATCACTTTAGTTTAGTACCTCCACTTAAGAAACAATGAAGATTGTGCGGAGAGACCTCGTACCACGTGGTCCGGGGAGCGTCAAGGTATCTTTACAGAGCTTTGTGCTTCTCAATTTCATTTACTCATCATGTGTATTTAGTAATTGATGATTGACAAGAGATGGTTGGATTACCTTAGTTATTTGTGTTAATTCTTTCAACATTAGATTGTTCCTGACGATACAGACGATTTATGGCTTTTGTATAACTTGATTGCTGAAGGGGACTCTGTATTAGCAGTTACTGTTAGGTATTCATTTTTCTTCTAAATTATCTTTCTTTGTTTGTAATTTATGGTTTTTTTAAAACAATGGAAGATTTTGTTTGAATTTGGTTTCTTTGCAGAAAAGTTTTGAGGGAAGCTGCATCAGGAGGTAGAGATTCAGAAAGGGTAAAACTTAAACTGGAAATCAAGGTTGAGGTAAGTCGAGTTTCGTGATTTAATGAATTCATCCCTTGTAGTTATCCATAAATGCTTATTCGCTTACAACGAATTACCGATATTTGTGTGAGCATCCTGCAAAAATTTGTTAGGGGTTTGTTTGTGTTAGTTCTTTTCTCATTAAACATGTAGAATTCAGATGGATATATTTTAACCTGAGCAAGACAAGATTATTCTTTGAATAAATTTTAGGCCCTGGAGTATGACAAAGAAGGCTCTGCCTTGCGTATACGAGGAAAGAATGTCTTGGAAAATGAGCATGTCAAGGTAAACATGAGAACCCTTTATGTACTTGTCCCTTTTTCTATGATTTTATAGCATCACAAATCTGGATAATATCCTATTGCAGATTGGAGCATTTCACACTCTGGAAATCGAGTTGCACAGACCTCTTGTTTTAAGGAAGGTATTTCCTATCCACTTATGCTTCTCTTAAATTGTCAGTTATTTTTGCTATGTTTTTCCAATACGCTTTATAACATATTTTGTGCTATTAATTAAAGGTGTAAGGTTGGGAATCGGGACTGATTTGTTTGTTTCTGGAAATGATTTTCATACATTATCATTAAACTTGTTTCCTTTCCGGGTTGAGAGTTACGTCCGTGTAGTATTACCAATTGCAGATTCAGCTACCCCAAACCTCTTTCCTGTTTTGAAGCCTTGTTTATTACTTGATTGATTCCTTGGCGAAACTTTATTTTCAGTATGAATTTCTCCATTACAGTGTTCACAACTTCGTCTAAAATGTTCTCTTGAAGTGTGGATGGAATGTTAGTTTCCCTTGTAAGAAAAGTTCAAGGGAAGGTTATGTATGGCAAGCTTAAAGTGGCCCAAATCTTCTTGTGACTAAGCTCATACCAGATGGTGTAATGCACCGTGCCCTCGTCTCCCCACCTTTATCTGTGTTGTATATCAACCAACTGAAAGTTCATATCGTTGTTGTTGTGATTTGTTGTTTTGTTGTTAAAATTGGCTTCTAATTTGAACTCATTTCACAATTCATAGGATGTCTGGGACTCATTGGCATTAGACATGCTCCATCAGGCTTCTGGTATGCTGCTTTCCTTAATGTGAACACAGAAACCTAAAACTATGTTTAGACAACTTTACAGTTTTAACTTCGATCATCCAATAGCGAACACTGAACACCCTTGATTTTACACCTTTTTCTCTTAAGAGTTTTAACATTGCAATGGCATATTTGGAAAAAAACTGTATTTCAAGTTCTCTCTCTTTTTTTTTTTTTTTTTTTTTTGATAATGGCTCATTGTATGCTGATTACAGATCCTACTGCCAGTGCTGATCTTGCTGTTGTTTTAATGCAAGAAGGGTTGGCCCATATTTTTCTTGTCGGGAAAAGGTAGCTATACTTCAGTTGGATGGTCTACTGGGCTTAAAGTTGGTGGAATATGTTTAGCAGAGTACTTACCACCATCTCTCTTTATAATCATTTTGAGAACAAATCTATTTAAATTTCCTATGCAAAAGTTTCATGTCTACATGTTTGTCTTGTGTTGTACTTGTAGTTTGTCTTAAATTTAGTCGGTTTTATCTCAGTACTTGTGGTATTATTTTATTGCATTTATCTGCTCAGTCTGATACTTGATTAGATATGCGTAAAGATTATAATACCCATTTGGCTCTCTTGTGTTTTCCTTGATATTTATTGCTTCCAGAAATTGTTAATATCCCGTGTTTCAAACAGTGTGACAACTAGTCGGGCTCGTATAGAGACTTCAATACCTCGAAAGCATGGACCAGCAATTGCAGGTTACGACAAGGTATGTTGCATCAAATTCTGTTTTTTTTTTTCCCCTTCTCTGAAGAGGCCAATATTTGAGGGTATAAACAGAAGCAGTCTTTGATCACAATTTCCCTCTCTTAATCAACATCACATTCTTATCCACTGTTGCTTTGTTTTGCAGGCTCTGACTAAGTTCTTCAACAATGTCTTACAGGTAAAACTTGACAAAACAAAATTTTTTTGTTTCAGTGTTTGTGGTTCTAACTTTGAGTCTATTGTTATAGGCATTCCTCAAACATATTGATTTCAAAACCGTTCGTTGTGCTGTCATTGCTAGTCCTGGATTCACAAAGGTTTGTTTGGTTTAACATTTAAAATGTCAGTTACTTTTTGATTTGACGGACTCCTGATTTCTAAATGCACCATGAGTTTGTTAGAATATAGTTTTTTGTTGCAAGGAGTTTAGGTTAACTGGCGGTAATTGTCCTTTTTTCCGCATGAGCAGGATCAGTTTCATAACCACTTAAAGTTGGAGGCTGAGAGGAAGCAGCTGAGAACCATCATTGAGAATAAATCTCGCATAATTCTTGTACCGACAACCTCAGGCTATAAGTAAGATCGTTATTCAAGTAGGAGGATTCTTTTGATACATCTTGTTTGTTATAACGTCTTCATGGGGTGTCTTATTTGTTTGACCTGATCCATTTCTGTATTTCTATTATGTTTTTTTTTTAACTGAGTTGTTAATGTTATTTGATACCATCAACATTATGCGCAGGCATAGTTTGAAGGAAGTTTTGGAAGCGCCAAATGTCACAAGTATGATAAAGGATACTAAAGCCGCGAAGGAGGTGGATAAAAGAAGCATGTGCTTCACTCTTTTTTTTCATTGTTGAGAACCCGTGTTGATTTACCGGATAATAATAATAATATTTTATTGTTTCTCGTGTAGGTCCAAGTTCTGAAAGAATTTGATTCAATGCTTTCAAATGTGAGCTTTCAGCCTTGGCCTTCATTTTTTTTTCTTTTCTTCAGGATTGTTAGTTTTACATCTTGTTGAATGTTGATGTTCTTCGGGATTAAACTTAATTTCTTCTGGTTTCTGTTAGGATCCTGATCGTGCATGCTACGGACCGAAACACGTTGAAGTTGCTCATGAACGGATGGCTATCCAAACACTTCTCATTACCGATGAACTCTTTAGGTTAGAGTATAAGGAATTCTTTACTTTTGATCTTTGCATTTTCTTTATTCAGCTTTTGTTTCCCTACTATTGAAAACAGTCTCTATAGTCTTTATGCTTTTACTTTATTTAGTAGTCAAGCCAGAAGTTATATGCTTAGGATAGAAATACACTTTTTTGGCATGAATGGGGGGATTCGGTATCTCTTCGTGTACTTTGAGTAGTATTTGGTAATCAACTTACGTAAAACGAACATCCGTATCATTTTTCTTTTTTTTATCGTTGCTATGCAGGAGTTCTGATATAGCTACAAGGAAAAGGTACGTCAATTTGGTAAGCTCGGTGAAGGATTCTGGAGGAACCGTTTGCATCTTCTCGTCCATGCATGTTTCTGGAGAACGTAAGTGCTTTCTTATTCGTTAAGCTTGCTTTCCGATTAAAGCAACTGTAAAATCAGGTAAATCTGTAAAATAGAGATTCAAATCATCCAGATCCATCAAAAACCATCTCTCTACTCAGATTCGTAAAATGCGAATCTCTAAATTTTGTACTACTTTATAGTTCACAAAAGGCACAATATACAGATTCTTAATTCAATTATAGCTTGTCTTTTATGGATTTAACAGGACTGGATCAGTTGACGGGTGTTGCAGCAATCCTTCGATTTCCTCTGCCAGATTTGGACGATATAGAAATGTGATTATTCGTGTAGATAGTGACCAGCGTGTGGACAAGTTTCTGCGCGTATGCACACTGAATTTGAAGATTGTTGCACATTTGCCTTTGGATGTAATTTTAAGGAATTTTTTTATTTCTTTGTTTGTTTTTGCCTTTTTCCCTAAGAAATGGATGTTTGATATAATGCGCTTGGGGAACACCAAGACATTTACCAAGATTCAAGGTAGTGGGGATGTAAACACAAGTGTTGAGCAATAGAGACTTCATCGCACTATTAAGCACTGTATTTTGGTTGTGGGAGGCTCCACATAATAGAAAAAACATCATATGAGAAAAGAGATGTGAAATGCCGATCCCTTTTTTTTTAGAACAAAGGGAATTTGGTTGCACTGATGACTTCTCTCCCCGCAACTCCCTGAACATCATTTTGTCTTCCTCATTCCGCTATGTCATGTAAGTCATGAACATCTGAGCAAGGAAATCACTTTGAGATCCATGACCACCGGCTACACTAGAACTAACATGAAATTAGGTAGGCCGTGGAGTGAAATGTCCTTCAAACAACCCTGGGAAATGAGCTTTTGGAACCGAGAGGGGTGAGACTGCTGTTGATAGGCAAAGGAACCTTGAGGTGGCGGGTAAGGAGGGGGAATTCTGATAAGGAGATGATGGAGGCAACTGGAAGGAGTAGGATGGAGGAGGCATATCAAAGGAGGCCCAATGAGGAACCATTGATGCATGAGGCCCTGCTTGCTCGTGAGATTGCCCTTGAGTCCTTGGAGGAGGAAAAGACAAAGCAGCATGAGGAGCTGGACCATAAGATACAAGAGTAACTCGCTCAGACCAATTAGAGAAACGGGCATTACGCCTACCACATCCACATGCCATGCCTGAGAAAGAAGAAGAACGGTTAGAACCATTCTGATACAAAGATTAAAACCTACATATTAACATCCTATACAGTAGTATTTACGTTCAAGTTTCTCCAACTTAGGCTCTGATACCAACTGTAACACCTCACTCCTAGATATCGAGCACTTATCCGAAAATGGAATGTTCGGCATTTGATAGAGAAAACCCTAAAACCTTGGCCACGTAAGTTTGATGCATATCAGAGTAATAAAGAGATGCACAGAAAAAAAAACAAACAAACAAAAAAAAAAAAAAAAAGAAAATAAAAAGAAACATGCCGAGACTCAGAGGAACAGACCCTCAGGGCCTTCCACAAATCACCATCAACAAGAATACCACTGTTGTCAAACTAAAACCAAAAATAACTGAAACCAAAACTAACATCCATTACAACTCAACATGACTACAAAAGGAAACTTTTAACAACTTGGCACACATGTCTTATTCAAGGGAAATAACTACTAAAAACAAACTATTGAAGCATAGAGGACTTCATGGCTTCAATCCTACGCTTGCTCTTCAAACTCGTCATCAAACTCATCCTAAACATGCATACCTTCTTATTCCAAATAAAAGAGTAAGCTCACGCATAAGCTTAATAAGGGTTAGAAGATCAAAAAGAGAGATTCGTTTTTGTCAAATGCGGGAGACGTAACATTAATCTACTTCACCCACTTAACAAAACAGTTTAAAAGCATAGACTTGTAGCATACACAAAGCTACTTTAAGAGCGAACAATATGTTAGTTCATATTGCACATACTTGTTCACTTTCTACATCAACCTACTTAACATTGTCACGTTCTTATGTCACATATCATATTCATGTTTCTAGTAATGTTCATGTTTCAACACATAAGACCAGACGTTCAAGGGTACAACGCCATAATGAAAACCTACCATGGAGGCCATGGTGCAACTTAGGTAATATGAATTGCTAACATCCCATGTGACACGTAAGATTACGGTATTCATGTAATACATTGAGCTGCAATAGGGGTAATTAAATCTTGTCATACATCCAATACTTTATGTACGTCGATTGCAGTACTCGTGTAATACGTTGCGGGTAAGTAACTATACATCACCAAGATATCTAGGGGCATATAAAGCACATATGAGCACTTAAAGCACATAAGTTCATGTTCAAATCCATATCTATCATATGTGATCATACAAAGGCCATAACAACATAATACTACCAACCTATCTCCATTACTCATAGTAATATACATTAAACTATTTGTACAACTTACCAAAAATAAATACAATACCTTGAATATACGACCATAAACCAGACCCTGAAGGCTCACTTGGGTCGCTTCACCGAATGGGTAGCTCGTGAAAGCGACCTAACTAAACCCCTTAGGTCTTTTTTGTGCTACAAATACCCGACAACAACTATACACATATGATTATGTCTAGATTCGTGCACTTTAACATAAAAATAGTAAGTAATTAAAGAAAAACATGATCTACAAAATAAAAATGTTGGAAAGGTGTCCTAAACCCAATCGGGTTGGACCGGATCCGACCGGGTCGGGTCAATTACAGTCTATTTAGTTCATGTAATAACTTTATTATGATTAATAAAAGCACTTATGTTATTATATATTGTTTATCTTCATATTATTTGTTGTATATATATAGTAACGTCCCTAGTATCAATCTGTGATAGAGAAACCATGATAGCGATTATGGTTGATGAGATCTCTAATCACTGTAACAAGGTTGATACTTAAATGTCTCTAGTCTTATATATTATCAAATGGGACATTGATAGTATAATCAGACTAGCACGTATTGGATGTCTTCTATCTTTTAGAAGGTAGGGATAGATCTCGTCTATCGAAGTGTAGAGACACTTGGACTGTACGTGGACGTGCATTAGAGAATGCGTACGTTAGGACCGACCCACTTACATTAAGTGTCACACTATGTGGCGGTTGTGTAATTATCCTTTTGACCGGAGTCTTCATGGCATCACGGTGTGGATTGTCATACTTTGACACTATTGAGATTTCTCCTAACCACGGGGCGATCATGCGGTAGTGATTGGGTATGATATTGAAGCATGCGGAGTATACATGATTGGTCGTCCGGGAATCGCGTATCCTATGATTGGGATTGAATATCCGAAATGGCCTTCTTATAAGGAATGTCTAGCTCTCGAGAATCTTTGCAAAGTGGGAGTAAATGTGTTATTCCGAGAGAGCATGATATCCGGATTATAAGATACGATCGTCAATGTATTGACACTCGAGATACGATCGTATGGATATTATTACGGCGATAGGATTGTAAGTTACACGGTAGCTCGCTTCACATGAAAGGTAGTAGTCATTGCTTTTGACTCTTCCGATAATTGGGGGTCACGGTGTGTTGCTAGACGCTATCCCGTGATCGTTAGGTATGAAGGGCATTTTAGTAAATTGCACTTTGTGTCTACGGCCAACATACTCGGAAGCCTATCGGGTCACACACGTATGAACATCGAGTCGGATTAAAATGCGGTTATAGTTGATAACCAAATAAGGAAAGTTTATCTCTAGACTATAAAGGTTATAGTGGTAAATTAATATGGTGGTATTTATTTATTATGAATAAATAAAATACAAGATATTAATTATATACAAATTAGATTAATTAAAGAATATTCCGGAAGTCAATTGGTTGACTAATGGGGCGCCACTTTTGTGTGTATAAGATACACTTGGATTGTGCACTTTAATTAATAAAGATTGCCATAATATTAATATAAGATATTAATTGATTTTGAAAAAATAGATTTATGGTAATAAGATAATTATAATCAATATATGATATTGACAAAATAAATTATAATTAAAGAGATAAATCAATCTAGTTGATTTTCCTTATTTTATTAGAAAAAGGTTTTCTTCTCTTCTACTCAACTTGGGGCGCCACTTTGCCTATATAAAGGAAGTGGGTGTCAAGCTCTTTTGTACAACACAATTGCAAGAGTTCATAATTCTTGTGTAAAAATAGAGAGCTCTCCATAGTGAGTTTGTGAGGGAAGAAAAGGTCCGGTCTAGCAGCCGGAGTTTTTCCGATAGCAATCCAAGGAGGATTCCGGCGAGGGGTTCGTGTGGATTAGCGATAGAGGCCGGACGCGTGGACGGCTTGCGCATTGAGCTACTCTCCGTTGGCGGTCAAAGCGACGATCTTGTAGATCATCCAAGGTATAACCGTCAAACTACTTAACGTGTTTATTGCATTAAACGAAGAACGATCTAGAAAAGGAAATCAAATTTTAAATTCCGCTGCGTTAAACTAGTGATTTCCTAACAGTGGTATCGGAGCCAGACTTCGTGCTTAAGCAATAAGCATAATTTAATTGCGTAGTATTTAATCAATAGATGCAAGATTTAAATCACGAAACGTTGAAACAAAAAAAAAAAAAATTAGGGTTCAAGGGGGTCGGCCGACTGGCGGCGCCCCCCCCTCCGCGGCGGCGGCGGCGGCGGCGGTAACCCTAGGGTTGCCGTCCGTCGGCTCTCCTCTTCCAATGGGGGAGATCAACCCTTTTCGTTTTGTGATATTTTATTGTGCATAGATATCTCGTTTGTTTAGTTGTGTCATATGGCCAACCAATGGTTCAAATAGTTTGGACCATTAGGAAACCATATGGCATGTTGGCCTTTCCAAATTTTGATTTGGAATAGGCCTAGGCCCTTTTCAAATATTTGATTTGTAAAAGGCCTAGGCCTAGGCCACTTCCAAAATTTTGATTTTGGAAAGTGGCCAGGCCTAAACCAAAATTATTTGGCCTTTCCAAATTTTGATTTGGAATAGCCTAGCCCTTTCCAAATATTTGATTTGTAAAAGGCCTAGGCTGCCAGCCACTTCCAAAATTTTGATTTTGGAAAGTGGCCAGGCCTAGCTAAAATAATTTGGCCTTTCCAAATATTTGATTTGGAATAGGCCAGCCCTTTTCAAATATTTGATTTGTAAAAGGCTAGGCTTGCGCCACTTCCAAAATTTTGATTTTGGAAAGTGGCGAGGCCCAAGCTAAATTTAGTTTTGGAAAGGAAACAAATAGGAGACTTTATAATTTTAATTTTATAATTTGAATAGTTCAAATTTAATTAAAATTGAAATCGATTTAAAATTAAATGTTAATTTTAATTTTCGATTAAGTCATATAATTAATTAAAAGTTATTTAATTATTTGACATGATAAAATAAAGACGCATGAGTAGTAGTAGTTAAAATTAGAATTTAATCTTTTTCATAAGATAAAATTGTATGGATTAGATGTGTAGATATAATGTGATTATATGGACCCCGATTGATCATGGACTCGACCAATAGGATAGATGGGAATGTTTTTCTTTATGTTGGTTTTTTGAAAAATTGTCCTAGGCCGTTATGAAGAACGTGACCTAGTTTACTTTTTGCATTTATCCCATTCCCTGAGCTCCCCCCCGTGTGCGGCGGGTGTAATTATTTATTATGTAACAAGAATGGAGCAAGAAGTTGAAGACCAAGGAGAGATAAAGAACCCATTGGCGTACAACAATAAAGATCCTATTGGCGGTTGCAGATACCCTTAGTTTGTGACCCGCGGTTTCGTCAGTTTGTATTCGAAACCGCACCTAGAAAAAGTCCATGATCATACCGGTTATTTTATGCGCGGAATGTTGTGTATGTTTTACTTTATATGATATCGTAGTAATATGCACATAGTAGATGAGACCATAATTAAACCAAATTAATTAAGTGAATTAATTTAAAATTATTCCCACGCCAAAAATCGAGCCAAAATTGTCTCCCAATATTATAATGACGGTGAAGAGCCCTTGTTCGGATCCAACTGATCGGCCCTCGTCGGGAGTTGACCTACCACGGGTATATCATTATTATTGAGATATGATCGTTACGAGATCTCACGAATATTGGGTTACGACTCGACTAGAATCTTGCGGTGATTGGCCCTCGTCAGGACCGTCTGATTTTAGAGACAAGGGGTTGGCTATCACATAGAGATGTGAAACGTCAAAGAGTTGACTAGTCAACCACTGGGAGTCGCATGCGATGCGACTGGCAAGAGTACCTACCTGTCGAAATTATCTCGGTTGATCGGCCCTCGTCGGGAATCGAGGTAACTAGATGGGATCCCAGCCACTAAAGAATTAATTAAATTCTTGAAAGCCAATAGGGAATAGTTGGCTAGTGGGAGTAAAACCTTATAAAAATTTTTAAGTGCAAATTTAGGGTTTTTATACATGAGCTTTTACTTATTCTATCTTTATTTATTGTTGTAGAAAATGTCAAACAAATTGAACCTTCGTTTTATCATCGAAAACAAGCTTGACGAAACTAATTTTCTCGATTGGGAAAGAAACCTCAAAATCGTTTTGAGGCACGAGAAGATTGGCTATGTCTTGGGACGAGGCCCTACCGGAAAAGCCCGGCGAGGGTTCGAGTTGCCGCAAATCTTTGTCGAGAAGTACAACAAGCAACGTTCGACGATGCGATGCTACATGTATCATGCTTGCTTCTATGACACCGAAGCTGAAACGAAACGAGCATGAGTCTATGGACGCCTACTCTATCATGGTCCACCGAAGGAACTTTATGCATCTCGGTCTCGCACCGAGAGGTACGAGGTCTCGAAGGCCTGTTTAGTTGTAAGATGGCATACGGGGCGCTTTGTGGGGTCACACGTGCTTAAAATGATCGGGTACATAGAGAGGCTTGGGAAGTTGGGCCACAAGTTGGAACGAGAGTTGAGTATTGACTTGATTCTGCAATCTCTACCTGATTCATTCTCGCAGTTCGTGATGAACTATCACATGAACAAGATAGATTGCTCCCTTGCGGAGTTATTGAACATGTTGAAAGGCTAGCGAGGGCAACGTGGGGAAGGGAAAGCAAGTGTTGCTGGTCACTTCAAGCAAGGGCAAGCCAAAAGCCCAGAAAAAGTCCAAGAAGGCGAAGGCTGCACCTAAGCCAACGCCTAAGATAGCAAAAGACAAATCCAAGGATGCTTGCTTCCATTGCGGTGAGACCGGACATTGGAGGAGAAACGCAAGGGCTTCTTGAGTACCAAGAAGAAGCATTCGATGCTTCGACTTCGGTATATTTATGATTGAGATCAACATTACTTCTTCTAAGTCTAACCACCTTTGGGTATTAGATCTTGGTTGTGGTTCTCATATTTGTACGAATATGCGGGGACTAAGAAGAACTAGAGATCCGAAGAAAGGAGAGGTGGACCTACGCGTTGGAAATGGAGCAAGTGTTGCCGCACCGGCCGTAGGAGTTTATTTTCTTTCATTGCCCGGTGGGCTAGTACTAGAACTCAATAAGCTGTTATTTTGTTCCCGCTCTTACGAAGAGCATTATTTCTATTTTCGCATTAGATGTTGATGGATTTTCTTTTACGTTTGAGAATAAATGTTGTTCTTTTTCACGTGATGGAATCTTTTATGGTACTGGCATACTTAGCAATGGTCTCTACATATTAGATATGAATGTTGACGTACTTAATATAAATAACAAGAAAGCCAAGACAAATGACTTGAATGAATCCTACTTATGGCATTGTAGACTTGGCCATATAAATAAGAATCGCATTTCCAAACTCCATAAAGATGGAATGTTGGATCAATTCGATTACGAATCGTTTGATACATGCGAAGCTTGTTTACTTGGCAAGATGACAAAGTCACCTTTTAGTGGCAAAGGGATAAGATCCAATGAATTGCTTGAGCTCATACATACTGATGTATGTGGCCCAATGTCAATTCAAGCCAAGGGAGGATACTCTTATTTTATCACTTTCACTGATGACCATTCTCGCTATGGTTATATATACTTAATGAAGTATAAGTCTGAAGCCTTCGAAAAGTTCAAAGAATTCAGAAGTGAAGTGGAGAAACAACTGGGTAAAGAAATCAAAACACTTCGATCCGATCGAGGTGGAGAATACCTAGATGGAGAGTTTCAAAGTTATTTAAAGGAGAATGGGATTCTACCTGAATGGACCCCTCCGGGGACGCCTCAAATGAATGGCATTTCTGAGAGGAGGAACCGTACTTTGTTAGACATGGTACGATCCATGATGAGCTACGCAGTTCTTCCAAAATCGTTTTGGGGGTATGCTCTAGAAACCGCATCCTATACACTGAACCGAGTTCCATCAAAGACGGTTGAATCCACACCATACGAGGTATGGCATAAGAGGAAACCGAGTCTAGCTTATCTTAAACCTTGGGGTTGTCCGACTTACGTGAAGAGGATGATGCCCGACAAGTTAGAAGCTAGATCTGACAAATGTCTATTTGTGGGATATCCTAGAGAAACTAGAGGATACCAATTTTACCAACCTGAGGAACAAAAGGTGTTTGTTGCCAGGACTGGCCACTTTCTGGAGAAAGAGTTTATTACGGATAGGGTCGGTGGGAGTAAGATTGATCTTGAAGAAATTCGAGAACCACTTACGGATAACAGTCAGTTGATGGAAGTAGAGGACTTGCCACACACAGATGTGACACCAGCCTCTACCGTAGACACACTAGCACCTCGAAGATCCACCAGGGAACGCCGTGAACCCGAAAGGTACACTGGCGTGTATCTCATGGAAGATGAGGACCCTAGAACTTATGAGGAAGTGCTATTGAGGCATGACAAAGAGAAATGGTGGAAGCCATGAATTCTGAAATGGAATCCATGAAAGACAACCAAGTTTGGGACTTAGTTGATCCACCTGAGGGAATAGTTCCCATAGGGTGTAAATGGGTCTTTAAGAGAAAGACCGACATGGACGGTAACGTGACTACCTACAAGGCTAGGTTAGTGGCAAAAGGCTATAAGCAAAGACAAGGAGTTGACTATGACGAAACCTTTTCGCCTGTTGCCATGTTAAAATCCATTAGAATTTTGCTCGCTATTGTAGCATATCATGATTACGAAATCTGGCAGATGGATGTGAAAACAGCTTTCCTTAACGGGAACCTGTCTGAGGAAGTGTATATGACACAACCTGAGGGTTTCACAGCCAATGACGCCAGGATGGTATGTAAACTGCAAAGATCCATTTATGGATTAAAGCAAGCTTCTCGGAGTTGGAATCTTCGCTTTGATGAGATAATTAAACAGTTTGATTTCATCAAGAACGAAGATGAGCCCTGTGTTTACAAGAAGGTTAGTGGGAGTGCCATTGTGTTCTTAGTGCTTTATGTAGATGACATATTGCTCATAGGGAATGATGTGCCTATGTTACAATCAAGTCAAAGCTTGGTTATCCAAGAACTTCTCAATGAAGGACTTGGGTGAGGCAGCCTATATTCTAGGAATAAAGATCTATAGAGATAGATCCAAAAGGCTGCTTGGTCTATCGCAGTCCACCTATATAGACAAGATGCTGAAGAGATTCAGCATGGAGCAGTCCAAGAAAGGATTGTTGCCCATGTCACATGGGGTCTACCTGTCGAAGGGAATGAGTCCTAAGACAGAGGAGGAAAGGGCACAAATGAGTAAAGTCCCTTATGCTTCGGCAATCGGGTCTATCATGTATGCCATGTTATGCACAAGACCAGATGTCTCGTACCCTCTTAGTATGACTAGTAGGTACCAGTCCAATCCAGGTGATGGTCACCGGATTGTCAAGAATATCCTTAAGTACTTGAGACGTACTAGGGATATGTTCTGGTTTTCGGGAACGATGATTTAGTATTACGAGGTTACACGGATGCCGGTTTCCAACCGACAAGGATGACTTTAAGTCACAATCTGGATTTGTTTTCACGCTTAACGGCGGAGCAGTGAGCTGGAAGAGTTCCAAGCAGGAGACTACTGCAGACTCTACAACGGAAGCCGAATACATAGCAGCCTCGGAGGCGGCAAAGGAAGCGGTTTGGATGAAGAAGTTCATTTCTGAACTTGGTGTGGTTCCCTCCATTGAAGGTCCAGTGCCTCTGTACTGTGATAATAATGGAGCGATATCTCAGTCAAAGGAACCAAGGTCTCATCAGAAGTCCAAACATGTGCTACGGCGCTATCACTTGATTAGAGAGATAGTAGATAGAGGAGATGTAAAGATAGAGAAAGTCCACACGGATGATAACATAGCTGATCCGTTAACCAAGGCATTGTCTCAAGCTAAGCATGAGAAACATGTTCACTTGCACGGGCTTAGGCATATGGGTGATTGGCTTTAGGCCAAGTGGGAGATTGTTGGAAAGGTGTCCTAAACCCAATCGGGTTGGACCGGATCCGACCGGGTCGGGTCAATTACAGTCTATTTAGTTCATGTAATAACTTTATTATGATTAATAAAAGCACTTATGTTATTATATATTGTTTATCTTCATATTATTTGTTGTATATATATAGTAACGTCCCTAGTATCAATCTGTGATAGAGAAACCATGATAGCGATTATGGTTGATGAGATCTCTAATCACTGTAACAAGGTTGATACTTAAATGTCTCTAGTCTTATATATTATCAAATGGGACATTGATAGTATAATCAGACTAGCACGTATTGGATGTCTTCTATCTTTTAGAAGGTAGGGATAGATCTCGTCTATCGAAGTGTGAGACACTTGGATCGTACGTGGACGTGCATTAGAGAATGCGTACGTTAGACTGACCCACTTACATTAAGTGTCACACTATGTGGCGGTTGTGTAATTATCCTTTTGACCGGAGTCTTCATGGCATCACGGTGTGGATTGTCATACTTTGACACTATTGAGATTTCTCCTAACCACGGGGCGATCATGCGGTAGTGATTGGGTATGATATTGAAGCATGCGGAGTATACATGATTGGTCGTCCGGGAATCGCGTATCCTATGATTGGGATTGAATATCCGAAATGGCCTTCTTATAAGGAATGTCTAGCTCTCGAGAATCTTTGCAAAGTGGGAGTAAATGTGTTATTCCGAGAGAGCATGATATCCGGATTATAAGATACGATCGTCAATGTATTGACACTCGAGATACGATCGTATGGATATTATTACAGCGATAGGATTGTAAGTTACACGGTAATCGCTTCACATGAAAGGTAGTAGTCATTGCTTTTGACTCTTCCGATAATGGGGGTCACGGTGTGTTGCTAGACGCTATCCCGTGATCGTTAGGTATGAAGGGCATTTTAGTAAATTGCACTTTGTGTCTACGGCCAACATACTCGGAAGCCTATCGGGTCACACACGTATGAACATCGAGTCGGATTAAAATGCGGTTATAGTTGATAACCAAATAAGGAAAGTTTATCTCTAGACTATAAAGGTTATAGTGGTAAATTAATATGGTGGTATTTATTTATTATGAATAAATAAAATACAAGATATTAATTATATACAAATTAGATTAATTAAAGAATATTCCGGAAGTCAATTGGTTGACTAATGGGGCGCCACTTTTGTGTGTATAAGATACACTTGGATTGTGCACTTTAATTAATAAAGATTGCCATAATATTAATATAAGATATTAATTGATTTTGAAAAAATAGATTTATGGTAATAAGATAATTATAATCAATATATGATATTGACAAAATAAATTATAATTAAAGAGATAAATCAATCTAGTTGATTTTCCTTATTTTATTAGAAAAAGGTTTTCTTCTCTTCTACTCAACTTGGGGCGCCACTTTGCCTATATAAAGGAAGTGGGTGTCAAGCTCTTTTGTACAACACAATTGCAAGAGTTCATAATTCTTGTGTAAAAATAGAGAGCTCTCCATAGTGAGTTTGTGAGGGAAGAAAAGGTCCGGTCTAGCAGCCGGAGTTTTTCCGATAGCAATCCAAGGAGGATTCCGGCAAGGGGTTCGTGTGGATTAGCGATAGAGGCCGGACGCGTGGACGGCTTGCGCATTGAGCTACTCTCCGTTGGCGGTCAAAGCGACGATCTTGTAGATCATCCAAGGTATAACCGTCAAACTACTTAACGTGTTTATTGCATTAAACGAAGAACGATCTAGAAAAGGAAATCAAATTTTAAATTCCGCGTTAAACTAGTGATTTCCTAACAAAATGATTGGTGAAATAAAGTAGAATAATGAATAAAATAATGGTAAAAAATGTAATAAAGTTGATAAAGTGAAATGATGAGAGATGATTTAATATTTTTTTATTTGTAGTTGAAGATTTGATTGGTGGGAGAATTGTAATAAATGATTGGTGATGTGATATTAAAAAAACTTCCAAAAAAACTACATTGCAAAACAAACACAAGCTTGGTGTCTTTTTATAGACTTCACATAATATAACATAAAAATAACCGTTGAATCGTAATTTTTACACGGTTTGGAGCTTTAAAACAAACATATTTTGGCTTAGGCCCTTATTAAGGGACACCATTGACTTTACAGCTCAAGAGTCGAGTTTTGTGTATAAATTCAATTATAAATAGATCGAATTTCATTGTAATGCGTAACAATTGATTGATTGTTGTGGGAAAATTTTTGGGTGGTGTGTCCGCACCGTGCGGACACGCCTATTTTGCTCTAAAAACACCTGTGTTTTGATAGAAAAAATTAAAAATACAAAACATTCTGTAAAACACCCGTGTTCAGTGGCGGACCTACATACAGGCTTGATCCGAAAAAAACACACTAAAAGTTGTACGATACATATAGTTTGCCCCCCCTTAAATTTTTTATTTTCCTTTAAAAATTTTATTGCCCCCCCTTACCTGAGATCCTGCGTCCGTCCCTGCTCGTGTTCTAAAAGCAAAATAGATGTGTCCGCACGGTGCAGACACACCACCCAAAAATTTCCCATTGTTGTGCTATTATCGGTGTCCAAAAAAAAAAACGTAGAAATATGACCTTTGTGTTCTTTGGGTTATTCGTAGAAATATGCAACATCTGGGCCACGTGATTTCATCCTCAATAGGGAATTGCATATGTGCTAATGAAGGACGCCATGTACTATTAAAACCTCCCTACATCAGAATGACACTGTGTTGCTAATGAAGGACGCCATGTGTCACGGCAAAAGGAAATGACAAGACGAAATAGATGAGCATTTCCCAGCTTTACGCCACGTCTCATTTCCTTCTCTACCCCCTTATATTTATTTATTTATTGTTTTGAAACCATCAACCACCCTATACGTTCCTGCTTGTTCCATGGATATTTGGAAATTTTGAAATTATTTCAGTTTTCTACTTGTCCTTCGGATTGCATCATAATAGTAATAAAATAAAATAAAAACCCTTCCCTTGTGAGTTGCTCTCTCTTTTTCTAATTGTTATTTTCTTCAAACCTTTTTTTCTTTCCCTTCTCTTTTCTTTTTTTTTTTTTTTTTTTTTTTTTTTTTTTTGACAATCTTTTCTTGTTGATGTTGATTTTGACTGTAATTTTTTTGTTTTAATAGTAGTTAATATGGAGGAGAAAAGAGAAGAAGTAAAGGCCAGAAGCAATGCACATGGTGTTGAAGTCATAGAAAAAGGGGACATTTATTTCTTTTATAGGCCTAAAGTTGAGAAAGATGAAGCCCACAACCTTGATGATGTTCAACGCTTATACATCGTCCTCCGCCCGTCAGAATCCGACTCAAAACCGCTCGAAACGAAGCAAGAATCCGACACCGAATCCAGTGAACAAGAATTGTTTCGATTAATAATCATGGGAAAGAAGAGTTTACCTGATCCAAGCAAGAACAGAGGAAGGCCATATTGGGGTTTTGTTGAATTAGTTACAACGAAAATCGAGGATGTTAAGGATGCCTTAAAAGGCGAAGAATACGATACGAAAACACGAGGTCATAGGCATGTCGAGCCGGCACGAGGTTTAGCAGAAGGTGTGTATGGGATTTTAAGGCACACCCCATCAGGAAAAGGAATGCACACACATTTGATTTACAAGCTCGAGTTCCCACCCGAAAACGAGAAGAATGAAGTGCAAGAATCGCTTAACGTCGAACGTGAAGGCTCGTTTATAATACAGATCAAGAACCCTGATGATCATCAAGGTGGGAGGAGCTCAGGGTTTCAGAGTAAGAAGAAGAGGGCATCGATTCCAGCAAAAATGAAAGGGCAGTTTGGGAATCGAAAATACGTGGCTGCGGATCCGCCGGATGTTTTGAATTACGAAGGGTGTGAGTTTTTGTTGATTGCTGCATCTGATGATATTGATCAAGAACTGGGGTTGGAGGTTCAGACAGAAGTTGAGGATTCGAAGGATCCGTCTTGTTCGGATTTGGTTAGGACTTTTGGGGAAACCGTTCCGACCCGTCCTCTGCTTCAAGGAACTTGGGAGTGAAAGTTTTTGCTCCGTTCTGAACGAGTAAATCTTACGTTCTGACTCTATCTGTGGAGTTCATTTACGGTGTGCGGTCCTTAGATACAACCATATACGTCGATGAATTTCACAAATGGAGTCAATCGTGTAAGAATTACTCGTTCGAGATAGGTAGGGTGTGAATGTATGTTGTTTGAACTTTGAACTAGGTTTTGAGCTTTTCTTTCCCTTGTGTTTTTTGTTGGATGTCTTGATACATTCTAACTTGGTTATGTATGGGTGTTTATGGGGTTTTTAAATCTTTTTTTGGTAATTATCAAATGGGTCCAAATTGATGTCCATATGAATAAATCTTATGCTCCGTACGTGAAGACTTGAACCATCCACCTCTTAATAATTCGGCCCGGCCAATACATTATAACCCCGATAAATAAATATTCGATAAACGAATGATCTTATCAAATGAATAATTTTCTCTGATCCCGATTTGGACAAATGGGTTTAAAATAATGTTCGATAAATAAATAACATCGCTAAATGAATATTTTTTTCTCGTCCTGAGGGTATTCATATATCGAGGTTATACTGTAGATGAATCGTAATATATATATATTTTTTTGAACAGCAATTGATATTATTATTAAGGGGTCTAGCAAGACGCTAGAAGTCCAAGATTGCCCAATTACAAACGTTCACTTGATCTTAAGAAACAAGCCGAACAAGCCAGAACCGAAGTGAAACAAAATGAAAAAAATAACGCGAATCAGCTACACAAGGACTAAACTATGCTAAAAGAGAGCGGACTAGTCTTCCAAGTTGTCCAATCGATACTAATTTTCTAACGGTGATCCAAACGAAGCTTCTACTTTAAATTTCCCCAAACAACATGTCCTCATTGAGATCTTTTGAGTTAAACACAATTTGATTCCTAGCCATCCAGATACACCAAATAACAACTTTTTTAACAACATCCCATACTTTGACTTTCTCGCATTGTCTAGCCGAAAAATGAGATGATTGCATGAATGAATCCCAATCCATAAGTAACGCTCGTGGAATAGAGAACCAATCAACAATCTTACGCCAAGTAGAGAATCGTAATATATTTTTACCCAACCTTTCATCTATGAGTTCCTTTGATTTTTTCGACTTCTTACACTTTATATTATTTAGGAGTCCTCACCACCTGCAGTTCAAGCTTGAGGTTGGTTTTAGTGAGTCTCTATCATCAATATAACAGATAACTCATCTTCTTCCCAACATATCGAGTCATAAACATGTTTTTTTAGGCCCGAGCCAAAGCAGTTATATGTTATCCATTATAGACAGTTGATCTCCATATCATATACTATGATATAAAATTTTCGTCTTTTCTGTCAAAAAAGCCGACAATATTATAGTGTACGTGCTAGTCGCGTACTCGCATATTATGCACCAACGGGAATTGTGGCAACCTATTGTATATTTTCCCCGAGGTCCAATGAGGTCAACTTGAGCTATGCTTATCGTCCATATCAATCACACTAGGTTTTACACCATTGAGGGTGAAATTTTTGTGTAGTGTGTACCTACGTATACTTTTATTGTATAATTTCAAGTATAATACTAATAGCACAAATCACTTGATACATAACTCATTGACCTTCGTTCTTGTTAAAGTATTGCTATTGTATCACCCACCATATTAAGAGATGGACTTCCCTCACCTCATAACCTAGGTTTTGGGGATGATGCCCCTCCTCTTATATGCGTTTGGGCCCAGATTTTCTACATGGTATCAGAGCCACCCTTTATTGTGCAAGTGTTGGGCCTCGTTGTTGGCCTTGAGAGTGTCCAGGCCCACACTTGAGGCGGCGTGTTAAAGTATTGCTATTGTATCACCCACCATATTAAGAGATGGACTTCCCTCACCTCATAACCTAGGTTTTGGGGATGAGGCCTGACGATAACAAATTAGGTCACCTTAATAATCTGGGCCCTAATATGAATCTAGTGATGAACACTCAAGAACCCTAATGCCAAAAAAGGAACGAGGTGGTGGATTTTTATGTTTGCGGCTGAGTCTAAGACTGTATCTTAGATTGCCTACGTATCTGTTATGTTCCAGGAATCAAGCCTTACGTAGTTCCTGGATTGGGGTATTTATAATGACGATACTTACCTAAACCCTAAGGTTAAGTCAACTTGTATTATTGTCATATTTACCCTTTAATGGGCCTTAAACCCTTGCCCAAGCTATCGCTGTTAATGGGCTTGGGTAGCTGGTGTGGACTATGTCCTCGAGTCGATACTTCCGACATGCGGTGATCGACTCTAGACTCGTTGTCCTACACTGCTAGCTGATGTGGACTCTGTCCTTATGGACTTGTCGTCTCACACTGCGCAATAGTAGTTAGTCGATAGTCGTGGCCTGGCGTATATGAGATGGCTTTGTTCTCTAGCCTGGGCGTCGACATGAATACCCTGGTGTTACTTTATAGTGTGATGACCAACCGATAGATGACACGTGGAGGGAGTGAAACCCTGTATCGTCATAAGCCCCCCAGACTTGAGAGAGGCGACTTCCGTTGTCCGCGGTCGAGTCTGTCACTTGAACCGTCATCGAGTTGAGTTTTCCTTTGGGCGGGAGAAAGCCCGCCTTTTCACAACCCTAACTGCCTTGTAGGCACGTGGCACGATATCTGGCATACGAAACGCTTCGAATCCCACAAAAGACGCGTCACTGCCTTGATTGTCGCGATTTCCAGGGATTATAACCCCCAATACCCACGTCTCTTCAAATCATTTGTAAATCTTTTGCTTTCATATATAAAGGGAGGGAGGATAGAAGCTGCTGCAAAACCTGTTTGCTATTTTCATGTCACAATCTCCAAAATCCAAACGCCAAGTAAGACTCTTTCTTTTTCTTAGCGTTCATCTTTTCTGTGGTTTTATTCATGTCTAGTAGTAGTAGTGCAACATAATCGGATAGGGGTAGTTTTTCGCCTTCTCACAGCCAAGATCCGGCACCTGTCTCCTCTGGTCATCTTCTCCGGCCAGACTCCGGCGAGCCTACAGCTTCTTCCCCTCCTGTCCTCCACCAACCTTAGAAATTAGTGACTAGGATGGACGGGAAAGGTGCCAAGGGGTGTCTTAGTATACTTTCTTCTGAGGAAATTGACAGGTTGTGTACAAAGTATAAAATTACTCCCCCACTTGAAGCTCGACTTCCATCCGGCCTGCACCGATTCGCGGACGAGCCCCCAGAGGGGTTCTGTGCCGTCTACGAGCACCAACTGGCAAGTGGGTTAAGGTTTCCACTCTGCCCGGCCGTTCTGGCCATTCTACATCACTATGAGATAAGCGTCTCCCAACTTGCCCCGAATGGCGTCAGAACCCTAATGGGGTTCCTAATAGCATGTCGAGTGGCTCAAGTCTGCTTCTCAGTACCCGTATTTCGATATTACTACAAGATTGCTGCTACACCCGACAAGTTATGGTATTCCTTTCAGAGGAGAGCGAATCGACATGAGTTCATAACTAGGGGGCCTTCTTCTCACGGGGAGTGGAAGCCTCGATTTTTCTTTCTCCGTCATGGCCTGGATAACCCCTACATAGGGCAATGGAGGTCGAGAGACGGGAAACAAGATAAGCTTGGGAAGGACCCGGTTCCTCACGAGGCTCGACTCCTGGGTGGACATACCTTCGAGGTGTGTACTCGAGACCTGAGCCTCATGTATCATCTGGCCCACTTGGAGGAAGCTGGGCCAATGCCATATGTGGGCCTTTGCGTCCCAGATCACGAGAATCGTAGGACGTTTGCTTGCTTTTTACATACTTGTTATTTGTTGAATTTGACGATTTGTCATTTTTCTGATTGAAACTAACTGTTTCCCTTCATTCTTTGCAGTGGGCCGGTTCACAAAAGTCACCGATCCCACACGCATTCCTAGGTCGGCCGCCGTGGCTGCTCCACCTACCGGGGGTCGAGCTACCCTTGTGCCTGAGGCTAGGGTGCCTTCTTCTTCCCGAGAGGGGGGTGCCATCGAGCCTGAGCCAACCCCTGCTGCCATCGAATCAGTACCAACCGGGTCGACTGAGCTACCTCCGCCTGGCAGTGGTTTAACCACCCGTTTCGGTTCTCTGCGAGATGAGGACGAGGAGGTGCTAGTCGAATCAGATCTGGTTACCGAGGTGCATGTCGAGACGGAGGTACCTGTTCGCGGTTTTATGCAAAGCAAAAGATAACAAGTAATAAAATAAAACCGATGTCAGCCCCAAGTGCGAAGGCTCGCAGCTATAGTGGTGAAACCGGATCGTATCCGCAGGGACTTGTACGAAAAAGAGTCTTTGCCTTCGATTTCTTTCTTAAAATTGATGATTATGATCTCGGATTTTCAATTAACAAACTAAGGTAGCAAACGTGAAAATAAATAATACTACGATAACAACTTTTATAAAAACATATAATTTAAAACAACTAGAACTCACCAATGATCCACCACCCCACCGAAATTAATAAGACAAACACATATTCGTTCGTAAGTTCTTGGATTATTATCTACTAAAGAGGCGTTTCTTCTCTCGGTTCATCGCCTTTTAATTAGTCCCCCTTTCGGTACAACTAAAGCATTTATGGATCAAAGATATGGATATAAAATCCTAATCTAATAATATTATCCCTCAACTCTCGTTTGTTGGAATAAATATTATTACTCTCCTTCACGGTAATCTATGAATTTATCAATGTCGTATGTTTAAATTCTATTAGCATGCAACATAAGTATAGTTCATACAAATTGCACATAAACAATTCAAACATGAAGGAAGAACAAGAAACTTACTAGAACGAATATGTTCAAACTCTTATTTATTCCGGTGATGGTGGCTTTACAATGGTGGTTCTAGCCTCGAGTCCTTAGCCGCTCATCTTTAGATTACAATTGTAGCTTTAGAGTCGTATTCTCCGAAAATAACAACTCCTTCACATCAATGAACCTTGATACATCTTCTAAGCATTATAACGAAACTTATATTACAACATTACATCGCAGTATTCCGACAGAGTGCCGTTTACAGCATTTATTTAACTAAAAAACAACAAAAGAGACGATAGAGATCTATATAAGAGAGATATATATATTGGAGCAACCCCAATAGGCTGAAAATGAGCTCTATTTATAGACTGCACCACAAGGCCGGCGCGTGCCGGAGCACCACCGGCACGTGCCGGCTAAATAGTATATATTCTCTTGTTGTCAGACCCACGTGCCAGTGTCAGAAATATTCCTGCAGGATTCGGCCTTCTCCGGCGCGTGCCGGCCATGCAACATCTCCGATGTTCGTAAAAACCTATCTTGAGCTGTAGACCTCAGATTGACATGATTTAATATTCGTTGGAAAGCTCTCTTGAAGATCTACAACTTTCATCAAGGACTTTTTCTCTGAAAATGCCTCTAAGTTAGGTCAAATGTCCGTTGAAGATGAATTACGGTAGAAACACTAAGGACAGTTGATCTGTTCAAAGTTGTTAGATTTTGGCATAATCTTTTATCCCACAAAAGATATGATTTAGGCTCCAAAACATGTCATCTTTTGGGATCTCGGTAAACGTATAATCCTGCAATAAAAGCAACAAAGCACCGAACGTAAATCTGACACTAAAAACCATCATTTATATCGTTTTTATAACTTATGCATCTAATTCTAACTAACTATGATTTTTATAAGTTTTTGATGCATTATTATGAAATTATTCAATATTATTGCAAATATATAATAAAAAGTCATATAATATAATCATATTTTTGTCATACAACAGTACCTCGGTCCAAGAAGAGGCCGACTGCTGCTGAGTTGGTAAAGGAGCAGCATCGTCAGTCGAAGAGGGCCAAAGCAACTGAGGCTCCCATTGAGCTTGACGTTGACATGAACTGGTCTCTTGAGGATTAAGCAGCCTTAGAGGATAAAGCTTTGGCTATGGCGGTCCGAAAGTCGAATCGTCTCGTAAGTCGATTACCGTTTATTTCTTTACTTATTACTTTTTCTTGACGTGTATGCCTTGTCCATTTTCTGATCCTTCATGTTCTTTTTTACAGAGTAACTATCTCAGTCGAGAGGCTGCTCGACGGCTGGCCAGGTCGAGTGAGTCGGCGGATGACTTGCGTAGAGAGAACGGCAGGTTGGCGCGGGAGCTTATTGTAAAGAACGCCGCCATTTCCGCCACGGAGACTCAGTATGAGACACTGAAGAGCGAGTCGGTTGCCGAGTGTCAGAAATTGCAAGATAAACTGGTGGCGGCTGAGGCAAGTCTGATAACTGCCGAGAAGGAGCTGACTCGACTGCGGGCCGAGAGACAAGATCAGTGCAAAGAGCTGCTCACGCTGGCTCAAGATTATGAGAAGGTGCAAGGGTGGCACAAGGCTGCACTAAAAGACACCGCGGCGGCTCGGGAGGACAGAGATGCGCTACGAGCTGAACTAGATCAGGCGCGCGCGCGACTCGAGACGGCGACCACCGATGCGATTGCAGAGTATCGGAAATCAGCTAACCTTGACGCTGATCTAGAGGTGATCATGCGCGCCTCGATGATGGGCGGCTATACTCTGGCCGTGGATCAAGTGAAGGCCATCATCCCGGGATTCGACGTGTCGACCCTTGAGACACCTATATTCTACAATCCGGACTCGGAGGAGCTGTACGATCGGTACATGGAGGAGTTCCAGCAGGGGGAGTCGTTGGCCATCAAGTATGGTCCTTCTGCTTCTGCTCCTGCCGCTAATCCGACTGCCGTTGATCCGTCTTCAGCCGTTCCTGAGCCGACTCCTGATGCCGACCCCTGACCGTTGTCTTTTGCTGCATTTTTCATTTGAACCCTGATCTGTAATAACATTTGTTTTAACTTTGGCTGGTCTTTTCGACTTGGCCTTGTTCTGTAACAGCTTTGTTCTGAATTTTAATTTGATTTTGCTATCTTTTCTTGTCTATCTTTTTATCTTGCTTGTCTTGATGTTTTGTAGCATAGCTTTCACTTGTCAGGCCCTTGGCTCTGTTCACTACTCGCTTCTCGAGCTAATACTTATTTTATCGATGTTGCCCCCCAAGTGTATTATGAACCTTTGGTTCTTATTGCACTTTTTGAGTTTGACTCCGATCGACCTGCTTGCCTTAGCCCTTTTTGTCTCGTGGACTTATTCGACTTTAGGCTGAGCACTTTAATGTGAACCGTCCCTGGTTTTAGTCTTTTTTGCCACGTAGGCTTTTTCGACCATCGACTGGAACAGGTGGTCCGACTATGCGAACCGTCCTTTGTCCAGGCCATTTTCGCCTCTCGGGCTCATTCGGCTTTCGACTGGGACATTTGGCCCGACCATGCGAACCGTCCTTTGCTTTAGCCTCGTTCGCCTCTCGGGCTCGTTCGGCTTTTAGCTTGGACTTTTGGCCCGACCTTGCGAACCGTTTTTATGCCTTTGCATTTGCTGCCCATTAGGCTAACTTTGCTTTTGGCTTTGTCGAGATGTCCAACTTGCGGATTCTCTACTGGTCGACGAGCGTTTTGCCTTAACATTTTATATCACGTTGGATTCGTACTGTTTTGACTATAAGCCCTAACAAACATAGAAAACGGCTCGAGAAAACATCAACTTATTAGGATACTCATAAAATTGTCCCATGGACTTATTACAAGATCTAAAATTGAAAAGTAGACAAAAGTTCATTGAAATAAAGCTTATCTCAAATATAATATCTCCTCAGGTTGTTGGCGTGCCAATGTCGAGGAACCGTGGTTCCATCTGCTCGCCCAAGTTGATATGACCCTTTGGGGTGAACCTTCAGAATCTGATATGGGCCTTCCCAATTCGGGGCCAACTTTCCACTTGCTTCCTGCCGACTTGCTTCGTTCTTCCTCAGAACCAGATCTCCGACCTTGAAGTATCTGTGTCTGACTCTTGAGTTGTAATACTGAGAGATCTTCTGCTTATACCTTGCCATTCGGGCTGAGGCTACCTCCCTTCGCTCCTCAACATTATCCCTTTCCTGTCGGAGTTCGGGATCATTTGTCTCCACATTGTAAGCCAGAACTCGAGGAGAGGGGACACCAATCTCACTCGGTATTATCGCTTCACACCCATACACCAAAGAGAAAGGAGTTTCCCCGTCGATGAATTAGGAGCCGTCCTATATGACCATAGGATGCTCGGAAGTTGAATTGCCCAATCTCGACCTTCTGCTTCTAATCTCTTCTTTAACCCCAGCTTGATCTATCGATTAGTTTGTTCGACTTGACCGTTTGCCTGTGGGTGAGCCACTGAGGTGAATCGCTGGTCGATATGGTATTCGCTGCACCATTCTCTAACTTTTCGATCTTCAAACTGAGTACCGTTATCCGAGATCAGAGCCTTTGGAATTCCGTACCTGCACAGAATATCGACCCACAGAAATTTCTTGATGGTTGCAGCTCGGATATCGGGAAACGCCTTAGCTTCTACCCACTTCGTAAAGTAGTCGACAGCAACGACCACGTATTTAAGATTTCCCGGGGCTCGGGGTAGAGGTCCGACAATATCGACTCCCCGCTGATCAAATGGCCATGCTGACGAGATGACGTTCATGTCTTGCGCTTGTTGATGAGAGATATTATCGTGAATCTGACAGGCGTTGCATTTCTAGACTAGATTATTCGCATCTCGTTGCATCGACGGCCAGAAATACCCAGCTAACTTGCATTTTTGAGCTAACATTCTGGCTCCACAGTGGTTCCCACAGGCTCCTCTATGAATTTCTTCTAAGAGATACTCGCCTTCAGTTTCAGAAACACATCTTAGCCATGGACTCACAAACGATTTCCGATAGAGGATGTCGTCGAAAAATGCATATCGAGTCGATTGAAGTCGAACCTTCCTAGATTGCACTTTATCCGATGGTAATACTCCGTCTTTGAGGTAAAGAGCGACCGGGTCCATCCATGTGGCCTGCTGAGTAATTGGCTGGGCCTCCATCTCGATGTAACTCCTATCAGTCAATAACTCGACTAGAACCTTCTTACTCGACATGAAGTTCGATGCCAATTTGGAGAGTGCATCTGCTCTTTTGTTCTGTCTTCGGGGGACTTGCTCGAATTGAACTGTTTTGAATTTAGGTATGAGGTTTTGGACTACCGCTAAGTAATTCTTCATGGTTTCTTCCTTAGCCTCATACTCCCCTTTCACATGGTTCACCACCAACTGTGAGTCGCTATACACCAACAAGTCTTCGACACCCGGTTTTAGAGCAAGCTTCAAACCCAGTTATCATGGCCTCGTACTCGGCCTCGTTGTTAGTTGCTTTAAAGTCGAATCGAAGGGCGTATGGGAATTCTTCGCCTTTCGGGCTTACCAGAAGGAGCCCTGCTCCTGGCCCCCCTTACTCGATGCTCCATCGACTTGAAGAGTCCATTTTCCTCCGGATTCCGCTTTTCTTGATCGAGTTGGACAGAGATCCCTTCGGCCAAAAAGTCCGCCAAGGCCTGTGCTTTTATCGCAGTTCGAGGGACAAACTCGATATCGTACTGGGCCATCTCTATCACCCATTTCGCCAGTCGTCCCGAGGTGTCGGGCTTTGCCAAAATCTGCTTTAGCGGTTGGTCCGTGACTACCACAATAGGATGAGCTTGAAAATACGGCCTCAACTTTCTCGAGGCGTGAACCAGGCACAACGCTAACTTCTCAGCTGGTGAGTACCGGATCTCGGGGCCATGCAGTGCTTTACTAACAAAGTATATAGGTACCTGGCCATGCACCCCTTCTCGTACTAGAACCGCACTCATCGCTTCCTCACACACGCCAAATAAACCAACAACTTTTCCCCTTCTCGTGGAGAAGTGAGGGTAGGTAGTTCGACAAATAAGCTTTCAACTCTTCAAAGGTCGTCGACATTCATCATCCTAATGAAAAGGACTGGCCTTTCTGAGTATCTTGAAAAATGGTAACGCACGTTGTGCGGATCTCGATAGAAATCTGTTGAGAGCCGCCATTCGACCCGTGAGCCTTTGTACTTCCTTGATATTTCGTGGTGCGGGCATATTCTTCAATGTATCAATTTTATCCGGGTTTGCTCGAATCCCGTCTTTCGAAATCATGTAGCCCAAGAACTTACCCGACCTGACTCCAAAAGTACATTTCTTCGGGTTTAGCCTCATCTGCGTTTCTCTCAACACTTCAAAAACCTCTCGAGCATCGACCAAGTACTGTCTCATAGATCGACTCTTGATAAGCAGGTCATCTACATAGACCTCCATACATCTACCAATTTGCCTTGCAAATATTTTGTTGACTGCCCTCTGGTATGTTGCCCCAGCATTCTTCAATCCGAATGGCATGGTCACATAACAGAAGGTGCCGAATTCCGTGATAAACGCTGTTTTCTCCGCATCTCGAGGATTCATTAGACTCTGGTGGTATCCTTTATATGCATCTAAAAAACCAAAAACTTCAAAATCGATGGTCGAATCTACTAACCTGTCGATTTTAGGCAACGGATACGAGTCTTTTGGGCAGGCTTTGTTTAAATCTGTGAAGTCCACACACATGCGCCAAGTCCCATCAAGCTTCTTGACTAATATTGGGTTAGCTAGCCACTCTGGATAGAAAACCTCTTTTACTATCTGGGTTGCTAGTAGTTTGCCGACTTCCAACTCAATAGCCTCAAGTCGATCAGAGGCGAAATTTCTCTTCTTCTGTTTGACTGGCTTTTTAGCCTGGTCAATTTCAAGTTTGTGGACCGCGATGTCGGTAGATAACCCTGGCATGTCAGTGGCCTTCCAGGCAAAAACATCTCTAAACTCGATTAGCAAGTCGATGAGCAACTGCTTCTCTTTCGAGGGGATCCAGATCCCGACTTGTACACACTGATCGTCCTCTCCTTCCCAGAGTCGGACATTCTCCACCGCATCACTGGAGACCCAGTTCTTTTCCTCTTCTTCTTCCGGAATCAGTTCCTCGACCAAGACTTGTTGAACCGCCATCTTCCCATTCATGACAACAGAGTTACAACTCCGAGCAACTTCAACGTCTCCTTTTACTTCGTGGGAACCGTTCCTAGTAGGGAATTTCATGCTATTATGGAATGTCGAAATAATAGCGCGCAAGTCAAAAAGTGCTGGTCGTACCAGGATAACATTATAAGCAGAAGGAGCCTTGACCACCACATAACTCAGCTCGAGTGTCCTTCCCTTCTCGCCGCCCCCAACTATCGTGAGTAACTTTATCGATCCCATGGGATGGACTGCTTGCCCTGTAAATCCAAACAGAGGAGAGGCTATGGGGGCTAGGTCCTTCTCTTTCAGCTTCATCGCCTGAAAAGCCGAGTAGTATAAGATGTTCACTGCACTACCGTTATCGATGCAGACTCTTGATACACGGGCTCGACTAATCACAGCCTCGATAACTAGCCCTTCGCTGTAACTCCTAGACTTGGGGATATCATCTCGAGGGCCGTATCCGACCTCCGTCGTGAATCTGAGCTGCTTGCGCTCTCTCGAGCTGTTCGCTGGCTCTTCACTAGCTTGATCTTTGTCATTTTCCACTGGGCCAAAGATTGTATTGACGTAATTGACAGGTCGATTATCTTCGTATCTGTCACGGCCAAAATTATCTCTGTTGTTTCCTTCCCGACCAGGAGATCGATTCCTCGGAGGTGATCGATCCCTTCGTCTTTGGGTATCTCGACCTCGATTTCTATCTTGATCAGGATTTTTCCTCTTAAAGTCTCCACGCCCTCTGGGCCCATCATACCGAGACCTATCAACAGCTTCGTCTAGCTTCCCTTCCTGGATGCAAGAGTCGATGTCTCTTTTCAAGTCGATGCAATCCTCTGTTGTATGACCTATGTCTTCATGGAAGTCACAGTACTTACTTGCATTCCTCTTTTCCCGAGGTTTCTTCAACGGTGGCGGTTTCCTCGCCAAGTTCTTTGAAAGCATAATCGACAACACCTCGGATCGAGATCGATTGAGAGGGATGAAGTCCTTATCACGCGTGGGTCCCTTCTTGCCCCCACGGTCTGAGGTGGATGTGTCGATACGGTCCCATACTGACGGCTTACTCTAGACATCCTGCCTTTTGGACTGATTCATGTTCGGACCTCGGGTGTCCTTCTTGGATTCCATCCAGTCAGATTGGGTGTGCCTTCGCACTGCCTCTTCCCCTTGGCAGAATCTATGCACCACATTGACACATTCGTCCATGGTACGGGGGACGTCTCTGCTCAACTTCATGTACAATTTAGTATTACGCAGCCCCCCCACGAACGACGTGATCAGAAGTCGATCGTCTGTATCCTTGACCTGCATGGCTTCAAGATTAAACCTCTTCAGATATTCCATAACCGTTTCATCCTTTTGCTGCCTCACGTTCACGAGGTGCGTGGCACTCAGATGAAAATTTTTGTTCACTATGAACGCATCTCGGAATTTTTGAGCCAGCATGGCAAAACTGGAGATCGACCCTGGTCGTAGCTTCGTGAACCATTCCCTTGCTCGACCCACGAGTAGCGTCTCGAATGCCCGACATCGCATTGCATCGGGTGCTCCATCCAACCTCATTTGAGATAGATAGCTGTGGAGATGGTCCTCCGGGTCGGTGGTGCCATCGTAAGGCTCTATTTTAGGTATCTTAAACCCCTTGGGTCTAGGAAAGCTCTCGATCTCCTTCGTGAATGGAGACTCGAGCCATAACGAAACCTGGTTCTTTCCCAAAATTGCATTTAACTCTTCCCTGGCGCTATCATCATCCCCTCTCTGGTGTTTTTGGTGGATCTCGCGTCTCTTCCTCTCTACCGAGCTAGAGGACGCACTGACTTCGTCTCCAGGAGTCTGTTTAGGTTTACTCATCGCATCTTTCCGACCGTCTTCCGCCGTGGTGTCCTTCTGGGCGGCGGCCGCTTGCCTTTGCGCTGTGACTGCCTCTGCAATGATGCGAGACATTACTTCCAGGTTCGCCCCTGCTAATTGATCTACAAGCGCCGGTATTCTGGAGCAAGTCCTTGCTTTTCGTGCTGGGGATTTTCCTGGGTAGGATCCAAGACTGGATCTTTCCCTCCCTGCTTTTGCTGAGGATCTTCTGGACGAGATCCAAGACTGGATCTTTCTCCCCTTGCGTATCGGGATCGGACGGCTCGTTGATCTGGGAGCCTTGATCGGCAGCTTTAGATGCAGTTTTTCTGGGAGGCATCGTGTTCTTGCGTATTCAATCAATAGAATACCCTCCTTCTAGCGCCAATGAAGATGACAAATTAGGTCACCTTAATAATCTGGGCCCTAATATGAATCTAGTGATGAACACTCAAGAACCCTAATGCCAAAAAAGGAACGAGGTGGTGGATTTTTATGTTTGCGGCTGAGTCTAAGACTGTATCTTAGATTGCCTACGTATCCTGTTATGTTCCAGGAATCAAGCCTTACGTAGTTCCTGGATTGGGGTATTTATAATGACGATACTTGCATAAACCCTAAGGTTAAGTCGGCTTGTATTATTGTCATCTTTACCCTTTAATGGGCCTTAAACCCTTGCCCAAGCTATCGTTGTTAATGGGCTTGGGTAGCTGGTGTGGACTATGTCCTCGAGTCGATACTTCCGACATGCGGTGATCGACTCTAGACTCGTTGTCCTACACTGCTAGCTGATGTGGACTCTGTCCTTATGGACTTGTCGTCTCACACTGCGCAATAGTCGATAGTCGATAGTCGTGGCCTGGCGTATATGAGATGGCTTTGTTCTCTAGCCTGGGCGTCGACATGAATACCCTGGTGTTACTTTATAGTGTGATGACCAACCGATAGATGACACGTGGAGGGAGTGAAACCCTGTATCGTCAAGGCCCCTCCTCTTATATGCGTTTGGGCCCAGATTTTTTTACGTTCTCTAGGTCAATATTTAGTCTTTTCGACTTTACATCCATGTTTATTGACTTAACTGTTGAAAGAGTTTTACAGAGTAGAAGTGTAGAACTATGAGTCCTTTTAAGTTTTTATTCGGTGAGACCTTAGAATCTCAAAAAAAAAAATAACATCAGCAACTTTCAAACAGAGTCATCATAATCTTCTTAAATCCATCCGTTGACGATTTTGACATCGACATATATCATACTCCTTTTCAAAGGGTATATTCTCTCGTGTTTTACATTACATCTTCTATCTCATATATATAATGTAATATCCCGACTTTTCGAAAAGTGGCAGACGTGTCTTTTTGCAAAAAATGGAATATTATAATTTACGGATTCAAGTATTTTATGTGTGTATATATATATATATATATATATATATATATATATATATATATATATATAGTCGAAATATGTATGCATATTTGGGGAAAAAACTGATTATTTAATAATAAGGGTATTTAAGGAAAATAATGGATTAGGTTAATTATTGGGAATTTTCCTATTTAAGGAAAAATAAACCCCATTAGTTTCCCTAACCTTTTGAATCAGAAGTTTCCTACGTTCCTTGAAAGAGACGGCGTGAGAGACTTAGAAAAAGGCTGAGAGCTTTTCTTTCAGACTCTAAGACGGATCTTAACGGTTTTCAGATCAGAGTGGAGAAGCGGAATAGTCGTGAAGAGGGCGTCGTTTCAACTCCAGAAAGTTGGGACTTTGTTAAGGTATGAAATTCGAGCCCAAATTATGTTCGTGACTGAGTTTGATGGATTCAAACTTATGGATTCATAGTTTTGAATGTTTAGAAGCGTGTGATCGAATCTAATATGGTTTTGGATTGATCACATAGGTTTTATGCGAAGGAAGGATCGTTTTGCTGCAGTTTTTCTGAGTTTTGGATTTGGATTAGCTTGCTAGAAGGTAAGAGGATCTTCCTACAAATTAATTACGGTTCCGTAGGGTTTATGTTAGGATTGAGATGATTATTATGCTATAATTGCTACCTTCGTGTTGCCTAAGGGTCTATAGTTGTTATGATAGATAAAAGTTGTGTTTTTATGCCTATTTTCTGAGTATTATGATGTTGAACAAGTTTGAGAACAATTAGGGATCGATTAGAGGTCAAAAACTGAGTTTTTGGAAGTTGCCGCCCTTGGTGTGGACGCACTGGAGCCCCAGAAAGTGAAATTTTATATACAGAGTGCTGGTGCAGGCGAACCAGACCCAGTGCTGGCGCACTAGGTGAGCAGAAACTGAATTTTATGTACAGAGGCTCAGTGCGTGCGCACTGAACCTAGTGTGGGCGCATTGGACCTCCCTTTTGATGATTAAGATGATTTTTAAGCTATGTAATGAGTTCTACATGTTAATCCTTTAATCTAACAACCTTAATTAAACATAAACAAGCCCCGATTGAGTTCTGATGCATTTGGTTCCGACACCGGACGTACTCTTAAAGGGAGTTGAAGTTCGGGACCGTCGGAAAGGCATGAAAGGGCTTGTGCTTTGATGAACTAGAGTTCATCAATGTCTGTGTAAGTGCTAGGCCTTGTCCGTGTCTAGTGGTCTACGAGAGAGAAGTAAGGGTGAGGGAGCTTACTTGAAAACACTTAGGTGGCTAGTTAACAACATAATATAAAACATACTTGTGTAGCTAAAATATTAAACATCAATCCATTCTTGGTAAGGCACAAGTCTATATCGCAATGTGTGGGCGTTCTGAAAGTGAATAACTCCGTAAGTCTTTGGACCTTACGTACGGAGGAACACCACCCCGTAAGTCCGAGACCCTACGTATGGAGGGACTTCGCCGAACATGTGCACTATCGGAGTCTACCAAAATAGGCTTCCGTGGTTATTGGTGAGATCCACCAATATGTTGTACCAAGTTACTTCGTGGTGAGTAGCACCATGCGTAGTGCCCTTGAATGTTGATGTAACAGAGATAAGCTTAGCTAGAAACGTATAGCCATGACATGTTGATGGACATGAAGTGAACCCTAGATTGAGTCGGTCTCAGAAAGATAATTTATTTAATCATAAAACTTGTTTATAAACCATAGTTAATTTGTTAGCTTCTACCTCTTATTGAGTACTTTGTACTTATCTCAAATGCATTGTTTTTCTATGTGTTTGGGGGAAAGAAAACGAACAGGTAATCCGGAGTTCGAGGAGGACTTGATGACGACGTTTAAGGACGCCGAAGTTGAAGAGTTTATTTATTCACTAGACATGTTGTTTTTTGGGAAACGTTGTAACTTCTTTTAGTACTTTTGGAGGCTTCGCATGTATTGGTTGTCGTTTGGTTTCTTCTATATAATAAATGTTACATTTTCATATTTGGTAGGTTGAGTTCTTTTCTTAATAGCATTTATTGTGTTTGCCGAGTCTGTTTAGATTCCGTTTTACCTAACTCGATACGACGTAGTAGAAACTTACATATAATATTGAATTTATTTGATATTATATGTGTCGAGCGTTTCGTTTCCGGATAAGGAATCGATATCTGGGAACGGGCGTTACATATAACATCATCATCTTATTATTATTTTTTAAATAATTAGTATTATTTATTTATTAAATATTTTTGATCCCGTTATTAATTTTTATTTTTGCAGAAGTTATTAATTATTATTAGAAAATTAAAAAAAAAGAGACATGCGCAATCCAATTATCCACATGGCCTAGTGGGCGGACAATTTCGGTGTTCAATTCAAAACCCAACTTTGGGGTTCATTTTCTCTGCATCGATAAAAGCCCTAATTTTCCCTCCCTACTCTCTTTTTCCTTCTCTCTCCCTGCATTTCTTTGGGCGCTTTATTTCCTTCTTCTAGTTTCAAAATGGCGACGGCCGGCGATGGGGCTCAGGCACCGACTTCCTCCGGTTATGGTGGTGGCGGCGGAGTTGGAGGCAAGTTCGATAGGCGTTCTTTTCGTCGTAACCGCGCGACACCTTATGACCGCCCTCCAACAGCTTCGCGAAACCCTAGTTGGGTCTCTAAGCTTCTCGTTGATCCTGCTAAGAAGCTCATCGCTTCAAGTGCTAATGTCTTCTTCTCCTCTGTTTTCCGGAAAAGCTTACCTCCTCCTCCCTCTCTACCAGGTTCAAATTCTTCGTTTTTTTAGTCTCATGTCTTATAAATATCTCTTCCTTTGCTGGTTTTAGTTTTTATTCTCAATTTTTATTCCCTTCTCTGGGCTTTTGGAGTAATTGAGCAATTTAATTGAACCAAAGAACATATTGACCAGATAATATATGGTTTCAAGATCTTTGCTTTTGTCAATTACCTATATTTGTATAGATTTCTCCATATTTTTACGGGGTTAGGCCTTTTAGCTGTAATGATATGGGTTAGATTTAAGGCTGAAAGTGTCTAGCACATTTGTCTATATGTAGGCATGACATTTAAAATTCTTTTACACGGATTAAATAATTGAATTTTTTCTATTACATGTTTTGCAATCAGCGTTAGTTTTCTATCTTGGTTTTTTACATTTGTAATAGTGGTTTTGTGAAATCGAGGTGTGCAATGGTAGGGATACATTGGTCTGTAGAGAATAATCTGCTTAAATGCAGCTTGTTTCTCCAATTTCCTTCTCTGAATGATGGGTATAAATTCCATGTGTCACGTAGGTACAGTCAAGCGTATAGTTTCATTAACCTCGCACTTATTTCACTAATTTTAGTTTTGCCCTGACATATAGTCTGTTAGACATTCTTCTTTCTCTTGGAAGATGCTCTCAGTCTACCAATTTCATACCGGCAATAGTATGAAACCGTATGAGCACAACTCTGGAGCTTGAACATTATCTGGTTTCCATGATTTATCATATAGTTTTCCATGAATTTTAGGATCTAGACCTGCAGTTTGAAAAGCTTTAGGAATTAGGATTTACGTGCTCAAAATATAAAAAAATGTTGAGGTATTTCCGTGCAGGTCATGAGTTTTCAGGAATATGGTCCCGCTTTCTGTCTCTCCTAATTTGTTCCTCTGGTGGAAGTTGTAATGTAACTTGTTTTTTAAGTAACGAGGCATGCTTTATAGTCCGGATTGTGATATTCTTTATTGTTTATATTTCGAAGTTTGATGATGTTACATTTCTTAATCAAGGTCTTTTGTTGACAGAATCTAATCCAGAATCAAGTGATAGGATTCAAGCCCCAGTTCTACATGTAAGTGCAGTTTTATTTTCTCGTTTGAGTGGAGGTTCTTGCCAGTTCCATTACCTATACATCGTTTGCAAGAGTAGAAGGTTCCTTCTAAGTTATCATACCGTTCTGGTGTTTAATTGCAGCTGTAGTAATCAACTGGAAGCATTTCTAATTATGTTTTCCCATATGTAGAGTAGTGCTTTATGAATGTACAATGTCTTGTATATGGTGTTTTGGAGTACTACAATTCTGTGCTGAACTCTGCCTCATCCCTTCTGGGATTAGTATTTTTTTTTCCTTTTCTGCAAATGGCATATGAGTGCTCTATTTTCACCTTTGCTTGCCTGTGAATCAGTTTCTGGAATGTTCTAGCTTTAAATGTTGTAAAGGATCAAGACTTGTTTGTCTCTTTACTGTCAAGGAAACAACTATTATTCTATCTTGCTTTGTGGCGCTATTTTTATCTGTATTTTGTTTCATTATATATCTTTAGCGGCAGGTTTTCTTGTTAATCTTATTCTCTTGGATCTGTTATTCCTGTGCCTTTGTGGTATTGATGTTATGATTTATATGTTTTGTTGGGAAACAGGATGAAGGTCCTCTTGCATGTGTGGATGGTCAAAATTCTAGAGGCGAGGACAAGTCGGGGGTGTTAGAGCTTGAAGAATTGCTAAAACAGAAGTCATTTACCAGGTAAAAAAATGCCGCATTTTATTGATTCTGTGATGTATGTGCCTTTGAATTAGCTGAATTTTAAGTTCTGCTCCAGCTTTTGTTGGTTTGCTCACTTTCCATACTTCTGTTCGTAGAATCATATTATGTTCACCTTGAATTTATCTTACTGTAAGCATCTTTGTTTATTCCATATGTTTGTATTGTTGACCGAACTGCTATAAGTGAATATAAGTGGATAGCCTGGAGTTTACACTGTAAACGGATGGTTTCTACATTTTAATGTGATGGAATTCTGTTTTTACTAGCATAAATTTCGCTCTTGCAGATCTGAAATCGATCGTTTGACAGACCTGTTACGGTCAAAAGTTGTTGATCTACCTGCCGAAAAGAATGTTAACAGTCCTGAAACAAGCACCAGGAATATCGCGAAGCCAGTTACCGACATACAAAAGCACCAGGAATATCGCGAGAGTCCGTTGGCAGGAAAAGGGTTGAAAATAGAGAGGTCTCAGGGCCTAGTATCAACTCCTGGTATCAGTTCAAGAGTAAGATAGCGACTTCTGCTTTTGTTGTTGATTTGATCTTGGATAAGTGGTTACAGTTTGTGGCTGAACTTTTTACATAATGGATGAAATATTTCCAGGTGCTTGATGAAGATATAGCCTCTCCTACCGAGCTTGCAAAAGCATACATGGAGAACGAAGGAGTTTTGTTAAGTAATTCACCATTTACTCCAACATCATCTGTCCTTCCATTGGCAGCAAAGACTGCTGGTCATTTTGAGCTTGGGAAAAATGGTTTCACGACTCCTAGCTCTCGAGGCAGATCTGCTATATATAGTATGGCTCGCACCCCTTATTCTCGGGTCAATCCATCTACTTCTGGAAAGGTATCGTCAATGCTAGAAATTTCAAGTATTAATTATCAATTTCAGCTTATTCACCTTCTCTGTCTAATTTGAGTCTTCTTTTTCTATTTCAATTTTGTGCATAATTCTCCTTTCTTTGGGGCCAATTTCAGGCTGGTGGAACAAGTGGGTATTTGTTTCGGTCACCAACTTTATCGGTTCAAGATGGAAATCTTGGGTCAAAAAAGCGTGGGAATTCTGTGCTTGATGATTTTGGATCTGGTGGACCGATGAGGCGAACCAGACAGAGAAATGGTCCGGTGTCTGATAAATTTGCCTTTTCTTCTCGAGGAATAGATGTTTCTAAGGAGGTCCAAAAGCCTTCGTCTCTGCTACATAAGCATTCTTTCATGAATGATTGGAATGATACACGCTCAAAAAATCTGAGAGACAAGGCTCTGAATGCCCCTAGTACAAGTTCCCATGTACATCCCAGATGCAGTGAAGTGGCTGCTAGAATATTGCAGCAACTTGAGAACATTTCGCCAAAGGAGAAATCAGCAGAATCAAAACTTATTGCTTCTGGGGAGAGATCATCGCCTTCTAAATTGACAAGTGAACTGTTTAGTAGACCCACTCCTAATAATCATCAGAATGCAGGGTCTTCAAAGATGCTTTTGAGCATTCAAGATCATCAAAAGCTGGACTCTTCATCCCACAGAGAATTAGCTGGTGTTCAAGAGGGTACTTCTGGGTTAAAGGAAAGCAGGGAGCAAAATGGTCCCCGAAAGTCTTACTTTCAGCGGGAAATGATGAATGGTGATGCTGAAGTTTCAGCCAAACGTGTTTTCACTGTTACTGAAACATCTGGTCCTGCAACGATATCTGCAGCTCAACAATCTCCTAAATTCAATTCACATGAGGTTTGTGGAAAATTTCATTCTCCATGGTTAGAGAATTTCTAGTTTAAGTATCAGATTCTCCATTTGATGCAAAGTTCATATAATTCTACTGTGTAATTTTTGAGATTCAGTCACACTTACAATCATGTTTCTTGCAGTTACATTTATATATGTTTTTGATATGATATGGTGTTTTATAGGATTCCTCTGGTCTGGCTGGCGACACATGCCGTAATGGACTTGCATCCGAAGGGAGAGGTCAACTTCAGACACCTGCGGCAAGTCAGCAACTAGATTCTGCGAAATCAACCAAAGATAAAAATCCCGTTGTGGCTGAATCGAGAAAGAAGCCTCCAGAATCAACATTTGACAAAACATCTAATTTGAGATCTTTTGGTGACGGGACTGCTCCATTTTCTGCCTTACCTTCGTCCACTACGAAATTGGAGACAGTTAAGCCCTCTCCCCCAGTTTCAGCATCTGAGGAACCACAGGAAGTTGGAGAGAGTTCATCTTTAGCTTCAGAGGCCCCTGACACGAAAGCCAGCTTTTCAATGCGGCCAAAATCGCTAAGCTCATTCAGGTGCTTGCTTCTGCATGGAAAATTTTATTTATTTATAAAAGCCGGTCTACCTTGTCTTTCAGCGTTCCGCCTTACATGTATAGAGCCTAAAATATCTGCTTTAAGCTTCTTTTATCCTTGTTTTTGTACTCCTTTTTGTTTCTTATCATACTGAATGTGGAATTACTGTTTGTAAACATGATTTTGCCTGGGTATCTGTGCTTTTGATAGCTTGTTAACCCCTTTTGTGAACTTTAATAAGTTCTGATGATATGTAACGCAAGTGTAGATGCATGCCTTTTAACTAACAAATAACTGTACTGTAAAGAGAGAAATAGGCGCATTCTATTTTGTGAAATATTTGACATGATACAGTGTTTCTGTTCCTGATGAAAGTTTGCTGTTATAGTGGATTGATATGATACGTCCAGGTCATCTGTACACTCCGACAATGTGAAAGTCGTAAACATGGTCACATAATGTTCACATACAGCGGTTTTATATTAATCTTTTTTTTGAAATACCATGCTAATTACTTTGTTGTAATTGTTTTAGAATACATTGGGGTATATTAATTTCTATATTAGGAGAGTAGTCTCAGACATTGCAAGGGGCCATTGTATATATATATTTTGGAGTTTGGACACCTTTTGCTTCTCATTATGTTTAACATGTGGTGCTTAATTTGCAGCTTTGGGGATGGCACTGGTATGACGCCGCAAGGTACTGTGCCTTGTAAGCATGGTGACAGCACTACGCATGAAGATGCCAAATCAATAGAAAAAACCAAACCTGTACAGTTTGGCACTTTCGGTTCAACCACGTCTAGCAGAACACCCGCTCTTCCTATTTTTGACTTTTCAAAGCTGAAGAATAACGGGACTGCTAGTATTAGCTCGTCTCCATTTTCATCGTCACCATCAATTTCTACTGATTTAACGAATCAAGTGGTTACTAACTTCACCAGCTCAGCTAATACCTCTTCAACTGCACTGCAACCTTCATCATCATCAGCAACTGCTTTCAAGTTTGGATCTTCTGATAAGACATCAGTTGCTTCTGATGCCGGGGCTCGTGTAACGGAAAACAAAGTGGAGAAGGAAGCAATTAGCATTTCCCGGGACTCACTTTTTGGCGCTGGAACCTCTGGAAGTTTTATATTTGGCAGTACTGCTTTAAGTTCTACTGATCCGTCTCATTCTCAAGGTACTGGTAAGGAATCCGTTTTCGGTGTGCAGTCCTCTGGGTTTGGACCCGGATCTACAACAGTCTCCCAGGGGACTACTCCGTTCCAGTTCGGTTCATCTACTTCATCTCCAATTTTTGGAAAAAGTGGGCTCGCCCCATTTACATTTGATGCTGCTCCCGTCAATTCATCATCTTCAGCTAGTAACTTGTTTACCTCTGGCCAAACCTTTGGGCTCAGCTCGTCGACCTCCTCTTCAGAGCCGAAACCAGTCTCTAGTACAAATGCGTTTGCTACTACTATGCCAGATACTTCTTCAGGAGCAGTTGGTTTCAGTTCTCCCAATACATTCGGTTTTAGTTCGGGTTCTTTAACTACCGCTTCCGTGTCCAGTATGGTTAGCTCAACCTTCAGTGTTACACCTGCGCCATTTAAGTTTGGAGCCAACTCTTCTGGCAACAACATTACTGGATCCAGTGCTAGTTCTTTCTCTAGCAATTTTTCGAGCAGGTTGTCTGCGTCTACCGATAACAGTACAGTTGTTCCTGGTACTGCAAATTCCAATCCTGTTTTCAGTTGGCAAAACCCCAATTCTACCTCAGCGGCTGCCGCATTTAATTCGTCATCTCCTTCATCTGGGTTCACCTCCGGATCCTCTTCTGCTTCGGTATTCTCTTTTACTGCTGCTACTACCACCCCTGCTGCTGTCCCCTCTTTTGGTACGCCATCACCCATGTTTGGAAACCCGGCTTCTTCTTCTACCTTCCAGATGAATAATACAGATGACAACATGGCTGAAGATACATTGCAGCAACCATCCAATCCAACGGTCCCAGTGTTTGGTCAACCACCGGCTTCACCTAGTGGGTTTACATTTAATTCTCCAGTTCAGTCATCTCCGTTCCTGTTTAGTGGCCAACCGAGTCAGAGTGCTGCACAGAACTCACCGTTTCAATTTAATAGCGGTCAACCGAGTCAAGGTGCTTTGCAGAACACACCGTTTCAAGCAACAGGAAGTTTGGAGTTTAACACTGGTGGTGGTGGTGGAAGCTTTGTATATGGAAGTGGTGGAGAGAAGTCGTCAGGGAGGAAGATAGTAAGAGTTAACAGAAACAAACACCGGAGAAAGTGAGCTTCTTTTGGGTCCTTTGATTTTTTCTTTTTCTTTTTCTTTTTCTTTCTGATGATTAGACACAATACCTGCACTGGTATGGGAAGTCCGGTATGGAGACTCTTTTGCATCATACCATTGGATCGGTGACCATCGCATCTGCAAAGAAAAACAACATACATTCATTTGATGATCCGGTCTAATAACAAGTCTTCCATATCCCTGGAAGCATCGAAATGTCGATTTTTGGTTGTGTTGTTGTATGCTATGTAGTAAGGAGGGGGGGACATGAACTCGACGGTATTAGCACAGGGTAAAAGTGATATTATTGCTGTTGACATTCAGATTTGTGTAGTTTATAGATTAAAGGTACTGCTATTTTAGTGATTGGTTTTTACTTTTGCCAAGATTGTTAATTAAGTGTGTACTCTAATAATGGATCATCTATTATATGGTAAAACATAATTCAGACTATCTGTTGGCTTAATTGGGGTTTCAGACATATGGATTGTTCTTCATGGAAAGCCAATGATCACTTTTCTTAATCCTATGAATCCAGAAAAATGTAAGAACAAACCTTTACTATCAACTTTGGAGAAGCATGATAAACATATCATCCTCTACTGCCTTCACTCACCCTTCCCACCGCTTCTATCCTATGGTCTCTACCCCACCATCCTACCTTGCCTCGTCTCATTCTACCACCGCACCCTCACACTGCCTTATCATGCCCCTTTATCACACCCCATCCCATCTTACTCATTCATCACATTACCTTACCCTATCATCGGTGGCGGATACACGCTATACTAAACAGGGTCCATAGACCCCACTAAAAAATTAATGCTTTATCTATCTATAAAAAAAAGATTATGGACCTTGCTAAAAAAAATTTAGTTCAAAAAATAATTATGGACCCGAACTAAATTTTTAGATTTGCTACTGCCTTCTCACAACCACAATCCCTCAAATGTGTCAGTTTATTATAGAATATGATACATTTATTTTTACGTTCCAAACACAATAATTAAATGGCTCAATTTAATCCCTTTCCATATATTTCATTTAATCCCGTTATTTAAAAAAAATACAATTATTTTTGGGGGGAACTCTACCGATTTCTAAGAAGGATAGGATGAAAATTACATTTGTGTGGTAGAAAAAAATTCAAGAACTAAAAATAAAAATCAATTAGACAATTCAAGAGTGGGTGTGGACCGTGTGGTTGAGATGAAAATTAATGAGTAGTACTACTAGTAATAAAAAGGGATAAATAACTTAATATTACAATAGCGATTCCCAAGAATATATATATATGTCACGTTTTAAATTCTCTTCTCACAAGTATTAAATGTCGTTTCTAAAAAAAAAAAAGGTATTAAATGTCAAGTAACCCATCGTCCATCCATCGTTGTTTTCTGGCATTATTAATGACACCACAGCGAATCTATTTTTAAGTCAACACACTGACATTCAAGTCAACCTCTTCAAAAGCGAATTTAAACTCTGAAATTCAATATTGTTTGGGTAACATTATTGTTTGTGCATATTTAGTCAGAGTAATTGTGTGATAAAGCGTAACTAAATTCCAAAAACAATTGCTGGCATTACCAAAATATGTTTTTGACAATAGAAATTGGCCTGTTTCCATGCTAAATGTAAACATCATAGAGCTTTTTGGGACCAAATCTCCATTAATTCATTTATATTCAAATGAGCAAAAAAAAAAAAAGTATAATTTTTCCTTAAAAAAAAAAGTCTAACCTGTTCATTAGTTTGTTGTCAACTCTGATTTAGAGGTCAATAGTATCAAGAAGGATAATTTGTTTTTTTTTCTTCTTTCTTCTTCTTTTCTTTTTCTTGTGGAGAAAATTAAACAAGGACAATTTAATTAGTTTTACATTACATCATTGATTTGGATTAAGGAATGATATAATTGTACATTACTTATATACATATGAAGTTCCCACTATAGTGTTTGCTCAGTCCATAATTTGCTAGTTGACCCTTCAATTTTAATACAATAAATTTACCACTCAAGTGATTCACTAATTAGAGATTTTTAATGTCAACACCTCCATTGGAGGACTTGTTTATATATGTATTAAAATAAAATAGTTATACTTACATATATCTCAATAACATTTTCAGGGCCGACCCTGAGGCTGGCCGAGTAGGCCTGAGCGTCTGAGCCCCCTAAAACTTATATACATTTCGGGACCCTGATTTTATGAAAAACTATAGGGAAATTGAAGTAACACCCTGTTTTCGTAAAATAGTTTGATCCATACCCATGGGCGGCTTTACACGAGGGCTTTGGGGTGCACTTGATTCCCTTAATATAAAAAAAAATAAAAATTCCTATGTATATTTATATAGATATATAAAAGGATATAGTCAATTGACCCCCCTAATTTTCAATTGTTGACCCACTGTTTTGTTTATTCAATATTATTGATTTTGCAATATTTCTAAAAAAATGATAAAACTATCGTCCTATCGATGCGTTGCTCTCGATCCCTGACCCTCATCCCAGAATTCCTGCAGCCGCCCCTATCCATACCCCCAATTTTTCAAAATTTTTGTTGAGTCTCCCGCCTTAAGGTTGGAAGGTAGCGCTCAAGACATTGGCGCTCCTGTGTAATCGAGGGTCCTAAGAAAAATTTTGTTTTTAGGGGCCTGGATTGTGTAAAAATTACGATGTAAAAATTACTTTTAGGCTTATACTATGTGAATCGGGGTAGAGAAGGGTATATAAGTTGGTTAATTTTTTTTATATTAAATATGTGCATTGATTTGAGTCTTATTAAGTTTTTATTTTTATTTTTATTTTTAATTTAAGTAAAGCGAAAACATATCTAAAATACACTATATACAAAGATTTAAAACCGTGGCTATAAAAATGTTAATTTTAAGGGCGAAGTATACTTGCTTATTGGCATTTATACCCAAAGCGTCATGCTGAAGATTAAAAGGTAACGTCCATATATGAAACAATCAGATTAACTCGTTTTTCCTCATTTTCTACCTCATTTCTTCTCGAGTTCAGCTTGTTGAAAAATACAAAAAATATACATTTTAACACAATTTAATAATACAAAAAAATATATTATGAATATAATATAATAAGTCTCACTAAAGCTAGTGAGGATATATTTCTTTTGTAAGAAAATACAAAATTTTACACATTATATTTATGCTCGATAAAACTTGTAGATATATGAGTTCAAGTATTCGAGTTCGACTTGTTAACGTTAGCAAACCGCTTGAATTCGACCTGAATTCATTTAAATCATAAATGAACAAACATTCGTGAGTTTAGTGTCGATTTTTTTAGCGGTTTACATCATTTACACCACTAACCATAACTAATAACTAACAAATAACAATAACCACACACACCAAGGAAACTAAGGACCACAATTTCTGCACACGTTGTGTTGTTTTGTCACTTATCAAACTATAATATTCTCTATGATTTTATACCAAATTTGGCTTAGCATTTAGCTTGGAAAGTGTCAAATCTAATTAAATTTAATAGAGCAAGAATAATCAGTCTGCTTTCATTTGATGTTTTTGTTTGTACTTTAGGTTTTATAAATTAATAAAACATTACATAAATAAACTAATAAAAACTTGGCCATCATCTTTACACAATCAATTTATGAAATTATATAAAATTGTTGTAGATAAGGAGACATGGTCAAGCTCCCCTGCTTTGTCTAGTTCGTTTGCTACTTAAATTTGTCATTAAATTTAAGAAACTATAGCTTATGACGAATGGGTCATCTTTGTATTTAACTAGGAATTTAACTATCCTAGTTGCTAAAAATATATATAGTATTTTTTTTATTTGTCATATTTATATTTCCAAAACACTATTTATTGTCCTTTCAAAATCCACCCTTATTTATTAAATGGTGAAAGAGCGAAAACAACATTGAATTAATTATATTCAAGAAGAATAATTATCATTTTTTATAATTTTTATAAATGGATCACTTTATTATCAAGCCATTAACTGGCAAACCAATTTACAACCGAGTTCGTATGGAAAATTATTGATCTAATCTATACACCATGCAAGTCGTAGGTTCTTTGCACGCTAAAAAATGCTAGAAATAAGCACATACGGTGGTGGTCTATTCTCTTCGTTTCCATGATTCGGTCGATTTCTCTACATCCAGATCCCATATAAACTTCCTTCCAAACATAAACCCATTTTGTTTTCTCCAATTCTGTACCTCGGCGGCGAATCAAGTTCAATCGCATCCAATCCACTAAATTGTCAGTCCCAAAGAAGTCTCCCTGTTCATTAGCCGGTATGCAATGGTTCCAAACTTCTCTTGCCCAATTGCAATCGCGAAGGGCATGGAGAATAGATTCATCAGCTTCTTCGCAAGCAAAGCATATCGGGTCATCCATGATCTGCCTGGAATATAACATCAAGTGCACGAAAGTGCATTATGCAAAATAGTCCACAACATATAACTACCTCTAGGGGGTCCTTTAAGTGTCTAGCTTTTGCTCCAAAGGTCTCCCACAGTCGTCCTATCCACAACAAGTCGGAGAAGAGTATATCCTGAAGCAACTGTGTATTTTCCCTTGTATCCAACTTCCATTTAAATCCTTGCTGAGTATGCTCGAGGCCTTCATTAAGATGGGCGTAAGTCTTGCAAATACCTCGCCATGTGGATGAGCTGCCCGCTTTAACTGTGGTGAAGAGTTCATTGTATTTGTGAGAGAGTGCCTTGACCCAAAGGGTCTCCTTTTGAGTCACAAGGTCCCAGACAATTTTTCCCAAAAAAGCGATATTCATGTCATGCAGTAGTTTAAATCCGAGTCCCCCAACCTGCCTCAGTTGGCACAACGTTTCCCAAGCTACCGTGTGCATTTTACGATTTTTTCCATCATCTCCCAAAAGAATTGTCTACAAATCTTTTCTAGATTCTCTAAAGTAGTGCTTGGGAGCATGGTAGTTTGCATTGTATAGAAGGCTTGCATTGCCAAAGAACTTTGGATAAGAACCCTCTTACCTGCTCTCGAAAGACATTTCGATTTCTAGCCATCTAGTTTGTTCCTCATCTTGTCCTCAAGATATGTGAATGTGATAGTTGTTTTCTTCCACGAAGTAGTGGCACTCCCAGATACTTTCCTAGATCCTCTATATGCATTATCTGTAGGCAACGAGATAAAGACATGATCACTTGATACCCCACATTACATGAAGTATAGAATCTGGATTTTGAGGTACTGATCTTCTGCCTAGAACATTGACAGAATTGCGTTAGAACTTCTTCCATGACCGTGGCCTATGTTTCTGAGGCTTCCCTAAATAATAAGAGATCATTTGCAAAGAACATGTGTGATATCAGAGGGCCTTGTCGAGAGAGCTTAAGAGGCTTCCAACGTCCTTGGTTGATTGCATCATGAAACTTCCATGCAGAGTACAATAAGATATGGTGCTATGTGATCCCCTTGGCGTAGTCCTCTGCTCGGTGTGAAAGAGTTGAGTTTCTCTCAATTCCATAAACTGAGAGTCTTGATGATGATATACAATGCATGAGAAGATCTCGTAGGTGATCAGAAATTGCCAACTCACCCGATCATAGGCCTTCTCTAGATCGACTTTGATGACCATATATCCCTTCTTCCCATGTTTCTTCGTGTGAAGAGTGTGGATGATTTCTTGTGCCAGAATGGTGTTACCCGAGCTACCTGTTAAGTGTGATTTTATATGATTTATATCGTTATAATTTGTAATAATTTCCTCAATATTCGTATAATTTGCATAGAAATTAAGGGTTTAATCGAATTATTGAGCAAATGAGTTTTAAAAGTCTCTAAGTGTAAACTTGAGCTAATTTCGTGATTTTATTGGTAATTATCTATGGTTTTACACTTTGCGTGTTCTTATGGTTTTGAAGGTACATTTACATGTCATGGAGAGGGATGAAATGAGCTTAAAGGATGTCCAACTGAAGATTAAGTGGAGAGAAAGATGCATATTGAACTTGGAGTGAAGATAAGGAAGCATTGAAGACTGAACGCACGTTTGCCATCCGTCCAACCTGGACTGGCGTCCAGAAGCATGGACTGGCGTCCACTGGAGCTGATCAATTCAGGAAAGCATGACTTTTACCCAAACGGGCGTCCAGAAGAGTGGACTGGCGTCCAGGAGGAGAAGTTGGATCAGGATGTTCAGATTTTTAGTGAACGAGCGTCTCATTTTGCATAGAACGGGCGTTTGAGAAGACTCGGCCCGACTCGAAGAATTTACACCATCTGGACGGGCGTCCAGAGGTATCAAACGGGCGTCCAGCCGCCGCCTTGACAAAACCGACCTAGTTTTCTATAAATAGGCGTATTGTCTCAACCCTAAAAATCATATTATCATATATCGACAGCAGCCACAGAAAACCCAAAATTCTGAAGCCGAGTTGTGCTCGGTCGGCCAAGCCTTGGTGCTTGGTCGACCGAGGGTTAGATTAGTTGTTTTATTTTGTTTCGTTTTCTTTTCGATTCATGAGGATGGCTTGAAGCTGATCAAACTTGGGGCAAGCATGTGAAACTTTTCTACAGCGTTTTTTTCCTCCTTTGGATGATTTCGTGAGTTTTAATTAAGTTGTTTCTTTTCCATGATTATTTGTTATGCAATTTATATCGAGAGATGTTTTGCTATTGATGTTTGCCATATGACGAGAGTCGGAGTAAACACTAGATCACCATAGGAAAGATTGGATCTTTAACCTATAAGTAACGAGAGTTGATTAGGTTGAATATCTAGATTGTTAGATTGAGAAATCTTGCACATTGGTTTGAAAGCGTTAATCTTTAAGATCGAAAGATAGAAGATTGATAGGCGAACTTTTTGTTTAGGGTCAAATTGTATGATTTTTAACGATATATTTTCTATCAATTTCCCCCATATATGGATGTTTTCCATAGAAATCGAGCGTTATATTGAAATATTGAGTAAATGATGTTTTTAAGAGTTAAATTGCAAAACGTAACGAATTATGTGCTTAAATGATGAATTTATATTATTTTGGAATTATGTTACGCTTTGGTATGTTTGATCCTCTTGTAGATACTCATTGATGATGGAAAAGATGATTTTAGAGAGCTAAATTCGAAGTTGGAAAGAGCTAAAGAGATTTATGGAAGATTGGAAGATTAAGGAAAGAAATCAAGATTGTGATCTTCAATTGAATCAAGGCGTCCAAAGAAGTGAACCGGCGTCCACCGGAGCGAAATCGGATCGAGAGTTCAGAAACTTACCGGACGGGCGTCCAGAGGAAGTGGACGGGCGTCCAAGGCTTGAATGATCACCCCATGTGCTTAGCTTGCAAGGAAAAATATCTTGGATATTTTCTACCCCAAACTTGGTGATTAAGGCTTTCAAAATATCCCATGTAACAACATGTTTTGAGTCCTAAAAGATGGATTTTTGAGGAAGAGAAGAAGATGCCACGAGTTTACGAGATCAACGGATCAATATTTTCCAACGCACTTCTACCGTAACCTGTTTTCGATGGAAATTTGACCCGACTTAGAGGCATTTTCAGGGGACGAGGTCTTGATGAAAGTTGTAGATACTAAAATGAGCTTTCCAACGCATTTTGAATCATGTCAATCGGAGGTCTACAACTCAAGTTATGATTTTTTCTTCCAAACAGCTGAAATTGGGACGAATTGGGAGATATTTGGCTCATTTCCTTGCATGTTACCTTCAATGATGGCAAAGATTCCTCCCCAACAAACTCCACATGCTTGTAACTAACTCTTGCATGACTCATCACCCCTACCCACCATCTCCTACGCACCATATCCTAACAAACTAACAAACTCATCATTACATCCTAACAAACTTCTAACCAACTTCTCACCTCCCTCAAATGCTACCTCCCTTATACACCTCCCTCAAATGCTACCTCCCTTATACACCTCCCATTATATATACACACCTCCATCACCACAAAAAAATACACACTACCATTCACCTAAAAAAAAGAGGCAGCCGCACTTCTGAGGGGTTTCAAGGCCGATCACCCGAGCCTTGTGCTCGGGTGATCCGGGTTAGATTAGGATGTCTTTTTCTCGTTTTTTTTTCATCGTTGATGCTTGAAGATCAACCCTTGTATAAACTATGTGAGTTTAATCTCTTTTTAATTTATTCAATCTCTAGTTTATTTTTATGATCTTTAATTTATCTTGTATCTTTCCATGAATTATGATGCTATGTGTGACTAGATCGAGAGATCGGTTACTAATCGTTGTCTAACGTGATGAGAATCGTTGTTAGGCTAGATCACCATAGAAAGATAGGATCTTTAATCGTTAATTCGTGACAAGTTAATCGGTTAATTATCTAGGTTGTTAGATTCTAAAATACGAGAGTTAACTTGAATCTACACCTTCGTTTTGTATGGAATATTGGTCTCAACATTCGGAAGAGGAGAGATCGATAATTGAATTCACTAAGGAATTAGGAATTCATAGATTGAGAAACGGATTCACTAAGAGATTAGGAATTTGTACCTCGTGTAAAGGTGAAACCACAATTTGAATTAAAATCATGAGATGAACTAGGATTGAGATCACTTAGTTTGTATTCTGTTTGATCCCATGTATCTTTAGCTTAGGTCGTTTTTATTGTTCTTAGCTTAGATTTATCTTATTTGTTCTATGTTTGTTTTTCCTTTATTTGTTTTCTTGAGTGATAATTTAGAGGAATTAATAAAATTAGATTCAAATGCCCAATTCCCTGTGGATCGACCCCTTACTCATTACGCTTTACTAGCAATTACCCGATATTCGGTCGGTTAGGAGTTAGTTTGCATATAGGTTAGGGTTTTATAAATTGTTTTTGTTTAGTGATGCAAAATCCTCCGAACACTTTTCTAAGAGATTAGGAGTTCATACCTTTGATAGGTGAATCACGATTTGAGTTAAATCATCATAAGATAATCTAGAGAGGAAATTAAGGGTTGCGGGATGGTGGATCATTGCTTGTTCTATGTTTAATCACTATAGTCATTATCATGCTTTTATAAGTTTTATTGTTTTTCTCGTTTATAGTTTAGTTATGTTCGCAACGATCTTTCCTGGCTTTGGACTGACAATCCTCTGTCCAGTTTACTTTTCGTTTTGTTATTTTAGGTTTTAATAATAATAGTATCAATCTTAGGAAAATTAATGAACTAGATACCCCGATTCCCTGAGATCGACTCCGGTATTAATCGCTATACTACGATCCCTACACTTGGGGTATACCGGATTTATAAATTTATTACTTGTTTATTTTGCTTAGATAAAATCCGAGACACTACCCCTACCTGGTATGAAGGCACTTTGAGTGGTGTCCACTAGTTGTCCAATCACGCTTTGTAGCCTGTTGGCTAACACCTTAGTTATAAGTTTGGTGATCACGTTCGCCAACGCTATTGGCTAGAATTGAGAAGGAGATTCCGGCTGGTCCATGATGATGGTTAAAATAGTCTATCTTACGGCATCAATATTATATCCATTATGAGCTAAAAATAGTTGTTTCGACCTATAAATATGAACCATTTACGTTGAATATCATATGTCGGGTTCATGAGTCGAGAAATCTGCACTTAGAGTTTATTTTCCCTGTTTCGATATTATTTCATGTATTATTTGATGATTTTCAGGATACGGAATATTGGGCTGAGCATGATGGACGAATTGGAGTGGACTGAATGAAAAGAATGGGCCTAGGGTATTCTAGAAGCATCCAAGTTAAGTCGGCTGAAGAAAAAGGACGAAAATACCCTCGGTAACCCGAGGGTCGGTGCCGACTTACCGAGGTCCTAGAAGCTTCCGAAACACATTTTTTTGGACGAGGGGTCGAACTAGTAGTTCCTAAGTCGGTTTAGATAGCTATAAATAAGAGGCTTCGCCTCAGAACACAAGTGTACAATTTTCAAGACAAGTATTATGCAATAAAAGTTCTTAGTTCTTTATTTTATTTATTTTATGAGTTCTGGTCGGAGAGACGACGGAGTCGCCGCCTAGGGAGAGATCCGAAGGAGATCTACGCTCGTCTTCGAGGGTATGATTTTCTGTCTTTTCCAAGATGTAGATCTATCGTTGTTTATTCGACTAGTATGTTTTAATTGCTTATTTAGTTTAATTATGTAGTAGTTAGTTTATTTTACCCCATGTGTTATAGATCTGATTCGTTGGTGAAGAAATCATGAAATAGTAGTTGCATTCTTCAGATCTGCGACGGTCTATATCGCTAGATCTGAATACCTAGTAAATTACCAATTCATGATAATCGGCGCCAGCTACGTTGATCGATAGATTTAATTTACATGTTAGTAGCCTGATCAACTATTTGCATGTTATCGTAAATTAACATGAAGGACTGTTAGTGAAGTGTTAATTAGGACATTATCTTGATGGACCCTAGGAACGTCTTTGGTCAATGTCGACGGTTGTCTAGGCGGGTTTGCGGTATGAGTTAGCGCTCAATATCGACGGCTCTAGTTCTTTATGCGTATGGGCTATTACGGACCAATTAAGGAGGGTAGCTTGCGTATAGATTGTCTACTGCCATTGTCGGAGTAGATAGGGTTAGGAGTTGTACCCGTAGCTGAACAATGAATAAATTCACCAATGGGTAGGACTGTTGCATGTGTGGGGGGAATAACTAATTACTCATACGGAACTAATACCTTAGAAACTCTAGTCCGTTTCGTTGAACTTGCATAATTTTGCTAGTTGATTGTTACCAATTTATTATTGTCTATATTATAGTTGGCCGTAGACCGTTATCGTGACAACTCAATCTTGATAATTAGACGTTATTACGAGTCTCTGTGGGATCGACCTTGATTTGCCAGTACTCTACTACGATAGACCTAGTCCTATTGCTAGTAAGTGCCTTGCACACGATCATTCCATTTTGAGAATTAGAGTGATAAGTACCTCATTCAGAGTTGGGGGGAAGGTTGCGGTCTCAAAAGCTCTTTTGACGAATTCACTACCGACTCTCCAATAATGCCCCGCATTTTTTGAAAAAGATCGGTGGGAGTCCATCAGGTCCTGCTACTTTATAGGTACCCATGTTGAAGCAAGCATCTTCAATTTCTTTTTCACTTACCTGTCTATTAATGAGTCACAGATCAGTTTCGCTTAGCACCGGCATCTGTATGTCGCACATGCAAACATGGTGTTCTTCTTCACGTGTATACAGGTTAACAAAATAGTCGTGTATCATTCCCTGAATCTCTGCGTCGTCTACACTCCACGTTCCATTCGGCCTTTTGAGGGATGTCACTCTTACTCTATGTTTCTGTTTTAGGGCTGTAATGTGATAGTAGTGTGTATTCCTTTCGCCTTCTATTAACCAGTGCAGGTGGGATCGTTGGTGCCAGAATATTTCCTCTTGTGCTAGGATCAATTCGTATTCCTCCATGAGTTGTTTTTCCAAGTGTGCCAGGTAGGCCGAGGGGTGTTGTGCCAGAGAGGTTTGGGTGCCCTTTAATCTCCTTAGGCACTTTTCCTTTCGAAAGAATATATTCCCAAACTGTTTTTTATTCCAATGCTGAAGATTAACCATGAAGTTCCTCGCCACCACATTAAAGTCAAGGTTAATTAGATGTATCCCAATTTCTCTCGACCATTGATGCAAAATCTGGATGATCAAACCATGTGTTCTGAAAATTAAGAGGAGGAGGGTCTTTCCGTTGCTTTTCGTTCTGAACCAGCTGGAGTAGGAGGTGGGTGTGGTTTGAATGGGTTTTGGGCATGTGTGTAAGCGAAACATCTGGGAATAAATGCAGCCATGAAGTTGTGCACCATGCTTGATCTAAACGTTGTAGGATAGGTACTCCTTTATATAGTGGCCTAATCCAAGTGAATTTGTGGCCGTTAAACTGTATTCCCACAAAATCACAAGTATGGAGCATCTGCCGCATGCTACTGGCATTGGCTCCACCGAGAGGCCGACCCCCGCTTTTATCCTCTTGATTAACAACCTGATTAAAATCCCCTATTAAACACCAAGGGTACCACATTATAGTAGATAGACGCTGAAGGTATGACCAACACTTATTTCGAATTATCGGTGTGGGGGATGCATATATGATTGACCGAATCCACATAATGTCATTGTTACGCATCACAGCAACATTGAGACATTGATGCATACTCAGAACTATTATCATTTTGATATTATAGTTAAAGAATTAACTTCTTCTTTTAATATGTATGTTTTTGTCATGTACGACAATTAAAAAGAAATAAATTAAAAACTCCATTCAAATCATAGGCGATAGCGCTTGCGAGTCGGGTGCTTAACGTGAAATACCATTCCGGTACGACTATCATGGCTGCGGGGTTGGGTGCTCGGCCATCGTTTTTATGGAGGAGCATCTTGAGGGCCGGGACTTGCTAGTGCAGGGGCTTCGGTGGCGGATAGGATATGGCAGTACATTTTTTGTTTTTCATGATCCTTGGGTTGCTCGGCCACCTTCCTTTCGCTTAGCGCATTCATCGCACTCTATGCCTACTGACTGCAAGGTTCAGGATCTGCTTTTACCGGGTACAATGCAGTGGAATTTGCCACTTCTATGGCAGGAGTTGCAGGCCTGGGAGGTAGATGCGGTTCTTCAGACTCCTATTGCGAGGAGTTCCCACCCTGATAGATTGATATAGCATTATGAACGCAGAGGCAAACACTACAAAAAAAACAGCAGTTTTGCGACGGACTTTATTTCCGTCGCAAAATTAAGTTTGCGACGGATGTTTAATTGTTTGCGACGGAACATTTGGCGGGACCAATTTTTCCACTTGGCGGGCAAGTTTGCGACGGAATTTTTATTAATTTGCGACGGAATATTTAATAAAATTTTATAAAATTATTTTATTATTCTGAATATGTATGTTTGCGACGGAATTAGGGTTGTTTGCGACGGACATTAAATTCCGTCGCAAAACGGCGGATATCGATCGAAGGCAACCCTTTTCTTCCTCATTTCTCTTCTTCATTCCCCCTCTTCTCACCCGCCCCCCCCCCCCCCCCGCCGAAGCTCTTCCGGCGCCACCTCCTCCCACCACCGCCGCGCCCACCCACGGGTATGCTCTTCCCTCCCCCTCCCACCCCCTCTCCCCCGGACCCGATTCCCCCCCCCCCCCTCCCCCTCCCCCGCCGCGTATTATTATGTATGTATATATATATATATATATTTTTCGTTTTATATATATATATATATATGTATGTATGTATATGTATATATATATTGTATATGTATATGTATGTACGCTTTTATTTTTATTATATATATATATATATATTTTTTTTCAATTTATATTGTATATATATATTGTAGTATGTAATTTTTGTATATTGTAGTATGTAATATATTTTTTGGTTTTTTTTTTCGTTTTTTTTTATGTTTTTTTTTATATTTTTTTATATAGTGTATCATATGTAGTATATATTTATAGATATATATGTGTAGTAATTATAAGTTAGAAAATGCTTACTTATGTGTATTAGTTAGATAAGTTAGGAAAATGCTTAAGTATGCCGGATGTTGGTTGAATTGGTTGAATTGGTTTGTTGAATGCTTGTATGTGCAAAGCCGGATGTTGGTTGAAAATGCTTAGTTTAGAAACCGGATGTTGGTTGAATTGGTTTGTTGAATTTGGATTGAAATGATGATAAGTATGTGGTTGACATGATAAGGTAACATTGTTGAAAAGGGTGCTTGTTCCTACCCGTTTGGAAAATGGTACCTTGGGGGTACTTTGTTATCCGGCAAAGCCTCCGAATTATTTTGACGTCGAACCTTTGACCATGAATCGAAAATTTAGGTTAAAGTGTTGTTAGTTTCATAGTAAGTTGAGTAAAACCCGAGTTTGCAAAAGTGTTGAGACAACCTTCAAAGACTATTGTTAATCTCATATTTTGTATGATATGATGTGTAGGATTGAAAATGAAGAGAATAGAACGTAGTTGGATGTACGAGAGGTTGGATGCTAACAAGAAATTTAACCCGGTATTTGTGAATGGTGTGGAGGAATTCATAAAACATGCAAAGCGATTAGATTCGTTTCGGGCAAATAATGGAATGATGAAGTGTCCATGTAGTAAGTGTAAGAACACTAAATTTTCGATCGAACATGACGTGAGATTACATTTAACTAAATATGGGTTTTGCGCAAACTACTATGATTGGGTGTGTCATGGTGAAGAGTTTCCCATTCCGATCAACGTTCAAAGCAACAACGGAATGTGAACCCTTATCGGGACATGGTTAATGACGCATTACGTGATAGGATTGATCACGTAAGAGAAGAATTTCTTAACCAAGAGGAGAACAATGAGACACCAAACCTCGAAGTTGCATCGTTTTTTGAAATGCCGAAAAACGCGAGAGGAACTCGTATGTGATGGAAGTAGTGTCTCCGTACGCAAGCGGCTTCTAGGTTGCTCACTTTGAAATGTGATCACAACCTCTCTCACAAATGCGTTGACGGGGTTACCGGTTTGATAGGAGATATTCTTCCGAAGAATAACTTAATGACCTCGAACTTCTATCAAACCAAAAAGTTGTTAAAGGCATTAGAGCTACCCCATGAGAAAATACACGTGTGTCCCGCGGGGTGTATGTTATTTTGGGAGGAGGACGCGAATCCGGACAAGTGTCGGAAGTGTGACCATGATCGATATAAACCGAAAACGAACGCAAGAGGTCAACGTGTGCCTAACAAAGTGATGACTTATTTCCCGATTGGACCTAGACTCCAAAGGTTGTACGCCACGAAACACATAGGCAAGGAAATGAGGTGGCACGCGGAAAACCCCAGGACAAGCGGTATAATGACCCACCCAAGTGACGCCGAAGCTTGGAAGCATTTTGACCAAATGCACCCCGAGTTTGCTAAGGAGCCTAGAAATGTGTATTAGGACATTTAATTTATTATTGGGAAGAAGTATAAACGCCATGGTTTAATATAATTGCATTGTGCATTGAAAAGACAGTTTATATTCTTATCGTGCTTGTACCGGGGCCGAAAAATCAAATCGATGTGCAACCATTGATTAAGGAGTTGAGGTAGAGGGGAAGGTAGTTGTTTACGCGGTGAGATACACCGGATCCCCCGGAGCGTCTTCCTCCACACAGACTCACGGTTTGGATGATGAGATACACCGGATGACCGAGGAGGATTTGGGTGTCATTGTCAATGATGACCTTGGATTGCCGTTTTTGGATCCCGAGGGGAGATGGTAAGTTAATACATATCTTGCTTTAATTTGTTTGTATTTTTATTTATATTTTGATTAACCAAATATATTAACAACTTATTGTTTTCAATATGACGGGTTTACCGACAACTATGTCAAGAAAATGGCCAAGACCGCCATAATCGGCGGCTTCAACACTTTTGCCACCACGTGGCATAATGCCACCCGGAGGAGCGACGGGAAAGGTGGTGGCACGCATTTAGGGTACGTCGTTCATATAAATATAACTATATATAAATATAACTATAATTATAACTATACATATAACATATATATAACTATGTTGCGGGCTCATTTCGGCTTCGAGTTATGCCACGAGCGCCCGGTTAGGGAAGCTTTTGAGCGGTATGCTATCAACGGGGTCCGTGATTATATGTATCGGGCTCAAACAAACCCCCGTGCTCGGTTTTGGATGACCCCGGATATTCTCCGTCGTTCGAGGAGTGGATTGGGAGTCCCGTAAGCAATTATTCAATATTTAATTAATAATACTTGTGTTATATATATATATATATATGTATGTACTAACTTGTTTATCTTATGTCGGAATAGGCATTCAAGGAAACATCTCGCGAAAAAGAAGATAAACCGAGCTTCGGATCCGGTGAGGAAGGGAAGATCCCCGGGACACATGCTATGGGCGACGCGGCGTTATCGATTTCGCTCGGGCCATGGAGGACAATAGAGAAGTGCCCCTATCAGTCGGAGATCTGGTGACTAGTTCGAAGAAGAAGAAGTCGGGCAACTTCGTCTCGAGGAAGTTTGAGAAAATCTTGGTACGTTATGTATTCTAAATATTATATATACATTATATATATATCATGTAATTATTGTTACTAACAAATTTATATCATATTTTACGGGACGTCTTCACCTCGAAGAAGGCGAAAGCCCGGAGACGCGCTCGACACCCCCGTCGACGAGTCGCGTCTTTATTACGAAGCCGCCGGTGGTTACGACAAGAAGGGGAGAGTTTTTGGCATGGGTCGTCACCGCCTCCATGTACTACGACAGCTGCGCACTCGCTCGACACTCATCCGCCGAGACATACTCTCCGGGCATACTCACCCGTCTCACCGGGAGATGGCGAGAGAAAGACAGACATGCGAAACACGGGCGAGGTTGGAGGAGCTAGAGAGAGACAGAAAGCGTCGGGAAGACAGACTAGCGCGAGATGGAGGAGTGGATTACCCAACGGTTAGGCAAAGCATCCTCCGGAGGGATGCAACCCGGGTACGAGGCAAAGACACAGAGATGACCGATCTGATCACGGACCTGGAGGAAGTGACATGGGTTTAGGTAGTACACCGGGTCTGACTGGGTGACATATTGCTTTATACATTTTTATTTATTTTGGCTTATCGTATCCCCTTTGACATATCGTTTTATCCCCTTTGACATATCCCCTTTGACATATACCCATTGACATATCGTTTTATTTATTTTGGTATCGTATCCCCTTTTATATTGTTGTTGTTGATAGCCGGTAGCAATTGTAATGCTACCGGGGAAAATTATGGCTGTTTTGCGGCGGTGGTTTGGCCGGCTGCTGCAAAACAGCCATAATTTTCTCGATTAATTTTAAATTTTGCGACGGAAATATTCCGTCGCAAAGTTGCATTTGCGACGGAAAAGTGTATTTGCGACGGATATTTAAGGATCTAAAAATAAAAAAATTATTTAATAAAAAAATATTTGCGACGGATTATACAATTTTTGCGACGGATTATATCATTTTTGCGACGGTTTATAAAATTTTTTGCGACGGATTATACAATTGTTTTGCGACGGATTTTACATTGTTTTGCGACGGAAATATATTTTTTTCAAAAAAATAAAATACGTTATTATCCGTCGCAACATTCGTCGCAAATAATTTGCGACGGAAAAACCGTCGCAAAATCTCGGTTTTGCGACTAAAAAATGCGACAAATAAAAACCGTCGCAAATTAGGATTTGCGACGGAATAATCCTCGTTTGCGACGATAACCTTCCGTCGCAAAAGCCCAGTTTTTTGTAGTGAAATATACTGTAAAGTCCTGCTACTTCCTCGCAGTGAGCTTATTTGGTGGCTTGCCTGACTCGCAACGTGCATCTTCATCTTCAGGGCCTGATAAGGTGTGGCGGGATATATGGAAGATTGGTGTTCCGCCGCGAGTTCACCACTTTTTATGGCGATGTCTGCAGGATTGTTTGTCGATAGGAGAGCAATATACTAGGCGCAACATGGGTTCGGGGCAATGTTTGGCATACGGTGGGGAGATGGAGTCTCGCGTCGTGTGCTTTTTGAGTGTGTTTACGCCAGGAAGATTTGGTCTGCCTCGCCCTTTGGCGGTCAGCAACTGAGCCGTGGGTCGAGCTTTAAAGATTTTTTCAGTGAGGTACTAGGACGGTATTCTCTGAAAGAGCCTCTACTTTCTGTACGTTGCTCTGGAATCTTTGGAAAGCCCGCTGTAGTGCCGTTTTTGATGATATGCCTATCTATGTCTCTCGTGTGGTTGCGGCATCTTTAGAAGGGGCGGTGGAATTTCGACAGGCTTTGGCAGTTTCATCGGATGTTTTGACGGATTAGCCCACCCAGTCATATGGAGCCCGCCATCTGCAGGTAGTTGGAAGTGCAACACTGATGCCTCCGTCACTGAGTCCAGCTCTGGGATTGGTATGATCTTTCGTGATGCAGTAGGATCGATCGTAGCTGCCTTCTCATTCCACTTTGACCCGGGCATTGAGGCAGAGATTCTGGAGATGCAGGCGATACTATTAGCGATGAGGGAGGCCGGGTATCTCGGGCTATCTATGATTACCTTTGAGATCGATCGTTTGACATGCGTACAAGCTTTATTACAGCCGGCCGATGATTTGTCTGTTCTCAGTTGTTTAGCGCGTGATTGTTTAGAGCTCGTCCCGTCTTTCGAGTCTTCTTTTTTCTCCTTTGCTAAGCGGACTGGGAATTTTCCAGCACATTTGCTAGCTAGGCATGGTCTAGGCCACTCTGATCGTATTTCTTGGGGAACAAACCTCCTTACGTGATGTAATTTCTGCCGTTAATGCGGACTTGGCTTGAGTGAATAAATTTCAATTTTTTATTAAAAAAAAAAAAATCGTAGGCGATAGCGATTCTAATACATTTCAACATAAATATAATTTTTTTTTTAATCCTATAACATTTTATTAATGATAGAGCAATATTAAAAGGTTTTTGCTATTTCAAACACTCCTCAAAACAACATAAATATAATATTAATTTCGTAAATGCAAAATAAAATAAATATTTGTTCTTGAGTGTATAAGAAAGAAAATAAATATAGACAAAATTACTGTAGTACTCCACAGTCTCTACCCCACACCACGTTAAAAAAAGAAAAAATAAAAAGAAAAAAGAAAGATCCACTTTTAACACATGTTCTGTTCTTTGCCATTTCTGTAGGTATGGGTATGGGTATGGGTATGGCTTGGTCTATAGATACCCAATCTATATACAAACATAAATTAATAGTAATATAAAAAGCGGTTAGAATTAGTAGCATTTTCTTGATATTGTTTTCAAAGCATAAATAAATGAACATCACTTATTCCAAAAAAATTAATTAACCAATTAATCACAGTCTTCATTATTGTATCTGATTCTTTGTTCTTACTTTATATTTTCATCCATAGAAACAAGACATTGCATATGCCATAAAAAAAATTATCCCCCATCATTATACAGAGTCAGTGACAGATCTACATACAATTAAAAAAGGGTAAATGCTTCTCCATTGTTTTAAAAAAGATACACTATAATATATGTACTATGCATATAGTTTGCCCATTTTAAATTTTTTATTTTTATTTGGTTTAAAAAATTTATTACCTCCTTACCCGAGATCCTACGTCCGCCCATTGACACAGTTGTGGATCTAGATTTTTTTTCCAACAAGAGCGCCATAGTAAATTTAAAAGTCCACCAGAAACATTAATGACGTTTTTATATTTTTAACAACCAAACTAAATTTTTTAATACAAAAAAAAAATCTGGAGCTCAGTTGGGGCAATGACCCCTTCTTTATCAAGGTGAATCCGCCTTTGGAGATGCACGCAAGTGTGATATTTTTGAATAATATATGATATTAGTACGGAGGACATATGTGTAAATATTTAAAGTATAAGGACTAAACTATATGTAATATGACTATGAAAAACAGATAGTAAGTCTTAAAACACCAAAAATAAAACAATTTTTACTGGCTCCTTTCATTTTATTGTAATATTTGATCATTTCGGACACCTTTTAATGTTTTATCTCTAGCTGTATTTAGTTCAATTTTAACACTATTTTTTTTATTTCATATATCCGAGTCATATAACTTTTAAATATTACATATTCCCTCCCATGTATGTATCCTAAGTATTTGACACGCATCGTGTCTGACGACGCTGATAATCGTTCGGGCCAAAATCAAGTTGTAATGCTAATTGGACATCGAGAGGATGATTCAAACAACTTTTTCTGGCCATTGAATATGCTTGCAAAACACGGAACGTTAAATGATCCCGGAGTTGTTCTCCGGGTGGTCACGCCGACGCTCAAGTCAGTATTTGATTAATGAATGTCTAATTGACTAGAGTTTCGAGCGGGGTGTGCACGTACCTGATAATGGGGGATGAAGAGCCCTTTATATAAAGCTCCATCGTGTGTGGTTAATGTCTTGCCGCACGCGCCGATGATCACAGAGGAAATCATGGAGCAATTTCTAGCTCGTCCCATACCGGGCAGACAATCACGGAGCCATTATTGTGACACTTACAATCATGGTGTAGTGTCCGCCAAATGTCTGGAGTGCCAATTTAATGAAGAGTTCAGAGATGACTTGCATGCACCGAGGTAAACCTACATCATGTCGGCTATGAAAGATAGGGAACGACCTGCATCACATCGGTTGATTGCGTAGTTGTGCGACCTACGCTATGCTGAAGATGACCGCGTTCACTGAAACCCGATATCAAGCTGATCCCATACCGGCCTATTTGCTGAGATAATTCAATTATGCAGTGCCACGTATCGGATGAATAGTCATACCCATATTAATATCGTATACGTATCAAATACGAGAGACACTATATAAGATCTGAAGTATTCGTGCGTCTTAGACTTCATCAACCTATATAAGCCAATAAGGTAATTTGCATTATAGATAAGGGAGAATACATGGTCAAATTAATAACCAGCAATATGCGTTTGCCTAGTCTGAGTGTGTAGACGTTTACGAAAAAAAACGGATAAGCCTCGTAATATGGGGTATTTTTATATTATGGGTTTTTCGTTTTGCATATATATGCATCCAATTGATAAAATAAAACGTCAAATGTCTCCAAATAATACAAAAATGATATCGTTAAATTTGAGAGAGACTATATCCTAGTTTATGAAGAACGAGTGTGTAACACCCGTTCATCAGAACCATATATATATATATATATATATATATATATATATATATATATATATATATATATATATATATATATAGTGACGGGCCCCGAGAAAAAAATCTCAGTGAAGGCACTGGAACAAATTCAAAAGGCGAGTGGGGGTATCAATAGTGTTTTTACATTTTTTACCTATAAAAACGCGTCGATTTTCGGATCTCAGTGGGGGCCATGCACCCCCCTTTTATAAGCTGGGTCCGTCCCTGTATATATATACGTTCCCGAATATCGAGTCCTTATCCGGAAACGAAACGTTCGACATATATAATATTAAATATATATGTAAACATCTACTACGTCGTATCGAGTTTAGCAAACAGAAGCTAAAAAAAACTCGGCAAACCATCAAAATTGCTACTAAGAATAGAAACTCCAAATATACTAAAGATAGAAAGGTAACTTACAACAACGATATGAAGCTTACAACATACGATGTTCCAAAAGAAAGATAACACTTGTTTTACAAACTTGAAATAAAAGTACATCATAATCTAGTACAACATTTAATAGAAAGGTAAAAAGAAAGCATCACCATGGCATCAACGTCATCAAATCATCATCGAACTCCTTAATGAGCTCAAGGCTAACCTGCCCGTCTTCTCACCCCAAAAGCACACAAAACAACATATGCAATTGAGGTAAGAACAAAGTACTTAGCAAGAGGAAAAAACTAATGTATAAATAAGTCTTACAACGAAAGGATCATATTATTATTATTAAGTTATCTTTGTGAGACCGACTCAATCTAAGGTTCACTTAAAGCTCATCAACATGTTGTGACTAACTGTTTCTAGCTTAGCTTATCTCTGTTATATCATCATTCAAAGGCACTACGCATGGTGTTCACTCACCACGAAGTATCCGAGTGCAACATATTGGAGGATCACACCAATATCCACGAGGGAAAGCCCGATAATGTACATGCTCGGCGGAGTCCCTCCGTACGTAGGGTCTCGGACTTACGGGGTGGTGTTCCTCCGTACGTAGGGTCCAAAGACTTACGAAGTTATCCACTTTATCTAAACGCCCACACATCGCGATATAGACTTGTGCCTTACCAAGAATGGATTGATGTTTAATCTTTTTACTACACAAGTATGTTTATTATTAATTGTTAACTAGCCACCTAAATATTTTCAAGTAAGCTCCATCACATCTACTACTCTCTTTCCTAGACCACTAGACAAGGACAAAGCCTAGCACATACACAGACATTGATAATAATTCATCAAAGCACAAGCCATTCATACCCATCCAACGGTCCCGAACTTCATCTATGGAAGAGTACATCCGGTGCCGGAACGAAACGCATCAGAAGCTTAATCGAGACTTGTTCATGTTTAATTAATGTTATTAGACCATGAAACAACATTTAAGACTCATACAATAGTTTAAAACAACTTATTTATCAAAAACAGGGGCAATGTGTGCACATTCCAGGTAATGTGCGCACACTGGGCGCAAAAGACATTCAGCCCGGCCAGTGTGTGCACATTCCAAGGAATGTGCGCACACTCTAGGGCCTGCACAACAAAAACAACATTCTGCCTCAGCAATGTGTGCACATTGAGCGTAGAAAACTCCATAAACACATTTTTATGCACTCTTTTCGATTTCTAACTCGTTTCCAACATGTTTAACGCCAAAATACTTGACAAAACATCAGTAAAACAGTTACTAATCATACTATAACTTATCATATCACAACAACAACTCCTAAGTATGATTTTTCACCACAAATCATACCCAAAACTCAACCTTAGCATCACAAAACTATAATTATACATTAGGAAGAGCCTCTTACTTCTAGCAAGCAAACCAAGCGACACCACAAGATGGACTACACTCTTCAGCAAAACTTCAACCAAAACCTTTCAACTATTGATGATCTTAGGATCAAAAGCAAGCCCCTTCTCCGCTGATTCCGTTTCTGCAATTCTTTCTATAATCCGTTGAAAAACTTATCAAAATTTAGAAGAAGTTTCCTTTTGCTTTGTAGTTTCTTTTTCTCCTTTTAAGTTTGACTATTGCTCTTTTGTTTTTCTTCTGATAACTCCTTAATTAATGGGGAGTTTTATTCCAAGAATAACTCCGATTAACTCCAAATAAAACTTCCTTCTTTATCTTTTTTTCCTTAAATATTAATTACCCATAATTAATATATTTTTTCCTTTTATTCTTAATTCCATAAATTAAATATAATAACCCATTTTCCATAAAAAGACATGGCTGCCCTTATTCGAAAAGTCGGGATATTACATTCCTCCCCCCGTAAGAGGAGTTTCGTCCTCGAAACTGGAACGTACTCAAACCGTAAACCTTCCTTAGCACTCTTTCTTCAACACAGACCAAAACCCAAGCTTCACTTGTTTTCCCATGGACAACACTAACCGATTCTGATCTTGCTAACCATTGAACCAAAGCTCTACCGATTCTCAAACCGTTTAAGCCCTTGTACACAAAGCCAAAATTGACCAACCACAACTTGAACCGCTGAAACTGCACTAGCCCATTTTCTGCTCGGTGGATCCCTCACTGGAAGATACTTCCTTATGTTTACAATCCAAGTAGACCAAATTCTTGGATAGCCGACTATACCAAGAACTACACCATGATCCGTAGAATCCAAAACTATACTTTATTCTTGTAGCGGTAGGTTCCAGTGGAAATATTACGTTACTTTAGTGTAACATATTAATTGTGAGACATTAATTGTAAGACATATTAATTGTATTGAATAAACAATTAATATGTCATAAAGTCATAAAGTAACTCTTTTTTGTCTTATTAGGTAATAGACAACTCTAGCAATTAATACTAGCCGACTCTAGTAATTAATTGCTCTCTCCTAGCTTATACTCTACTAGGACCTTTCTCACTTACTTGTACCTATTTATACTCACTCTTTTATGATGAATAAACTAAGTTGAAGTTTACTCTAGTGTTTATCACTTTCTCAAACTCTCTTCATGGTATCAGAGACTTAAACTCCTGAATCCGCTGCAAAATCTCATTACCCTGCTGTAACTTCTCATCTCATATCAAGAATGTCTTCATTATCCGAAGCTTCCTCACCCTCGCAGTCCCACCGCCTCGCCAGACCGGGGTCACCGAAAACCATTCATTTACAAATCACGTACTTGACGGCAACAACTACCCGTCGTGGTCAAGATCTATGAAGATGTATATCTCGTGCCGAGCAAGACGGGATACTTGTCCGGCTCCAAACCCGCCCTCGCTCGAAACCGACCCCAAGTTTGAAGTACGGGATACGTAAAATAACCAAGTCATGACCATCCTCACGAGGTCAATGACAAAAGAGATCGTTGAGAACTTCATGATGTATGATACCGCAAAGGAGATCCGGGACAATGCCGTAGACCTTTACTCAAAAAAGGACAATACATCCGAGGTCTATGATCTTGAAGCTCAAATCCAAAATTGCGTACAAGGGGATCCGTCTCGTAACTCGCACTTCAACCAACTATCTAAGGCATGGCAACACCTAGATATGTTGGAAATTCACCCATGGAAGGATGTAGAGGATGCCGCCTTATACAAGAATATCATTGAGAAGAAGAGGGTATTCAAGTTCCTTACAGATCGAACTCATCCTCGATGATGTTAGAGGTAGAGTTCTTGCTACTAAACCTCTCCCCGCCTCAAATCCGTGTTTGTCGAAGTCAAACACGAGGAAAGCAGTGAGGAAAGTAATGCCGGAAAGCAACCCCGTCGATCACCCTACCGATAGCTCAAAGAATGTTGGTGATCGGGAAGCCCGCCGAGGTCACCGAGACTTACAGAACCCTACTGAGAAGGCAGGAAAGTTGTTCTGTGACCACTGCAAACGCACAAATCACACCAAGGACACTTGTTGGAAACTACATGGTAAGCCTAACTCCTTTAAACCCTCCAAACCAACCAGGGAGAGTCGTGTAAGGTGCATGTCGTTGAGGAAGTGGAACAAAGATACCATGTTGAATGCTCGCTTGTCGCCTTCAAAGCCTTCATTGCTCAACAAAAGAAAGGTAGTCCTATCACCGATATAGCTACTCATGCTAAAACAGTATATTCCACTCACCTCTCGCAATGATACTTGGATTGTTGATTCGGGGCCTCATCCCATATGACCGGTAACAAGAGTCTTATATCTCGCTTAGGCCTTGTCATCAAACCCACAATATTAGAATTGCCGATGGATCTATTTCATGTGCACAAGGCTTTGGAAATGTTAAACTCACCGATAAGATATACCTTCGTGATGTTCTATTTGTTCCTAAATTAGATCGTAACCTCATTTTCGTCAAGAGACTCACTAAAGACCTAAATTGGACAAGCCTTATTTAATGACAATCGTGTATTTTCCAGATCTTTCTTCACAGAAGTGATTGGGAGAGCTAAAGCCCGCTCAGATCGTTTATGGTCAACCCCGCCGAAGACGTAAGATTGAAGATTGAAACCGCTCAGCACTCGCACCCAAACCTTAGACAATATCATGTTATGGCATTATAGGCTAGGTCATCCAAGTTTTGGTTATTTAAAGTCTTTAATTCCCGAACTCGTTTAAAGGATGTAACCTCGTTGACCTTCAATGTGATATTTGTCGGCTTGCTAAACTTACTAAGTCCGTGTATACTAAATTACCTTACTTGCCTTCCACTCCTTTTACTCTAATACATAGTGATGTATGGGACCTTCAAGAGTTAAAAGTATAACAGGGAAGAGGTGGTTTGTCACCTTCATAGATGATCACACCAGGGTCACATGGCTATTTTCGATGAAAGATAAATCGAAGTTGGAACCATCTTCAAAGAATTTTATAATATGGTATCCACTCAATTTGACACTAAGATTAAAATCTTAAAAACAGATAATGCCCGGAATACTATGAGTCCAACCTCAAGCACCTTCCCGAATGATAAGGGGATTATTCACACCGCAGTCGTGTTGAGACACCTCAAAAAATGGGGTTGCCGAGAGGAAGAACATGCACTTACCGGAGATGGCTAGATCACCATGTTCACCACACATGTGCCTAAATATATGTGGGGTGAAGCTATATTAATCGCCACATACCCGATCAACAAAGTTACCCAAACAGAGTGTTAGGATTCAAGACCCCCATTCAAACCCTGTTGACAACTCATACTTGCCCTCACCTCATTGCTGACTTGCCTCCAAAGATCTTTGGATGTACTGTGTTTGTATACATTCATGCCCAACACAGAAGCAAACTTGATTCCAAAGCTCATAAATGCATCTTCCTAGGCTATGCCAAAGACAGAAAGGTTACAAGTGTTATTCTCCCACCGACAAAAGATTTTACAATTCTATGGATGTAAAATTCTTTGAAAAAACTCCTTACTACAAAGAAACCCACCGAGACAAACCCTACAGATGGCAACCTTATTGAGATTGAGATCACCACAATCCCTCAAACTACTCCTCGCCAGACTCCCCGATACTCACCGCCCATCGCACCTCAAAGAAATTCTCGAACCTCGCAGCCCTACCGAGCCCCAAAGACCTACCGAACCTCGCCAGCCCACTGAGCCTACTGAACCTCAGCAGCCTACTGAAACCACTGAACCTCAGCAGCCTCCTGAGCCTACTGACCCTGCTCATTCCACTGATATTGATGACAAACCCATTGCTGTCCGAAAGGGAAAGAGATCATGCACTAATCACTCTATTCATACTTATGTGTCTTATGATCACTTGTCACCTTCTTTTGCTATGTTTACACAGGACTTGGATTCTCACTCTATTCCTAAGAATATACAGAAGCTCTCCAACATGATAAGTGGAAGGCAAACTCGTTAAAACCGAAATGATCGCTCTCCTTGACAACCATACTTGGGATCTCACCACTCTCCCACACGGAAAGAAGACAAATACCGCAAATGGTCGTTCACTATCAAGTACAATGCCGATGGTACTATTGACAAATACAAAGCTAGATCGGTTGCAAGGGGATTCACTCAAACATATGGTCTTGACTACAAAGAGACCTTTGCACCCGTGGCAAAGCTAAACACCGTCGTGGTACCGATCTCACTTGTCGTCCAACTTGATCGGCCTCTCCACCAATTGGATATCAAGAATGCTTTCCTAAATGGTGACCTCACCGAGGAAGTCTATATGAATGTGCCCCCGGTTTTGCCAACACTCACACTCAAGGGAAAGTTTGCAAATTGAGGAAATCTCTATATGGCCTAAAGCAATTCCCCAGAGCCTGGTTTGGCAAACTTACTACCGTGGTTAAAGATGCCGGATATCATCAATGCAACTCAGATCACACCATGTTTATCAAAACAACAAACCATAAAAGATCCATTCTTATTGTCTATGTGGATGATATCATCCTTACTGGTGATGACCCTGCTGAGATCCAACAATTGAAGACCCTGCTGGCCAAAGTATTTCAAGTTAAAGATTTGGGCTACCTCAAGTACTTTCTTGGTATGGAAATAGCAAGGAACAACCAGGGTATATCCGTCTCACGAGGAAGTATGTGGCCGGACCCGCCGAAGGAAACCGGCATGCCGGGATGCAAACCCGTCGTATCCCCAGACCCCGCAATACCCCGCCGCATGGTGACATTGTCGTCGAAAGGATCAATATCAAAGACTTGTAGGGAAACTTATTTATCCGTCCCATACAAGACCCGATATTGCATACGGAGTCGGGTCCGGTTAGCCAGTTCATGCATTGCCCTACCGAGCAACATTGGGATGCCGTGAACAGATACCGAGGTACCCGAAGTCCACTCCCGGCCAAGGCTTACATTTCACCAAGTCCGCCGAGAGATCCGTCAAGGTTTACACCGATGCCGATTGGGCCGGCCGTCACATAGACAAGATCTACCACAAAGCTATTGCTCATATGTATGGGGTAATCCGGTCACTTGGAGAAGCAAGAAACAACCTACCGTCTCTAGAAGTAGTCGAAGCTCGAACTCGTGGCATTGGTTTTGGGCATTCGTGAAGCATTATGGCCGAAAAGAGTCCTTACCGATCTTCAGCAGACCCTCAAAGAACCCGTCATACTCGCCGTGACAATAATTCGCCTTTATGCATGGCAGAGGATCCATCCATCATGATAAAACCAAACATGTGGATATTGACAGACATTTCCTTAAAGAGAAGATTGATGCCAAGATCATTCAACTTCAAGATGTTCCCTCACAGACCAAAATGCCGATATTCTCACCAAGGCAATTCCACCGCTTATGTTCACCGATCGAGTAGCAAACTTGGTCGTATTAACATATACAACCCAAACTTTGAGGGGGGTGTGGAAATATTACGTTACTTTAGTGTAACATATTAATTGTGAGACATTAATTGTAAGACATATTAATTGTATTGAATAAACAATTAATATGTCATAAAGTCATAAAGTAACTCTTTTTTGTCTTATTAGGTAATAGACAACTCTAGCAATTAATACTAGCCGACTCTAGTAATTAATTGCTCTCTCCTAGCTTATACTCTACTAAGACCTTTCTCACTTACTTGTACCTATTTATACTCACTCTTTTATGATGAATAAACTAAGTTGAAGTTTACTCTAAGTGTTTATCACTTTCTCAAACTCTCTTCTAACTTACAACAACGATATGAAGCTTACAACATACGGTGTTCCAAAATAAAGATACAACACTTGTCTTACCAACTTGAAATAAAAGTACATCATAATCTAGTACAACATTTAAAAGAAAGGTAAAAAGGAAAGCATCATCATAGCATCAACGTCATCAAATCATCATCGAACTCCTCAATGAACTCAAGGCTAACCTGTTCAAGCACACAAAACAACATATGCAATTGAGGTAAGTACAAAGTACTTAGCAAGAGAAAGAAGCTAATGTATAAATAAGTCTTACAATGAAAGGTTCATGTTATTATTATTATTAAGTTATCTTTGTGAGACCGACTCAATCTAAAGTTCACTTCATGCTCATCAACATGTTGTGACTAACTGTTTCTAGCTTAGCTTATCTTTGTTACATCATCATTCAAGGGCACTACGCATGGTGTTAACTCACCACAAAGTATCCGAGTGCAACATATTGGCGGATCACACCAATATCCATAGGGGAAAACCCGATAGTGTACACGCTCGGCGGAGTCCCTCCGTACTGTTAGGAAATCTACACGGGAACGCAGCGGAATTCAAAATTTTATTTCCTATCGACCCAAGATCGACTTCGTTTAAGCAATAAACAAATAAGCTAAAGACGGTGGTTACCTTGCTTGATCTAAAAGATCGATGCTTTGACCGTCTAAGGAGAGTAGCGATGCACGGAGCCGCCCAAGCATTCGGCCTCTACCGCTAGTCCACACGAACAACCCGCCGGAATCCACCATTGAATTGCTAGACCGGCCTTTTCTCTCTCTCAAAACTCTCTCTATTTTTCACAAGAACTATTAGCTCTTGGAGTTGTGATGTACAAAAGAGCTTGACACCCACCTCCTATTTATAATGGATGTGGCGCCCCAATGTAGAGTAGAGAGGAAGAAAATCTTTTACTAGTAAAATAAGAAAAATATAATTGATTGATTTATCTCATTAATATTCAATATCTTATATTAAATATTTTTAATATATTGTCAATATCTTATATTGACTATATTTATCTTATTACCATAAATCAATTTACACATTTGTGTAGATCTATATTCATTAATATCTAATAATAAAATAAGGTATATTATTAATTGATGTGCACAAACTAATTATATCATATATAGCTAGAAAGTGGCGCCACACAAATATACCCAAATGTGTGTTTAATTAATTAATATAATACTATGATTAATTAATTCGCAAAGTACATGTGTATCATTATACACATAAATTTCGACATACATATACATCATATGTATATTTAATTAATCAACATAATTAATATCTTGTATTATATTTATTCATAATAAATAAATACCACCATATTAATTTACCACTATAACCTTTATAGTCGTGAGATAAAACTTTTCTTATTTGGTCATCAACTATAACCGCATTTTAATCCGACTAGATGTTCTTATGTGTGTGACCCGATAGGCTTCCGAATATGTTGGCCGTTGACACAAAGTGCATATTACGAAAATGCCCTTCATGCCTAATGATCACGGGATAGCGTCTAGCAACACACCATGACCCCCAATCATCGGAAGAGTCAAATGCAATGACTACTACCTTTCATGTGAAACAATTACCGTGTAACTTACAATCCTATCGATGTAATAATATCCATACAATCGTTAGTCGAGTGTCAAAACATCAACGACCGTATCTTATAATCTGGATATCAAGCTCTCTCGAAATAACTCATTTACTTCCACTTTGCAAAGATTCACGTGAGTAAGACATTCCTTATAAGAAGGCCCTTTCGGATATTAACCCCTACTGATAGGGTACGCGATTTCCAGACGACCAAACATGTATACTCCGCATGCTTCAGTATCACACCCAATCACTACCGCATGATCGCCCCGTGGCTAGGGGAAACCTCAATAGTGTCAAAGCATGACAATCCACACCGTGATGCCATGTAGACTCCGGTCCTAAGGATAATTACACAACCGTCACATAGTGTGACACTTATCCATGTAAGTGGATCAGTCTAACGTACGCATTCTCTAATACACGTCCACGTACAGTCCAAGTGTCTCTACACTTCGATAGACGAGATCTATCCCTGCCCTTAAAGACAGAAGACATCTAATACGTGCTAGCCTGTTCATACTATCAATGCCATGTTTAATAGTACATCAGCCTAGAGACATTTAAGTATTAAACTTATTAAAGTGATTAAAGATCTCATCACCACAATCGCCTATCATGGTTTCTCTATCACAGTTTAATACAAAGGACGTTTTCATATAATAATTCACAATTGGTTCTTTAAAAGAACAAATATATGACAACAGAAAAGCCATTTAACATATGTATAGACATAAAAAAATAGTAGAAATGATCCGACCCGGTCGGATCCGGTCCAACCCGATTGGGTTAAGGACACTATTTCAACACGTACGTAGGGTCTCGGACTTACGGGGTGGTGTTCCTCCGTACGTAGGGTCCAAAGACTTATGAAGTTATCCATTTTATCTGAACGCCCACACATCGCGATATAGACTTGTGCCTTACCAAGAATGGATTGATGTTTAATCTTTTACTACACAAGTATGTTTATTATTAATTGTTAACTAGCCACCTAAGTATTTTCAAGTAAGTTCCCTCACCCCTACACCACTAGACACGGACAAGGCCTAGCACATACACAGACATTGATAAATACTAATTCATCAAAGCACAAGCCATTCATACCTTTCCGACGGTCCCGAACTTCAACTCTATGGAAGAGTACATCCGGTGCCGGAACAAAACGCATCAGAAGCTTAATCGAGGCTTGTTCATGTTTAATTAATGTTATTAGATCATGAAACAACATTTAAGACTCATACCATAGCTTAAAACAACTTATTTATCAAAAACAGGGGCAATGTGTGCACATTCCAGGTATTGTGTGTTCATTCCAGGTAATGTGTGCACATTCCAGGTAATGTGTGCACACTAGGCACAAAAGACATTCATCCCGGCCAGTGTGTGCACATTCCAGGGAATGTGCGCACACTCTAGGGCCTGCACAACAAAACAACATTCTGCCTCAGCAATGTGTGCACATTGCTAGCCAATGTGCGCACATTGAGCGCAGAAAACTCTCTAAACACATTTTTATGCACTATTTTCGATTTCTAACTCCTTCCAACATGTTTAACACCAAAATACTCGACAAAACAGCAGTAAAACAGGTACTAATCATACAATAACTTATCATATCACAACAACAACACCTAAGTATGATTTTTCACCACAAATCATACCCAAAACTCAACCTTAGCATCACAAAACTATAATTATACATTAGGAATAGTCTCTTACTTCTAGCAAGCAAACCAAGCGACACCACAGGATGGACCGCAACACTCTTCAGCAAAACTTCAACCAAAACCTTTCAACTCTTGATGATCTTAGGATCAAAAGCAAGCCCCTTCTCTGCTGATTCCGTTTCTGCAATTCTTTCTATAATCCGTTGAAAAACTTGTCAAAATGTAGAAGAAGTTTCTTTTTGCTTTGTAGTTTCTTTTTTTCCTTTTAAGTTTGACTATTGCTCTTTTGTTTTTCTTCTGATAACTCCTTAGTTAATGGGGAGTTTTATTCCAAGAATAACTCCCATTGACTCCAAATAAAACTTCATTCTTTATCTATTTGTTTCCTTAAATATTAATTACCCTTAATTAATTTTTTTCCTTTTATTCTCAGTTCCATAAATTAAATATAATACCCCGTTTTCCATAAAAAGACACGGATGCCATTATTCGAAAAGTTGAGATATTACATATATATATATATATATATATATATATATATATATATATATATATATATATGTACAGTAATCGAGCTATATAAACTGTATTTGAGTTTTTAGATCAGCTTGAGGAAATACTTTTATGCCAAATGATGATGGACATAGAAAAATTACCGGTTATATCATTTAATTTACCTAAAACATACATAATTATTGATTTACGGAAAAAAATGTTTATGTTTATGTTTTGTTCGAATTTTATTTATTTTATTTAATACGTATAGTTCAAATTACTCAAAAAATGAAGTCATAACTAATTTTTTAAATGAAATTAAATGTCACGTTATGACATGGAAAGTAGTCTTGAACCAAGTTTGGCAATTTTATAAGGCCTATGATGAGATCATAGTTGATGGATGTTGTTTATATTTTTATTTTTTTTTTGAGGAAAAGTTGTTGGAAGTTAATTTCAACACTTCTCATTCCAAAGCCCAAGTTTATTTAACTATTGAATTTTCGTGTAAATTTCACACTTCTCAGGGAACCGTCATCCTCGCAAGAATCCTATAAGAGCGCGCATTAGCATCAAAGTCTCTATCCCTATCCCAAAAACATTATTATAAATTATATATTTTTACTTTACAGTAAATAAATTCAGAGTACTCTACATGATTATCCTTATCTCTTTCCTTACACCATTAAAATATTCATTCTTTATCTATAAATAATTTTTCAAAACTAATTTTTGTTAGAAAGAGAGAGAAAAAAATGAATAAAAGAGATGTAGGGTGAGCTACAATACCACCCTAAATTTGAGGTGACATTGTTCATGGTCTCTATTGTAGGGAAAGAATGGGGAGGCTGATGAAGTGTGTTTTTGGTTGTATGCCTGCATTTTATCCTTATTGTGGAGAGAAAAGCAGGTGTAGGGAGTTTGATGCTAAATTGCTAATACTCACCGGAGGTGATCTCACCTTCTCTCATGATGTGATACTTAGTTCTATACTGTAACCCCTAGAACATAGACCTTGCAGTGCAACCTAAGTCATATTAGGTGATGTGATATATGATGAGTTTTACGATGGGGATCCCGATCCATTGGCAACCGTGAAGAAGATTGATCCGTTGATTGTTAGAGATGGCCCGTTGACAAGGCTCCAAAGGAAGAATATGCGAGAAGCCTTGAATACATTGTTGCAAGAGATCCATGAAGAGTTTGGGCTGCCCAAAAAGAGTAATGAAGCCCCGATATTGTTTATGCACTACACTTTTGGGCCGAGAGAAGACGACAGTTGAGGCCCATGCTTGAGGCGCCAATTACTTAGGTTATTGGACTTGTATTATTTTTGGAGTTGGATTTTATTTAATAATTATCTTGTGGGCTTAGTTGACACAAGAAGGACTAGAAAAGCCCACTAAAGTGGCGCCCCCCCTTAGATTTAATTATTTAGGTTTTTTTATTTTGCTAAGTTAATTCTCCCACATTGCTTAGGAGAAGAACTAGTCTTTTATTTGTAGCCTATATAAAGGCAAGCTTCTTTCATAATAAGACATGCCTACATTGAGTGAAATATTATTTGATTAAACATTGTCTTAATTGTGCACCTTGTGCGTGTGAGGTTCTCTTGGATTGGAGGATCGCCCCCTTGGAGAACTTATCAACGTAAGTGAGCATTACGTTGTGGTGTTCCCACCGTTGTCTTGGTCTAAGGCGCGGATTTAGCTCCCATTGATTATCACCAATTTCTTCCTGGGCAAAACAAAGGATTTGATTCGCAAGAATCACATCAGTTGGTAGCAGAGCTCAGTAATTGACGGTAATCAAATATCCCTTTTCGTGTAATTTTCGTTTTCCTTCTTTGTTATCCTTGTTCTTCGTTCAGCATAAAAAAAAAAATTTTCAACTTTGCAATTCGTATTTGTTCTTATTTATCGATCTGTTTATTTCCTTGGCATCATCTTTGTTTGCTGAAAATTTGTTCTTGTTCATCATCATAATCATCGTCTTCATCATCATCATAAATTCTGATCGACATTGATGTTTCTGTTCATCTGTTTGATTGATCATCATCGTTCTTGTTATTCCTGCGTTTGAATTCAAAAAAAAAACACGTCTTTCTTTTCCGTTTTCTTTTTGTTCTTGGCCGAAATCAAAACCGTCGCTCCGTTTGGTTTCGGACTGACTGGATCCATTTGGATCCAAGAAAGAGAAAGAATTATAAAATATAGTGATGTAATGATGATAAAGTTGAAAAGTTGTATTGAAATTTGTGTAGTTAAAGTAATGATTGTTGATTTGAAATATTATATTGAAAAAGTAATGGTTAAATAGTGTAATGAGTGTATAAAGTGATGGATTAATATTATTTTATTTGTTGATGTTGATTGATTGATGAAAGAATTTATAATAAAATAATAGAATTAATAAAATAATAATAAATAAGTTAGTGGGGTGAATAAAATATTGGTTTGGGATCCAAATGGATCAACCTAGTCCCAAACCAAACAAGGGCGGTTTTCACAACCCTAATCCGAATCCTTCAACCCGAAACTTTTCAAACCTAAACCCTATTTTCACACCGATACGATCAAGAACTCATCAGGATTCACTCTTTCGTAATCAAGATCTACATTCTTGAAATTACGAACCCTAGTTTGTGCTTATTTGTTTCGTCAGTCGTTTATTTGCTGTGCGTATAGTTTTGTTGATTGTGTAATCGTCCAAAAGGCATCCCGGCCTAAAAAAAAAAAAAAAAAGAAAGAAAGAGTAAATTGGCGGGAAAATTCTGTAAAATTTTTTTTTGGTTTTTATAGCTTGTGTTGTGTCGTAGAGTTCTTGTGCAAAATTTGGTGTTACGAAAATTTTTGTGATAAAAAAACGAGTAAAATTGGCGGGAAAATTCTGCAAGAATTTTTTTTGTTTTTTGTAGCTTGTGTTGTGTCGTAGAGTTCTTGTGCAAAATTTGGTGTTACGAAAATTTTGGTGATCTAAACCCGTCCCAAACCGAACCCTAGCCTAGATTCGTTTTGCTCATTATTTTGATTTGTTTATAAAAGGGTGCTTTACTTTCCACAAGAGCGAGGGTGAGTGTAAACACGAGTGTCTTGGTGAGGGTTTATTGTCTATCCTATGGAGGACTCTAAACATTCTAAAAATTTGAGTAATGAGTATCTTGAAGAGAGATTGGTCGCCCATGTCAAAGAACTTAGCAAGGAAATTAATGACGAGAATCTTTCGCAAAATTCGAAAGGGTTTTTGCGGATATGATCATATGAGGGCATCCATTCGGCATTTAACGACCCCAAATGGTTAATCTTAATCGTGGTGCCCAACGATGGTGCGCAACCCGCGGCTCCTCTTGCGGTACCTCGACTTCGACAACCGGTCCGTGTAATTAATGTCCCACAGCTCCGTGATCATGCTGATGAACATGCTGACGAGGATGCGTACATTCCGGATAATAATATGACACAGGTAAAGATGAAGCTTCCTAGTTTTGCGGGTTCCGGTAGTGCTTCGGTATATCTTGATTGGGAGAGTAAGCTAGATCAGATCTTTGCGTGTAACAATTATACCGAGGAGAAGAAGTGCAATCTAGCTCAATTAGAGTTTACAGGTTATGCTATGGTGTGGTGGAATCGGAGTACGGTTCATGCGTACCAAATACGGACGACCCTATACGTTCATGGACACTTTTAAAAGAGATAATGCGCACTCGCTTTGTTCCTATATCGTATTATCAAGACCTCTATCGTGCTCTTCGGACAATGAAACGGGGAGAACGTTCGGTAGATGATTTCTATGAAGAGATGATGACTACTTTGGCACGATCACGAGGTTGAGGAAGAGGAGATGGTCACCATGCAACGTTTTTTGTGTGGTGTGCGTTTGGAGATTGGACAACCATTGGAGTTACGTGGTTGTAATACACTTTGGATGAGATGTTACAAACGGCTCGTGCGATTGAGAGGCAGTTGAAACGCCCAAAACCCACCTTTAATAAATCAATTGGAGGTTCTTCTTCTTCTTTCCGTTCGTTTCAGCCTAGAGGCGATAATCCAAATTTTGTACGGAGTGCACCTCGGACAGCCCCTACTACTTCCTATGACGCTTCTAAAGCTAAGGCGGTGAGAAGGGTAAAGGTGTAGACAACCGCATTAGGCGACCTCGTGACGTTAAATGTTTTAAATGCACCGGTGTTGGTCATGTTGCATCTGAATGTCCTACTAAACGTAGCATGCTAGTTGTAGAGGAGGCTGTAGATGGTGATGATTTTGATGGGGACGACTTTGAACAGGCTGATTATGAGGATGCGGAGGGTAATATTGAGTGTGACCCACCGAGGGTTCTATTTATATGCTTAAAAGGTGCTAACCGCTAGTGCTAAACTTGAGGACGGTGTCCAACGTGAAAATATTTTCCATACACGCCGCTTGCCGAATGGTAACTTATGTTCTCTTATTGTCGATTCGGTAGTTGTGCTAATGTTGTTAGTCTTGATTTGATTTCTCGTATGGGTTTACCTATTATTCCTCATCCCCACCCTTTACAAGTTGCAATGGTTGAATAGTGTGGGAGAGCTGAAGGTTACACAACAAGCGTTGATTTCTTTTAGTATTGGGAAATATGAAGATGAGGTGTTATGTGATGTTGTCCCCTTGGAAGTCGGCCACATATTGTTGGGTCGCCCTTGGCAATATGATAGAAAGGTGTTGTTTGATGGGTTTTTGAATAAGTACACTTGTTCATCATAAGGGCAAGAATTATTCTTTATCAGCTCTTACCCCTGAACAAGTACGTCAAGATCAGCTTGCACTTATTCGAGCTCGTGAGGAAAAACAAAAGAAAGAGGGTGAAAAGTTGAAAAGTGAAGAAAACAAATTGACGGGAGAGAAAAAGAATGAGGGCCTTAGGACTGAGGGAAAAATAAGAGTTGAAAACAAAAAATTGGTAAGGGAGGTCGATGTAGTTTCTCGACGAGGGAGTGATAAAGTAGAAAAGTCAATTGCGAGTGTCGGTGCCACATCTAGTGAGGGAGGTAATAAAGTTGAAAAGTCAAAATGTGCGCGCGTGTGTAGGAACTTCTATGCCAAAGCCACTGAAGTCATTGATACCATTGACTCCGACCGGGTTGTATTTCTTTTCTTATGCAAAGACCCCATAATCCCTCCCCTACACTTACAACCGGCCCCACACACTCACCAAAGGTGACTTGGCCGAGTTGCCCCCTCCCCCCTTCCCCTTGTTAAATGCTTGTAAGCGATCTCACCGGTTCTCTACTTAGTGTTGTGTGCTCTGTTTTACAGGAGTTTGCCGATGTCTTCCCCGAGGAGGAACCAAGTGGTTTACCACCATTGCGAGGCGTGGAGCATCATATTGACCTCGTGCCGGGCTCTGCATTGCCCAATCGTCCGGCTTATCGAGCAAACCCAGCCGAAACTTTAGAGATAAAGAAACAAGTCGATGAGCTATTAGCTAAAGGCAAAATTCAAGAGTCATGAGCCCTTGTGCGTACCGGTTCTCGTGGTGCCCAAGAAAGGAGGTGAATGGAGAATGTGCATGGACGATCGTGCCATTAATCAAATTACGGTAAAATATCGTTATCCCATTCCTCGTTTAGATGACATGCTAGATGAACTTCGGGGTGCTAAAATTTTTACTAAAATTGATCTTAAGAGTGGTTATCACCAAGTTCGTATCGGGGAAGGTGATGAATGGAAGACGACCTTTAAAACCAAATTTGGATTATATGAGTGGTTGGTTATGCCCTTTGGCTTGACTAATGCACCTAGTACTTTCATGCGTTTAATGAACGAGGTGCTTCGCGAGTTTATAAATAAATTTGTGGTAGTTTATTTTGATGATATTCGATTTATAGCCACAATTTAGATGATCACATAGTTCACCTACGTGCCGTTTTGTCTACGCTTCGCGATGCTCGGCTCATGCTAATCTAAAAAAATGTTCCTTTTGTTTGGATAGAGTTGTTTTTCTTGGTTTTGTAGTAAGTGACCAGGGTGTTGAAGTTGATCGTGACAAGGTTAAAGCTATCGAGGATTGGCCTACACCTCAATCTGCGGCTGATGTGCGTAGTTCCCATGGCTTAGCGAGCTTTTACGGGCATTTTGTCAAGGATTTTAGCACCATCGCGGCCCTACGAACGAGCTTGTGAAGAAAAATGTACCCTTCTATTGGGGTCCACGGCAAAGGGAGTCTTTCGAAACTCTAAAAGCTCGTTTAATTTCAGCCCCTATACTTGCACTTCCTGATTTTAATAAACATTTTGAAATTGAATGTGATGCATCGGGTGTGGGTATTGGTGGAGTCTTAACTCAAGAAGGTAGACCTATTGCATATTTTAGTGAAAAGCTTAAAGGTGCTTCTTTGAATTATGCAACTTATGATAAGGAATTGTTTGCGTTAGTTAGAGCCCTTCACACTTGGCAACATTATTTACGTCCACGAGAGTTTATCATACACACTGATCACGAATCGCTTAAGTACTTGAAAGGCGGGGTAAGTTAATTCCGCGGCATGTTCGTTGGGTTGAATTTATTGAGTCCTTTCCTTATATTATTAAGTACAAAAAGGGTCAAGATAATGTGGTCGCCGATGCTCTTTCTCGTAGACTGCTTTAATTACCACTATGCATACTAAATTCCTAGGTTTTGAATTTATCAAGGATTTATATGCTTCGATGAGGATTTTATGACTAAGTGGCATAATACTGATAATAAAACCGATGGTAGGTTCTTTAGACGCGAGGGTTTTTTGTATCGAGATCATGTCATTTGTATTCCTCATTGTTCTATGCGTGATTTATTGGTACGTGAAGCACATAGTGGTGGTCTTATGGGTCATTTTGGCATTACTAAAACGCTTGATATGCTTAAATCTCATTTTTATTGGCCTCGTATGAAAGTTGATGTTGCTAAATATTGTGATGCTTGTATTACTTGTAAGTCTCCGCTAAATCTACATCCCACCCCCACGGTTTATATACGCCCTCCCTATTCCTACGCAACCGTGGACCGATTTATCTATGGATTTTGTGTTAGGCTTACCCCGGTCCAAGAGTGGTCACGATTATGTTTTTGTGGTAGTGGATAGGTTTTCTAAGATGGCACACTTTCTTGCATGCTCTAAAACTAATGATGCTTCATATATTGCTGATTTGTTTCTTAAGGAAGTGGTTAGATTACATGGTGTGCCTAGAACGATTGTGAGTGATCGAGATTCAAAATTCATTGGTCATTTTTGGAGAGTTTTGTGGATGCGTTTAGGAACTAAGTTACTTTATTCTCGCATTTCATCCTCAAACCGATGGTCAAGCGAAGTGGTTAATCGTGTGTTGGGTCAGTTGCTTCGTTGTCTTGTTCAGAAAAATCTCAAAAATTGGGAAGATTGTTTACCTTACGCTGAATTTGCTTATAATAGGTGTAAACACTCTGCTTCTAAATTTACTCCATTTGAGATGGTTTACGGTTTTAATCCGGACACACCTTTTACGTTGGCTCCTTTACCTGATATTGCGCAGGTTAGCTTAGATGGTGAACAACGGGTTGCACTTGTTCGTGAGCTACATGAGAAAGCACGGAAGAATGTGGAGGCAGCCACGGCGCGGTATGCTAAGCAAGCTAATAAAGGACGCAAAGAAGTCATCTTCGAACACGGCGATTATGTTTGGTTACACTTGCGCAAGGATAGATTCCCAAAGCAACGCAAGACTAAGTTTGCACATGAAAGGCGAGGGACCGTTCCAAGTTCTCGAGAGGATCAACAATAATGTTTACAAGATTGACTTGCCGCCGGATTGGAATATTTCTTCTTGTCAACGTGGGCGATTTGACTCTTTTCGACAATCCCTTTGATCTGAGGACAGATCCTTCCCAACCGGGAGGGAATGATGTGATATATGATGAGTTTTACGATGGGGATCCCGATCCATTGGCAACCGTGAAGAAGATTGATCCGTTGATTGTTAGAGATGGCCCGTTGACAAGGCTCCAAAGGAAGAATATGCTAGAAGCCTTGAATACATTGTTGCAAGAGATCCATGAAGAGTTTGGGCTGCCCAAAAAGAGTAATGAAGCCCCGATATTGTTTATGCACTACACTTTTGGGCCGAGAGAAGACGACAGTTGAGGCCATGCTTGAGGCGCCAATTACTTAGGTTATTGGACTTGTATTATTTATTTGGAGTTGGATTTTATTTAATAATTATCTTGTGGGCTTAGTTGACACAAGAAGGACTAGAAAAGCCCACTAAAGTGGCGCCCCCTTAGATTTAATTATTTAGGTTTTTTATTTTGCTAAGTTAATTCTCCCACATTGCTTAGGAGAAGAACTAGTCTTTTATTTGTAGCCTATATAAAGGCAAGCTTCTTTCATAATAAGACATGCCTACATTGAGTGAAATATTATTTGATTAAGCATTGTCTTAATTGTGCACCTTGTGCGTGTGAGGTTCTCTTGGATTGGAGGATCGCCCCCTTGGAGAACTTATCAACGTAAGTGAGCATTACGTTGTGGTGTTCCCACCGTTGTCTTGGTCTAAGGCGCGGATTTAGCTCCCATTGATTATCACCAATTTCTTCCTGGGCAAAACAAAGGATTTGATTCGCAAGAATCACATCATTAGGTCTAATAACTAATGTGGTACATCATCATCGTTTGACATAAAATGCTTAACTAAAGTTATTAAATTCGTTATGTCTCAACCCTATATTTTGATAATGTTTCTATGATTTTCCAACATGTAATATCACCGGGATAGCATACTATGGTTTGATCATTAGAATAATAATAGTATTTTTATAACTGTAGTAAGAATTCTATGGTAAGGGTACTTTCGGCAGAAACTTCTCACTTGGGGGTGAATTAAAAAACTTTCACAAATTTGGTCTAGGCATTTACCATTAGGCTATATTCAATTCTCAGGTAAGATTTATCATTATTTTAAATAAGATTTTATCTCAGTATGTAAAGAGAAGCAATATAACTTTTAAATCAATAGGAAAAAGTGAAAAACACTTCAAAGTCTTTGTTTTGTTTGTTTGTTTTTTTTTTTTTCGCTTAAAGCCCTCAGTATCCGGGACTAACGTACTAACCCGATTAATCCGAAGTTCTGCTCAGGTCGTGACTGTAAAGTCTGACTCTTACTCAGTGGTAAGATCTGATCAATAGCTCTTTCAACATGACGCCTTAGAGAAGAATCGAACCGGTGACATCCCTAGGCATCAAAGTCTTTATTTTTCGTTGTACTTCAGATTTTCTTTTCCGAGGACTTCATGCCGACGTCAAAGGTCACCAAACTCAGCCTACTTGGCTCAAATCAAACCTTACTCACACGTGATGGCCTCATACATCGTCAATCGCTGTAACTCCCCAGAACACGGGCTCGACGGCGCTACTTGAGCCATAATGAGTTCGTTGTACTTCATATTTTCTTTTTTAAGGACTTCATGCCGCTGTCAAAGGTCACCGAACTCACCCTACTCGGCCCAAATCAAACCTTACTCACATGTGATGGTCTCAATTCTCAAACTTCATCAATCGCTGTAGCGCCCTTACACTCGGTCTGACGCCGCTACCTGAGCTATAATGAATCTAGTAACAACTTAGGTGCATCGTCCTCACTCCTCACTTGGACCAAAATGATTATATCTTAATAATATTTCTTTCAATCTTCTAATGTGAGATATTACATTTTCCATCTCCCAAGGAAGAGACGCCCACAAAGGTAATTAGAGGTGTCCCCCACCATGCTCCAAAACGACTAAAATTTGTTATATCTTAATAATACTTCTCTCAATCTGTCAATGTGTGATATTACATATCCCCCTCTAAACCATGACCCTACCAGAGGTAACTAGATATGTCCCCCACCATGCTCCAGAACTCGGGTCTGACAGAGCTACTTGAGCCATAATCGATTTAGTTATAACTTAGGTCCATCGTCTTCATTTTGTTTAAAATGACTAACCCAAACTATTAAGTCCATTATTTCTCAACCTTATATCTTAATAATACTTCTCTCAATCTACCAACGTAGGATATTACCATCGCATACTAAAGTTTCTTCATTGGTATAATAAGACTATTATTTTCTGAAATGTAGTAAGAAATTCTATAGATGCAAGGGTCTTTGTGGCAGAAAGTTTTTCACTTAGGGGTGAATTTAAAAACATTCACAAGTTAGGGATGGAATGAAAATACTCCAAAACATTGTCAAGGGGTTTGCATTGTAAATAAATAACCCAAAATTGACTAGTATTTTTGCCGCATCCTAATTCCTACATAAACAAAAACAAAATTTTCTTCCCAGCTAACAATGTTCGTATGACAGCATGACTCTGACAGAATCCCTATTAATCTAGTCTTTGATTCCACACTAACTTTCAGAATTCTTCTTTTTAAATCAAATATATTTCTTCAATCTTCAAATTCTCTTCTTTTTATCTCTCCATTCTTTACTTCAATTACCTTGCATTTCTTGAGTGTACGAATACATATATATATATACATATACATACACAATCCCTTTTCATTGTAACACCGAAAAGCATCTAAAGAAACAATTTTTAATCTACCCTTTTGGTTATATTAATCAAAAGTGAAGCCTTTTTCTTAAGGGTACTTAAGATGGTTGTGAAAATGATGAAGTGGAGGCCATGGCCACCACTATCATCAGAGAAATTGGAGGTCAAGATTGTAGTTCATCAAATTAAAGGCCTTAATTTTTTGTTAGATGATGGAATTGACAATTCTGATGTTGTTGAAGAGTATGGAAAATTGGCTATTAAATTAAAGTGGATTGGATCAAAAGGCAATGCTTTGAGCTTGAGCTCTTTGAGAAAACATGTTAGAAATAATTTCACAAAAGAAGGATCTTTGAGAGAAGAAGATGGTGTTGTTGATTGGAATGAGGAGTTTATAAATGTCTGCAATTTCGTAACTTGCAAAGAGGGTTCTTTTTATCCTTGGGAGGTCACCTTCAATGTCTTCAATGTATGTTCTCAATCTGGTTTGCTGATATTTTTTTTCTTTTCTTAATGTTCATCCTCCTAATTGTTCATCATATATATATATACATATTTACATATTTTCACATATGTATTCATATACTACTCCGTCTCAAAATATAAATCAATTAAGCCTTTTGGATTTGTCCTATATTTACTATATTTTAATTCCTTCTACCCTTAATTCATTATACATCTTTTCAGTTAAAGGGTATTTTAGATTTTTATCGTTAAAATTAATGACACTTAATTATTTTCATAAATTATGTGAAAAATCTTAAATGGACTTACGGACGGAAGTAGTACATGCATATTTTCACATATGTATACATGAGTAATAATACGGGCATAACGGTTATGCCACAACGAGTGACACAACAGTAATATAATCATGTTAGATTATATCATAATAAATTTAGATACACTATGATCAGGGGCGCCCCTGGGGGAGGGCCAAGGGGCCTGGCCCCGAACGCTCCCAAAATCTATGAATTTAATGACCCCGCGAAATTTTAACTCAATAGTATATAAATATATTGCATTTTTTTAAAAATAAATGAGGTATTGCTCTAATGGTAAGCGGTCAAATATAAGTTGATAAGTGATTAGGGTTCGATTTTTGCTAAAGGCAAAAACAATATATGGCCCCGAGCCTAAATTTGGATAGGAACGCCCCTGACTATGATCAACGGTGCAAATCATACATATACATATTTTCATATATATATATATATATATATATATATATATATATATATATATATATATATATATATATATATGTAATTTATATCATTAATTTATTCTTTTTGGAGGAATTATAGTTACTTTGTAAAATCAAGAAAGTGGTAATGCTTTTGTTGTCTTTATGTTTATGATGGAAAATAAAACAAGGGAGGTAGCCACAAGTTATCCATAATTTTGTCTAACTTTTCTTGTTGACCTAGTAAGTGTAATATTGCTAGCTGTTCCTCTCATTAGCTGGACTTAGTGGAGTTATTATTAGCTTTCACCCAATGATCTTAATATGCTTTGTGAATGGAACACACACACATCATTTTGTTTGTCTTATGGGGATGACATCATCCTGATGCAGACCTTATGTCATTTTGTGGGTTAACTTCTTTGAGAATATATTCTTGGACTATTTTTTCTTGAAGACTTGATCATCATTTTGTCATGTAGGACTATTTCAACTTTTTTGGTTTTTCTTTGTGAAAAAACCATGGTTTATTTATAAGTTTCTTGTTTTGTGTTGTGTAGCAGGGTTCTAACAGAGGCCAAAATGATAAGGTTGCTGTCCTGTTTACTGGATCACTGAACCTTGTAAACTTGATCTTGAAAGGCCAACAAAAGGACATTGAAGTAAATGTTCCTCTTGACACATCCAAATCCAACAATGGAAGCAAAACTACACTTTGTGTAAGAATTTCTTGCACTTGTCTTAATCCGGAATCTCGGATATTTATTACAACATTAAAAACACGAGTGTTTTAATGTGTGTTTCATAATATACCTGACTTTTGACTTAAACTTATCTGAACTTGTTTATACATTTTGCAGTTGTCTGTAAGCCTTAAGGAATTAAGGAATACTCAAGAACCTATGGAAATAACACAAGGGCCAGTTGCGCGTTCTTTACGATCATCGAGTATGAAAGTTGTGGTAACAGAGAATAATAATGATATTTCTTCAACAAAAGGAACTAGTCATGGAAAAGTGAGATTCTTGAGGGCATTATCTACTAGAAGATCAAAGAAGGATATTTATCGCGATGAAGAAGTTTCAAACAAAAGCGAAGATCCCGAGTACATTAATCCGTCAAATACGGACTTACCTAATGATCTAGAACATGGAGAGGAAAATGAATCCCATGTCAATAAATCATTGAGTTATGAAACATTATCGCAGGCTAATTATGCAGGACAACTGTTATACCCTAGTACTAGTAGCAGTGAAGATGAAGATTTGGTATATTACGGAAAAAAAGATTATAATCTCGAAAAATCGCCTACTTCTGTTATCAAACAGTCTAGTATACATGGTCCAATAAGCAGTATTCTTCCATGGAGAAAGAGAAAGTTGAGCTTCAAACCTTTTAAAGAAAAAGGGGAACCATTGTTAAGGAAAGATTATAAAGATGATGGCGGTGATGACATTGATCATGATCGTCGTCTGTTTAGTTCTTCCTCAGACGAATCAACTTTTAAGGTAATAATCTTTAGTATTTTTCAAGATTACAATTTTGACAGAGATATGTACAATTACAGATTGTTTTCAACATTTTGGCTGGTATTTGACAGGTTTTGAGTCGTTCTTCGGTCTCTGAATTCGGAGATGATAGCTTTGCTGTTGGTAGTTGGGAACAGAAGGATATAATGAACCGTGACAGAAACATGACGTTAAAAACGAGCGTCTTTTTTGCTTCAATTGATCAGATGAGTGAAAAAGCTGATGGAGAAAGTGCATGTACATCTTTAGCTGCAGTTATTGCTGAATGGTTCCAATCAAATACTAATCAAATGCCTATAAAATCCCAGTTTGATAGCCTTATACACAACGGTTCATCCGAATGGAGATATCTTTGTGAAAACGAAACACACAGAAACCAGTTTCCAGACAAACATTTTGATCTTGACACAGTTCTTGAATCCAAACCACGTTCCATTACTGTCATCCCGGAAAAATCTTTCGTCGGTTTCTTCCATCCAGAAGGAAACGAAAACACGGGGTTCGAGTTTCTTCAAGGTGCAATGTCTTTTGACAACATTTGGGAAGAGATTTCCCAATCTGTTTCAGACAGTACTGAATCTACTGATCCTATGGTCTATATTGTCAGCTGGAATGATCATTTCTTTGTCCTAAAAGTTGAAAATGATGCATACTACATAATCGATACGTTAGGTGAGCGGCTTTTTCAAGGATGCAACCAAGCTTATATACTGAAATTCGATCGAGAAACAACCATATATACTCCAAAACCGGATACAGACGAAGAAGAAGAAGAAGAAGAAATGACGGTTTTGTACAGAGGTAAAGAAGCATGTAAAGAATACATCAAGAACTTCTTGGCAGCTATTCCTGTTAGACAACTTCAAATTGATATCAAGAAAGGTTTGATGGATTCAACAATTCTTCATCAACGGCTACAAATCGAGTTCCATTATACAAAGGCGATTCGGAATAACGAGGATGTTTTATCCTTGATAGCATAGATAAAACAGTCAACCAGATCATTTTTTGCTGTGTATTTTTATTTTTACTACAAAATGGATTTAAACAAGAAGAATCCATAATATTCAAGCAGATAACTGTGTAAATAGCATTAAAAATCATATCTTTATTATATTTTAATCCTCTTCCATTCCATTACAATAAATTTTCCTTTTTCTGAAACGAATCGAAAAAAATAAGCTGCGAAATACACAAAATCAAATCTTATTACAGGACTAGAGATTTAACAACAATAGGGACAAATTAACAATCCATTTTCATTACATTGCCTGCAAAACTTAATAGGCTTATCAGCATCATCATGTTCTTGATCTTCATCAGCAATTTTTCTGCTTCCATTACACTTAAAACACATTATAAACCTCACCCCACCACACCCTTCACAAAACCCTTGATTAAAATCGAATGGAATACCTTCTAACATTGGCTTCAATTTTCCTTGTTCATGTAATGTTAAAACCTCTTCAGCTCCTCCAATATACCTTCCTTTAATGAATAATTTTGGTGGTAAACATTTTCCACCTAAAGTTTCCCATAGTTCTACTTTGTACTCTGAATGCATTGATATATCCCTTTCGAAAAACAGAATCTTGAGCTGTTCGAGTAGACATCGAATGGCTCGACAGTCTTCGAATGTTTTACGTATTCCTCTTAGGCCTGTTGTGTATAGGATCACTGAATCATCACCACCAGGGGGACATTTTTCTTCAAAATTAAGTAGCGGGTTCGGAGTTTCCTCTGTTTTCCGTGTTTTAAAAGGCGGTTCTTCATCGGTTTTGGTTCGGATTCTTGCAATTGTTGCTGCTTCTTCGGCTTTTACTTCCACAACTGCTTGCTCAAAAGCTGCTAGAAGGGCTGGATCGAAAAGGGTCGACGAATCCAAGTCCGGTCGCCGGAAATTCGATACATCAATATCTGCCAAAGGAACAGCTTTCCGGCAGCAGCCTGTCTTTAATTCTTCATTAATTGGGTTACTAGATCTTAACAATTCATGATTTTCTTTCAGGATAACGGAACTATTTTCTTCCAATTTTGGCTTGATATTCTCTTTATCACTGATTTCTTCCTCAAATTCCATTTCTTGGTCTTCAAGATCCTTCATCAGCTCTACAGCATCAATAACCTCAGGCTCTTGATTTTCAACATTTCCCAACAAATTCTTCTTGGGTTTATCAGAATTCGACAATAAAATAGGTTGAAGATTAAAATCAGTATTTTGCGACGTTGATGTAGAAACATAACCATCTGCAGCTCTGACCTGAAGGATTCTGTCTGGCCTCAAGTAGCCGATTTGCTTAACAGTCTTCAATTTCTTGAGTAGCTTTCCTTTCATAGCCTTCATCTTTGCTCAAAAGTATAGTTTTTAAAGCAGAATCTAAGTTCTAGATTTGGGAGATAAATGGGGGATGGATTAGATTTTGGGCTTTTGGGAAGGAAAGAAGATATAGATTCAGAATCCGAAGATAATGGCTGCTGAGAAAATAGGAAGTCCTCTAAAAGGTTTAACGGCTAGAAAGTAATTTGTGACATTTTAAATTTGAATTATTAGGGGAGGGGTTCCCCAATCTAACCTACACCCGACTTATTTGTACAACACAGTGAATTGATTTGATTTTTTTTGTTGTTGTTGTCTATAATCGATTCGAGTGTAAAATTGACTTCCATAAAATCAAAATTTGATTCAAAAATCGAAATTAGAAAATTCGATGCAGTGTGGTTTATAGTAGATGTAGTACATTACTAAAAGGAAAGAGATATCAAATTGTCCCAACAAGTGGTTAAACCCTAATCATAAAAGGCTTCAATTTTTTCTGTTTCACGAGATGAGTGAAGATGTAAATCAGGTAATCTTGTGACTCAGAGTCACAAACTTACTATTATACTCCCTCCCAGTTTGTTTGGAACATTTTGGAATTCTTAAGATTTAAAGGGATATCATTTATTAGTTTGTCTAGTCATTAAAAACATGACTACTTTACAATTATATCTTTCTTTTATTGTCCATAATCTTTTTAATAAATATAGTTATGTAGACATTTTAGGAATTTAAGAACTTTTTAGTTTAAATATTAGTTATGAGACATATTTTTGGGACATCCATAAAAGGAATAAGTCTCAAACAATTTGGGACGAAGGAAGTACTAAAGAACTGAAAGAAGTTGCCTTTTACGGAGTTCGAACCTCCACATTCCAGCTTTTTAAGGTCCGTGTCTTCTTAAAGACTCAAGTCGCTCGCTGTACTAAAAGGTCGTCCGGGACATATACACTTTTACACTATTAACTATGGTGACATGCATATTAATCAATATGTTTCACATAATATCAATAGTGTAAAATTATATTGTCATTTATTTTTACAATAATACTACTAAAAATAAAACATAGTTTATTTAGAGATACTACATCCGTCTCAAAATATAAATCCGTTTGAATTTTTCCCCATAGATTAAGATGATTGGTTAGGGAATATGATCCTCTCAAGTAACTTGAGGAAATATTCTCTCAAGTATGCATGATCTAACCACACACCCCAAAAGTGTAAAACATCTAGCCATTGATTAACTTTTTCCAAAACTACGTAGTTTAGTTCATTATATGTAAAAACACCAACTTTACCCTTAAATTACTTGAGAGGATCTTGGTCCGATTGGTTAGATGAGTTACGTGTCATTAATTTTAATGAAAAAAATTCTAAAATAACCATTGACTGTTATTAATGCAAATTAATGAAAAATAGATTAGTGCATACTACATCCGTCCATTTTTTGTGGTGCACACAAATTAAGAAAATAATTAATGTATTGTATTTTAAGTAGTGATGGACATATATATCCCTATCACATAATAAATGTTCTTTTGGAATATGAAATGAATATATAAACATTAAATGTTTGAAAAAAATGAATTAAATGAGGTATTGATTTTCTAAGTGAACAATTTTATGGGACAATTCATTTTTAAAAAGTAGACACTTTTTATGGGACGGTGATAATAATAAATTAGGAGTAATATGATAAAAATGTGACGAGGGTCGGACTAGCCCTCGCCACGTGTCATCTTTATATTGGCTAATTATTAAATGAAGACATAAAAACTATAACGTCAAGGGCCAGGAGCCCTACTTCAAGCCTAATGGGCAGATCCGAGCCCAGGTGGGAGATCGGTCCCGTTCCCCTGACCACCGCAGGTCGGCTAGGTTGCAATGGAGCTGGGCCAATGCAGTTCGGGCCGAGACGGCCTGGGGGGCTCGACGCAGGTCGGCCAGAGCCTCCTTTATATAATAATTAGCCCATGTGTTTATAAGATAATTATGGGAATATCCTAGGGATCATTGACCCATTAAAACTCTGATTTTGATATTTAAATATATCCATAATTATCCCTAAATTATAGGGATTTACTCGTGATTATCCTTAGGGAATAAGAATACAAATCCTTGCAGGACAAGGCTTTGGACGAGATGTCCTCTATATAAACAACTCCTAATGAATTACAGAAACTTGATTCCAATACACACATTGGATACGTAGGCAACTTGAGAAATAACATCTCAAGTCCAGTCTAAACCACCACCAAAACACCCCCTCTTTTTATCGTGTTCTTTAAACTTTTGCAGGTTGTCTTTAGGAGAATAACCCTGGATTTATCATCGGCGATTTTTGGAATCGTCAAAATGTAATTAATGATTCATTGGTTTTTTAAGTGTACTTACATTATAGGTCAAAACCAAAAATCTAAATGAACTTACAATTTGAAATGAAGATAGTATATAGAGTAATGCTACTATTACAACAATAAACGTAACATCATGTGACGATGATGTGACAATGAGGCTCATGTATATTACGAATAAATTTTAGTAATAAATTGCTGTGAATGGACCCACATGTACGTCGTCGACTCACAACACATGTACAATATTCTCTTGTTGGGAAATTCTGATGCATGAACTCTCTATTAAGAGGGACCGTCGGATGACTACCATGTGTTAGGAAAAAAATAAAACTGTTTTCTTTGTGTGTATACGTAACAGTTATCTGACGATACGTTGTAATAGAGAGTTCTTACATCAGAATTACAGTGTCTCGTTATAGGGGAGGTATAGTGTTGTGTCTCCACACGGTGTGGAGACACTGTATGACGCACCACACACCACACACCACACACCACACACCTTAATTCTGTATTTAAACTGTGTGGTTCTGATCGTTTCACCCGTCACTTCACCTCAAATTCTCTCATCACACAATAACTTCCCTTCGTTATATCCTTTACAAATTTACAATGTCATGATACATTTGATGTGATCATTGTACTATATATGATAATAACATTTCAATAATTGTGGGGTTTGAATGTTGGATAAGGAGGACGTTTGGATTTGCTTTAAGAATTGCGTTAACACGCTGCTATTATTATTATTATTATTATCGTAAAATATCAATTAAATGAATTAATGACTCAATGTCTTAATATTTTAGACTTAAGTTACCAAAAAATATATTTTAGACTTACATTTCCATTAGTTAACTATATAAATATGTTTGTGAATTTAGTTGAACGTTCACAATAAACTTATGTTCCTTTGTAATCTTATTCTAGCTTGGTTCGTTAAGCTAAAACAAAAGGTTATAAACACTAACGAGTCGAGTACGAATTTGTTCGTAAACAACTTTATTCGTTTAACAACGTGAGAGTAAATATTGTTAGATGTTTTTTCATATATCGTTAACGTTTGTATTTATATTACCGTAACAAAACGGGGTTCGACCTAACTAAACGTATGCATCTATTAAATTCGTTTGCATTCAGGTTGCCGTAACACCTTTACCTGAACGGATGCACCTATCAAATTCGAAATGATGCATTTGTGCATTTTAGATACATGCATTAGTGAAGAGAAGCAATTCGGATTCATGCACCTGCGGGCTCGAAGCGATGCACTTCACAAAGCCAAAAGTTGTAGTTTTGTAGCCGAACAGAGATGAACTTACCCTTTCGCCTAATAATACATCATTTCGTGTATAAGTTACCTTAGGCCTATAAAAGGCATCAGCCTACAAACGAAATCACTCACTTGTCAAAAAAACATCATTAGAATTGTTTCGGGTGTCCTCTGGCTTGGTTTAAGCAAGTCACTGTTTGAACCAAACAAATTCATTTTATGCTGAGAGAGATTTTTATTAATTCACTAGATGACGATCGAAACATTTCTTTTAAGATAACGTATATGTGTGTTTTCCTTTGTCTGATCAATTGTTAATTTTTCAATAAATATTAAAGGTCGTAAATACTCGAGATTCGGCAAAAAATACTCGACACAGCAAATAAGCTTTCAAAAATGATATAGGTACAACACCTTATTCCCACCCCATCCGGCCATCCCCCAAATGTGTAATCAATGGTCCAGTTTTTTTTCCCTTTTTTTAAAAATCAATGAAATGTCACAACGCTCTGTGCTTTTTTCTGTGTATCAATTCTGTGCCTGCATCACTTTCCGCCCTTCCAAATTCCAATGCACTTACAGGGAAATTTTATTATGGTCTTGGACTAATGATGACTTGGTGATCCAGGACCAATAGAAAAATAACAAATAACATATGATACCACCATGTAAAATATAAATCACATGTATTAACGTTTTTACCCTTCTTATAAAACATTTCATTGGTGGAGAAATATGACGATATGGTGGTCCTGGACCACCATAAAACCACTGGCACTCACAATATTGAATAAATAATCCACCCTTCAAAAATAAAAAAATAAAAAATCACATTTTATAATCGAAAAAATAAAAAGAAAAAAAAACGAAACAAAAAAAAAAAAAAAAGAGAAGACAAATACGGAACAATTTCGAAGAGCTACATGATGATGATAGTACATCCGATGATACGTTGACTAAATAGTTCTAATCTACTGCACAGACATGGCGGCGGCAACCGCTGCAGCTGGAGGATTATCCACCGGAGGAGTTACTATTAAAGAATTCCGACAAATCGGACAATTGGGATGAATCCTTAACCAAGCATCAACGCATTGAGCATGAAAAAAATGCCCACATTCCGGTAACAACCTAACAGAATCCTTCCCCTCATAATCCTGCAAACAAATAGAACACCCAGAACCACCGCCGCCGCCGCAATAGCCGCTTTTATGACTAACAACCAATTCTGAAAACAGGAGCATCGGGTATCTATTATTGATGGTGGCTTCATCAATCCCATGTGAAGTAAATTCGGATTCAGAGTCATAATCTGAGGAAGTGATGGACATTGGAGATCTATTACTGCGTTGCCGCCGGTGGTGGTGGTGGTGGTGGTGGCTGCGGATGGGCGGAGTATTGCGGCTGTTGTCGTCGGTGGGTTTAAGACGGGCGATAATATAGTAGTAAGAGTAGCTAATAGCTATGAGGATTATGAGTGCACCGAAGAATATTCCGATGCTGTAAGTGTATGAGCCGACGGAGGGTTCCCGTTGATGGGGTTGAGGTTCGTCGTCGATGTCTTCGAGAGTGGTGTTCATTTTTTTTGGTTTTTAAATTAATAAAAAATGGAGTTAAAGTGAAATTGTTTTAGTGGTGGGTTTTGAGCCTTTTGAAGCAAGTTGCTTGCCCGTTAATTGACATAAAGTTAAGATTTTAGTCGTATTGACGTAATCACTAGGGCGAAAATGTTTAGTATAAATAGCCGAAATTACAATCGATCGAGCTTTGGACCGATTGAGTACTTGATTCCATGTCTGTAGTTCCCTTCAAGTATACGAGTATCCTCTTGACAAAATTCAAGTGTGCTTCGTTGGATCACTCATGTATCTACTAGCTACACTCACGCATACATGATGTACGGCCTTGTAGGCGTGAGGTACAATAAACATCCAACCATCTGTTTATACTGATTTGCATCCACCTTCTTTCCTTCTCCGGCTTTTGTGAGTTTAGTTCCAACTTCGGTAGGCGTTATGACGGGATTGCAATCCTTCATTTGGAACTTGTTCGAGAATCTCACAAGTATATTTCCTTTGAGTTATAAAAATACCTTCATCGATTGCTTGACCTCAATCCCCAAGAAGTAGTGCATCAACCACTAAGTACGTCATCCGAAATGTACTCATCATAGCCTTTTTAAAATCGATATCATAGTTGCATTATTACCGGTGTAGATCAAGTCATCAACATATAAACAAACAATCAACATATCACCATTGCTTCCGAGTTTGACATAGAGAGTAGGTTCATGTGGGCATCTCTCAAAGCGATTTTTAACAAAATAAGAATCAATGCGAATTTGTACCAAGCACGTGGTGCTTGTTTTAATCCATACGAGCCTTTTTAAGCTTGCATACCTGATGTTCATGCCCAGATTTGATGTAGCCTGGTGGTTGATCAATGTACACTTCCTCTTCTATCTTTCCATTCAAGAAGGCAGATTTTACATCAAGCTGATGTACCTTCCATGCCTGTTTTGCAGCTAGTGACAGCACCAATCTGATGGTATCCAGCCTGGCCACTGGTGCAAAAACCTCGTTGTAGTCAATTCCATACTCTTGTTTGTAGCCTTTAGCTACCAACCTTGCTTTCAGCTTGTCTATCTTCCCATTTTCTTTCAGCTTGGTTTTATACAACCACTTTACCCCAATTGTCTTGTGTCGGCAGCAGGTAAGTCGGTGAGTTCCCATGTGTCATTCCTCATAATAGATGTTATTTCCTCATCCATTGCTTGCTTCCACTTTGAATCCTTTATTGCCTCTTCAAAAGTGGTGGGATCTCCTTGTCATCGGTGCATAGTAAGTTGCTTCTTCGACGGACCGGTGACCTCATAATCGGTCATCCATCCGGTCTTTTTTCGGTTCTTTGAGATCCGTCTGCCGAACCTAGGTCCGCCGATCCTTGACCCCGCCGACTCTCACCTTGCCGACTTTCTCCTTGCGATTTTCACCTTGCGATTTTCACCTTGCGATTCGACCTTGCTTGATTCTCACCCCGCGATTTTCACCTTGCGACCCTCGGCGGAGTTCTTCATCTATCGATTTTGATTTTGTTGGAACCGAGCATTGTCGTTTCCCATTCCCAGATGTTTAGTTCATCAAATACCACATCTCGCTTGTAACAATCCTCTTTGTATTTGGATTGTACGGTTTATAGGCCTTGGACCGATTACTTACACCAAGAAAGATACACTTCTCCCCTTTGTCATTGAGCTTTTTCTGTTCACATCGGGAATGTGTGCATAGGCAATACATCCAAATGTCTTAAAATGACTTACAGTTGGTTTGGTTCCGGACCATGCTTCCTCGAGTGTCATGCCTTTCACGAGAAAATGTAGGGCTTGTTTAGGATGTGTACACTCCAATTAACGACTTCGAGGCCAAAAGGTTTTTGGCACATTTCCATGCATCAAGCATACTTAACCATGTTGAGAATGGTTCTGTTTTTCCTTTACGAAACTCCATTACATTTGGGGAGTATATGCGGTTGTTAGTTCCCTTTTAATGCCATGATCAACACGATCGATCAAACTCATTTGAGCGAGTACTCTCCACCCTCTCGTCGGACCTTAACCTCTTTATGGTCTTCCTGTTTCATTTTCCACCTGTTGCTTGAAAGCTTTAAATGCACTGAAAGCTTCTGACTTTTCTTTCAAAAAACTGATCCATGTCTTTCTAGATAAATCATCAGTAAAAGTCATAAAGTACCTGGTTCCACCATTTGATGTTGGAGTGATTGGACCACACAAGTCTGAATGAATCAGACCTAGCACTTCTTTTGCTCTACTTGCATTTCCTTTAGGAAATGGCAACCTATGTTGTTTGCCTAGTGTACATTCCTCACATACTTGTGCAGGAGTGTCTATTTGGGGCAAACCTTCCACCATGCCTTTCTGCTGTAGGGTCTTTAATCCACCAAAATTCAAGTGTCCATACCTGAAATGCCACAACCAAGATGAATCTGTACACTTTGCCATCAAACATGACTGTACAGGGGTTATTTGCAGTGGAAACAGCCTGTTGGCATTCATTTTGATCACTGCAATTGATCCTTTGGTAGGATCATAAATTTCACACACTCCCTTCTTGATGGTGACTTCATAGCCCTTTTCCTGTAATTGTCCAACACTCAACGGGTTACACTTCAAATCGGCACATACAAAACATTAGAAATGGTTTCGTAAATCCATTCTTGGCTCTTATCTTGATGTCTCCCTTGCACTGCTGACTATCACTCCATTTGTCTCCAAAACTTACTTTAGAGTGATGTGTGTCATCTAAACTTGAGAAAGAGGACTTGTCTCCACACATGTGGTTGCTACATCCAAGTATCTACATACCGTATGTCTTTGGAGGCTTCATAGGTTGAGTGAACGACCATCGTAGGGTTCTTGTGTCTTCTTTCTCGGCAAAGTTTGATACCTCTCCCTTGGTTTGTTGCCCTTTGTTTTTGTCACTTGGCGGCTTTGTATAGCATTCGATTTGTAATGCCCAAATTTATGGCATCCGTAGCATTCCACCGGGATTTGTCATATCCCTTGTTTCGTGATCGATATCATCTCCCGATCTTGCATTTTTGGATCCATCTCTGCTGAGTTTGAATCCCCGCCACCGCCTCGCCTCGCCTCTTCCTCTACCCCTTCCTCTACCTCTCGAAATTAGTAGGGGTTGTGGTTTTCAAGGCACGATCCTCATGATTATTGCTCCTTGTCATCTTCTCGTTCATGAACCGGCAATGATGCTTGCGGTTCATCTAAGTGACGAGTGTGTCTATGTCTTTAGATTCCTCATAGAACACACAACATAATCATATTTAGGGCGAGAGATCTCGGGATCTTCTCCACCACAAGTAACATCATCCATCTTCTCACCAAGGAACCTCATTTTGTTACAAATCTCCATGGTTCTTGCACTGATAGGTTGTAATGTGACCTCTCCATCCTTCATCCGCAAGGTTTCAAAGTCTCTCCTCAATGCTTGGAGTTGAGACCTTTTCACCCTTGCATTCCCTTGGAATTTCCGTTTCATGGAATCCCAAATGTCTTTGGAGGTTTCTTTGCAAAGAATGGTCTCCAAAGCTCGCTCTATCTATAGCTTGGAATAGATAGTTCTTAGCCTTCAAGTCCTTAAGTTTCTTGCCTTCCAGTTCGCTTTTCGTGCCTCGGTAATTGCTCTGTCGGTACGGGGACACCTTGTTCGATGAATAACAACTTATATTTACATAATTTATCAAGTTGTATATCATTGATCGATGTATATAATCAATGGTATATAAATAGATTGTGTCACTCGTTGTGAGTGATAATAGAGATAAAAATAATACTACTCTTAAAGCCATTTTGACGCAACGTGAGACAGATTAATTTTATACCAGTGATCATTGATCATAATGTGGGTATATTTGATCATTATATAGATTCATCAATAATATAAAAGTAGATTGTATCAATCGTTTTGACCAAGTAGTTGTGACACCATCATTATCCTTGAGATAAAGAACAAATCCTAGTGTAGATCATGCATGGTATGTTATATATATATATATATATATATATATATATATATATATATATATATATATATATATATTTTTTTTTTTTTTTGAAGGGGTAACATTACATGAGTCATGATAAATTTAGAATACAACCATTGCACAAATATTTTTTTAAGTGATATGCATCACATGACATCATATCATTTTTAATTCTATTTCGCAGAGTAAGTGTGTATTATGTGACAGAATAAACATTAAAAGTGTTATGCATGTCATTTAAAACAACATTGTTACAACGGTTATATGATAAAACATCTTTGCTATGAGAATAAGTATTATTCAAATGATGCGGCTGTCAAACAAATTTGTTCATCTTTCTTTTTTATTTTTATTTTTAGGGGTATTATGCAAGTTGTTAAGAAGAAGATTACATTAATGATATTTAAGGATTTTTTTAGTTATCTTAATGTCAAATCAAATTATAAACTCAGTTCATTAAGACTTTTTTCGTTCTAAAATATGAGTCCATTTGGAATTTTCACACAGATTAATAAAGTTGATTAAATTCGCTATGTATCGTTAATTTTAATGAAAAAAAATTTGTTTATACAATAGTTGTAAATATTTAACTGTTATTAATACAATAGTTGTAAAGTAGAGAAAAATAGTTGAATATATAATAAATAATGGGTAAAAAGAGAAAAATATAATAAATGATTTATTGATATCCTAAATGGACACAAAACCAAAAACCTAAATGAATATATATATATATATATATATATATATATATATATATTGGGACGGAGGGAATGCGTGTGATTTTAACAATTACAGCTTCCTCTAAATTGTAGTAAGTCTTTTGTCTATTTTTTTTTTTATTGATTTTGCCAAGAAGAACAGATCTACTAATAAATCAGGATTCAAGGAAACTGATAATTAATCAGGACAAAAATAATGCAAACTTTCAACAATACCCTTTTTACTATTTTTTAATAAAAGTCCTGATATGCGCCTAATCTCTTTCACATTCGGTTACGGTTCTTAAAAATCTGCCATTTAATTCTTTTATACCAAAAAAAAGAAGATAAAATGTCTGATACTCCTTCAGATTCGGTTACGATCCATAAAAATCTGCCATTTAATGCTTTTATACCGGAAAAAAAGAAAACATCAATGCTACCAGATTTCGTAAATTACGGTTACTAAATTACGATCCCATGTTAATCGATTCATATCAGTGTTACTAATTTTTTTTGTTGTAACTACATCTATTTTATCGGTTGTTACTACTATTTTTTCAATGTTACTGCTCTTTCCGGTAAGTGAGTAGGGCCAGTCCCACACGATTAGCATAGACAAGCAATTCCAAGCTCAGTGAGATGATTTAAAATAGGAAGAAGGATGTCAAGGGATTCCAGATCGTGATGCAAATGGGCTGCTAATTCGTTAATTTGAAAAGTAGAAGGCATTTGCCTTTGCGCCGTTTCACAGTAAAGGCGTAGCAGTTCTTCTAACCGTTCAATTTTTTTTTGATTTAATAGTGTCATAGCACAGATCTGTAACCCTTTTAATGGTATATATTCCGTCAAATCTGGATATAAAATTGCCAAACAAAAGAAGGCTGAAGAAGAAGGCCGTTTGTCAGGATCACGGTCATCGGGTTCGGACCGTACCTTTTAAAAAAAAAAAAGGGACTGGCAACCGCCTGGGGATCTATCCGTTATCTAAGATATAAGATATTTATTTCCCCACCGGTGGATTGGGTTTTAACACCTTATCACTCGAAACTGGCCGTAGGGTTATGCCGCTTCAACATCTCCTTTCAGTCGAGCGACTTACGTTCGAGTCCCTACTTACGTACTTCTCATATTCTTTTATTTTATAAAAGAAGTAACTACATAGTAGATAAAGAGCCTTTTTCATAGTATCCTCGCACATAAGCCTTAACACCGAACATACTCTACCTTAATTCAATGTGTGAGTTGTCACTAGTGGGGACTCTTTCCTTTAGGTCTTGGCTTTGCTGTGGCTCTTGATACACCGGTGCGGCAGATAGCTACTATGTCGAGTCTCTATCCCTGCTCTCCGCTCTCGGCTACTAGGAACCACTACACCATGACTTCGGCGAAGCCACTCGACTTACAGGAGGTTGGACCTGACGCTTGCTCTTTCCGTTGCAGGCATAAGCACTGCAAAGATGAAACCTTCTCGTTCGCCAGCACCGACATCAAAGGCAATGAAAGACGATTAATGGCTGAGAACTCGTCTTATCCGTACTGTATTGGCTATATTGGAATCTAACTATTAGTTTTACTATATTTTTGGCTGTAACTATATCCATTTTATTTACTGTTACTATTTGTTTCTCAAGTGTTACTACATCCTTTTTGTTGTAACTTTATTTCATTGGTTGTAACCACTTCTTTTCATATGTCACTACATTTGTTCTTGTGTTACTACATTTTTAATTATAAATATATTTTATTGATTGTTACTATTTCTTTTTATATTACAGTGTTACTACATTGAATAAATTGATTTGGTACAATTACTCCAATTATTGCACGACATTTACTCCAACTTTTCTAAAATAAAAGAATCACAGGTATTTAGGTTCATTTATTATAAATTTGTCATTTTTAATCACTCAAAATGGAAGTTGTCCTTCCATCCAATTTATGACATTCTTTTGTCCTTCTCGCCCCTTTCCCTATTTTTTTATTGTCTCATAATATAATATAATATAATGTAAGTGTTTGTAAATAATGTACTAAATATTTAATGCCCTTCCCTATTTTACCCAATATTTAAGGGCGTTGTGTTTTCAATGTGTATCACTTTTACGATCAATGTGATTTGAAAGGAGAAAGTTCATTCTTGTCCAAAAACACTAAAATTGAATCATTCGTTAGCTTTCTTAATATATGTGCAAAAGTATAGAAACCTCTTCTCGAGGACATTCATAAGTAGATAATGTCTTCCAGTGTTCAGGGTCATAGTAAACGGTAAGTAACCCTAGTCTTTCAAGACAATATTAATCTTATGTGTACATGGAAATCCATGTGTTTCCTTCAACATGCAACAACACACTTCTTGGATGGAAGCGGATCCCCTACGGTACAAGGTGAGCGATACAAAGTGCTGTGTACTTTTTCCGTCCGAATTTTGGACGGATCCGTCCAAATTTCGACGGATCCGTCCAAATTGGGACGGGAAGAAAGTGAAATTGTGCTCCCGTCCAAATTTGGACGGATCCGTTCAAAATTCGGACGGAAACGGTGCACAACACTTTTTACCGCTCACCTTGTAATGTAGGGGATCCGGACTCCTTCTTGGATTCCCCCCAACCATTTTGACTCTATCAACCTCTTCCTTCATAGTACTCTACCCACGAAGCGATACATGCCCACACGGGAAGCGACAGTTTTCACGGGACATTTCGTTCGAGACTTTTTGAATGAGGATATATATCTTTGGAGTAGTGATATATCAACTAATCTTTTTACTACAACATCCTAAACAACACAATCAACATCATTCATTTTGTGAGGACCCATCATAATAAATTTAACATCATTTTAATCCACGACACTATAAAAAAGTGAAAAGTGCATTACACAAATGTATAGTGCACATACCATTTTCCATATCTTTGTCCCATTGTTGCTTGCATGTGGATTGGAATGTGTTTTATCCACTTGTCATGTCATTGTTCACCATACCAAGCCAAAATTTCAAACTTGTCTTGCTTGATGAGTTCTTCACACGTCGTCTTCTTGTTCCATGGATCAGATTTGTTGACAAATATCCTACATTAACACTACTTTTAAACTAAAACATATAACAACAAATAACATGTCACAAAAATTGATTTCTTGATAATTTTTTTTTTTGATATAACATTAATTTCCCTTCACCCTTTTTACTAATTTGGTGTATGTGCGCCTTGGGATAGTTGATCAACTTAATGCATCAAAAAATCAATTTCACAAGTCAAAACGTTATAATGAACACGGTGAAACGACTATGCGACAGTTGCATGTAGGGTCTTCTTTTGTGAGAGACAAATTTCACTATATATGCATTTGACTTTGAGGAAGTCAAACCAAGGTTCGACTTTCATAAAGTCCAATTGTCTTCCGTCACATTAAAAATAATTGGGAAGAGCAACGATCAACATTGCTAAAATCGATTGCATGGACAGATTCACAACGAATCAAAAGTTGGATCTTTTCATCCATTAGATAGCAAACCGCAAACTATCAACTTCAACACAAGTTTAGCTCAAACCTTTGGAAAATTATGCTGCAAGGACTCCCTATTAAAACAGACCGTCGGAATACTGCCACATGTACGAACAAACAAAATTGTTTGCCTTTTTGTATATGCAGCAGAGTGACAGTCACCCGACGATCCGTTCTAATAGGAAATCCCTGAAACAGAATTACCCCAAACCTTTTGAATCAATATAAGTCAACCTTATTTGTTTGTTTCATTTTTTTTTCTTGTCAGATACAAATGTCATTATCTACTTTTTTTTTTTCCTTGTCATATAGAAATGTCACTATCTTTTGCTCTGTTTTTTTTTTCTTGTCAGATTCTTGTAATTATCATTCACCTAACTTACAAGTGTTTGGCAATTAACAAATATATATATGATCATACTAATTTATTAAATAATGAATTGATCACTGATTAAATAAATAAAAAAACACACACAAAATCCAATAGGAAAGTCTAAACATCAAAGTAGTGATAATGTTTAAAAGGAATTTAAAAAAAACTACTTCATGTGGAATTATATTCATCGTAATCAAGTTAATACTCAGTCCGTCTAGCAACCGAGTTTTTCTGATAGCAATCCATGATGGGATTCCGACGGGTTGTTCTGTGGATCACCGGTAGAGGCCGAACACTTGGGCGGCTCCGTGCATCACTACTCTTCTTAGACGGTCAAAGCGTCGATCTTTTAGATCAAGCAAGGTAACCACCGTCTACTAACTTGTTATGTTTGTTGCTTAAACGAAGTTGATCCTGGTTAAAGTGTGAGTTGGTTGTTTATTCATGGGGATGGCAGCTTTATAGGGAAAAGAACCTTCATCAAATACTACATGTTTGGACATATAGAATTTTCTTGTAGGTGGATGGTAGCACTTATACCTTTTGTATTGTGAACTATAACCAACAAACACACAAGGTAAGGTCTTGAGGTCAAACTTGTTCTTTTTGGTGTCCCAAGTGTTGGGAAAGCCGCATGATTCTATCCCCCTGTTCGGTGCATTGTTGGTCGGTGGAATAAGATAAGGTTCACCACAAAATAGTCACAACAAAACTATACAATACACTATATATAAGGGTTCTGTCTGCATCATGTTTTCGGCACTCATTAAAATACTTATGGACACCAACATTATTTTTCGTGAAAATAACACAATGACACTGACGTTACTTTTCAAAAGTAGTGTCAGTGGTTCGGACGTTATTTTCCAAAAATACGTCACTGACAGTGACGTTATGGTTACATAAATATCACTGATAAGTAACGTCCGTGCCACTGATGTTTCCTGACGTTCTTAGTGTGGCACCGACGTTACTCATCAATGGTGTTGGAAGTGAAAAAAAAGTCAAATCTATGCGGTCAGAAGTAAAAACATTGTGCCAATAAAACCTCTTACAATATACATCATTGATTAAGATATGGACCCATATCAAAACATTTTACACCATTGATTAGGATATGATCCACATCAATTAAAAGGTCCACACCATAATGAATGATGTAAATGTGTTGTGTATATTTGTTATAGCTATTCGGTTATTAACAAAAGCATTACTCGTGCAAAAGAATAAGGCTACGTCCACGATAAAATAACCACAACATAACTGTCACATTTTACTACATTGATTACCATAGAAACAAGAAAGAGAAATTGTGGCTCAGTGCCTTCATATATAGACTGGAAAATGAACCACACAATGTTTATAGAAACCGAGCCATCAAAACATCAATACAAATAAATAAATAAAAATGCAAGGAAATACCAAGAAATTTTGGCATTTCTTCCATGATTGATTGAGGTATTCTAAAACAGAAAAATATGTCCTCAAAACAAGAGAAATGTATAGATGATGCGGATACGGTTCCAGGAAACGACTCAAGGGATCAATGGCGAGCTATGAAACCTAAACCTAGAGTCCTCGACCTAGGCTAAGGCCAAGAATAGACAACGCGTGCTCAAAATGCTGATTCGTTCTTGAAGGATGTAATCTCTACGACAAAGAGACTACTCACTCGCAAGTGATTTTGTTCTAATCAATCACAGATTAAAACGGCAAGAAGAGAAAGTTCTCAACTCAATAAAAATGATTAAACTTCAAAATTATATGATGATCTTATTATGATAGTAACTTGCCTATATATAGGCTACAAATAAAAGACTAATAATCCTCCTTAGCAATGTGGGAGAAGGAAACTAGTAAAATAAACCTAAGTGAACTAGGACTAGAAGGGGCGCCCCACCTTTTGGGCTTTTAAGTATTTCTTGTGTCTTCTAAGCCCACAAGATAATTATTAAATAATGTCCTACATAAAAATAATAAAACAAGTCCAAAATAACTTAAATAATGGCGCCACAAATCTTGCAACCTAACCAAGCCCATCTTCGTTGTCTTCAAGCCCAATTGCATAAATGATGCATTTTATGGGCCGTTCTTCCTCCGACTTGGTCGCTCTTGCTCCAAATAAATATCTAGGATCGATTATTCAAAGCCTCTCGCATCCTTTTCTTTTGGAGCCTCGTCATAGGCCCATCTCGAATTACCAGATGATCTATCGGTTGCATCGGGGCCAAAGGGTCGGGAACCTCATTCGTGATCGTATCATTCCCTCCCGGTTGCGAAGGATCTGTCCTCAGATCGTAAGGATTGTCAAAGGGCATCAAATCAGCCACATTAATCGAATTCGAGACGCCCCAATCTTCGGGAATGGCAATCTTGTAGACGTTGTTGTTGATCCGCTCCAGCACTTCAAAAGGTCCATCACCACGAGGATGTAACTTGGTTTTCCGCTGCTTGGGAAAGCGGTCCTTGCGATAATGCAGCCAAACCCAATCGCCGGGTTCAAAAATAACTTCCTTGCGGCCCTTATTCGCTTGCTTCATGTACCGAGCCGTTGCGTTTTCTACATTCTTCCGAGCCTGTGCATGCAACTCTTTCACCAACTCAGCCTTTGCGTCACCATCCAAACTGACTTGCATACCTGCGGGCAAAGGAGCTAATGAGAAAGGGGTATCATGATTGAACCCATATACAATTTCAAAAGGTGTAAAACGAGTCGTAGAATGTTTACAACAATTATAAGCAAACTCCACAAAGGGTAAGCAATTTTCCCAATTTCGCAATTTTTTTTGAACAACAGTACGAAGCAATTGACCCAAAACACGATTAACGACTTCGGTTTGACCGTCCGTTTGGGGGTGATATGCAGAAGAATATAATAATTTAGTACCCAAACGCTGCCATAAAACTCTCCAGAAATGACTTATAAACTTCACATCACGATCACTCACTATAGTACGAGGCACACCATGTAAACGAACAATTTCACGAAAGAATAAATCAGCTATATGAGATGCATCATTCGTTTTAGAACAAGCAATGAAATGCGCCATCTTAGAAAATCTATCCACCACCACAAAAATAGAATCATGACCATTCCTAGAACGAGGTAAACCCAAAACAAAATCCATGGACAAATCAGTCCAAGGGGACGTGGGTATCGGCAGTGGCGTGTACAAACCGTGAGGTGCGGACTTGGACTTAGCATGTTTGCACACAATACAAGACGCACAAAAACGATTAACATCTACACGCATGTGAGGCCAATAAAAATGCGATTTAAGCATATCTAGCGTTTTAGTGACACCAAAATGACCCATAAGACCTTCACCATGTGCTTCACGAACAAGTAATTCACGTAGTGAACAGTGGGGAATACACAAAGCATGCTCACGATATAAAAAACCTTCACTCCTATAAAACTTATCATGAGCAGATTCACTAGCTGAAGCAAATGGTTCAGCAAAATCAGGGTCTAAGACGTACAACTCCTTAATAAATTCAAAGCCAAGAAATTTAGTGTGCATCGTAGTGATCAAAGTGTATCTATGTGACAAAGCATCAGCTACTACATTATCTTGACCTTTTTTATACTTAATCACATAAGGAAAAGACTCTATAAACTCCATCCAACGAACATGCCGTTTACTCAATTTACCTTGGCCCTTAAGGTATTTAAGTGATTCATGGTCTGTGTGAATAATAAATTCCCTAGGTCTCAAATAGTGCTGCCATGTGTGAAGACACCGAACTAAAGCATATAATTCTTTATCATAAGTGGCATAATTTAGCTGAGGACCCTTAAGTTTTTCACTATAGTAAGCAATAGGGCGACCCTCCTGAATAAGCACTCCACCAACACCCACACCCGAAGCATCACATTCAATCTCAAAGGCCTTATTAAAATCATGTAAAGCAAGTATGGGGGCTGAAATTAAACGAGCTTTAAGAGTTTCGAAAGACTCCCTTTGCTTAGGTCCCCAATGGAAAGGAACGTTCTTCTTGACCAATTCGTTCAGTGGGGCGGCGATGCCACTAAAATCCCACACAAATCGCCTATAGAAGCTTGCCAAGCCATGGAAACTACGAACTTCCGCGGCTGACTTTGGTTCAGGCCACTCCTTGACCGCTTTAATCTTCTCTTGATCAACCTCAACACCCTGTGCACTCACAACAAAACCAAGAAACACGACTCTATCCATGCAAAAAGTACATTTTTTAAGGTTAGCATACAATCGAGCATCACGAAGTGTTTCCAAAACAGCCCTTAGGTGACTAACATGTTCTTCTAAGTTATGGCTATAAATCAAGATATCATCGAAATAGACAACCACAAACTTACCAATAAAGTCCCTAAGTACTTCATTCATTAATCGCATAAACGTGCTAGGTGCATTTGTCAATCCAAAAGGCATGACTAGCCACTCATATAAACCAAATTTAGTTTTAAACGCCGTTTTCCACTCATCACCCTCACGTATTCGCACTTGATGATAGCCACTTTTTAAATCAATTTTAGAAAATAGTTGCGCACCACATAACTCATCTAGCATATCATCTAAACGGGGAATAGGATGACGATACCTGATTGTGATTTGGTTTATTGCGCGACAGTCCACGCACATGCGCCAAGATCCATCCTTTTTAGGCACCACAATAACCGGTACCGCACACGGGCTCATGGATTCTTGTATTTTCCCCTTTTGTAATGACTCCGTGACTTGCCGTTGGATCTCCTTTGTTTCATCCGGGTTAGCCCGATAGGCTGGTCGGTTTGGTAATGCCGACCCGGGAATGAAATCGATTTGGTGCTCCACGCCTCTCAACGGCGGCAAACCGCTCGGCTCTTCCTCGGGAAAGAGATCCGCAAAATCCTGCAACAATGTCTGCACCACACTAGGAAGAGAACTCATTACGTCAGAAGTAATCGTAAAACAGGGGGCGGGGGGAAGGGGGAATTCGGCCTCTTTATAAATAAAGAGGAGAGGTGTAGCGCCCTCTTCAACAGCACGACGGATGTCGCCAGCCCCTATGTAGAAAGATCCTAGCACTCGCTCACCTTTATTCTTCACCGTTTTTTTTTCTCCCTCGGTGCTAATGGCGCCCTCCCTCACTTTCAACTTTTCGACTTTATTTTTCCCCTCATATGGTACTAAAGCGCCCTCCCTTACCTTTTCTTTTTCAACTTTTATTTTTCCCTCCACTCGAGTTTGCACACCCTCTTTATTTTTCTCTCCCGTCGGAACAATTGCTTTTTCATTTTTCGACTGTACTCCCTCGGATTTCCGTTGTGCCTCACGACCCGCGCCTAATTTAAGTTGGTCCTTATGAGCATCTTCAGGTGATAAAGCGCGAAGTATAATATTTTTCCCTTTATGCCGCAGAGTATAAGTGTTCGCATACCCATCATATATCACTCTCCTATCAAATTGCCATGGTCGTCCCAAAAGAATATGCCCAACATGCATTGGCACGACATCACATAGAACCTCATCATCAAGTCGTCCAAGAGTGAAAGAAATCAAAGCCTGCTTCGTCACACTAATCTCGCCGACGTCGTTCAACCATTGTAGCTTATACGGGTTAGGATGGGGTATCGTAGGCATACCCACGCTCGAAACAAAACCAGCACTAATGACGTTTGTACAACTCCCCGGATCGATTATCATCAAACAAAGCTTCCCATTAACTAAGCACCGTGTATGAAAGATATTTTCACGTTGCAAGTTATCCGCTACCTTTACCACACTACTCAACGCTCTTTGATCACAAAAGCCGATTGGTATACATCTCCGCCCATTGGGTCCTCCGGACAATAATCAACATCATCATCTTCCTCTTCCTCCACATCCGACGCCGACTCATAACTCCGTTCATCTATAGCCTCTCCAAGCACCAAAATACGCCGTTTGGAAGGGCATTGAGAAGCTATGTGTCCCATACCATGACACTTATGGCACCGTATCTCATGTGATGGTTTGGAGGTCGTGGGCGTTTTTGTCCCTTTTTCAATCTCTCTCGGCCTAGGAGCTTCCCTTGGCGGGAATAAGGACTCGTTTCGGGCCGTTTGAGGAAATTTAGTGGGATCTCCCTTAGATTGGAAAGTACGGGAACCAGAAACGTTACCTCCGGACTGTTTAGAGTAGGCGGCTTTCTGACGCTTAATTTGCTTTTCATGCGTCACGGCTGCATGTAACATATCATCCAAAGTCTGACACTGCTGTAATTCCACTCGATTCGCAATATCCAATCGTAACCCTGTCAAAAAACGCTGCATAGTCATCTCCTCATCTTCGTCAACCTGTGCCTTGGCCAACAGGGTGACTAACTCCTGATAATATTCATCCACGGAACGCTCCCCTTGCTGAATAGTTTGCAACTTACGATATTGTTCCCGGTAATACGAATGAGGAACAAAACGCTTCCTCATTTCTTGTCTCAAATCCTGCCACGTACTTATATCCCTCGCACCATTTTTGCGCCTCATAAAATTTGTTTGTTTTAACCATACCATAGCATATCCCGTAAATTCAAGCTGCGCAAGTCTACACTTCTTCTCCTCAGAATAATTATTGCACGCAAAAATCTGCTCCAATTTCGACTCCCAGTCAATGTACACATCTGCGTCGACAGAACCGGAAAAAGATGGCAACTTCATTTTAATTTGTCGCATATTATTATCCACTACGTCATCCTCAGGTATATCATCATTGTCGTCGACGGCCATGTTACCTCTGTTACCTCCATCCCTGTTGACACCACCACCACCACCACCATTCCTATTACCACCATTACCACCGTTTCTATTGTGACCATTACCACCGTCCCTTCTCATCATTTCATCCAACCTGGTTGTCAACGCAGCCACGGCGTTGGGTAGGTTGGCCAAACCAGCCATGTTTCGGTGCAAATCGGCTATGTCCTGTTTAATTTCCTCTTGAAAAGTCTCAGTAGCACTCTGCAAATCACGCCTCAAACTGTCGGTCATCAGCTTGAGTCTACCATCGGTCATACCTTCTTCACTATACTTCGACATGGTGATGATCTTCTTCTTTTTTTTTTTTTTTTTTTTTTTTTTTTCACAACCTCACAACGCTCGTGTTTGCACTCACCCTCGTTCTCTCAGTCGTAGGAGTTCCTTCTGCAAACAAATCAGAATAACGAGCAACACGAGTACAGTTCAAACACCACAGCCTAGACTTAGACAACTAGGGGTAGGGGTGACGGGTTGGAAAAGAAGAAAAAAAAAGGAACAGGCTGGGGACGATCGTTGGGGGGGGGGGGGGGGGTTTGCAGGAATTAGGGATTTTTTTTTTTTTTTTTGGTTTCAGTAAAGGATGAAGTCGGCTAGGAAATATACGTATGAAGGAATGGAACAAAAATTCTGATGCTATATTTTTTTTGACTATGAGGACGCCCACAGCAAGAACAATTAGGGCAATTTTTTTTATTTTTATATAATGGACGAGTGGAAAGAAAAGGACGGATAACCTGCTTCTGTTTTCTTTTGCTTTATATCAAATGTGCAATTTTTTTTTTTTTTTTTTTTTTTGGTTACTTTGGCCGACTAAAAGAGAAATCAATCAAACTAAAATAAAACAATTGGGTCACACAACTTGCAGCTACAATACGATCTCTTTGTTTTATTTTTAGTCTTTAATAACAAGGATGATGCACGAACAGGATCAAAGAGAAGAACTTTTTTTTTTTTTTTTTTTTGTTTTTGATGATGATGATCGAATGATGCAGGAAGAACAGGTATGATCACAAAATTTTATTTTATGATGAGGATGATGATGATCGAGCAAAGGAACAAACAAGAACAGCAAAGGAAATTTTTTTTTTTTTTTTTTGAGTATGACAAGAAACGAAAGACAGTGGAAATTAAAACAAATAAGGATATTTGATACATTGGAAAACGACTCAAGGGATCAATGGCGAGCTATGAAACCTAAACCTAGAGTCCTCGACCTAGGCTAAGGCCAAGAATAGACAACGCGTGCTCAAAACGCTGATTCGTTCTTGAAGGATGTAATCTCTACGACAAAGAGACTACTCACTCGCAAGTGATTTTGTTCTAATCAATCACAGATTAAAACGGCAAGAAGAGAAAGTTCTCAACTCAATAAAAATGATTAAACTTCAAAATTATATGATGATCTTATTATGATAGTAACTTGCCTATATATAGGCTACAAATAAAAGACTAATAATCCTCCTTAAAGCAATGTGGGAGAAGGAAACTAGTAAAATAAACCTAAGTGAACTAGGACTAGAAGGGGCGCCCCACCTTTTGGGCTTTTAAGTATTTCGTGTCTTCTAAGCCCACAAGATAATTATTAAATAATGTCCTACATAAAAATAATAAAACAAGTCCAAAATAACTTAAATAATGGCGCCACAAATCTTGCAACCTAACCAAGCCCATCTTCGTTGTCTTCAAGCCCAATTGCATAAATGATGCATTTTATGGGCTGTTCTTCCTCCGACTTGGGCTGCTCTTGCTCCAAATAAATATCTAGGATCAGATTATTCAAAGCCTCTCGCATCCTTTTCTTTTGGAGCCTCGTCATAGGCCCATCTCGAATTACCAGATGATCTATCGGTTGCATCGGGGCCAAAGGGTCGGGAACCTCATTCGTGATCGTATCAATAGAGGTCAGTAGCAAATTAAATGAACTGACAAGAGGGATGTGTGTGGGGTTAGGAGGGGGAGGGGGAGGGGGAGGGGGGGGGGGGGGGTTAAGCAGGTAGGCTACTGGCACTTATCCTATTCATAATACATACATACATTCATCATCATACAAATCACTAAAAGAGATTGCTGCACAGAGATTGTTCTGCCTTTGAACAATTGTGGACCATATCAAATCAATGTGTCACCCCATGATCACTATGTTAGCATCACAATGTTGTGGAAGAATCATTTTCACCCGGAATCCCGAAGAAATAGTGGGTTGGGATCAAACACTTTGTCTGGATGATTGCAAGTGAATGTGATCAGTCCTGGACCAAGTTAAAAGCTGCAGGAAAGCAGTTCAATACCAGTAATCAAATATCAGTTGAAAAATAAGCATGAAAAGAATAACATAGAGGCTAAAATAGCAAGTAAATGAAGCTTATGTGTTCACCTTTTATTCGATATATACATACAAAAGGATGAAGGATCAGCTCACTGGCCTAAAGCATCAAAAAAGTTTCCTTCTTTGAAATGGAGGGTAATCTTTAAAATATGCAGAGATAAATGTAGCTGAAAATTGACATGGAAGCCTCTGGTTCAAGGAAAACAAGTTCTTGAGCTGCCAACCGGTTCAGATTAACTTCCTTCTGGTCCGCATGGATACTGAAGAATAATCTGGCAAAATAATGGAAGAAAACAAAAAGTTAGATTCTTCGATCTCCTTATTATAGATAAAAGAACACACACAAAAAAAGGAATGCCTCCAAATAATACGAAAATGAAAGCCGCAAATATACCTCCAAATAAACTGCTCTCAACCTTGAAAAAAAAAAAAAGCCAATTGTCAAAGTTTGCAACCATATATGCACCTTTCTTCCATCTGTTGACCTGCTAGAGGAAACAATCCTTATTGATTTTATCATAAAACCATCTCAAATACATGAGAAAAAGATGAATGGACCAGTTCACAGAATTTATGACTCCATCATGCTATAAACCCCATCTCTACTAGTATCCAACACGTACATCGTTTTATTGAAGGACCAAGCGTCTGTTAGTGGATATTTTATTCGTTTAATCTTTCAAGGGCACGAGGAAGTTTGACAACTTTCAAAGATAGAAAAACAAAAATTAAAACACGAGTGAGAAAAAAAAAGATTTCAAATTGTACAAAAAGTGAATGCCTTTGGATGCATTTGCAGCTGCAGAAGCTGTCTGCTATTCCAGAACATGAATATTGTCAAAAAGCATTTGGGCAGTATATCAAATAACTTAAGAATAAAGATGAAGAAAGAAACACAAAGTACATACGAAAAAAGGTCCAAACAAAGGTTACAGTCAAAATCAAGATCCAGCTGTTTTTTTATGCTTTGTTTTCTAGAATATTCACAAATCAATCTTTTGTGATGTAAACTAAGGTATATGTATGCTAGTCGCACTTGATCAGGCCCATCATACACACACAATCATACAACAATTGGTAAGGAGAAACAAGTAACCACTTACTATCATCCAGGTGCCCCGCCCCACCGTCCTCAATGTCCCAGTTATTCATAAAACGTGGGTATTCATCTGAAACCGGAAGACATTCTTCGATTCCTCGAAAATCCCATGAGATCCGTTCGTTCTTTCTTCTCAGATATATGGTCAGAAATATACCATGTTAGATACAGATTCATATGCTGGAATGAGCATGTCCAAAATACCAGGCACAAAAAGAAATACACTTCATGTTGGCCGGAACATCAAGACAACTTCTCTCTGAAGATTAATCTGAGAAATGCATCGTAAGCCATAAGAACAGTGGGACACACATTGCAGCAGCTTACAAGATTATCAAGAACAGTAAATTATCAATACCTGTGGACTTCAGAAAGCGTTTACGTTAAGCCTTTAACTTCTTTGCTTCTGAGACACCCTTGTGTAAACTTAACTTCTTTGCTTCTGAGATACCCTTGTGTAAAGTAGACAACGTCTGTTTGTCTGGTTCTATACCTTTTGATGCCATCTCTTGCACAAGATTTACAGCCATACCCACATCTCCACGCTTACAATAACCACATAAAAGCACAGTATAAGTTACATTGTCAGGAAGTAGACCCTTGTCAATCATTTCCTTTAGAAACTTAAGAGCATCTTCCAGATTGCCAGATTTGGAATATATATCAATCAAAACTGTATAACATATAGTATCAGCTTGTAAGTCCATCTCGGCCATTTCTTGCAGCAGAGATATCATATAGCCCTTTTCTGGTCTATCAGATGAAGGCCCTTTACAGATCATCTTTGAACATCCGTCAAGCAAAACCGTGTAAGTGACAATGTCTGGAACTATGCCCCTTCGTTTCATACCAACGAAAATATCAAAAGCCTCATTCAATCGATTGACCTTGCAATAACCATTTATCATAATCGTGTATGAGATGACATCTGGAACTAATCCCTTTTGGACAGTTGCGTCGAAGACTAGTCGTGCTTTTTTCATATCTCCATGAGCACAAAGAGCTGCAACCAGTTTGTTGAATGTTATCTTACAAGGAGTGTCACCTAAAGACAGCATTTTTGCAAATAACTTTAGTGACTTGTCGAATTCACCTTCCACACAAAGGCAACTGATAAGTTTTAGAAAGGTATTTCTTTTCACAAGCATGACTCGCTTTGAAAATAGGTTATAAGCCTCTTTTACATGATTTGAATCACAATACCCATTGATCATAGCAGCATAGTTTTCATCGGACTTATCTTTTAAGCGATCAAAGAAGTTTTTAGCTTCTTTCACCATCCCTGCCGTACATAAGCCTTCTATAACCATATTTTGTGTTACAGTGCTTGGAGCCAAACCTTGTTCACACATGCAATCTAGAAGTTTAAACGCTTCATCCGCAAGACCGTTCTTGGAAAATCCGCCAGCAAGCACATTATAAGTAACAATATCAGGTTTTAGCCCGGTTTCTTTCATCTCATTGAACAATTCCTGTGCATGAGGAACTCTACCACTATCAAAATACCCATCGATCAATGTGGTGTAGTTTATTGCGTCTGGAGAGATCTTCTTAGCCTTCATTTCATCTAGCAACTTGACAGCCTCTTCAACTCTTCCTAAACTGCACAAAGCATGCATAGCAACATTGTAGGAAACGTGATCAAGGAATAATCCCGAATCTTTAAAGCTCGTGAACTGGTGAAAAGCCTCTCCAGCCATCTTATTTTCACACAGACATTGAAGAATAGTAGTGAGAATCACACAATTCGTTTTTATACCTTTTTCCATCATTTCGTCATGGAAGGCCAGTGCTTTCATTAAATCACCGGCTGCACAAAATCCTTGGATTAAACAGCCATAACAAAAGTGATCAGGGACTAGTCCATATTTTTGCATATCACATAAAACCTGCACAGCTTCATTTAACTTATTTTCAACAACAAATCCACGTAGCACAGCAGAAAAAACGTAGGAATCCAAAGACATATTTTGATTTATCCAGCTTTGAAGCAGTTCATAACCCAAATCTGACCTTCCATGGGAGCAAAAACCTTGAAGATAAGCAGTATAAGTACGAAGATCAGGTGTAACACCAGCTTTATCCATCTCATAAAAAACACCACAAGCTTCTTCCAAGCATCCTTTGGAACAAAATGCTTTGACCAAGATTTCATAAGTGAAAACATTGGGTTCCAAACCAAGTCTACTCAACTGCTGGTACACGGCGATCCCCATATCCGCCTTACCACACTCAACCAACCGATTCAACAAAAAGTTACAAGACATTATAGACGGCCCAAAGCCACGCCTTTTGGTCTGAAACAGGGTATTAAAGGCTTCATCAAACATACACACACTAGCGAAAGCCTTAACCAATCCGTCAAGGGCCAGAACCAAAGAATTTGACCCCTCAGCAATTAACTCATCAACTAATGCATCACATAAATCCCAAATATCAAACCCCAAATCATCCTTTTTCGACTTAATCACCTCAAGTAACACAGAATCTAGTCTTATATCCATACCCCAATTACAAAGTACCCTAATAAAGGCCACATAAGTGCCAATATCGTGTTGAAAACCTTGCTCCTTTAATTGCAAGAAATATTGTACAGCAAAGTTTGGTTCTTTTCTATAATTGTTGAGAGTTTCAATGACACCAGATGAATTTAGCCGCTCAAAATGATTATTATCGATGTCTGAAGAAGCTGCTTCATCAGAATTTGAGTCTGAGTAGCAGAGGGGACGCAAAGCAGCTAGGGCTGAAATTGAATTTGAATTTAAGCGGACAAATTTAATGGGTTTCAAGAGCTTTGTTTGAGAAAATGACCTGATTGCAGTAGCCCACATAGAAATTTAGACTTTTATTTGTCTTCAGATAAGCAATTGGAACATCATTGATTCTGAAATACACAGCTGGTGAAGTGTACTTCAACGGAAGCCTTAAACCCTATACAGAAGCTTTAAACCCTCTCTCTGCAGGAAAAATCAAAGATTCATCTGCCGTAGACAAATATCGGCAGTGCAACCTGCTCCCAGTATTTCGATTCTGCGAAAGCACGAGAGGATTTTAAATTGAAGAAAAAAACATATAATAAAAACCATAAGTCACTTATGACAGCATATTCAGAACAGTTTTTTCTCGAGTAAATACGGAACATGTACCTTAAAATTGAAAGAGGACACAAGCAAGGTGAAAGAAGACGAATTTGGTGATTTTGGTGCCCCAATTTTTACTCTTTTTTTCGTCAGTTATTTCAACTTTGGGTGGGCTGTGGGCACTTCAGGTATTTGGTAATGGACTGTAATGACTATCTTGAACCCCTAGAATTTGTAATGAAATGGAGGCGTACTTTAACGAGTCCTGCTGATGCAATAAGGCACTATTGTAGATTCGTAATACTACTATTTTTTAGGGGTAGTACTACTAGATAGAAAGCATTAACATTTTTTTTTAAAGGAGAATCTCTAGGTATTAGGGCATCAACTTTATCGCTAGATCGGTGTATGAAACACTATTTAATGGGTAGTACTGGTGTGTTCACTTTATTTGTGAAGTGAGCTCATGTGACTGTAAGATAAGAAAGAATGAGAAAAGTATTCTTATTATTTAGAATAGAAAGCTCATTACAAACTAGGGGCATCTTACTTCTATAAATAGAAGAGATGCCCAACGGCTATAAAGGCAAAAAGCAGAAAACACTGTTCCAACGGTTAGTCGGACAGTGTTCCTTTTGCTAAAAGACAAGGGAAAAACAGGGAGGATTAGCCACTAATTTATATGATTATTAGGGCTTAATCCAAGGTAAATAAAGGACTAAAAACATACATTAAGTGATAACAAAATAAACTTAAGGCTACTGATAACTTAGGAAGGAGCCTGCTGACTAGAACCCTGCTGAGGGACCCTGCTGACATGTTCTAACAGTGACACATATCATAAACCTTAATGGCTAATCAACACTTTTAGTTGATGGTGATGCTGTTGTGCACGTCAGCTCACTCCGTCAATGGAGTCAGCATAGAAGAATTACCTCTATTTGATTATTTGCACATATTTTTAAAGGTTTTTCACATCTAATATGGAGCAAAAAAAATTGTTTTATTTCGAAGCATTGGTGGATCCAGGAAATTATTAGGGTGTTCTTGGTCATCATTTTTCAAAGGAATAAAAACATCTAAAAAAAAAAATTAAATATTACTGATGCAAAATAAATTCATTCATCAAAAGATAATCCACACCTAGTCACGAGCACGTAGTAAGTATTGCTGCTTCAAATACATAATAGGAGAAGGGGAAAACTAACTAAATTTAACCCTACTAAACAAGGAAAGCAATATGCACTATCAAGATCAACTGAATACTCAAGCCATGGATAATCTTTGAACCAAGAAGCCTTAAATCTACGTTGTTGATCCCCATGTTGACTGAAAGGACATGATATCTTGGGTTGACACGGACCTAGGGAAACATAGGTTCTTCTAACATAGTCCTGCTCATTCACCGGATATTTCCATATACCACATCTCTTTCCGGGGTCCCATTCAAAAGCATGGAGATAGACTTGTGGGTTTAAATAAGGCTCTAAAGACACTTGTTGGACACTAACAGATGGAAGAGAAGATACCGAAAGTTCAGAAACAACAACTGAACTTGAACTTTCAATCCTCTGAAAACCCCACGTATCAATAAATTTTGTTTTCTTTGATTGCGGCGATCTCACTTGTCATTTTAGATTAATACCTATGAAATTAGCAATTGTAGCATCAATAATCAATTGTCCAAGGCACTAAAATTATCTTATAGAGTTTACCAACCATTTACCAAATTTACCTAAACCAAGTGAGTGACTCACTAAGCTTGAAATCCAAAAGAAAAAAAACAGTCAACAGAAAAATCGAAAAGCTGTGCTTCAGCATAATACATCTTTATGATGGGCATCACACCAGAAGTTTCTTCAAACACACTTAAATAAAGTATACAAAAATCCGGTCAACAGCAAAATCGAAAAGCTGTACTTCAGCATAATACATCTCTATAACGGGCATCACACCAGAAGTTTCTTCAAACACACTTAAATAAAGTATACAAAAATCCAAATCGAAAGAAATAACTTTAATGGAACTATGTAACCAAAACAACTAAACAAGCACTGAAGCACGTAAAGTGTAAAAAAAAAAAAAAATCGAAAATTACCTGAAATGGAAGCAGCTGAGCAGCAAAGCATTTGTGAGCTGTTATAGGGGACTGTATGAGCACGGCGCCGTCGGTCCGGCTGGAGCTGGGGGCTGAACGCAGTTGAAGTCTTGAAGAAGAAGGGGAAAAATTAGCTGGCGCGGTAGGGGGGGTTGGGCGAGCGAGCGAGGTTTTGTTTTTAATTTTAGGGTATTAGTAGTATAAGGTAAAAAAATAAATATAAAAAATATAAAAAAAAATACGACAATAAGAATCGAACTTGATTTTTTTTTACCAACAATGTATCGGCCTACTGGTTTCACTAAAACATAATTTGACAAGAGACTAGGATTTAAGCCACACTAAGGGAAAAAAATAGGGTGTATGCGTCTGAGAGAACCTTTCGTTTCTAAAAAAAAAAACCTTGCTTTTTTCACACACGTATATGATGGTATTCGAACCATAACCTCATAGTCCAGGCACCCCGTAAAACAAGCTAATATAAACACTCCGTCATAAACATAAATAAATAAAAAAACATATATTATAAATTTGAATGATAAAACTCTAAAATAATTTTATGAATATTTTTAATACAGTAGTTTTAATGTCATGATAATTATTAAATTGATAATAAATTAGGATTAAATACATTATGAATGAGTCCCGTCCCTGACGTTTATCCCTTTAGGTAAGAGATTGCCTCCTTGCTGTTGCCGCTATGGAGAAAGGATTTGCCGGAATTCATGGAATCTCTCATGCTCACGGAGTCTGAATCACGGAGGTTTCAGGTCGGCCGGCTTCTTCCGGCACCGGAGGAGGCTAGGCGGACTGTGGTATGCAAGTTCTTGTCTCCTAGAGAGACCGTCATACCGAATTTGCAGGGGGGGGTTAGGGAAATCCTGGAAAACTGCTGCGTTCTAGGCACAGAGGATTCGCCGGAATCTTGTGAAATCCGTCTTTGATCGGCGGCAGCATGATTACGATTTTGTTCCGACGGGGGGCATGGTGCTTTGATGGCTACCTTGTGATTACAAAGCCGTGACAACGGGGTTGGGAAGAAAACCCCAATTTCTTTGACACAGAAGCTTTTTGGATGATTGTCTCTGGTTTGCCAAACCATCTGTGTAAACCGGATGTGGGCAGGAGCTTATGGCCGGTGTTAGGTGATGGGGCAGAAGGCCAGATTCACGAAGATGTTCGAACGGGGGCACGGATTTTTCGATTTTAGGTCAGGGTGCCGGTGGGTGCCCCTCTTTGTTGGTGTGTGTGTCTTGCCGGGGAAGACGGGGAAGAGATACGAGGGGGGTTAAGTACGAGAGGTTGCCATTTTTGTGCTTCCATTATGGTAAGCTTGACCATACTATACGATTTTGTCCGGGTAGAGAGTGGGAGCCGACGAGGGAAGAGCTTGATCGTTTGCCTTATGGTACTTGGTTGAATGCTGGCCGAATGTCGGTGCTTTTATCGACTTTTGAGAGGGGTGAGGGGGATGACCAGCAGCCGGTCTTGCTGCTTGAATATGGACCGGCAGGGGGTGGTGGTTCTGGGGAGGTTTGGCCTGATCCGTCTGACGGGAGGCTGGGTCCGATGGGTTGGATGATGCAACAGGTATGGAGAGCGGGAATACTATGGCTGATGGAGAGGGGGAGGTCGGAATGGAGTTTGATCCGAGCCTTGTTTCTGCAAACTCGGCTCGATTAAAGTTCATACAGGGGCTTTCTTAGAGTCCTGACAGCTCATTGACGCAAGAAGAGCAAGTGGGCCTTGCTTTGGGACAAGGGGTGCAGGCCCCGGGGGTACGGGAGGAAGGTAGGTCGGGGAATACGAGGGTCTCGACTTGGAAACGGATGGCTCGGCAAGGTGGAGGTATGGCACTGGTGATTGGGGGTGTGAAAGTGGGTGAGAAGCGGGATTCCGAATCCTTTGTTGATGGAGACGTGCAAGTGAAAAAATTATGTGCCACACAAATTCCGGCGGAGTCAGCGGTGCACGCCCGCCAACACCAATGAGTATCTTATGTTGGAATTGCCGGGGTTTGGGCCAGCCTCGATCAATGCATGCTTTCTGCGCCCTTATAAATAAAATTATGCCTTCTCTTTTATTTTTGTTAGAAACTAAATTGAATGAGAATCGATTTGAATATGTACATTGTCTACTTGGGTATTCTAGTGCGCTTGTTGTGGGGAGTGTTGGAGCAAGTGGAGATTTGTCTCTTTTATGGAATGACGACACATATGTACTAATCTCTACTTTTAATTCTGGCAACATAGACGCCATTATTCGCAGCCCTTCGGCCTCACACAGGCGTTTCACGGGGTTCTATGGAAACCCGGTTGTTAGAGAACATGAGCATTCTTGGGCTCTATTGCGTCGCTTGCATGGCCGGTTGTCCCTTCTGTGGCTTGTGGCAGGGGACTTTAATGAGGTTTTGTTACATACGGAACAATATGGTCCGAATCTTCGACCATATCCGCAGATTGTCGCCTTTCAGAATGCTATCATTGATTGTGAACTAACTGATTTGGAATATGTTGGTGCGCCCTTCACGTGGTACAGACGAGGAGGTGGTGTAGCAACTCGGGTCCACTTGGACAGAGGGTTGGTTAACATTGGATGTCGTGCTCTCTTTCCTCACCATATGGTTTATCATTTATCCAGCTCTAGGTTGGACCGTGTACCTATTTTGATATCGTCAATTAATCATTTTGATAGAGGCTTGATCAAATGGACCCCGGTACCTCGCTATGACCCGTTCTAGATTAGGGATCAGGACTTCAAGGAATGTTTTCATGCATCTTGGCAGTGTAGTTTGGTTTACAGTCCCTCGTCCCTTGTCAACAAAGTGACGCAAGTTCGGAGAGAGTTGAGACTCTGGAGTTCTTAGAGGCATGGAAATCTCGGCACCGTATTGTGGAGAAATATGAGGAATTACAGAAATTGATAGAATCACTCGCCTACTCAGTCCTGGCAGAGCGTGACCTTATGTATGGGATTGATCACTGGAAGACCATGGATGAGGAGTATTGGCGGCATGTTATAGTATATTGGCTGAAAGGAATGCTGAGTGCACAAGCTGCTGATGATATGAAGACACCAATGGACTGACAGTATAGAAGCCTTAGCAGCCTGCTGATCACTTGCAATATGATGTAAACTTGAAAGCGGTTATTCTGTTATAGTTTGTTATAACCGTTTGTAACTTACTTCTGACTGATTCATGAGGTGTATGAAGCTATAAATACCCCATTATCAGCTGAACATTGTAACTTTTACTTGATCAATTATATTTCCGCATTTTATTTTGTTTGTTTGTAATTCTACAAACTTCATCATGGTATTAGAGAAATTTGAGAATTTCTAAATGCTTTCCTGCATTTTTCCTCCAATCTTCAAAGAATTTTGAGACTAGTGTTCTTCATTTTTCCCTGAGTGTTCAGCTTCTTGAGAGTAAACTGTCATCTTTTTCTTTATTTTTTGATCAATTCTTGATCAATTTTTTCACTATCATTGGTTATTTGAGAATCAATTCTGAAGTTCTTGATAGCCATGGCAGCTAAGAAACAAGAAATAAGTCCCTCCAATCCATTCTATGTTCATCCTAATGAGAATCCTTCTCTGGTTCTTGTTCGCCATTGATGAATGGAAATAACTACGATCCCTAGAAAATGTCCATGGAGATGGTGTTTGTCAGCAAAGTGACTTAAAATCTACATCTGGAGGAACTAATCTGGTAATCAGCTGAGTGATGGCCAGCTGATAAGTGTATCCAAGTCTGTGAAAGTCAGCTGGGAAGTCTGCTGAGCTTTCTTCTAGTGTCGACGTCTGTGGAGGTCGATCTTGGAGTTCACCGTGAGTGTTTTGGATACAACTGAGTTCTACATCTGGGCAATGATCAGCTGAGTTGGATCAGCAGAGTGATCCAACATATGGGGCATTTATGGCAATCCGACAAAGATTCTTGGCGGTTACGGTTTAGGGATCTGTGCGTATAAATACCAACTGTATTGGTCATTGTAAAGTGTGTGTAATCCATCTGGAATTCAGTGCATAGTAAAATATCTCTTTTCTGTCCGTGGAGTAGTCAGCACAATGCCGGAAACCACGTTAAATCTTGTGTTCTTCTTGTTTCTGTTATCTCTGTTTGATTATTTTTGTTAGCTTGCAATCTGTTAATTATCTATCTTTCATCTGGATTCCCTATCCTGTTATAACAAACTGGTATCGGAGCGTAGTTTCTGGGAATCATCTGTGTACGAACGAATTTTATCATCACCAAGACCCTCACCGGTGCTAGGCTTATGTGTTTAGTTCTTTAGAAAGAAAGATGTCTGCAGTTAACGGAAAAATTGATAAATTTACAGGAATAAACAATTTTAGTCTGTGGAATATCAAGATGTGGGCCTAGTTAAAACAACAAGGATTATGGACTCCTTTATCTAGTAAAGAAGATGCCGGTTCAGCAGATTCTACCAGTCTGGGAGAGAAAGCACATTCAACCATCATGTTGTGCTTATTTGATGATGTTATCACTAAAGTTGCTGAGGAAGACACAACAATATTACTTGATCTCGGGAATATTGATGTTAAAATTGAAGATGAAGATGCAGCCCTAATCCTGTTGGTTTCATTACCAAGTTCATATGAAAACTTTGTGCAATCCTTCATAGTTGGGAAAGATATTGTGGCTTTAGATGATGTAAGGGCAGCCTTGCATGCCAGGGAGCTGAGACACAAGGAAGCTGGGACAGAGACAGTCAGGCTGCTAGACTAGTAGTCAGCAGCTGTGGGAAAGGGCATGGACAGAAGAAGAAATCCAAGAAGGGTAGTTACAAAGGTCCTAAGTCCATAGATGTCTGTAATTACTGTAAAGAGTAGGGGCATTGGAAGTCCAATTGTCCAAAGAAGAAAAGGCAGCAGGAGAGAAATTCTGGCATAGCAGCTGTGGCTGCTGAGCATTCTGATGAGGATCTGGTTCTAGTTGCTGGGGATTCAACACGTCATGCTGATGTTTGGATCTTAGATTCTAGAGCATCCTATCATATTTGTCCCCACAGAGAGTGGTTTTCTACTTATGAGCAGATATATGGTGGTCATATTTCTTTGGAAAACAACAAGGTCTCCAAGATAGTGGGAATTGGCTCAGTCAAGTTGAGGACAGAGGAGGGTAGATTCTGCATATTGAAAGATGTTAGACATGTTCCACAGATGATCAAGAATTTGGTATCTCTTAGTCTACTGGACAACAAGGGGTTCAACTTCAAGGGAGAAGATGGAGAGCTGAATGTCTACGAAGATTCAGCTGTGGTCCTCAAAGGTATCAAGAAAGGAACCTTGTATATATTACGAGGCTCTACTGTATCTGGTTCTACTGCTGTGGCATCCTCAGCAGTTCATCAGTCATAACAGACTCAGTTGTGGCACATGAGACTTGGTCACTGGGTGAAAGAGGAATGCAAGTCCTTTCTTCAACAGGTTTTCTTGGGGGATATAAGGTCAAGAATCTGGACTTTTATGAGAACTGTGTGTTTGGGAAGCTACATAGAAGAAAGTTCTCTGTAGGCATACACAATACAAATGTATCACTTTATTATATCCATTCTGATTGTTGGGGTCCATCAAAGGTGGAATCATTGGGTGGTCACAGATATTTTGTGTCATTCATAGATGACTATTCAAGAATGACTTGAGTGTTGATGATGAAACACAAAAGTGTGGCATTCAACAGTTTCAAGCAGTGGAAGGCTCTAGTGGAAAATCAGACATGCAAGAAAATCAAAAGGCTCAGAACAGATAATGGTCTGGAGTTCTGCTGGTCAGAGTTTGATACATTATGTAAGGATGAGGGAATTTCCAGACATCATACAGTCAGGAATACACCTAAGCAGAATGGTGTAGCTGGAAGGATAAATCAAACTCTTCTAGAGAGGGCAAGATGCATGCTCTCTAATGCTGGTTTATCAAGGAGATTTTGGGCAGAGGCTGTAACCACAGCATGCTACTTAATCAACAGGAGTCCTCACACATGGATCAATCTCAAGACACCATTTGAGATGTGGTCAGGCAAGCCTACTGACTACTCTGTTCTAAGGGTTTTTGAAAGCACAGTTTACTATCATGTGAGTGAAGGGAAGCTGGAACCAAAAGGCCAAGAAGGGACTGTTTGTAGGGTATGGTGATGGAGTTAAAGGTTATATAATTTGGTCATCAACAGAGTCCAGAGTCATACTCAACAGAGATGTGGTCTCTGATGAAAATGCTATGATAAACTCATCAGTGGGGAGGTCTTCTGAATCTGAAACCAGTGCTGAATCTGAGAGGGCTGAGAAACAGGTGGAGCTTCAAGTGGAGTCAGCTGATATGCAACAATCAGCTGATTCAAATCAGCACTCATCTGATCTGGTTGCTGAACCAGAGCCTGATCCAAGTCGTCTCGAACAAGGATCAACAGAGCATCAAACAGGGAACATTGGTCAGCAGAGTATAGCTGTCAGCAGGGCTAGAAGATCAAATGTTGGGATACCTTCCA